>JASFAW010000018.1:6134528-7361434 GCA_030737815.1 Allium fistulosum
ATGTTTAAAAATTTAATTAAGTTAAATTAAACATGAATGTCTCTGGAAACTAGAAACAACAGTGCATGTTTAAGATAAGTGGAAATCTAAGTATCTTAATTTATCAAGACAGGTTTGTAAACTGAAACCTTATAAAGAAAATTGATTTTTAAAAGAAAAATCATAATCTTTAACATTGAATTGAGGGAGCAGTTCGAGGTTGATCGGAATTGGAGTTTTGGGTTGCCTCTGGTGATCTAGTTGCTTGGCGAGGTCGTGGTTCTCACTGGAGGTGGAAGGGTGATCAGGGAGTTTGGGAAAAATACCAGAACGGTGATCGTGGCGTTGTGGTGGTGGCAGTGATTGGTTTATATCTGTAAACCTAATTTTGGGCATGAACGAGATTTTGGCGATCAAAGCTTCTCTGGTGGATCGAGTTCGTCAGAACTCTGGGGATCGGCAGCTCGATGGATGACGAAGACGTGGCCAGAAGTTCAGATGCTCCGGTAGTCTGAGAAGTGAGTTCGAGCGTTTTCCAGACTTTGGGTTCCTGTTCGAAAATTGTGATGGGTTACTCGATTTCGAATTCGAGTGTTGATCGAAGTTCTGATGTTCGTAATATGGTTGGGGGTTGATCGTCGACATGTGGAAGTGTCGTAGATGGCCGGAGGAGGTTGGTTGATCGGTGCACGTGCACAAGATATCGGCAATGGTTTTGTTTGAGTTTGAGGAAGAAGCAGTTGTACTCGAGCAAGTTGATGGGTTGACTCGAAGTCATGCTCGAGGAAATAAGGTTCTGGCTCGGGTTCGTTCAGGGGGGGGAACTCGTATGGGTTATAACTGTTTTTAAATTTTTTTAAAACATAACAAAGTTTAATAAAATAGGGACGGGAGAAACTCGAAGTTGTCTTGGGGGTTTTAAGATTTTGACTCGGGGGAATTTGTGATGGGTTCGGTAGATTTGGTAATGACAGTTTTAAAAATCTGAAAGTGTTTTTAAATTAAAATGAGTTTAAATTGTAAAGTAGAATTTAAAATTGGTTAAAGTTAAACTTGTAATTATTTTAAATCTTTAAATTGAAATGAATTAAAAAGGAAGATTTAAAAAGTAAAATGATTCCAAGTCTTTTGTTAATAATAATTAAAGTAGTTATAAAGGTTAATACTTTAATTTATAGATTTAATGATTTAGGATTCATTAAATTAACAAGGTAATTAAGAGTAATTTAATAATATAATTAATTAATGATTTACTGTTAATTAATTAAATAATTAGGATTTTAAGTTAATTAAGGGTTAATTAATTTGAAATTAAGAATCTTTAATTTGATAAGTAGGGATTGTTAATTAATGATTAGGAATAAATTAATCAAAAGATTAAAGGTTAATTAAGTAATTTATTGAGTAATTAGAGATTTATTAATTGGTAATTAAGAATTAATTAAGTTGTAATTAATAAATAGTTGATTTAAAGCTAAATTACTTAAAGAAAGTAATTAAAGGATTGTTAATAATTAATGAGAAATCATTAATTAGGAATTATTTAATAATTAATTAATATGATTAATTTTGATAATCAATTAGATTAATTAATTAATGATGATCATTTATAAAATGGGTTAAGTATAATTACTTAATGGAAGTAATTAAGGTAATTAATTACTTAAGGTAATTAATTAAATAAATTGATTAAGTTAAATTAATTAATTAAATTAATTTAAGATAATCACTTAGAGATGTGATAAATATAATTACTTAAATGTAATTAGTGAAGAGTAATTACTTAGGAAAGTAATTAAAGTTAATTAGAGGATGTAATTAACTAAAGAAGATTTTTAATAATAAAAGTAATTTTAGTTCAATTACTTTTGTATAATTAATCAAGGGATTAATTAAAGGATAATTAATTTTGGAGAAATTAATTTATGGAAGAGTAATTAAGGGTAGTTAATTACTAGATGAGATTAATCAAAGAGTGATTAATAAATGTTGTTTAATTAAAGGTTAATTACTTAATGTAATTTATTTAATTAAAGTAATTAATAATTAAAAATGTAATTAAAGGTCATTGATTAATATAATTAATAATGTAATTAAGGATTGATTAACTAAGATTAGTTAATCAATAATAAGTGATTAAAGTAATTAATTAATTGTAATTAATTTAGGATTAATGTAATTAATTATAGTTAATTAATTAATGATGTAATTAAAGATAAATTACTGTAATGGTTTAAGTTAATTAATTTGTGAAATTAATTAAGAATTAATTACTTAAAGTAATTAAAGGATTATTAATCAGGAATGATTAATTAAGATGGATACTTAGAGTAATGATTAATTAATTGGTTTAATTAATAAGCAGGATTTATAGAATGAAGTAATTAGTTTAATTCACTTTAAATTAATTAAATGATATAAATCATTGCTTAAGGATGGATGAATGAGATTGAATGTATTTCATTGTTTGATATCTCTGATGAGATATGATTTATATATGATATGGATGTTTGGTTGAATTATAATGATAATGTGAATTATCTGTTTGGGATGATAATGTAGATTATCTATTGAATTATCTATCTTTGCGTATATAGATAAGAATTGAATTGTTTTAACCTTAAAACAACTTGGCCCTTAAAAGATACGTTTTGGATTTCGATGAGACCGGGATCGGGTTTCCGTATACCGGTATTCCAGGTCTGGAGACCCGAATACCACATCGATCCAAATTAACGATAGGTCGTGAATCTCAAGTGAAGATGAAGATTCAGAGTGCAAGGGTTATTGTCGTTAACTCTGAGGGTGATTCCAAAACGAGTGTAACGAGATAATGCCTTCGGTTTCGTTCGAACCCGGAACGAACTTGTATGGATTGAATGCTTTCAACACATCGTCAGGCGGACGATGAGCATTCTAAGTGATATGTTCTGATTAAAGGTAATCGTAACCTCAAGCCTCATCAACCGGGAATGGCTAAAACAGGGGAGGTGCAGCAAGGCTTCGTGGGTAGCGCCCACTGAGAGCAAGATAGATCCCTGTCTAGAGGTCCCTTTCTATATTTCGGCTTAGTGGGTAGTTGGAACTGCAGCCAACTACGGGATTGTCTTGTTCGGGATTATCCAGTAAGGGATGGTTCCGGCTTTGTGTTGCAGGGGAGCGGGCGTACTCCTCGGTACGGTGATCTAGGCCACGTACTGTGACGGGCGGTACCCCAGTAGCCCTGCCATTGTATGGAATCCAAAAATCCAATAAGTGCCAACGGACTTGATTGTATAACCCACTTTGTGGCTAGTATGCTGGAATTTAATAATGTAACAATTTCGGCTATTTCATATTTACTTGAAAACCCTAGACCCTATTATAATATAACTGGATTTCCTATCAAATGTTTTGGTTAGCGTAAGGTAAAAACTTACCCATGTTTATTTGTGGGAAGTCTTACGTGATAATTTTTCTTTCTAAAGGTTTTGAAGTTAAGCAAGTTTAACCTGTTACTCACACCAGACCCATGTCTGACCCAAGTGTTTATTTCTGTTTTATAAACTCTTGGGTACTCAAATTTTTACGAGTAGCCAAGGGATTCAGGTTTAGCTTTGACGAATATTCTGGAGGAGCAATGGAGCAGGAGGCTTCGGCGTTCGTAGATATAGTATTCCGCTGTGTTGATATCTGTGATAGTGTCTTGTCTTGTATTTGAGTTGTAATGTCTAGACAGATGTTTATAACTGTCTAGTAAGTGATGTATATGCTGTGTAACTCTGTAAATTGTTGTATACTATGTAATAGTTTATGTTATTAATATAATTTATTCGTTCCGCTGTGAGATCGTTGTTGTTGTTTCTTTCTTCTTTTCTTTTCTATTTTCTACCCCTTTCTTTCTTCATAATGATGCGACTTTCTGGGCATAGAAAGCCGGGTCGTTACAATCATCCTATTATTATTAATAATCTTCGCATTGTGAATTGGATTTGTTAAATGAATGAGAAATGAAGCGTGGTAATATCTCCAGTATTGAAATTAAATGGAAATTTAATTTAATTTGAATTAAGGATATGAGGTCATTTTGAACTGAAATGCTAATAATTGAATTTAAAAATTAAAATTGTTTAAGAACCAATTTCAAAATTGGAAGATAAAATTTGGTAATAAATGAACTTTTTATGATAAAATTGTTTTGAACTCTTATTAAAAAAAACATCTTCCAACCGCATAAAAACTCTAAACGCTGTCCTTTCATGCATATCCCCTTATTAAAAAAACATCTTCCAACAGCATAAAAACTCTAAACGATGTCCTTTCATGCATATCCCCTTATTAAAAAAAACATCTTCCAACAGCATAAAAACTCTAAACGCTGTCTTTTCATGAATACCCCCCTTATTAAAAAAAACATCTTCCAACCGCATAAAAACTCTAAACGCTGTCCTTTCATGCATATCCCCTTATTAAAAAAAACATCTTCCAACAGCATAAAAACTCAAAACGCTGTCTTTTTATGAATACCCCCCTTATTAAAAAAAACATCTTCCAACAGCATAAAAACTCTAAACGCTGTCTTTTCATGCATACCCCCTTTATTAAAAAACATCTTCCAACAGCATAAAAACTCTAAACGCTGTCTTTTTTTGCATACCCCCCTTATTAAAAAAACATCTTCCAACAGCATAAAAACTCAAAACGCTGTCTTTTCATGCATACCCCCATTGTTAAAAAAACATCTTCCAACAGCATAAAAACTCTAAACGCTGTCTTTTCATGCATACTCCCCTTCTTAAAAAAAACATCTTCCAACAGCATAAAAACTCTAAACGCTGTCTTTTCATGCATACACCCTTATTAAAAAAAATCTTCCAACAGCATAAAAACTCTAAACGATGTCTATTCTTGCATACCCCCCTTATTAAAAAAAACATCATCAAACAGCAGAAAAACTTTAAACGCTGGCTTTTCATGCATACCCCCATTCTAAAAAAACATCTTCCAACAGCATAAAAACTCTAAACGCTGTCTTTTCATGCATACCCCTCTTATTAAAAAAAACATCTTCCAACAACATAAAAACTCTAAACGCTGTCTTTTCATGCATACCCCCCTTATTAAAAAAAACATTTTCCAACAGCATAAAATCTTTGAACGCTGTCTTTTCATGCATACCCCCTTATTAAAAAAAACATCTTCCAACAGCATAAAAACTCTAAACGCTGTCTTTTATGCATACCCCCTTATTAAAAAAACATCTTCCAACAGTAGAAAAACTCTAAACGCTGTCTTTTCATGCATAACTCTTATTAACAAAACATCATCCAACAGCATAAAAACTCTAAACGCTGTGTTTTCATGCATACCCCCTTATTAAAAAAAACATCTTCCAACCGCATAAAAACTCAAAACGCTGTCTTTTCATGCATACGCCCTTATTGAAAAAACATCTTCCAACAGCATAAAAACTCTAAACGCTGTCTATTCATGCATACCCCCCTTATTAAAAAAAACATTATCCAACAGCATAAAACTCTAAACGCTGTCTTTTCATGCATACCCCCTTATTAAAAAAAACATTTCCAACAACATAAAAACTTCAAACGCTGTATTTTCATGCATACCCCCCTTATTAAAAAAACTTCTTCAAACAGTATAAAAACTCTAAACGCTGTCGTTTCATGCATACCCCCCTTATTAAAAAAAACATCTTCCAACAGCATAAAATCTCTGAACGCTGTCTTTTCATGCATACCCCACTTATTAAAAAAAAACATCTTCCAACAGCATAAAAACTCTAAACGCTGTCTTTTCATGCATACCCCCTTATTAAAAAAAACATCTTCCAACAGCATAAAAACTCCAAACGCTGTCTTTTCATGCATACCCCCTTATTAAAAAACATCTTCCAACAGCATAAAATCTCTAAACGCTGTCTTTTATGCATACCCCCTTATTAAAAAAAACATCTTCCAACAGCTTAAAAACTCTAAACGTTGTCTTTTCATGCATACCACTCTTATTAAAAAAAACATCTTCCATCAGCATAAAACTCTAAACGTTGTCTTTTCATGCATACCCCCATTCTAAAAAACATCTTCCAACAGCATAAATAGTTTAAACGCTGTCTTATCATGCATACCCCTCTTATTAAAAAAAAACATCTTCCAACAGGATAAAAACTCTAAACGCTGTCTTTTCATGCATGTCTCCCTTATTAAAAAAAAACATCTTCCAACAGCATAAAATCTCTGAATGCTGTCTTTTCATGCATACCCCCCTTATTAAAAAAAACATCTTCCAACAGCATAAAAACTCTAAACGCTATCTTTTCATGCATATCCCCTTATTAAAAAAACATCTTCCAACAGCATAAAAACACATAACGTTGTCTTTTCATGAATACCCGCCTTATTAAAAAAAACATCTTCCAACAGCATAAAAACTCTAAACGCTGTCTTTTCATGCATACTCCCCTTATTAAAAAAAAAACATCTTCCAACAGGATAAAAACTCTAAACGCTGTCTTTTCATGGATACCCCCCTTATTAAAAAAAACATCTTCCAACAGCATAAAAACTCTAAACGTTGCCTTTTCATGCATACCCCCTTATTAAAAAAACATCTTCCAACAGCATAAAATCTCTGAACGCTGTTTTTTATGCATACCTCCTTATTAAAAAAACATCTTCCAACAGCATAAAAATTCTAAACGCTGTCTTTTCATGCATAACCCTTTATAAAAAAACAAATTCAAACAGCATAAAAACTCTAAACGCTGTCTTTTCATGCATACCCCCCTTATTAAAAAAAACATCTTCCAACCGCATAAAAACTCTAAACGCTGTACTTTCATGCATATCCCCTTATTAAAAAAAACATCTTCCAACAGCATAAAAACTCAAAACGCTATCTTTTCATGAATACCCCCCTTATTAAAAAAAACATCTTCCAACAGCATAAAAACTCTAAACGCTGTCTTTTCATGCATACCCCCTTTATTACAAAACAATTTCCAACAGCATAAAAACTCTAAACGCTGTCTTTTTTTGCATACCCCCTTATTAAAAAAACATCTTTCAACAGCATAAAAACTCAAAACGCTGTCTTTTCATGCATACCCCTATTGTTAAAAAACATCTTCCAATAGCATAAAAACTCTAAACGCTGTCTTTTCATGCATACTTCCCTTCTTAAAAAAACATCTTCCAACAGCATAAAAACTCTAAACGCTGTCTTTTCATGCATACACCCTTATTAAAAAAACATCTTCCAACAGCATAAAAACTCTAAACGATGTCTATTCTTGCATACCTCCATTATTAAAAAAAACATCATCCAACAGCATAAAAACTCTAAACGCTGTCTTTTCATGCATACCCCCATTCTAAAAAAAACATCTTCCAACAGCATAAAAACTTTAAACGCTGTCTTTTCATGCATACCCCTCTTATTAAAAAAAACATCTTCCAACAACATAAAAACTCTAAACGCTGTCTTTTCATGCATACCCCCCTTATTAAAAAAAACATCTTCCAACAGCATAAAATCTCTGAACGCTGTCTTTTCATGCATACCCCCCTTATTAAAAAAAACATCTTCCAACAGCATAAAAACTCTAAACGCTGTCTTTACATGCATACCCCTTATTAAAAAAACATCTTCCAACAGCATAAAAACTCTAAACGTTGTATTTTCATGCATACCCCCCTTATTAAAAAAACATCTTCCAATAGCATAAAAACTCCAAACGCTGTCTTTTCATGCATACCCCCTTATTAAAAAAAACATCTTCCAACAGCATAAAAACTCTAAACGCTGTCTTTTATGCATACCCTCTTATGGAAAAAAACATCTTCCAACAGCATAAAACTCTAAACGTTGTCTTTTCATGCATACCCCCATTCTAAAAAAACATCTTCCAACAACATAAAAACTTTAAACGCTGTCTTTTCATGCATACCCCTCTTATTAAAAAAAACATCTTCCAACAACATAAAAACTCTAAACGCTGTCTTTTCATGCATCCCCCCTTATTAAAAAAAACATCTTCCAACAGCATAAAATCTCTGAACGCTGTCTTTTCATGCATACCCCCCTTATTAAAAAAAACATCTTCCAACAGCATAAAAACTCTAAACGCTGTCTTTACATGCATACCCCTTATTAAAAAAACATCTTCCAACAACATAAAAACTCTAAACGTTGTCTTTTATGCATACCCCCTTATTAAAAAAACATCTTTCAACAGTAGAAAAACTCTAAACGCTGTCTTTTCATGCATAACTCTTATTAACAAAACATCATCCAACAGCATAAAAACTCTAAACGTTGTGTTTTCATGCATACCCTCTTATTAAAAAAACATCTTCCAACCGCATAAAAACTCTAAACGCTGTCTTTTCATGCATACGCCCTTATTGAAAAAACATCTTCCAACAGCATAAAAACTCTAAACGCTGTCTATTCATGCATACCCCCCTTATTAAAAAAACATCATCCAACAGCATAAAACTCTAAACGCTGTCTTTTCATGCATACCCCCTTATTAAAAAAAACATTTCCAACAGCATAAAAACTCCAAACGCTGTATTTTCATGCATACCCCCCTTATTAAAAAAACTTCTTCAAACAGTATAAAAACTCTAAACGCTGTCGTTTCATGCATACCCCCCTTATTAAAAAAAACATCTTCCAACAGCATAAAATCTCTAAACGCTGTCTTTTCATGCATACCCCACTTATTAAAAAAAAACATCTTCCAACAGCATAAAAACTCCAAACGCTGTCTTTTCATGCATACCCCCTTATTAAAAAAAACATCTTCCAACAGCATAAAAACTCCAAACGCTGTCTTTTCATGCATACCCCCTTATTTAAAAAAACATCTTCCAACAGCATAAAAACTCTAAACGTTGTCTTTTCCTGCATACCCCCCTTATTAAAAAAACATCTTCCAACAGCATAAAAACTCTAAACGCTGTATTTTCATGCATACCCCCCTTATTAAAAAAACATCTTCCAACAGCATAAAAACTCCAAACGCTGTCTTTTCATGCATACCCCCTTATTAAAAAAAACATCTTCCAACAGCATAAAAACTCTAAACGCTGTCTTTTATGCATACCCTCTTATTAAAAAAACATCTTCCAACAGCATAAAACTCTAAACGCTGTCTTTTCATGCATACCCCCCTTATTAAAAAAAAATCTTCCAACAGCATAAAAACTCTAAACGCTGTCTTTTCATGCATACCCCCCTTATTAAAAAAAACATCTTCCAACAGCATAAAAACTCTAAACGCTGTCTTTTCATGCATATCTCTTATTAAAAAAACATCTTCCAACAGCATAAAAACTCTAAACGCTGTCTTTTATGCATACCCCCTTATTAAAAAAACATCTTCCAATAGCAGAAAAACTCTAAACGCTGTCTTTTCATGCATACCACTCTTATTAAAAAAACATCATCCAACAGCATAAAAACTCTAAACGCTGTCTTTTATGCATACCCCCTTATTAAAAAAACATCTTCCAACAGTAGAAAACCTCTAAACGCTGTCTTTTCATGCATAACTCTTATTAACAAAACATCATCCAACAGCATAAAAACTCTAAACGCTGTGTTTTCATGCATACCCCCTTATTAAAAAAAACATCTTCCAACCGCATAAAAACTCTAAACGCTGTCTTTTCATGCATACGCCCTTATTGAAAAAACATCTTCCAACAGCATAAAAACTCTAAACGCTGTCTATTCATGCATACCCCCCTTATTAAAAAAAACATCATCCAACAGCATAAAAACTCCAAACGCTGTCTTTTCATGCATACCCCCTTATTAAAAAAAACATCTTCCAACAGCATAAAAACTCTAAACGTTTTCTTTTCCTGCATACCCCCCTTATTAAAAAAAACATCTTCCAACAGCATAAAAACTCTAAACGCTGTATTTTCATGCATACCCCCCTTATTAAAAAAACATCTTCCAACAGCATAAAAACTCCAAACGCTGTCTTTTCATGCATACCCCCTTATTAAAAAAAACATCTTCCAACAGCATAAAACTCTAAACGCTGTCTTTTCATGCATACCCCCATTCTAAAAAAACATCTTCCAACAGCATAAAAACTTTAAACGCTGTCTTTTCATGCATACCCCTCTTATTAAAAAAACATCTTCCAACAACATAAAAACTATAAACGCTGTCTTTTCATGCATACCCCCCTTATTAAAAAAAACATCTTCCAACAGCATAAAATCTCTGAACGTTGTCTTTTCATGCATACCCCCCTTATTAAAAAAAAACATCTTCCAACAGCATAAAAACTCTAAACGCTGTCTTTACATGCATACCCCTTAATAAAAAAACATCTTCCAACAACATAAAAACTCTAAACGCTGTCTTTTATGCATACCCCCTTATTAAAAAAACATCTTCCAACAGTAGAAAAACTCTAAACGCTGTCTTTTCATGCATAACTCTTATTAACAAAACATCATCCAACAGCATAAAAACTCTAAACGCTGTGTTTTCATGCATACCCCCTTAATAAAAAAAACATCTTCCAACCGCATAAAAACTCTAAACGCTGTCTTTTCATGCATACGCCCTTATTGAAAAAACATCTTCCAACAGCATAAAAACTCTAAACGCTGTCTATTCATGCATACCCCCCTTATTAAAAAAAACATCATCCAACAGCATAAAACTCTAAACGCTGTCTTTTCATGCATACCCCCTTATTAAAAAAAACATTTCCAACAGCATAAAAACTCCAAACGCTGTATTTTCATGCCTACCCCCCTTATTAAAAAAACTTCTTCATACAGTATAAAAACTCTAAACGCTGTCGTTTCATGCATACCCCCCTTATTAAAAAAACATCTTCCAACAGCATAAAAACTCTAAACGCTGTCTTTTCATGCATACCCCCTTATTAAAAAAAACATCTTCCAACAGCATAAAAACTCTAAACGCTGTCTTTTATGCATACCCCCTTATTAAAAAAAACATCTTCCAACAGCTTAAAAACTCTAAACACTGTCTTTTCATGCATACCACTCTTATTAAAAAAACATCTTCCATCAGCATAAAACTCTAAACGTTGTCTTTTCATGCATACCCCCATTCTAAAAAAACATCTTCCAACAGCATAAAAGGTTTAAACGCTGTCTTATCATGCATACCCCTCTTATTAAAAAAAAACATCTTCCAACAGGATAAAAACTCTAAACGCTGTCTTTTCATGCATGCCTCCCTTATTAAAAAAACATCTTCCAACAGCATAAAATCTCCGAATGCTGTCTTTTCATGCATACCGCCCTTATTAAAAAAAACATCTTCCAACAGCATAAAAACTCTAAACGCTATCTTTTCATGCATATCCCCTTATTAAAAAAAACATCTTCCAACAGCATAAAAACTCATAACGCTGTCTTTTCATGAATACTCGCCATATTAAAAAAAACATCTTCCAACAGCATAAAAACTCTAAACGCTGTCTTTTCATGCATACTCCCCTTATTAAAAAAAAACAACTTCCAATAGGATAAAAACACTAAACGCTGTCTTTTCATGGATACCCCCCTTATTAAAAAAACATCTTCCAACAGCATAAAAACTCTAAACGTTGCCTTTTCATGCATACCCCCTTATTAAAAAAACATCTTCCAACAGCATAAAAACTCTAAATGCTGTATTTTCATGCATACCCCCCTTATTAAAAAAACATCTTCCAACAGTATAAAAACTCTAAACGCTATATTTTCATGCATACCCCCCTAATTAAAAAAAACATCTTCCAACAGTATAAAATCTCTGAACGCTGTCTTTTCATGCATATCACCCTTATTAAAAAAACATCTTCCAACAGCATAAAAACTCTAAACGCTGTCTTTTCATGCATACCCCCTTATTAAAAAAACATCTTCCAACAGCATAAAATCTCTGAACGCTGTCTTTTATGCATACCCCCTTATTAAAAAAACATCTTCCAACAGCACAAAAACTCTAAACGCTGTCTTTTCATGCATACCCCTTTATAAAAAAAACAAATTCAAACAGCATAAAAACTCTAAACGCTGTCTTTTCATGCATACCCCCCTTATTAAAAAAAACATCTTCTAACTGCATAAAAACTCTAAACGTTGTCCTTTCATGCATATCCCTTATTAAAAAAAACATCTTCCAACAGCATAAAAACTCTAAACGCTGTCTTTTCATGCATACCCCCCTTATTAAAAAACATCTTCCAACAGCATAAAAACTCTAAACGCTGTCTTTTTTTGCATTCCCCCCTTCTTAAAAAAAACATCTTCCAACAGCATAAAAACTCAAAACGCTGTCTTTTCATGCATTCCCCCATTGTTAAAAAAAACATCTTCCAACAGCATAAAAACTCTAAACGCTGCCTTTTTTGCATTCCCCCCTTCTTAAAAAAAACATCTTCCAACAGCATAAAAACTCAAAACGCTGTCTTTTCATGCATTCCCCCATTGTTAAAAAAAACATCTTCCAACAGCATAAAAACTCTAAACGCTGTCTTTTCATGCATTCCCCCTTAATAAAAAAAATTCTTCCAACAGCATAAAAACTCTAAACGTTGTATTTTCATGCATACCCCCCTTATTAAAAAAACATCTTCCAACAGTATAAAAACTCTGAACGCTGTCTTTTCATGCATACCCTCCTTATTAAAAAAACATCTTCCAACAGCATAAAATCTCTGAACGCTGTCTTTTCATGCATACCCTCCTTATTAAAAAAAACATCTTCCAATAGCATAAAAACTCTAAACGCTGTCTTTTATGCATACCCACTTATTAAAAAAACATCTTCCAATAGTAGAAAAACTCTAAACGCTGTCTTTTCATGCATAACTCTTATTAACAAAACATCATCCAACAGCATAAAAACTCTAAACGCTGTGTTTTCATGCATACCCCCTTATTAAAAAAGCATCTTCCAACCGCATAAAAACTCTAAACGCTGTCTTTTCATGCATACGCCCTTATTGAAAAAACATCTTCCAACAGCATAAAAACTCTAAACGCTGTCTATTCATGCATACCCCCCTTATTAAAAAAAACATCATCCAACAGCATAAAACTCTAAACGCTGTCTTTTCATGCATACCCCCTTATTAAAAAAGCATCTTCCAACCGCATAAAAACTCTGAACGCTGTCTTTTCATGCATACGCCCTTATTGAAAAAACATCTTCCAACAGCATAAAAACTCTAAACGCTGTCTATTCATGCATACCCCCCTTATTAAAAAAAACATCATCCAACAGCTTAAAACTCTAAACGCTGTCTTTTCATGCATACCCCCTTATTAAAAAAAACATTTCCAACAGTATAAAAACTCCAAACGCTGTATTTTCATGCATACCCCCCTTATTAAAAAAACTTCTTCAAACAGTATAAAAACTCTAAACGCTGTCGTTTCATGCATACCCCCCTTATTAAAAAAACATCTTCCAACAGCATAAAATCTCTGAACGCTGTGTTTTCATGCATACCCCACTTATTAAAAAAACATCTTCCAACAGCATAAAAACTCTAAACGCTGTCTTTTCATGCATACCCCCATATTAAAAAAAACATCTTCCAACAGCATAAAAACTCTAAACGCTGTCTTTTATGCATACCCCCTTATTAAAAAAAAATCTTCCAACAGTTTAAAAACTCTAAACGCTGTCTTTTCATGCATACCACTCTTATTAAAAAAAACATCTTCCATCAGCATAAAACTCTAAACGCTGTCTTTTCATGCATACCCCCATTCTAAAAAAACATCTTCCATCAGCATAAAACTCTAAACGCTGTCTTTTCATGCATACCCCCATTCTAAAAAAACATCTTCCAACAGCATAAAAACTTTAAACGCGGTCTTTTCATGCATACCCCTCTTATTAAAAAAAAACATCTTCCAACAGGATAAAAACTCTAAACGCTGTCTTTTCATGCATACCCCCATTGTTAAAAAAAACATCTTCCAACAGCATAAAAACTCTGAATGCTGTCTTTTCATGCATACCCCCCTTATTAAAAAAAAGATCTTCCAACAGCATAAAAACTCTAAACGCTATCTTTTCATGCATATCCCTTATTTAAAAAACATCTTCCAACAGCATAAAAACTCATAACGCTGTCTTTTCATGAATACCCCCCTTATTAAAAAAAACATCTTCCAACAGCATAAAAACTCTAAACACTGTCTTTTCATGCATACTCCCCTTATTAAAAAAAACATCTTCCAACAGGATAAAAACTCTAAACGCTGTCTTTTCATGGATACCCCCCTTATTAAAAAAAACATCTTCCAACAGCATAAAAACTCTAAACGCTATCTTTTCATGCATATCCCCTTATTAAAAAAACATCTTCCAACAGCATAAAAACTCATAACGCTGTCTTTTCATGAATACCCCCCTTATTAAAAAAAACATCTTCCAACAGCATAAAAACTCTAAACGCTGTCTTTTCATGCATACTCCTCTTATTAAAAAAAACATCTTCCAACAGGATAAAAACTCTAAACGCTGTCTTTTCATGGATACCCCCCTTATTAAAAAAAACATCTTCCAACAGCATAAAACTCTAAACGTTGCCTTTTCATGCATACCCCCTTATTAAAAAAACATCTTCCAACAGCATAAAAACTCTAAACGCTGTATTTTCATGCATACCCCCTTATTAAAAAAACATCTTCCAACAGTATAAAAACTCTAAACGCTATATTTTCATGCATACCTCCCTAATTAAAAAAAACATCTTCCAACAGCATAAAAACTCTAAACGCTGTCTTTTCATGCATACACCCTTATTAAAAAAAACATCTTCCAACAGCATAAAAATTCTAAACGCTGTCTTTTCATGCATACCCTCTTTATTAAAAAAAACATCTTTCAACAGCATAAAAACTCTAAACGATGTCTTTTCATGCATACCCCCCTTATAAAAAAAACATCTTCCAACAGCATAAAAACTCAAAACGCTGTCTTTTCATGCATACCCCCCTTATTAAAAAAAACATCTTCCAACAACATAAAATCTCTGAACGCTGTCTTTTCATGCATACCACCCTTATTAAAAAAAACATCTTCCAACAGCATAAAAACTCTAAACGCTGTCTTTTCATGCATGCCCACTTATTAAAAAAACATCTTCCAACAGCATAAAATCTCTGAACGCTGTCTTTTATGCATACCCCCTTATTAAAAAAACATCTTCCAACAGCATAAAAACTCTAAACGCTGTCTTTTCATGCATAACCCTTTATAAAAAAAACAAATTCAAACAGCATAAAAACTCTAAACGCTGTCTTTTCATGCATACTCCCTTATTAAAAAAAACATCTTCCAACCGCATAAAAACTCCAAACGCTCTCCTTTCATGCATATCCCCTTATTAAAAAAACATCTTCCAACAGCATAAAAACTCAAAACGTTGTCTTATCATGAATACCCCCTTATTAAAAAAAACATCTTCCAACAGCATAAAACTCTAAACGCTGTCTTTTCATGCATACCCCCTTTATTAAAAAACATCTTCCAACAGCATAAAAACTCTAAACGCTGTCTTTTTTTGCATACCCCCCTTATTAAAAAAACATCTTCCAACAGCATAAAAACTCAAAACGCTGTCTTCTCATGCATACCCCCATTGTTAAAAAAAACATCTTCCAACAGCATAAAAACTCTAAACGCTGTCTTTTCATGCATACTCCCCTTCTTAAAAAAAACATCTTCCAACAGCATAAAAACTCTAAACGCTGTCTTTTCATGCATACACCCTTATTAAAAAAGCATCTTCCAACAGCATAAAAACTCTAAACGATGTCTATTCTTGCATACCCCCCTTATTAAAAAAAACATCATCCAACAGCATAAAATCTCTAAACGCTGTCTTTTCATGCATACCCCCTTATTAAAAAAAACATCTTCCAACAACATAAAAACTCGAAACGTTGTCTTTTCCTACATACCCCCCTTATTAAAAAAAATCTTCCAACAGCATAAAAACTCTAAACGCTGTATTTTCATGCATACACCCCTTATTAAAAAAACATCTTCCAACAGTATAAAAACTCTAAACGATGTCTTTTCATGCATACCCCCCTTATTAAAAAAACATCTTCCAACAGCATAAAATCTCTAAACGTTGTCTTTTCATGCATACCCCCCTTATTAAAAAAACAACTTCCAACAGCATAAAAACTCCAAACGCTGTCTTTTCATGCATACCCCCTTATTAAAAAAAACATCTTCCAACAGCATAAAAACTCGAAACGCTGTCTTTTATGCATACCCTCTTATTAAAAAAACATCTTCCAACAGCATAAAAACTCCAAACGCTGTCTTTTCATGCATACCCCCTTATTAAAAAAAACATCTTCCAACAGCATAAAAACTCTAAACGTTGTCTTTTCCTGCATACCCCCCTTATTAAAAAAACATCTTCCAACAGCATAAAAACTCTAAACGCTGTATTTTCATACATACCCCCCTTATTAAAAAAAACATCTTCCAACAGCATAAAAACTCTGAACGCTGTCTTTTCATGCATACCCCCTTATTAAAAAAAACATCTTCCAACAGCATAAAAACTCTAAACGCTGTCTTTTATGCATACCCTCTTATTAAAAAAAACATCTTCCAAAAGCAAAAAAATCTAAACGTTGTCTTTTCATGTATACCACTCTTATTAAAAAAACATCTTCCAACCGCATAAAACTCTAAACGCTGTCTTTTCATGCATACCCCCATTCTAAAAAAACATCTTCCAACAGCATTAAAACTTTAAACGCTGTCTTTTCATGCATACCCCTCTTATTAAAAAAAACATCTTCCAACAACATAAAAACTCTAAACGCTGTCTTTTCATGCATACCCCCCTTATTAAAAAAAACATCTTCCAACAGCATAAAATCTCTGAACGCTGTCTTTTCATGCATACCCCCCTTATTAAAAAAAACATCTTCCAACAGCATAAAAACTCTAAACGTTGTCTTTACATGCATACCCCTTATTAAAAAAACATCTTCCAACAACATAAAAACTCTAAACGCTGTCTTTTATGCATACCCCCTTATTAAAAAAACATCTTCCAACAGTAGAAAAACTCTAAACGCTGTCTTTTCATGCATAACTCTTATTAACAAAACATCATCCAACGGGATAAAAACTCTAAACGCTGTGTTTTCATGCATACCCCCTTATTAAAAAAAACATCTTCCAACCACATAAAAACTCTAAACGCTGTCTTTTCATGCATACGCCCTTATTGAAAAAACATCTTCCAACAGCATAAAAACTCTAAACGCTGTCTATTCATGCATACCCCCCTTATTAAAAAAAACATCATCCAACAGCATAAAACTCTAAACGCTGTCTTTTCATGCATACCCCCTTATTAAAAAAACATTTCCAACAACATAAAAACTCCAAACGTTGTATTTTCATGCATACCCCCCTTATTTAAAAAACTTCTTCAAACAGTATAAAAACTCTAAACGCTGTCGTTTCATGCATACCCCCCTTATTAAAAAAAACATCTTCCAACAGCATAAAATCTCTGAACGCTGTCTTTTCATGCATACCCCACTTATTAAAAAAACATCTTCCAACAGCATAAAAACTCTAAACGCTGTCTTTTCATTCATACCCCCTTATTAAAAAAAACATCTTCCAACAGCATAAAAACTCTAAACGCTGTCTTTTCATGCATACTCCCCTTATTAAAAAAAAACATCTTCCAACAGGATAAAAACTCTAAACGCTGTCTTTTCATGGATACCCCCCTTATTAAAAAAAAACATCTTCCAACAGCATAAAAACTCAAAACGCTGTCTTTTCATGCATACCCCCATTGTTAAAAAAAACATCTTCCAACAGCATAAAAACTCTAAACGCTGTCTTTTCATGCATACTCCCCTTCTTAAAAAAAACATCTTTCAACAGCATAAAAACTCTAAACGCTGTCTTTTCATGCATACACCCTTATAAAAAAAACATCTTCCAACAGTATAAAAACTCTAAACGATGTCTATTCTTGCATACCCCCCTTATTAAAAAAAACATCATCCAACAGCATAAAAACTCTAAACGCTGTCTTTTCATGCATACCCCCATTCTAAAAAAACATCTTCTAACAGCGTAAAAACTTTAAACGCTGTCTTTTCATGCATACCCCTCTTATTAAAAAAACATCTTCCAACAACATAAAAACTCTAAACGCTGTCTTTTCATGCATACCCCCCTTATTAAAAAAAACATCTTCCAACAGCATAAAATCTCTGAACGCTGTCTTTTCATACATACCCCCCTTATTAAAAAAAACATCTTCCAACAGCATACGCTGTCTTTTCATGCATACTCCCCTTATTAAAAAAAACATCTTCCAACAGGATAAAAACTCTAAACGCTCTCTTTTCATGCATAACCCCCTTATTATAAAAAAAATCTTCCAACAGCATAAAAACTCTAAACGCTATCTTTTCATGCATATCCCCTTATTAAAAAAACATCTTCCATCAGCATAAAAACTCTAAACGCTGTCTTTTCATGCATACTCCCCTTATTAAAAAAAAAACATCTTCCAACAGGATAAAAACTCTAAACGCTGTCTTTTCATGGATACCCCCCTTATTAAAAAAAAACATCTTCCAACAGCATAAAAACTCAAAACGCTGTCTTTTCATGCATACCCCCATTGTTAAAAAAAACATCTTCCAACAACATAAAAACTCTAAACGCTGTCTTTTCATGCATACTCCCCTTCTTAAAAAAAACATCTTTCAACAGCATAAAAACTCTAAACGCTGTCTTT
The DNA here is from genome assembly GCA_030737815.1 of Allium fistulosum. Lineage (NCBI taxonomy): Eukaryota > Viridiplantae > Streptophyta > Magnoliopsida > Asparagales > Amaryllidaceae > Allium > Allium fistulosum. The sequence continues at coordinate 6,153,325 of JASFAW010000018.1, forward strand.
TCATGCATACACCCTTATTAAAAAAACATCTTCCAACAGTATAAAAACTCTAAACGATGTCTATTCTTGCATACCCCCCTTATTAAAAAAAACATCATCCAACAGCATAAAAACTCTAAACGCTGTCTTTTCATGCATACCCCCATTCTAAAAAAACATCTTCTAACAGCGTAAAAACTTTAAACGCTGTCTTTTCATGCATACCCCTCTTATTAAAAAAACATCTTCCAACAACATAAAAACTCTAAACGCTGTCTTTTCATGCATACCCCCCTTATTAAAAAAAACATCTTCCAACAGCATAAAATCTCTGAACGCTGTCTTTTCATACATACCCCCCTTATTAAAAAAAACATCTTCCAACAGCATAAAAACTCTAAACGCTGTCTTTACATGCATACCCCTTATTAAAAAAACATCTTCCAACAGCATAAAAACTCTAAACGCTGTATTTTCATGCATACCCCCCTTATTAAAAAAACATCTTCCAACAGCATAAAAACTCCAAACGCTGACTTTTCATGCATACCCCCTTATTAAAAAAAACATCTTCCAACAGCATAAAAACTCTAAACGCTGTCTTTTATGCTTACCCTCTTATTGAAAAAAACATCTTCCAACAACATAAAACTCTAAACCCTGTCTTTTCATGCATACCCCCATTCTAAAAAACATCTTCCAACAGCATAAAAACTTTAAACGCTGTCTTTTCATGCATACCCCTCTTATTAAAAAAAACATCTTCCAACAACATAAAAACTATAAACGCTGTCTTTTCATGCATACCCCCCTTATTAAAAAAAACATCTTCCAACAGCATAAAAACTCTAAACGCTGTCTTTTCATGCATACTCCCCTTCTTAAAAAAAACATCTTCCAACAGCATAAAAACTCTAAACACTGTCTTTTCATGCATACACCCTTATTAAAAAAACATCTTCCAACAGCATAAAAACTCTAAACGATGTCTATTCTTGCATACCCCCCTTATTAAAAAAAACATCATCCAACAGCATTAAACTCTAAACGCTGTCTTTTCATGCATACCCCCATTCTAAAAAAACATCTTCTAACAGCGTAAAAACTTTAAACGCTGTCTTTTCATGCATACCCCTCTTATTAAAAAAAACATCTTCCAACAACATAAAAACTCTAAACGCTGTCTTTTCATGCATCCCCCCTTATTAAAAAAAACATCTTCCAACAGCATAAAATCTCTGAACGCTGTCTTTTCATGCATACCCCCCTTATTAAAAAAAACATCTTCCAACCGCATAAAAACTCAAAACGCTGTCTTTTCATGAATACCCCCCTTATTAAAAAAACATCTTCCAACAGCATAAAAACTCTAAACGCTGTCTTTTCATGCATACTCACCTTATTAAAAAAAAACATCTTCCAACAGGATAAAAACTCTAAACGCTATCTTTTCATGTATACCCCCTTATTAAAAAAACATCTTCCAACAGCATATAAACTCTAAACGCTATCTTTTCATGCATATCCCCTTATTAAAAAAAACATCTTCCAACAGCATAAAAACTCCAAACGTTGTCTTTTCATGAATACCCCCTTATTAAAAAAAACATCTTCCAACAACATAAAAACTCTAAACGCTGTCTTTTCATGCATACCCCCCTTATTAAAAAACATCTTCCAACAGCATAAAAACTCTAAACGCTGTCTTTTCATGCATACCCCCCTTATTAAAAAAAACATCTTCCAACAGCATAAAACTCTAAACGTTGCCTTTTCATGCATACCCCCTTATTAAAAAAACATCTTCCAACAGCATAAAAACTCTAAACGCTGTATTTTCATGCATACCCCCTTATTAAAAAAACATCTTCCAACAGTATAAAAACTCTAAACGCTATATTTTCATGCATACCTCCCTAATTAAAAAAAACATCTTCCAACAGCATAAAAACTCTAAACGCTGTCTTTTCATGCATACACCCTTATTAAAAAAAACATCTTCCAACAGCATAAAAATTCTAAACGCTGTCTTTTCATGCATACCCTCTTTATTAAAAAAAACATCTTTCAACAGCATAAAAACTCTAAACGATGTCTTTTCATGCATACCCCCCTTATAAAAAAAACATCTTCCAACAGCATAAAAACTCAAAACGCTGTCTTTTCATGCATACCCCCCTTATTAAAAAAAACATCTTCCAACAACATAAAATCTCTGAACGCTGTCTTTTCATGCATACCACCCTTATTAAAAAAAACATCTTCCAACAGCATAAAAACTCTAAACGCTGTCTTTTCATGCATGCCCACTTATTAAAAAAACATCTTCCAACAGCATAAAATCTCTGAACGCTGTCTTTTATGCATACCCCCTTATTAAAAAAACATCTTCCAACAGCATAAAAACTCTAAACGCTGTCTTTTCATGCATAACCCTTTATAAAAAAAACAAATTCAAACAGCATAAAAACTCTAAACGCTGTCTTTTCATGCATACTCCCTTATTAAAAAAAACATCTTCCAACCGCATAAAAACTCCAAACGCTCTCCTTTCATGCATATCCCCTTATTAAAAAAACATCTTCCAACAGCATAAAAACTCAAAACGTTGTCTTATCATGAATACCCCCTTATTAAAAAAAACATCTTCCAACAGCATAAAACTCTAAACGCTGTCTTTTCATGCATACCCCCTTTATTAAAAAACATCTTCCAACAGCATAAAAACTCTAAACGCTGTCTTTTTTTGCATACCCCCCTTATTAAAAAAACATCTTCCAACAGCATAAAAACTCAAAACGCTGTCTTCTCATGCATACCCCCATTGTTAAAAAAAACATCTTCCAACAGCATAAAAACTCTAAACGCTGTCTTTTCATGCATACTCCCCTTCTTAAAAAAAACATCTTCCAACAGCATAAAAACTCTAAACGCTGTCTTTTCATGCATACACCCTTATTAAAAAAGCATCTTCCAACAGCATAAAAACTCTAAACGATGTCTATTCTTGCATACCCCCTTTATTAAAAAAAACATCATCCAACAGCATAAAAACTCTAAACGCTGTCTTTTCATGCATACCCCCTTATTAAAAAAAACATCTTCCAACAACATAAAAACTCGAAACGTTGTCTTTTCCTACATACCCCCCTTATTAAAAAAAAATCTTCCAACAGCATAAAAACTCTAAACGCTGTATTTTCATGCATACCCCCCTTATTAAAAAAACATCTTCCAACAGTATAAAAACTCTAAACGATGTCTTTTCATGCATACCCCCCTTATTAAAAAAACATCTTCCAACAGCATAAAATCTCTAAACGTTGTCTTTTCATGCATACCCCCCTTATTAAAAAAACAACTTCCAACAGCATAAAAACTCCAAACGCTGTCTTTTCATGCATACCCCCTTATTAAAAAAAACATCTTCCAACAGCATAAAAACTCGAAACGCTGTCTTTTATGCATACCCTCTTATTAAAAAAACATCTTCCAACAGCATAAAAACTCCAAACGCTGTCTTTTCATGCATACCCCCTTATTAAAAAAAACATCTTCCAACAGCATAAAAACTCTAAACGTTGTCTTTTCCTGCATACCCCCCTTATTAAAAAAACATCTTCCAACAGCATAAAAACTCTAAACGCTGTATTTTCATACATACCCCCCTTATTAAAAAAAACATCTTCCAACAGCATAAAAACTCTGAACGCTGTCTTTTCATGCATACCCCCTTATTAAAAAAAACATCTTCCAACAGCATAAAAACTCTAAACGCTGTCTTTTATGCATACCCTCTTATTAAAAAAAACATCTTCCAAAAGCAAAAAAATCTAAACGTTGTCTTTTCATGTATACCACTCTTATTAAAAAAACATCTTCCAACAGCATAAAAACTCTAAACGCTGTCTTTTCATGCATACCCCCATTCTAAAAAAACATCTTCCAACAGCATTAAAACTTTAAACGTTGTCTTTTCATGCATACCCCTCTTATTAAAAAAAACATCTTCCAACAACATAAAAACTCTAAACGCTGTCTTTTCATGCATACCCCCCTTATTAAAAAAAACATCTTCCAACAGCATAAAATCTCTGAACGCTGTCTTTTCATGCATACCCCCCTTATTAAAAAAAACATCTTCCAACAGCATAAAAACTCTAAACGTTGTCTTTACATGCATATCCCTTATTAAAAAAACATCTTCCAACAACATAAAAACTCTAAACGCTGTCTTTTATGCATACCCCCTTATTAAAAAAACATCTTCCAACAGTAGAAAAACTCTAAACGCTGTCTTTTCATGCATAACTCTTATTAACAAAACATCATCCAACGGGATAAAAACTCTAAACGCTGTGTTTTCATGCATACCCCCTTATTAAAAAAAACATCTTCCAACCACATAAAAACTCTAAACGCTGTCTTTTCATGCATACGCCCTTATTGAAAAAACATCTTCCAACAGCATAAAAACTCTAAACGCTGTCTATTCATGCATACCCCCCTTATTAAAAAAAACATCATCCAACAGCATAAAACTCTAAACGCTGTCTTTTCATGCATACCCCCTTATTAAAAAAACATTTCCAACAACATAAAAACTCCAAACGTTGTATTTTCATGCATACCCCCCTTATTTAAAAAACTTCTTCAAACAGTATAAAAACTCTAAACGCTGTCGTTTCATGCATACCCCCCTTATTAAAAAAAACATCTTCCAACAGCATAAAATCTCTGAACGCTGTCTTTTCATGCATACCCCACTTATTAAAAAAACATCTTCCAACAGCATAAAAACTCTAAACGCTGTCTTTTCATTCATACCCCCTTATTAAAAAAAAACATCTTCCAACAGCATAAAAACTCTAAACGCTGTCTTTTCATGCATACTCCCCTTATTAAAAAAAAACATCTTCCAACAGGATAAAAACTCTAAACGCTGTCTTTTCATGGATACCCCCCTTATTAAAAAAAAACATCTTCCAACAGCATAAAAACTCAAAACGCTGTCTTTTCATGCATACCCCCATTGTTAAAAAAAACATCTTCCAACAGCATAAAAACTCTAAACGTTGTCTTTTCATGCATACTCCCCTTCTTAAAAAAAACATCTTTCAACAGCATAAAAACTCTAAACGCTGTCTTTTCATGCATACACCCTTATTAAAAAAACATCTTCCAACAGTATAAAAACTCTAAACGATGTCTATTCTTGCATACCCCCCTTATTAAAAAAAACATCATCCAACAGCATAAAAACTCTAAACGCTGTCTTTTCATGCATACCCCCATTCTAAAAAAACATCTTCTAACAGCGTAAAAACTTTAAACGCTGTCTTTTCATGCATACCCCTCTTATTAAAAAAACATCTTCCAACAACATAAAAACTCTAAACGCTGTCTTTTCATGCATACCCCCCTTATTAAAAAAAACATCTTCCAACAGCATAAAATCTCTGAACGCTGTCTTTTCATACATACCCCCCTTATTAAAAAAAACATCTTCCAACAGCATAAAAACTCTAAACGCTGTCTTTACATGCATACCCCTTATTAAAAAAACATCTTCCAACAGCATAAAACTCTAAACGTTGCCTTTTCATGCATACCCCCTTATTAAAAAAACATCTTCCAACAGCATAAAAACTCTAAACGCTGTATTTTCATGCATACCCCCTTATTAAAAAAACATCTTCCAACAGTATCAAAACTCTAAACGCTATATTTTCATGCATACCTCCCTAATTAAAAAAAACATCTTCCAACAGCATAAAAACTCTAAACGCTGTCTTTTCATGCATACACCCTTATTAAAAAAAACATCTTCCAACAGCATAAAAATTCTAAACGCTGTCTTTTCATGCATACCCTCTTTATTAAAAAAAACATCTTTCAACAGCATAAAAACTCTAAACGATGTCTTTTCATGCATACCCCCCTTATAAAAAAAACATCTTCCAACAGCATAAAAACTCAAAACGCTGTCTTTTCATGCATACCCCCCTTATTAAAAAAAACATCTTCCAACAACATAAAATCTCTGAACGCTGTCTTTTCATGCATACCACCCTTATTAAAAAAAACATCTTCCAACAGCATAAAAACTCTAAACGCTGTCTTTTCATGCATGCCCACTTATTAAAAAAACATCTTCCAACAGCATAAAATCTCTGAACGCTGTCTTTTATGCATACCCCCTTATTAAAAAAACATCTTCCAACAGCATAAAAACTCTAAACGCTGTCTTTTCATGCATAACCCTTTATAAAAAAACAAATTCAAACAGCATAAAAACTCTAAACGCTGTCTTTTCATGCATACTCCCTTATTAAAAAAAACATCTTCCAACCGCATAAAAACTCCAAACGCTCTCCTTTCATGCATATCCCCTTATTAAAAAAACATCTTCCAACAGCATAAAAACTCAAAACGTTGTCTTATCATGAATACCCCCTTATTAAAAAAACATCTTCCAACAGCATAAAACTCTAAACGCTGTCTTTTCATGCATACCCCCTTTATTAAAAAACATCTTCCAACAGCATAAAAACTCTAAACGCTGTCTTTTTTTGCATACCCCCCTTATTAAAAAAACATCTTCCAACAGCATAAAAACTCAAAACGCTGTCTTCTCATGCATACCCCCATTGTTAAAAAAAACATCTTCCAACAGCATAAAAACTCTAAACGCTGTCTTTTCATGCATACTCCCCTTCTTAAAAAAAACATCTTCCAACAGCATAAAAACTCTAAACGCTGTCTTTTCATGCATACACCCTTATTAAAAAAGCATCTTCCAACAGCATAAAAACTCTAAACGATGTCTATTCTTGCATACCCCCCTTATTAAAAAAAACATCATCCAACAGCATAAAAACTCTAAACGCTGTCTTTTCATGCATACCCCCTTATTAAAAAAAACATCTTCCAACAACATAAAAACTCGAAACGTTGTCTTTTCCTACATACCCCCCTTATTAAAAAAAATCTTCCAACAGCATAAAAACTCTAAACGCTGTATTTTCATGCATACCCCCCTTAATAAAAAAACATCTTCCAACAGTATAAAAACTCTAAACGATGTCTTTTCATGCATACCCCCCTTATTAAAAAAACATCTTCCAACAGCATAAAATCTCTAAACGTTGTCTTTTCATGCATACCCCCCTTATTAAAAAAACAACTTCCAACAGCATAAAAACTCCAAACGCTGTCTTTTCATGCATACCCCCTTATTAAAAAAAACATCTTCCAACAGCATAAAAACTCGAAACGCTGTCTTTTATGCATACCCTCTTATTAAAAAAACATCTTCCAACAGCATAAAAACTCCAAACGCTGTCTTTTCATGCATACCCCCTTATTAAAAAAAACATCTTCCAACAGCATAAAAACTCTAAACGTTGTCTTTTCCTGCATACCCCCCTTATTAAAAAAACATCTTCCAACAGCATAAAAACTCTAAACGCTGTATTTTCATACATACCCCCCTTATTAAAAAAAACATCTTCCAACAGCATAAAAACTCTGAACGCTGTCTTTTCATGCATACCCCCTTATTAAAAAAAACATCTTCCAACAGCATAAAAACTCTAAACGCTGTCTTTTATGCATACCCTCTTATTAAAAAAAACATCTTCCAAAAGCAAAAAAATCTAAACGTTGTCTTTTCATGTATACCACTCTTATTAAAAAAACATCTTCCAACAGCATAAAACTCTAAACGCTGTCTTTTCATGCATACCCCCATTCTAAAAAAACATCTTCCAACAGCATTAAAACTTTAAACGCTGTCTTTTCATGCATACCCCTCTTATTAAAAAAAACATCTTCCGACAACATAAAAACTCTAAACGCTGTCTTTTCATGCATACCCCCCTTATTAAAAAAAACATCTTCCAACAGCATAAAATCTCTGAACGCTGTCTTTTCATGCATACCCCCCTTATTAAAAAAAACATCTTCCAACAGCATAAAAACTCTAAACGTTGTCTTTACATGCATACCCCTTATTAAAAAAACATCTTCCAACAACATAAAAACTCTAAACGCTGTCTTTTATGCATACCCCCTTATTAAAAAAACATCTTCCAACAGTAGAAAAACTCTAAACGCTGTCTTTTCATGCATAACTCTTATTAACAAAACATCATCCAACGGGATAAAAACTCTAAACGCTGTGTTTTCATGCATACCCCCTTATTAAAAAAAACATCTTCCAACCACATAAAAACTCTAAACGCTGTCTTTTCATGCATAGGCCCTTATTGAAAAAACATCTTCCAACAGCATAAAAACTCTAAACGCTGTCTATTCATGCATACCCCCCTTATTAAAAAAAACATCATCCAACAGCATAAAACTCTAAACGCTGTCTTTTCATGCATACCCCCTTATTAAAAAAACATTTCCAACAACATAAAAACTCCAAACGTTGTATTTTCATGCATACCCCCCTTATTTAAAAAACTTCTTCAAACAGTATAAAAACTCTAAACGCTGTCGTTTCATGCATACCCCCCTTATTAAAAAAAACATCTTCCAACAGCATAAAATCTCTGAACGCTGTCTTTTCATGCATACCCCACTTATTAAAAAAACATCTTCCAACAGCATAAAAACTCTAAACGCTGTCTTTTCATTCATACCCCCTTATTAAAAAAAACATCTTCCAACAGCATAAAAACTCTAAACGCTGTCTTTTCATGCATACTCCCCTTATTAAAAAAAAACATCTTCCAACAGGATAAAAACTCTAAACGCTGTCTTTTCATGGATACCCCCCTTATTAAAAAAAAACATCTTCCAACAGCATAAAAACTCAAAACGCTGTCTTTTCATGCATACCCCCATTGTTAAAAAAAACATCTTCCAACAGCATAAAAACTCTAAACGCTGTCTTTTCATGCATACTCCCCTTCTTAAAAAAAACATCTTTCAACAGCATAAAAACTCTAAACGCTGTCTTTTCATGCATACACCCTTATAAAAAAAACATCTTCCAACAGTATAAAAACTCTAAACGATGTCTATTCTTGCATACCCCCCTTATTAAAAAAACATCATCCAACAGCATAAAAACTCTAAACGCTGTCTTTTCATGCATACCCCCATTCTAAAAAAACATCTTCTAACAGCGTAAAAACTTTAAACGCTGTCTTTTCATGCATACCCCTCTTATTAAAAAAACATCTTCCAACAACATAAAAACTCTAAACGCTGTCTTTTCATGCATACCCCCCTTATTAAAAAAAACATCTTCCAACAGCATAAAATCTCTGAACGCTGTCTTTTCATACATACCCCCCTTATTAAAAAAAACATCTTCCAACAGCATAAAAACTCTAAACGCTGTCTTTACATGCATACCCCTTATTAAAAAAACATCTTCCAACAGCATAAAAACTCTAAACGCTGTATTTTCATGCATACCCCCCTTATTAAAAAAACATCTTCCAACAGCATAAAAACTCCAAACGCTGACTTTTCATGCATACCCCCTTATTAAAAAAAACATCTTCCAACAGCATAAAAACTCTAAACGCTGTCTTTTATGCTTACCCTCTTATTGAAAAAAACATCTTCCAACAACATAAAACTCTAAACCCTGTCTTTTCATGCATACCCCCATTCTAAAAAACATCTTCCAACAGCATAAAAACTTTAAACGCTGTCTTTTCATGCATACCCCTCTTATTAAAAAAAACATCTTCCAACAACATAAAAACTATAAACGCTGTCTTTTCATGCATACCCCCCTTATTAAAAAAAACATCTTCCAACAGCATAAAAACTCTAAACGCTGTCTTTTCATGCATACTCCCCTTCTTAAAAAAAACATCTTCCAACAGCATAAAAACTCTAAACACTGTCTTTTCATGCATACACCCTTATTAAAAAAAACATCTTCCAACAGCATAAAAACTCTAAACGATGTCTATTCTTGCATACCCCCCTTATTAAAAAAAACATCATCCAACAGCATTAAACTCTAAACGCTGTCTTTTCATGCATACCCCCATTCTAAAAAAACATCTTCTAACAGCGTAAAAACTTTAAACGCTGTCTTTTCATGCATACCCCTCTTATTAAAAAAAACATCTTCCAACAACATAAAAACTCTAAACGCTGTCTTTTCATGCATCCCCCCTTATTAAAAAAACATCTTCCAACAGCATAAAATCTCTGAACGCTGTCTTTTCATGCATACCCCCCTTATTAAAAAAAACATCTTCCAACCGCATAAAAACTCAAAACGCTGTCTTTTCATGAATACCCCCCTTATTAAAAAAACATCTTCCAACAGCATAAAAACTCTAAACGCTGTCTTTTCATGCATACTCACCTTATTAAAAAAAAACATCTTCCAACAGGATAAAAACTCTAAACGCTATCTTTTCATGTATACCCCCTTATTAAAAAAACATCTTCCAACATCATATAAACTCTAAACGCTATCTTTTCATGCATATCCCATTATTAAAAAAAACATCTTCCAACAGCATAAAAACTCAAAATGTTGTCTTTTCATGAATACCCCCTTATTAAAAAAAACATCTTCCAACAGCATAAAAACTCTAAACGCTGTCTTTTCATGCATACCCCCCTTATTAAAAAACATCTTCCAACAGCATAAAAACTCTAAACGCTGTCTTTTCATGCATACCCCCCTTATTAAAAAAACATCTTCCAACAGCATAAAAACTAAAAACGATGTCTTTTCATGCATACCCCCATTGTTAAAAAAAACATCATCCAACAGCATAAAAACTCTAAACGCTGTCTTTTCATGCATATCCCCTTATTAAAAAAACATCTTCCAACATCATAAAAACTCAAGTCGCTGTCTTTTCATGCATACCCCCATTGTTAAAAAAACATTTACCAACAGCATAAAAACTCTAAACGCTGTCTTTTCATGCATACTCCCCTTCTTAAAAAAAACATCTTCCAACAGCATAAAAACTCTAAACGCTGTCTTTTCATGCATACACCCTTATTAAAAAAAATATCTTCCAACAGCATAAAAACTCTAAACGATGTCTATTCATGCATACCCCCCTTATTAAAAAAACATCATCCAACAGCATAAAAACTCTAAACGCTGTCTTTACATGCATACCCCTTATTAAAAAAACATCTTCCAACAACATAAAAACTCTAAACGTTGTCTTTTATGCATACCCCTTATTAAAAAAACATCTTTCAACGGTAGAAAAACTCTAAACGCTGTCTTTTCATGCATAACTCTTATTAAAAAAACATCATCCAACAGCATAAAAACTCTAAACGTTGTGTTTTCATGCATACCCCCTTATTAAAAAAAACATCTTCCAACCGCATAAAAACTCTAAACGCTGTCTTTTCATGCATACGCCCTTATTGAAAAAACATCTTCCAACAGCATAAAAACTCTAAACGCTGTCTATTCATGCATACCCCCTTTATTAAAAAAAACATCATCCAACAGCATAAAACTCTAAACGCTGTCTTTTCATGCATACCCCCTTATTAAAAAAAACATTTCCAACAGTATAAAAACTCCAAACGCTGTATTTTCATGCATACCCCCCTTATTAAAAAAACTTCTTCAAACAGTATAAAAACTCTAAACGCTGTCGTTTCATGCATACCCCCCTTATTAAAAAAAACATCTTCCAACAGCATAAAATCTCTGAACGCTGTCTTTTCATGCATACCCCACTTATTAAAAAAAACATCATCCAACAACATAAAACTCTAAACGCTGTCTTTTCATGCATACCCCCTTATTAAAAAAAACATTTCCAACAGTATAAAAACTCCAAACGCTGTATTTTCATGCATACCCCCCTTATTAAAAAAACTTCTTCAAACAGTATAAAAACTCTAAACGCTGTCGTTTCATGCATACCCCCCTTATTAAAAAAAACATCTTCCAACAGCATAAAATCTCTGAACGCTGTCTTTTCATGCATACCCCACTTATTAAAAAAAAACATCTTCCAACAGCATAAAAACTCTAAACACTGTCTTTTCATGCATACCCCCTTATTAAAAAAACATCTTCCAACAGCATAAAAACTCCAAACGCTGTCTTTTCATGCATACCCCCTTATTAAAAAAAACATCTTCCAACAGCATAAAAACTCTAAACGTTTTCTTTTCCTGCATACCCCCTTATTAAAAAAACATCTTCCAACAGCATAAAAACTCTAAACGTTGTATTTTCATGCATACCCCCCTTATTAAAAAAACAACTTCCAACAGCATAAAAACTCTAAACGCTGTCTTTTCATGCATACTCCCCTTCTTAAAAAAAACATCTTCCAACAGCATAAAAACTCTAAACGCTATCTTTTCATGCATACACCCTTATTAAAAAAACATCTTCCAACAGCATAAAATCTCTAAACGCTGTCTATTCATGCATACCCTCCTTATTAAAAAAAAAATCATCCAACAGCATAAAAACTCTAAACGCTGTCTTTTCATGCATACCCCCCTTATTAAAAAAAACATCTACCAACAACATAAAATCTCTAAACACTGTATTTTCTTGCATACCCCCCTTATTAAAAAAACATCTTCCAACAGTATAAAAACTATAAACGCTGTCTTTTCATGCATACCCCCCTTATTAAAAAAACATCTACCAACAACATAAAATCTCTGAACGCTGTCTTTTCATGCATACCCCCCTTATTAAAAAAAAATCTTCCAACAGCATAAAAAATCTAAACGCTGTGTTTTCATGCATACCCCCTTATTAAAAAAAACATCTTCCAACAACATAAAAACTCTAAACGCTGTCTTTTATGCATACCCCCTTATTCAAAAAACATCTTCCAACAGCATAAAAACTCTAAACGCTGTCTTTTCATGCATACCACTCTTATTAAAAAAACATCTTCCAACAGCATAAAAACTCCGAACGCTGTCTTTTCATGCATACTCCCCTTATTAAAAAAAACATCTTCCAACAGGATAAAAACTCTAAACGCTGTCTTTTCATGCATACCCCCCTTATTAAAAAAAACATCTTCCAACCGCATAAAAACTCTAAACGCTGTCTTTTCATGCATATCCCCTTATTAAAAAAACATCTTCCAACAGCATAAAAACTCAAAACGCTGTCTTTTCATGAATACCCCCCTTATTAAAAAAAACATCTTCCAACAGCATAAAAACTCTAAACTCTGTCTTTTCATGCATACCCCCCTTATTAAAAAACATCTTCCAACAGCATAAAAACTCTAAACGCTGTCTTTTCATGCATACCCCCCTTATTAAAAAAAACATCTTCCAATAGCATAAAAACTCAAAACGCTGTCTTTTCATTCATACCCCCATTGTTAAAAAAAATATCTTCCAACAACATAAAAACTCTAAACACTGTCTTTTTATGCATTCTCCCCTTCTTAAAAAAAACATCTTCCAACAGCATAAAAACTCTAAACGCTGTCTTTTCATGCATACACCCTAATTAAAAAAAACATCTTCCAACAGCAGAAAAACTCTAAACGATGTCTATTCATGCATACCCCCCTTATTAAAAAAACATCATCCAACAGCATAAAAACTCTAAACGCTGTCTTTTCATGCATACCCCCTTATTAAAAAAAACTTCTTCCAACAGCATAAAAACTCTAAACGTTGTCTTTTCCTGCATACCCCTTTTATTAAAAAAACATCTTCCAACAGCATAAAAACTCTAAACGCTGTCTTTTCATGCATACCCCCCTTATTAAAAAAACATCTTACAACAGCATAAAATCTATGAACGCTGTCTTTTCATGCATACCCCTTATTAAAAAAACATCTTCCAACAGCATAAAAACTCTAAACGCTGTCTTTTCATGTATCCCTTATTAAAAAAAACATATTCCAACAGCATAAAAACTCTAAACGCTATCTTTTATGCATACCCCCTTATTAAAAAAACATCTTCCAACAGCATAAAAACTCTAAACGCTGTCTTTTCATGCATACCACTCTTATTAAAAAAAAATTTTCCAACAGCATAAAACTCTAAACGCTGTCTTTTCACGCATACCCCCATTCTAAAAAAACATCTTCCAACAGCATAAAAACTCTAAACGTTGCCTTTTCATGCATACCACCTTATTAAAAAAACATCTTCCAACAACATAAAAACTCTAAACGCTGTATTTTCATGCATACCCCCCTTATTAAAAAAACATCTTCCAACAGTATAAAAACTCTAAACGCTCTATTTTCATGCATACCCCCCTTATTAAAAAAACATCTTCCAACAGCATAAAATCTCTGAACGCTGTCTTTTCATGCATACCACCCTTATTAAAAAAACATCTTCCAACAGCATAAAAACTCTAAACGCTGTCTTTTCATGCATACCCCCTTATTAAAAAAACATCTTCCAACAGCATAAAATCTCTGAACGTTGTCTTTTATGCATACCCCCTTATTAAAAAAAACATCTTCCAACAGCATAAAAACTCTAAACGCTGTCTTTTCATGCATACCCCTTTATAAAAAAACAACTTCAAACAGCATAAAAACTCTAAATGCTGTCTTTTCATGCATACCCCTCTTATTAAAAAAACATCTTCCAACCGCATAAAAATTCTAAACGCTGTATTTTCATGCATATCCCCTTATTAAAAAAACATCTTCCAACAGCATAAAAACTCAAAACGCTGTCTTTTCATGAATACCCCTCTTATTAAAAAAAACATCTTCCAACAGCATAAAAACTCTAAACGCTGTCTTTTCATGCATACCCCCCTTATTAAAAAACATCTTCTAACAGCATAAAAACTCTAAACGCTGTCTTTTCATGCATACCCCCTTATTAAAAAAAACATCTTCCAACAGCATAAAAACTCAAAACGCTGTCTTTTCATGCATACCCCCATTGTTAAAAAAACATCTTCCAACAGCATAAAAACTCTAAACGCTGTCTTTTCATGCATACTCCCCTTCTTAAAAAAAACATCTTCCAACAGCATAAAAACTCTAAACGCTATCTTTTCATGCATACCCCCTTATTAAAAAAACATCTTCCAACAGCATAAAAACTCTAAACGCTGTCTTTTCATGCATACCACTCTTATTAAAAAAACATTTTCCAACAGCATAAAACTCTAAACGCTGTCTTTTCACGCATACCCCCATTCTAAAAAAACATCTTCCAACAGCATAAAAACTCTAAACGTTGCCTTTTCATGCATACCACCTTATTAAAAAAACATCTTCCAACAGCATAAAAACTCTAAACGCTGTATTTTCATGCATACCCCCCTTATTAAAAAAACATCTTCCAACAGTATAAAAACTCTAAACGCTCTATTTTCATGCATACCCCCCTTATTAAAAAAACATCTTCCAACAGCATAAAATCTCTGAACGCTGTCTTTTCATGCATACCACCCTTATTAAAAAAAACATCTTCCAACAGCATAAAAACTCTAAACGCTGTCTTTTCATGCATACCCCCTTATTAAAAAAACATCTTCCAACAGCATAAAATCTCTGAACGTTGTCTTTTATGCATACCCCCTTATTAAAAAAAACATCTTCCAACAGCATAAAAACTCTAAACGCTGTCTTTTCATGCATACCCCTTTATAAAAAAAACAACTTCAAACAGCATAAAAACTCTAAACGCTGTCTTTTCATGCATACCCCTCTTATTAAAAAAACATCTTCCAACCGCATAAAAATTCTAAACGCTGTATTTTCATGCATATCCCCTTATTAAAAAAACATCTTCCAACAGCATAAAAACTCAAAACGCTGTCTTTTCATGAATACCCCTCTTATTAAAAAAAACAACTTCCAACAGCATAAAAACTCTATACGCTGTCTTTTCATGCATACCCCCCTTATTAAAAAACATCTTCTAACAGCATAAAAACTCTAAACGCTGTCTTTTCATGCATACCCCCTTATTAAAAAAAACATCTTCCAACAGCATAAAAACTCAAAACGCTGTCTTTTCATGCATACCCCCATTGTTAAAAAAAACATCTTCCAACAGCATAAAAACTCTAAACGCTGTCTTTTCATGCATACTCCCCTTCTTAAAAAAAACATCTTCCAACAGCATAAAAACTCTAAACGCTATCTTTTCATGCATACACCCTTATTAAAAAAACATCTTCCAACAGCATAAAAACTCTAAACGATGTCTATTCATGCATACCCCCCTTATTAGAAAAAACATCATCCAACAGCATAAAAACTCCAAACGCTGTCTTTTCATGCATACCCCCTTATTAAAAAAAACATCTTCCAACAGCATAAAAACTCTAAACGTTGTCTTTTCCTGCATACCCCCCTTATTAAAAAAACATCTTTCAACAGCATAAAAACTCTAAACGCTGTATTTTCATGCATACCCCCCTTATTAAAAAAACATCTTCCAACAGCATAAAAACTCCAAACGCTGTCTTTTCATGCATACCCCCTTATTAAAAAAAACATCTTCCAACAGCATAAAAACTCTAAACGCTGTCTTTTATGCATACCCTCTTATTAAAAAAACATCTTCCAACAGCATAAAACTCTAAACGCTCTCTTTTCATGCATACCCCCATTCTAAAAAAACATCTTCCAACAGCATAAAAACTGTAAACGCTGTCTTTTCATGCATACCCCTCTTATTAAAAAAAAAACATCTTCCAACAACATAAAAACTCTAAACGTTGTCTTTTCATGCATACCCCCTTTATTAAAAAAAAACATCTTCCAACAGCATAAAATCTCTGAACGCTGTCTTTTCATGCATACCCCCCTTATTAAAAAAACATCTTCCAACAGCATAAAAACTCTAAACGCTGTCTATTCATGCATACCCCCCTTATTAAAAAAAACATCATCCAACAGCATAAAACTCTAAACGCTGTCTTTTCATGCATACCCCCTTATTAAAAAAACATTTCCAACAACATAAAAACTCCAAACGTTGTATTTTCATGCATACCCCCCTTATTTAAAAAACTTCTTCAAACAGTATAAAAACTCTAAACGCTGTCGTTTCATGCATACCCCCCTTATTAAATAAAACATCTTCCAACAGCATAAAATCTCTGAACGCTGTCTTTTCATGCATACCCCACTTATTAAAAAAACATCTTCCAACAGCATAAAAACTCTAAACGCTGTCTTTTCATTCATACCCCCTTATTAAAAAAAACATCTTCCAACAGCATAAAAACTCTAAACGCTGTCTTTTCATGCATACTCCCCTTATTAAAAAAAAACATCTTCCAACAGGATAAAAACTCTAAACGCTGTCTTTTCATGGATACCCCCCTTATTAAAAAAAACATCTTCCAACAGCATAAAAACTCAAAACGCTGTCTTTTCATGCATACCCCCATTGTTAAAAAAAACATCTTCCAACAGCATAAAAACTCTAAACGCTGTCTTTTCATGCATACTCCCCTTCTTAAAAAAAACATCTTTCAACAGCATAAAAACTCTAAACGCTGTCTTTTCATGCATACACCCTTATAAAAAAAACATCTTCCAACAGTATAAAAACTCTAAACGATGTCTATTCTTGCATACCCCCCTTATTAAAAAAAACATCATCCAACAGCATAAAAACTCTAAACGCTGTCTTTTCATGCATACCCCCATTCTAAAAAAACATCTTCTAACAGCGTAAAAACTTTAAACGCTGTCTTTTCATGCATACCCCTCTTATTAAAAAAACATCTTCCAACAACATAAAAACTCTAAACGCTGTCTTTTCATGCATACCCCCCTTATTAAAAAAAACATCTTCCAACAGCATAAAATCTCTGAACGCTGTCTTTTCATACATACCCCCCTTATTAAAAAAAACATCTTCCAACAGCATAAAAACTCTAAACGCTGTCTTTACATGCATACCCCTTATTAAAAAAACATCTTCCAACAGCATAAAAACTCTAAACGCTGTATTTTCATGCATACCCCCCTTATTAAAAAAACATCTTCCAACAGCATAAAAACTCCAAACGCTGACTTTTCATGCATACCCCCTTATTAAAAAAACATCTTCCAACAGCATAAAAACTCTAAACGCTGTCTTTTATGCTTACCCTCTTATTGAAAAAAACATCTTCCAACAACATAAAACTCTAAACCCTGTCTTTTCATGCATACCCCCATTCTAAAAAACATCTTCCAACAGCATAAAAACTTTAAACGCTGTCTTTTCATGCATACCCCTCTTATTAAAAAAAACATCTTCCAACAACATAAAAACTATAAACGCTGTCTTTTCATGCATACCCCCCTTATTAAAAAAAACATCTTCCAACAGCATAAAAACTCTAAACGCTGTCTTTTCATGCATACTCCCCTTCTTAAAAAAAACATCTTCCAACAGCATAAAAACTCTAAACACTGTCTTTTCATGCATACACCCTTATTAAAAAAAACATCTTCCAACAGCATAAAAACTCTAAACGATGTCTATTCTTGCATACCCCCCTTATTAAAAAAAACATCATCCAACAGCATTAAACTCTAAACGCTGTCTTTTCATGCATACCCCCATTCTAAAAAAACATCTTCTAACAGCGTAAAAACTTTAAACGCTGTCTTTTCATGCATACCCCTCTTATTAAAAAAAACATCTTCCAACAACATAAAAACTCTAAACGCTGTCTTTTCATGCATCCCCCCTTATTAAAAAAACATCTTCCAACAGCATAAAATCTCTGAACGCTGTCTTTTCATGCATACCCCCCTTATTAAAAAAAACATCTTCCAACCGCATAAAAACTCAAAACGCTGTCTTTTCATGAATACCCCCCTTATTAAAAAAACATCTTCCAACAGCATAAAAACTCTAAACGCTGTCTTTTCATGCATACTCACCTTATTAAAAAAAACATCTTCCAACAGGATAAAAACTCTAAACGCTATCTTTTCATGTATACCCCCTTATTAAAAAAACATCTTCCAACAGCATATAAACTCTAAACGCTATCTTTTCATGCATATCCCCTTATTAAAAAAAACATCTTCCAACAGCATAAAAACTCAAAACGTTGTCTTTTCATGAATACCCCCTTATTAAAAAAAACATCTTCCAACAGCATAAAAACTCTAAACGCTGTCTTTTCATGCATACCCCCCTTATTAAAAAACATCTTCCAACAGCATAAAAACTCTAAACGCTGTCTTTTCATGCATACCCCCCTTATTAAAAAAACATCTTCCAACAGCATAAAAACTAAAAACGATGTCTTTTCATGCATACCCCCATTGTTAAAAAAAACATCATCCAACAGCATAAAAACTCTAAACGCTGTCTTTTCATGCATATCCCCTTATTAAAAAAACATCTTCCAACATCATAAAAACTCAAGTCGCTGTCTTTTCATGCATACCCCCATTGTTAAAAAAACATTTACCAACAGCATAAAAACTCTAAACGCTGTCTTTTCATGCATACTCCCCTTCTTAAAAAAAACATCTTCCAACAGCATAAAAACTCTAAACGCTGTCTTTTCATGCATACACCCTTATTAAAAAAAATATCTTCCAACAGCATAAAAACTCTAAACGATGTCTATTCATGCATACCCCCCTTATTAAAAAAACATCATCCAACAGCATAAAAACTCTAAACGCTGTCTTTACATGCATACCCCTTATTAAAAAAACATCTTCCAACAACATAAAAACTCTAAACGTTGTCTTTTATGCATACCCCCTTATTATAAAAACATCTTTCAACGGTAGAAAAACTCTAAACGCTGTCTTTTCATGCATAACTCTTATTAAAAAAACATCATCCAACAGCATAAAAACTCTAAACGTTGTGTTTTCATGCATACCCCCTTATTAAAAAAAACATCTTCCAACCGCATAAAAACTCTAAACGCTGTCTTTTCATGCATACGCCCTTATTGAAAAAACATCTTCCAACAGCATAAAAACTCTAAACGCTGTCTATTCATGCATACCCCTTTTATTAAAAAAAACATCATCCAACAGCATAAAACTCTAAACGCTGTCTTTTCATGCATACCCCCTTAT
The DNA here is from genome assembly GCA_030737815.1 of Allium fistulosum. Lineage (NCBI taxonomy): Eukaryota > Viridiplantae > Streptophyta > Magnoliopsida > Asparagales > Amaryllidaceae > Allium > Allium fistulosum. Next base: position 6,173,314 of record JASFAW010000018.1, read on the forward strand.
TAAAAAAAACATTTCCAACAGTATAAAAACTCCAAACGCTGTATTTTCATGCATACCCCCCTTATTAAAAAAACTTCTTCAAACAGTATAAAAACTCTAAACGCTGTCGTTTCATGCATACCCCCCTTATTAAAAAAAACATCTTCCAACAGCATAAAATCTCTGAACGCTGTCTTTTCATGCATACCCCACTTATTAAAAAAAACATCTTCCAACAGCATAAAAACTCTAAACACTGTCTTTTCATGCATACCCCCTTATTAAAAAAACATCTTCCAACAGCATAAAAACTCCAAACGCTGTCTTTTCATGCATACCCCCTTATTAAAAAAAACATCTTCCAACAGCATAAAAACTCTAAACGTTTTCTTTTCCTGCATACCCCCTTATTAAAAAAACATCTTCCAACAGCATAAAAACTCTAAACGCTGTATTTTCATGCATACCCCCCTTATTAAAAAAACAACTTCCAACAGCATAAAAACTCTAAACGCTGTCTTTTCATGCATACTCCCCTTCTTAAAAAAAACATCTTCCAACAGCATAAAAACTCTAAACGCTATCTTTTCATGCATACACCCTTATTAAAAAAACATCTTCCAACAGCATAAAATCTCTAAACGCTGTCTATTCATGCATACCCTCCTTATTAAAAAAAAAATCATCCAACAGCATAAAAACTCTAAACGCTGTCTTTTCATGCATACCCCCCTTATTAAAAAAAACATCTACCAACAACATAAAATCTCTAAACACTGTATTTTCTTGCATACCCCCCTTATTAAAAAAACATCTTCCAACAGTATAAAAACTATAAACGCTGTCTTTTCATGCATACCCCCCTTATTAAAAAAACATCTACCAACAACATAAAATCTCTGAACGCAATCTTTTCATGCATACCCCCCTTATTAAAAAAAAAATCTTCCAACAGCATAAAAACTCTAAACGCTGTGTTTTCATGCATACCCCCTTATTAAAAAAAACATCTTCCAACAACATAAAAACTCTAAACGCTGTCTTTTATGCATACCCCCTTATTCAAAAAACATCTTCCAACAGCATAAAAACTCTAAACGCTGTCTTTTCATGCATACCACTCTTATTAAAAAAACATCTTCCAACAGCATAAAAACTCCGAACGCTGTCTTTTCATGCATACTCCCCTTATTAAAAAAAACATCTTCCAACAGGATAAAAACTCTAAACGCTGTCTTTTCATGCATACCCCCCTTATTAAAAAAAACATCTTCCAACCGCATAAAAACTCTAAACGCTGTCTTTTCATGCATATCCCCTTATTAAAAAAACATCTTCCAACAGCATAAAAACTCAAAACGCTGTCTTTTCATGAATACCCCCCTTATTAAAAAAAACATCTTCCAACAGCATAAAAACTCTAAACTCTGTCTTTTCATGCATACCCCCCTTATTAAAAAACATCTTCCAACAGCATAAAAACTCTAAACGCTGTCTTTTCATGCATACCCCCCTTATTAAAAAAAACATCTTCCAATAGCATAAAAACTCAAAACGCTGTCTTTTCATTCATACCCCCATTGTTAAAAAAAATATCTTCCAACAACATAAAAACTCTAAACACTGTCTTTTTATGCATTCTCCCCTTCTTAAAAAAAACATCTTCCAACAGCATAAAAACTCTAAACGCTGTCTTTTCATGCATACACCCTAATTAAAAAAAACATCTTCCAACAGCAGAAAAACTCTAAACGATGTCTATTCATGCATACCCCCCTTATTAAAAAAACATCATCCAACAGCATAAAAACTCTAAACGCTGTCTTTTCATGCATACCCCCTTATTAAAAAAAACTTCTTCCAACAGCATAAAAACTCTAAACGTTGTCTTTTCCTGCATACCCCTTTTATTAAAAAAACATCTTCCAACAGCATAAAAACTCTAAACGCTGTCTTTTCATGCATACCCCCCTTATTAAAAAAACATCTTACAACAGCATAAAATCTCTGAACGCTGTCTTTTCATGCATACCCCCTTATTAAAAAAACATCTTCCAACAGCATAAAAACTCTAAACGCTGTCTTTTCATGTATCCCTTATTAAAAAAAACATATTCCAACAGCATAAAAACTCTAAACGCTATCTTTTATGCATACCCCCTTATTAAAAAAACATCTTCCAACAGCATAAAAACTCTAAACGCTGTCTTTTCATGCATACCACTCTTATTAAAAAAACATTTTCCAACAGCATAAAACTCTAAACGCTGTCTTTTCACGCATACCCCCATTCTAAAAAAACATCTTCCAACAGCATAAAAACTCTAAACGTTGCCTTTTCATGCATACCACCTTATTAAAAAAACATCTTCCAACAACATAAAAACTCTAAACGCTGTATTTTCATGCATACACCCCTTATTAAAAAAACATCTTCCAACAGTATAAAAACTCTAAACGCTCTATTTTCATGCATACCCCCCTTATTAAAAAAACATCTTCCAACAGCATAAAATCTCTGAACGCTGTCTTTTCATGCATACCACCCTTATTAAAAAAACATCTTCCAACAGCATAAAAACTCTAAACGCTGTCTTTTCATGCATACCCCCTTATTAAAAAAACATCTTCCAACAGCATAAAATCTCTGAACGTTGTCTTTTATGCATACCCCCTTATTAAAAAAAACATCTTCCAACAGCATAAAAACTCTAAACGCTGTCTTTTCATGCATACCCCTTTATAAAAAAACAACTTCAAACAGCATAAAAACTCTAAACGCTGTCTTTTCATGCATACCCCTCTTATTAAAAAAACATCTTCCAACCGCATAAAAATTCTAAACGCTGTATTTTCATGCATATCCCCTTATTAAAAAAACATCTTCCAACAGCATAAAAACTCAAAACGCTGTCTTTTCATGAATACCCCTCTTATTAAAAAAAACATCTTCCAACAGCATAAAAACTCTAAACGCTGTCTTTTCATGCATACCCCCCTTATTAAAAAACATCTTCTAACAGCATAAAAACTCTAAACGCTGTCTTTTCATGCATACCCCCTTATTAAAAAAAACATCTTCCAACAGCATAAAAACTCAAAACGCTGTCTTTTCATGCATACCCCCATTGTTAAAAAAACATCTTCCAACAGCATAAAAACTCTAAACGCTGTCTTTTCATGCATACTCCCCTTCTTAAAAAAAACATCTTCCAACAGCATAAAAACTCTAAACGCTATCTTTTCATGCATACCCCCTTATTAAAAAAACATCTTCCAACAGCATAAAAACTCTAAACGCTGTCTTTTCATGCATACCACTCTTATTAAAAAAACATTTTCCAACAGCATAAAACTCTAAACGCTGTCTTTTCACGCATACCCCCATTCTAAAAAAACATCTTCCAACAGCATAAAAACTCTAAACGTTGCCTTTTCATGCATACCACCTTATTAAAAAAACATCTTCCAACAGCATAAAAACTCTAAACGCTGTATTTTCATGCATACCCCCCTTATTAAAAAAACATCTTCCAACAGTATAAAAACTCTAAACGCTCTATTTTCATGCATACCCCCCTTATTAAAAAAACATCTTCCAACAGCATAAAATCTCTGAACGCTGTCTTTTCATGCATACCACCCTTATTAAAAAAAACATCTTCCAACAGCATAAAAACTCTAAACGCTGTCTTTTCATGCATACCCCCTTATTAAAAAAACATCTTCCAACAGCATAAAATCTCTGAACGTTGTCTTTTATGCATACCCCCTTATTAAAAAAAACATCTTCCAACAGCATAAAAACTCTAAACGCTGTCTTTTCATGCATACCCCTTTATAAAAAAAACAACTTCAAACAGCATAAAAACTCTAAACGCTGTCTTTTCATGCATACCCCTCTTATTAAAAAAACATCTTCCAACCGCATAAAAATTCTAAACGCTGTATTTTCATGCATATCCCCTTATTAAAAAAACATCTTCCAACAGCATAAAAACTCAAAACGCTGTCTTTTCATGAATACCCCTCTTATTAAAAAAAACATCTTCCAACAGCATAAAAACTCTAAACGCTGTCTTTTCATGCATACCCCCCTTATTAAAAAACATCTTCTAACAGCATAAAAACTCTAAACGCTGTCTTTTCATGCATACCCCCTTATTAAAAAAAACATCTTCCAACAGCATAAAAACTCAAAACGCTGTCTTTTCATGCATACCCCCATTGTTAAAAAAAACATCTTCCAACAGCATAAAAACTCTAAACGCTGTCTTTTCATGCATACTCCCCTTCTTAAAAAAAACATCTTCCAACAGCATAAAAACTCTAAACGCTATCTTTTCATGCATACACCCTTATTAAAAAAACATCTTCCAACAGCATAAAAACTCTAAACGATGTCTATTCATGCATACCCCCCTTATTAGAAAAAACATCATCCAACAGCATAAAAACTCCAAACGCTGTCTTTTCATGCATACCCCCTTATTAAAAAAAACATCTTCCAACAGCATAAAAACTCTAAACGTTGTCTTTTCCTGCATACCCCCCTTATTAAAAAAACATCTTTCAACAGCATAAAAACTCTAAACGCTGTATTTTCATGCATACCCCCCTTATTAAAAAAACATCTTCCAACAGCATAAAAACTCCAAACGCTGTCTTTTCATGCATACCCCCTTATTAAAAAAAACATCTTCCAACAGCATAAAAACTCTAAACGCTGTCTTTTATGCATACCCTCTTATTAAAAAAACATCTTCCAACAGCATAAAACTCTAAACGCTCTCTTTTCATGCATACCCCCATTCTAAAAAAACATCTTCCAACAGCATAAAAACTGTAAACGCTGTCTTTTCATGCATACCCCTCTTATTAAAAAAAAACATCTTCCAACAACATAAAAACTCTAAACGTTGTCTTTTCATGCATACCCCCCTTATTAAAAAAAAACATCTTCCAACAGCATAAAATCTCTGAACGCTGTCTTTTCATGCATACCCCCCTTATTAAAAAAACATCTTCCAACAGCATAAAAACTCTAAACGCTGTCTTTACATGCATACCCCTTATTAAAAAAACATCTTCCAACAACATAAAAACTCTAAACGCTGTCTTTTATGCATACCCCCTTATTAAAAAAATATCTTCCAACAGTAGAAAAACTCTAAACGCTGTCTTTTCATGCATAACTCTTATTAACAAAACATCATCCAACAGCATAAAAACTCTAAACGCTGTGTTTTCATGCATACCCTGTAATATCCCGGAAATTTGGGGCAATATCAATTTAATAATCTGTTTAAAGTAATTAAATTGATTGATAATTTTTGATAATAAAATTTGATTTGGTTTAATAATCTAATTAAATGGATATTTAATTAGTGAATTTATCCTTTAAAAAATTAATAAGATGATTTCTATTTATAATGTATATATAATTGTATATATTGTAAATAAATAAGCTTGTGTTTGAAATTTAAATAATAAATGAAATCTTGTTTTTAAATTTCTAATATATATATATTGATAGTTTGGAAATTTTAATATTTGCTTTTCAAAGTTATTTAAACAAAATATCTATATGGTTTTAAATAAGATTAATAATAAGGTTATTTTATTTTCTTTTTGAGATATTGCTTAATAAATAAGATTTAAGAGTATATATATATATATATAGGTAAGTTTAAAATACAATATTAATAGTGTATTGTTTTATTTATAGATATAAATAGACTTTAATAAAATAAGATTGTTATTTTCAAATTAAATGTATAGTTATATATGTATGTATATAAATTGACTTTAAATTGGATTTTAAATATAATTTGAATTTGAATGTAAATTAGTTTTGAAATTCAAAGATAGATATTTAAATATTTGGATTTTAAAATATATGTATAAACTTTTACTTATAAACATAATTGGTTTTATTTTCTTTAAAATACTTTATATATATATATATATAGGTAAGTAACTAATAAATTAAGTAAAAGGTTTATTTACATTTAAAATAAATATAAACTAAATAAAAGACAAGTGTTAATATGTTAAGTAACCATTATAACATGTGTTGTAAAATTAGGGTATGAGAAAGACAAGTGTCATTCTTGTTTTTAATTTTTCTTTTATTTTAAAATAAATCATTTATATTTATAAAAAGATGTTTTCCTCATTCTCATTTCTTTTGCAAATCTTCATTTTCAAAAGCAAAGAAACTTTCAGCCTGTAAACAAAATTTCTCAAACAAAATCAGTAATCAAATTCCTCAATCTCAAATCAAAGATCTGTAATCCATTTTCCAAAATCAAATGATAACCTGTAACTCATTCTTCAAATCTGCAATTCTTCAAACCGTAATTCATATTCAAAAATCAAAGGCAAAGCCTGTTTTTCTCTTCAAATCTGAAAGCAAGTAACCTGGAATCAATGCCTGTAAACATCTTCTTCAAAAGCCTACATTTTCTTTAATCTGGAATCAAATTCCAGTCTGCATGCAAGATTCTATAAACAAGCAACTCAAGTTTTAAATCAAAAAAAAGCAAGGCATCTCTGCATGCAAATTTCTATAGCTAGCAATTCCAGTTTTCAAAGAAAATCAAGCATTCAGTTTTAAAGGTTTCAAAATCAAAAGCAGTTTCAAAGAATAAACTCTGTCCTTCAATTTATCTGGTGAGTAACACTTTTATAAAAGCTTAAGTATTCTTTAAATCTGGTTGCATGTTGAAATTATGGAAATAAATATGTTATGTGTGATTTTATATAAGTAGACTTATCTGTATATATGGATGTATACATATATGTTGGTGTGCATGTCTGTTATTTGCTCTGTTCCCAGTTTCAAGTTCAAAGTTTGATTAAATTCTGTATCTCATGACCTAGTTAATATTATGATGTAAGTTATAAACAATAATTGTTTGTTATATCATATATTAGAGTTTAGAATTTTATTTAGTTAAAATAAAAGGAAAATTTACTCTGTAAATAAAAAGGAACAGGGAAGTTTGGTCTTATATAAAAATTCAAATATGTTAATTTAGAAATCCAGGAGTATAAACTGAATCTCTAAACTTAATTATGATTTTTAGAAGAAAAATCAAGATTTTTTAGATTTTTAAATGTTGAGATATCCTTGTATGAACGGAAACTGGAAAATGATCAAATTCGGGCGATCAATGTAATCTGGAGGGTCGTGGTCTTTAGAGGAGGAAGTGGAACGATCGTAGAGGTCGGGAAAAATGTCAGATCGATGTTCTAACCTTTGGGAAGGCGGCGGTGATCGGAAATTGTCTGTAAACCTAGTTTTGCAGTGCTGGAGTGTTTGATTTTTCGCGAGGCCTAGGAGTGATCGAGTTCTTCATGTTTCAAGCTGGTGATAGATGGAGTATAGGGGAGTTCGAGGCCGGAGGAGAAGCTTCTCAGGTGATCGGAACGTGGTGTTTGAGGCAAATTCCAGTTCGACATTTGTTTCCAGTTTCGAGCGCGATGCTCAATTTTGATTTAGGGTTTCTGCTATCGATGTTTTGGTCGGAATTTAGTTGGAAGGTGGTCGCTGACTTGATTGGTGGTCGCGATAGGCCGGAGCTACGGCGATTAGCGGTGCACGTGTACGTGCATTTTCGTGTATCAGTATTTGTAGATTTGGGGAAGAAGCTTGAACTCGGGTTGATCTCGAGTAGAGCGGAAGCATGACTCGAAGGGAATAGGGACGAGAGTTACTCGAAGCACATATGGTTTTGGCTCGGGGGAATTTGTGATGGGCTCGGGTAACTTTTGTTTACAGGTTTTAAATTTTAAAACAGAAACCTGTTCTGTTTTCATTTTTAAGTAAAGTTTAAATGAAATCAAGAAATTTAAATTTAGTTTAAAATCTGAATTTGAATCTGAATTCAAAAATAAGTTGAATCTGAGATTTTGTAATAATTTAAGTTTTGAAATTTAAATTTGGATTTAAAAACTTTTAAGAGTAAAGTATAATTGGTTTTAAATTTAAACTGAAAAGTTTAAATTGTAAAATAGAAATTTAAATAAGTTTAAATTTGAGATTTTAAAATCTGGAATTTGAATTAAATTTCAGTTCTTTTAAAATAAGTTTTAAAAACTTAAATTGTTTATCTATTCTAAATGGTTAAATAGTTAGAATTTCAAAATGAAGTTAAATATAGGAAAGCTTTAAAAATTTAAGTTAAATCTAGAATCAAGATTAAATCTGTATTTAAGTTTGAAATTAAAGGAAAGTTTTGAATTGAAATTGTTTTAAATAACTTAAAATGTTTAAAAAGGTTTAAAAAGGTTTTGAAAATTTTGATTTAAACTTGGTTAAAGTTAAATTGAAATTTATTTTAAATCTTTAAATTGAAAGGAAATAAAAGAAAGATTTCAAAGCTTTTGTAAATGATAATTAAAGTAGTTATAAATATTAATACTTTAATTTAGAGATTTAATGATATAGGAGTCATTAAATTAATAGGGTAATTAAAGAATAATTTAATAATTTAATTAATTAATGGTTTAGTGATAATTAATTAAATAATTAGGATTATAAGTTAATTAATTAAGGGTTAATTAATTTGGGATTTAGAATCATTATTTAAATAAGTATAGGTTAAAAATAAATGATTAGAAATTATTAATCAAGTGATTAAAAGTTTATTTAGCAATTAATTAAGTAAATAAAGATTAGTTAATTGATAATTAAGAATTTATTACGTTGTAATTAATAAAATAATTGATTAAAGCTTAGTTACTTAAAGAAAGTAATTAAAGTAATTAATTACTTAAGGTAATTAATTAGATAAATATGACAAGTTTAATTTATTAATTAAATTAAATTAAGATAATCACTTGGTGATTGATAAGTATAATTACTTAAATGTAATTAGTGAAGTGTAATTACTTAGGAAAGTAATTAAAGTTAATTAGTGGATGTAATTAACTAAAGAAGATTTTATAATGAAAGTAATTTGAGTTTAAATTACTTTTGTATAATTAATCAAGGGATTAATTAAAAGATAATTAATTAAGGAGTAATTAATTTATGAAGTGGAGTAATTAAGGGAAGTTAATTACTAAATGAGATTAATCAAAGGTGATTAATAAATGTGACTAATTAATTATTAAATGTAATTAATTTAAATAAGATAATTAATTAAGAGAAATTAAGGATCATTAATTAATAAAATTAATGATGTAATTAAGAATTGATTAATTAAAATTAATTAATCAATAACAAGTGATTAAAGTAATTAATTAATTGTAATTAATTAAGGATTAAGATAATTAAGTATAATTAATTAATTAATGAAGTAATTAAAGATTAATTACTGAATGGTTTAAGATAATTAATTTGTGAAATTAATTAAGTATTAATTACTTAAAGTAATTAAAGGATTATTAATCAGGAATGATTAATTAAGATGGATACTTAGAGTAATGATTAATTAATTGGTTTAATTAATATTTAAGTAAGCAGGATTTATAGAATGAAGTAATTAGTTTAATTCACTTTAAATTAATTAGATGATATAAATCATTTCTTAAGGATGGATGAATGAGATTGAATGTATTTCATTGTTTGATATCTCTGATGAGATATGATTGATATATGATATGGATGTTTGGTTGGATTGAAATGATAATATGAATTATCTATTAGGATGATAATATGGATTATCTATTGTAAAGTATCTATCTGTGTGTAGTATAGATAAGAATTGAATTGTTTTAACCTTAAAACAACTTGGCCCTTAAAAGATACGTTTTGGATTTCGATGAGACCGGGATCGGGTTTCCGTATACCGGGATTCCAGGTCTGGAGACCCGAATACCACATCGATCCAAATTAACGATAGGTCGTGAATCTCAAGTGAAGATGAAGATTCAGAGTGCAAGGGTTATTGTCGTTAACTCTGAGGGTGATTCCAAAACGAGTGTAACGAGATAATGCCTTCGGTTTCGTTCGAACCCGGAACGAACTTGTATGGATTGAATGCTTTCAGCACATCGTCAGGCGGACGATGAGCATTCTAAGTGATATGTTCTGATTAAAGGTAATCGTAACCTCAAGCCTCATCAACCGGGAATGGCTAAAACAGGTGAAATGACCCTCCTATTTCCACCCTAATTTCATAAGGATTTTTTTTTTTTGCTATGAGATGATATATTGATATATCATTCATTACAAACATATTTTCCAAGGTCATTTTCTTTTTCCAATAAACAAAATATATCCAGGATCAAAATAACTTACCAATATAAATATATCAGTGTATATCTAATAACATACACATACATATGAAGATGTATGTGTTCTTCTTGTCTAAATTCAGAGTATATACTTTATTTTTTTTTTGTACAAGAACATTCTGTTTGGTTTAGATTTTCAGCAATTCAGATAAATTATTGTATTCAGATTTTTGGCCATAAAATCCACTAAAAATATGTACTTTAGTCTGTCATTAGGATTTAGAAATGATCAAGTAATAATCAGTGGTAAACAAGCTTTTAATATAGATGATTATGTTAAAGTCTGGATAATATCAAATTCAGTATAAAAGAAAGTGGATCCCATGTCAACACAAGCAACATCTAGGCGTAATGGAAACGCGCCTAACTTATACATGAAAGGTCACGAGTTCGAGTGCTATGCTGGTCGGTTCAAACACAATTTTTGGTTTTTCTTTTTATTTTTCTCCTGTATGGTTAGAAATCTGATACATACCTACAATTGTACATATATATTCAATTTTTGCCTATAACCTAACATACAAAACAATTCTTCTTACTTTACTATTTTTGTATCCCATTCCTACAACTGATCTAGGAATTATAATCATATTTTTGCTCAAATATCAACATGTACACAGATATACATGTACATGTCAATATCTCTGCTCATTTTCCAGAAAACTGAGTGAAACAATTGCTAAATGTACTATGCTTTGAAATGCATTTGTATTTTCAAGATACAGCCTATCATGATCAACCAATACTTCATTTAGTTGAGGCTGGTTAACCCATGAGTCCTGTATATGCTACTCACTAGTTCAAAAATGATGGAGATACCTTTCATTTCATTCTATCTGAAGCTTTTAGAAAAACATTTTACTTTTCCTAATTCAATTCAGAAATGAATTCAGATTTATTTACAAAGCATTACAGTAAAAAGAAAATAAAATCCTTTTAAGTTTACTTCTTGCTAAATCCAGATTTTGTTCTAAAACTCAGTGCTCTGTTGTATCTCAAGATTAACTATTACATAATATAAATTTTACAAAACAGTAGCTCAACTACATATGCATATTTCTCTTCCAAACATCCATATCAATAATTAAAATCATTTCCTTGTTTCCCACTCAGATTTTTCCTTTGAGATTTTAAACCTTAGTGCATAACAATATATTTAACATGATACAACTAGTTCATTTAACCATAATAGAATTCATTACATAACTGGATATCTTAGAAACATAAAATTTTTCCTGAATACATGCAGATATAATCGATTTAAACTCTTATTGAAACTAGCTAGCATGTTCATTCACTCCTCCATAAAAGCCATAACTTCATTTTTACTTAGTGCCTGGGTTACCTGAAAGAACATAAGTGGCTGCCTCATTTTAAAATGAGACACCCCATATGCCATGAGCAAACAAGGGTCAGATCTATGATCTGGTATGAGTAACATCAATTCATTCATGACATTAAGCAATAGAGAATATAAGGGTACTAACTTGTTATTTAAGCAAATTTTTGCAATCAATTATTTTAACATAATATAATTAAGTTGATTCAGGTATGATATATTCATTTATCATTCCTTCACTTGCATACATAATCATGCAAACATAATTATCTATTTGCAACAATTTCATTTACTGGAATCATCTTGGTTCCATACCATTCAACCTAAGAAATATCCATATTCCTATTTCTTCATTTACAGGTTGTAATATTCAATTTAAATCCCTGCCTCATCTGCTATTAAGGAATCACTGGGACACATTGCAATGAACTAATTCACATCACTGCACAAAGATCTCAGGGCTTAAACAAACCATGTGCCAACTTGCATACTTCAAATATGACAAGCATTCTAGCAGCTTTCTTGGCCTTCCCTTCCCTAGTTCATTTACTAGTGTATTGTCTTAAATCCTAACCTCAAATATGCTAAGTGAACATGCCACTGCAAACATGGAAACATCCATAATCTTTCCTAGCATAATTCTCCTCAGAAATAAGCAGGCAGTTATTTCCTAAATGGGGTCAATATGTCTAGATCTTGGTAAAATATAAGAACATTTTCAACTGTAAAAGAGGCATGGCATGTTATATTGATCTGCAAGCCTTTATGATTGATTCAGATTCAAGATCTGGTTCAATCATAATTTTAGCTTGTGGGTTTCTCTTTTTTTTTTTGATTTGATTAAGGGCTCAGCACTTAGAAAATTTCTATTGCACCCTTAACATTTTTCTTTTCAAGCCTCAGCACTTATACCAAGTATAATGCAGCTCCAATCATTTTTATAAAGTTTCCATGCCATAGATCTATAACAGTTGAGAGTATTCTCTATATAATTTTTTTTTTAGATCCTAAACTTTAACATTTATGAGAATAAATAAAACAGTATAATACTCATCCAAAGACAAATGTCTCAACCAATCAAAGATCATCCAATATCATCCATATTAAATCATATCAGATTTAAAATAAGACATCCAAAAAGCATTGATGAAATCATATACATCAAAACCATAAATACACAAATAGCAATATAGAAAGTGGCTGCCTCAACTCAGGTCTTAATGCCATGAACTCAGTGAGATTACTCACCTAAATGTTTAATCCAGAAAATTCTTGTTTGAGTGTTCTCTCCTTCCTTCCAATATTTTCCTTCTTTTCTTATTTTTGTGCAGCTCGGGGTAAAAATGATTCTACTGGCTAAACTGCCTATTTATAAGCATTTTTCCTCTAGGGTTTTGTTGAAACAGAATTCCATTTCTGTCCTGGCTAGCATCATGCATTTTTCATTTATAATACCCCGGCCATTTTAACCAATTTAAAGGCTGCATTTTTTTTTTCTTTTACTTTTCAGAAAATGGCCACTCCTAGTCATGTTAAAAGTGTGACTATCCTATTTTTATTTTAATTATTTCTGAAAATCCCCTTTGCTATTTTTGCCTATACAAGCTCATTAACTTGTATCACATTTCATGTCATTTTAATGTCATAGTTTTTTACTTGCTTATATATATATATATATACTTTTCAGTGCTTAAAAATATATATATATTTGTACACATATCTTATCTAAGCTTATTTTAATTTCTCTTTAATTTCAGAAGCATATGTACCTATATGTATACAGGTTTACTAATATACATAATTTTCTCTTCTGGGTTTTAAATAAAATTTGTTTACTGATTTAAAGTAAAACCTACTTTTCTTATTTTCTAAGATGATCCATATAATTTCAGAAATCAAACAACCATGTTGCAAAATCATGTTTGTATTGCTCTTTAATTCTTGTTTTAAATCCAAGAAATCTGGAGTTCTTCCTTGTGCCATTTCAGTGTGCACGTGCACACATGTACCTGCACACTATTTATTCCAGAGACTTTACCATATTTAAATCTAAATATTTCAAAAATTAAATCATTTTACAAAAATGATTTTTCACAAAATTTTGGGGTATTACATTCACCCCTCCTTTTAGGAATTGTGTCCTCACAATTTTTTTCTAACATTTATAGTGAGCATCTTTTTCTTTTCTGAAAACTTATCAAACATATGCATAAGCAAACAAATTCAACCATATCAACCATGCATAACAAATAATTTTTTTCCAGAAAGAAAAAAATTACCTTTTAATTTGCAAAAAGCTTAGGATAATCCATTCTAATCTTATCCTCTAACTCCCATGTGCAGTCATTAGGATCACTACTCCACTGGATCTTAACTAGTTTCAAGGTTTTGCTCCTTAATTTCTTTTCTTCCTTGGCTACAATCCCCACTGGTTCTTTTTCATAAACCAAGTCAGGATTTATTTGAATTTTGGTAGGCTCTTCCAAAATGTCTTCTTTATCATGTACCCATTTTCTAAGTTGGGACACATGAAAAACATTATGCATTGCTTTCATTTCCTCTGGTAGTTCTAATTTGTAAGCCAATGAACCAATTCTTTCCAGAATTTTATAGGGTCCAACATACCTTGGTGTAAGCTTACCTTGCTTGCCAAATCTCATGACTTTCTTCATAGGTGAAATCTTGATGAAAACAAAGTCTCCCACTTCATATTCCACTTGCTTTCTCTTCCTATCTGCAAATTTCTTTTGCCTATCTTGAGCTGCTGCTATTCTTTTTCTTATTATCCCAATTCTCTCTGTAGTTTCTTTAACATATTCAGGTCCAAGAACAGCCCTTTCTCCAGTCTCTACCCAGCATGTAGGTGATAAACATGGCTTGCCATATAAGGCTTCAAATGGTGCCATCCCTATGGTGCTTTGGTAACTGTTATTGTATGTGAATTCAGCTAGATGGAGGTGGTCTTCCCAGTTGCCTCCAAAGTCCAGTGTACATGCTCTCAACAAATCCTCTAAGACTTTGTTCACCACCTCAGTTTGACCATCTGATTGTGGATGGTAGGCAGTGCTTAAGCACAATTCACTCCCCATAGCCTCTTGAAAACTTTTCCAAAACCTTGAGGTGAAGATGGTATCCCTATCACTCACAATGGTTTTAGGTACGCCATGCAACCTTACTACCTCTTTCATGAATATTTGAGCCAATTTTGGAGCATTTCTTTCTGCTCTAACTGGGATAAAATGTGCTACCTTAGTTAGCCTATCCACAATTACCCATATACTTGTGTTTCCCTTCTTAGATCTAGGCAGACCATCTATGAAATCCATAGATTTGTCCTCCCACTTCCACTGTGGTATACTAAGGGGTTGCAATAGTCCTGATGGCCTTTGTGTCTCTGCCTTGACTTGTTGGCAAGTCATGCACCTTGCAACATATCTGGCCACATCTGACTTCATCCCCTTCCACCAAAGATTTCTTTTCAAATTTTGATACATCTTGGTGCTACCTGGGTGTATGGAGTACTTACTCCTATGGTACTCATTTAATATTTCCTCTTTCAATTCTATATTTTCTGGAACACATATCCTGTTTTTATTCCTCAAATACCCATTTTTATCAACTTGATAATTTATTACTTCCTCCCCTTTTGATATGAGCATTTTCTTTTCCACCATGTTTAGGTCTTGTTCCTGCATTTGCCCAATCTTAAGAAGTAAATCTGATTGCAGAGATATCATACTTAATTTCCCTTTACCTTTACCTTCTTCAATGGGCATCATTTGTTCCTCACTACTTTCCTCAATTTCCAAATCAGTAAGTATAGACAAATCCCTAAACTCTTCCATCATCAACATGGCTACTTTGGCATGTTGTCTACTCAAGGCATCTGCAACTTTATTTGCCTTGCCTGGTGTATACAGTATGTCTAGATCATAGGCAGCTAGGAATTCTACCCATCTATGTTGCCTCATGTTAAAATCTTTTTGTGAGAATAAATATTTCAGTGCCTTATGATCAGTGTACAATATGAATTTGGCACCTAACAAATAATGTCTCCAAAGTTTCAAAGCATACACAACTGCTGCTAGTTCAAGATCATGGGTTGCATACCTGGTTTCATGTGGCTTTAATTGCCTAGATGCATAGGCTACCACCTGGTCTTGCTGCATCAACACAGCCCCTAACCCAGAGCCACTTGCATCAGTGTACACAACCAAATTTTCATTTCCTTCTGGCACTCTCAATACTGGTGCATTTATCAGAGCTTCCTTTATTTTGATAAAAGCTTGCTCACATTTTTCTGTCCATACAAAGGCTTGGTTCTTTCTAGTTAAATTGGTGAGTGGTGATGATATTTTTGAGAAATCTTTTATGAATCTCCTATAATATCCTGCCATCCCCATAAATGATCTAATCTCACTGATGGTGCTAGGCCTTTTCCATGCTTGGATTGCCACTACCTTGTTAGGGTTTACTGATATTCCTTTGGCAGAGATGACATGCCCAAGGAAATGCACTTCTTCTTTCCAAAATGCACATTTTGAAAATTTTGCCTTTAAATCATTTTCCCTTAGTCTTGACAAAACTAAATGCAAATGATTTTTATGCTCTTCCACTGTCTTGGAATAAATCAAAATGTCATCAATAAAAATCAGTACAAATTTGTCTAGATAATCTCTAAATATTCTATTCATCAAATCAACAAAATATGAAGGAGCATTTGTCAAACCAAATGGCATAACCAAAAATTCATATAAGCCATATCTTGTGTTAAATGCAGTGTACTTAACACTTGAGTCTTCAACCTTCATTTGATGGAATCCTGATGCTAAGTCTAGCCTAGAAAATATTTTAGCTTCACTGAGTTGGTCAAAGAGATCATCTATTCTAGGCAATGGGTATTTATTCTTGATGGTTACTTTATTTAGCTCCTTGTAATCTATGCACATTCTCAAGGTACCATCATGTTTTCTTACAAACACTACTGGAGAACCCCAGCAGGAATTGCTTGGCCTTATAAATCCCTTGCCTTCTAATTCTTCCAACTGATTTTTCAATTCCTTCAGTTCACTTGGCCCCATTCTATAAGGTTTCTTAATTATTGGACTTGCTCCTGGAATGAGATTAATTTGGAACTCAACTGGTCTGTGGTGTGGAACACCCTTAACTTCCCCAAACACATCCAAGTATTCATTAACTATGGGAATTTCTTCAATGGTTAGTTCACTCAGATCTTTTTCTAAGTCAACTAAATGATATAGTTTTCCTTCCTTAGCTACCTCACATAAAACTGTGATTCTCTGGCCTCTAGAATTTTGCAATGATATGGTGGATGAGTCTAAATTAATTATGGCTTTAAATTGCCTTAACCAGTCTACCCCCAATATAACACCTATATTTGGGTAATTCAAAACATATAAATTGGAAATAAAAATATTTCCTCCTATGTTTAACTCCACATCCACACAAATCATATTTAAAACACTAGAACTCCCCAATGGACTGTGTATATGCAATGGGGTTTCAACTAATATGCAATTCAGTTTTAGCATTTTAACCAATTCATAAGAAATTAAGGAGTGAGTTGCCCCAGTATCATACACTACTGTTATGGGTATGGTACAAATAAGTAATGTACCTTCCACTTGGCTATGGTTTACAGTGTTACTTTCCACTGTGGCTTTGCCTTTTCCTTCCAAATTTGCCAATTTGCCTTGCTGTTTATACTCAGGACAATTCCTCTTCATATGTCCCTCTTTCCCACATAGATAGCATTTGAAAGCTCCTCCTTTCAACTCTGGACATTTTGGTTTGATATGCCCTTCCTTTCCACACTGATGGCACACAATTTTCTTCTTGTCTTCCTTAGCTTTGACATCTCCAGTGCTTTTGTTACTAGCCTCTTCTTTCTTCTTATCATAAGGGTGATACCTCCCCTTACCTTTCTTGTTATTATTGCTCTTAAAATTTCTGAACTTCTCCCTTTCCTTGTCATGCTGCTCCAACCTCAAAGCTAAGTCTATCACATGATCAAAAGTCTTGTCTGCATAAGGTAACATAGCTCTGCTAAGTCCTGGGTTTAGACCTTTTATGTACCTATCATTTTTAGATGCTTCATCTGCCACAAGCATTGCTCCATATGTGGAAAGTCCCTCAAACTTTTGAGTGTATTCTGTGACAGTCATGGTTCCTTGTCTAAGCCTAATGAATTCTTCTAGCAAGGTAGTCTTTGCTGATGCTGGTACAAACCTTGCCTCCAACATCTCTTTGAATTGATTCCAAGTGATTTCATTCTCATTCCTTCCTGCAATGATTACTTCCCACCAGCCTAAAGCTACTCCTTTTAGCTGTCTTGAAGCCACTTGCCTCTTTCTTTGATCATCAAGTTGCATGTCATTGAAAATTCTTTCCAATGTTCTCAACCATGTTTGAATTTCCATGATACTCTCTGTCCCCTCAAAGCTTTTGCCTCCTAAATGAGTATATGTCTTAAGCAGTTTTGAGAGTTCTTCATAGGGATTTTCTTGCCTTTGTCCTGCCCCATCCCTAAATGCTCTCACCAAGTCTTGCAGATTGACCATTGGTGGTGCATGGGAAGATCCTGCTCCCTGATTTGGTGGTCTCCCTACCATAGTTTGCTAATAATAATTTACATAGCTGGTTAGTTTGATATTTAGTTCCTTTTAATTTTATTTCTATCTAAGAACTTGATCCTTACTTCTACTATGTTGAATAACATAGCTCTGATACCAACTGAAATGACCCTCCTATTTCCACCCTAATTTCATAAGGATTTTTTTTTTTGCTATGAGATGATATATTGATATATCATTCATTACAAACATATTTTCCAAGGTCATTTTCTTTTTCCAATAAACAAAATATATCCAGGATCAAAATAACTTACCAATATAAATATATCAGTGTATATCTAATAACATACACATACATATGAAGATGTATGTGTTCTTCTTGTCTAAATTCAGAGTATATACTTTATTTTTTTTTCGTACAAGAACATTCTGTTTGGTTTAGATTTTCAGCAATTCAGATAAATTATTGTATTCAGATTTTTGGCCATAAAATCCACTAAAAATATGTACTTTAGTCTGTCATTAGGATTTAGAAATGATCAAGTAATAATCAGTGGTAAACAAGCTTTTAATATAGATGATTATGTTAAAGTCTGGATAATATCAAATTCAGTATAAAAGAAAGTGGATCCCATGTGAACACAAGCAACATCTAGGCGTAATGGAAACGCGCCTAACTTATACATGAAAGGTCACGAGTTCGAGTGCTATGCTGGTCGGTTCAAACACAATTTTTGGTTTTTCTTTTTATTTTTCTCCTGTATGGTTAGAAATCTGATACATACCTACAATTGTACATATATATTCAATTTTTGCCTATAACCTAACATACAAAACAATTCTTCTTACTTTACTATTTTTGTATCCCATTCCTACAACTGATCTAGGAATTATAATCATATTTTTGCTCAAATATCAACATGTACACAGATATACATGTACATGTCAATATCTCTGCTCATTTTCCAGAAAACTGAGTGAAACAATTGCTAAATGTACTATGCTTTGAAATGCATTTGTATTTTCAAGATACAGCCTATCATGATCAACCAATACTTCATTTAGTTGAGGCTGGTTAACCCATGAGTCCTGTATATGCTACTCACTAGTTCAAAAATGATGGAGATACCTTTCATTTCATTCTATCTGAAGCTTTTAGAAAAACATTTTACTTTTCCTAATTCAATTCAGAAATGAATTCAGATTTATTTACAAAGCATTACAGTAAAAAGAAAATAAAATCCTTTTAAGTTTACTTCTTGCTAAATCCAGATTTTGTTCTAAAACTCAGTGCTCTGTTGTATCTCAAGATTAACTATTACATAATATAAATTTTACAAAACAGTAGCTCAACTACATATGCATATTTCTCTTCCAAACATCCATATCAATAATTAAAATCATTTCCTTGTTTCCCACTCAGATTTTTCCTTTGAGATTTTAAACCTTAGTGCATAACAATATATTTAACATGATACAACTAGTTCATCTAACCATAATAGAATTCATTACATAACTGGATATCTTAGAAACATAAAATTTTTCCTGAATACATGCAGATATAATCGATTTAAACTCTTATTGAAACTAGCTAGCATGTTCATTCACTCCTCCATAAAAGCCATAACTTCATTTTTACTTAGTGCCTGGGTTACCTGAAAGAACATAAGTGGCTGCCTCATTTTAAAATGAGACACCCCATATGCCATGAGCAAACAAGGGTCAGATCTATGATCTGGTATGAGTAACATCAATTCATTCATGACATTAAGCAATAGAGAATATAAGGGTACTAACTTGTTATTTAAGCAAATTTTTGCAATCAATTATTTTAACATAATATAATTAAGTTGATTCAGGTATGATATATTCATTTATCATTCCTTCACTTGCATACATAATCATGCAAACATAATTATCTATTTGCAACAATTTCATTTACTGGAATCATCTTGGTTCCATACCATTCAACCTAAGAAATATCCATATTCCTATTTCTTCATTTACAGGTTGTAATATTCAATTTAAATCCCTGCCTCATCTGCTATTAAGGAATCACTGGGACACATTGCAATGAACTAATTCACATCACTGCACAAAGATCTCAGGGCTTAAACAAACCATGTGCCAACTTGCATACTTCAAATATGACAAGCATTCCAGCAGCTTTCTTGGCCTTCCCTTCCCTAGTTCATTTACTAGTGTATTGTCTTAAATCCTAACCTCAAATATGCTAAGTGAACATGCCACTGCAAACATGGAAACATCCATAATCTTCCCTAGCATAATTCTCCTCAGAAATAAGCAGGCAGTTATTTCCTAAATGGGGTCAATATGTCTAGATCTTGGTAAAATATAAGAACATTTTCAACTGTAAAAGAGGCATGGCATGTTATATTGATCTGCAAGCCTTTATGATTGATTCAGATTCAAGATCTGGTTCAATCATAATTTTAGCTTGTGGGTTTCTCTTTTTTTTTGATTTGATTAAGGGCTCAGCACTTAGAAAATTTCTATTGCACCCTTAACATTTTTCTTTTCAAGCCTCAGCACTTATACCAAGTATAATGTAGCTCCAATCATTTTTATAAAGTTTCCATGCCATAGATCTATAACAGTTGAGAGTATTCTCTATATAATTTTTTTTTTTAGATCCTAAACTTTAACATTTATGAGAATAAATAAAACAGTATAATACTCATCCAAAGACAAATGTCTCAACCAATCAAAGATCATCCAATATCATCCATATTAAATCATATCAGATTTAAAATAAGACATCCAAAAAGCATTGATGAAATCATATACATCAAAACCAGAAATACACAAATAGCAATATAGAAAGTGGCTGCCTCAACTCAGGTCTTAATGCCATGAACTCAGTGAGATTACTCACCTAAATGTTTAATCCAGAAAATTCTTGTTTGAGTGTTCTCTCCTTCCTTCCAATATTTTCCTTCATTTCTTATTTTTGTGCAGCTCGGGGTAAAAATGATTCTACTGGCTAAACTGCCTATTTATAAGCATTTTTCCTCTAGGGTTTTGTTGAAACAGAATTCCATTTCTGTCCTGGCTAGCATCATGCATTTTTCATTTATAATACCCCGGCCATTTTAACCAATTTAAAGGCTGCATTTTTTTTTTCTTTTACTTTTCAGAAAATGGCCACTCTCCTAGTCATGTTAAAAGTGTGACTATCCTATTTTTATTTTAATTATTTCTGAAAATCCCCTTTGCTATTTTTGCCTATACAAGCTCATTAACTTGTATCACATTTCATGTCATTTTAATGTCATAGTTTTTTACTTGCTTATATATATATATATACTTTTCAGTGCTTAAAAATATATATATATTTGTACACATATCTTATCTAAGCTTATTTTAATTTCTCTTTAATTTCAGAAGCATATGTACCTATATGTATACAGGTTTACTAATATACATAATTTTCTCTTCTGGGTTTTAAATAAAATTTGTTTACTGATTTAAAGTAAAACCTACTTTTCTTATTTTCTAAGATGATCCATATAATTTCAGAAATCAAACAACCATGTTGCAAAATCATGTTTGTATTGCTCTTTAATTCTTGTTTTAAATCCAAGAAATCTGGAGTTCTTCCTTGTGCCATTTCAGTGTGCACGTGCACACATGTACCTGCACACTATTTATTCCAGAGACTTTACCATATTTAAATCTAAATATTTCAAAATTTAAATCATTTTACAAAAATGATTTTTCACAAAATTTTGGGGTATTACATTCACCCCTCCTTTTAGGAATTGTGTCCTCACAATTTTTTTCTAACATTTATAGTGAGCATCTTTTTCTTTTCTGAAAACTTATCAAACATATGCATAAGCAAACAAATTCAACCATATCAACCATGCATAACAAATAATTTTTTTCCAGAAAGAAAAAAATTACCTTTTAATTTGCAAAAAGCTTAGGATAATCCATTCTAATCTTATCCTCTAACTCCCATGTGCAGTCATTAGGATCACTACTCCACTGGATCTTAACTAGTTTCAAGGTTTTGCTCCTTAATTTCTTTTCTTCCTTGGCTACAATCCCCACTGGTTCTTTTTCATAAACCAAGTCAGGATTTATTTGAATTTTGGTAGGCTCTTCCAAAATGTCTTCTTTATCATGTACCCATTTTCTAAGTTGGGACACATGAAAAACATTATGCATTGCTTTCATTTCCTCTGGTAGTTCTAATTTGTAAGCCAATGAACCAATTCTTTCCAGAATTTTATAGGGTCCAACATACCTTGGTGTAAGCTTACCTTGCTTGCCAAATCTCATGAATTTCTTCATAGGTGAAATCTTGATGAAAACAAAGTCTCCCACTTCATATTCCACTTGCTTTCTCTTCCTATCTGCAAATTTCTTTTGCCTATCTTGAGCTGCTGCTATTCTTTTTCTTATTATCCCAATTCTCTCTGTAGTTTCTTTAACATATTCAGGTCCAAGAACAGCCCTTTCTCCAGTCTCTACCCAGCATGTAGGTGATAAACATGGCTTGCCATATAAGGCTTCAAATGGTGCCATCCCTATGGTGCTTTGGTAACTGTTATTGTATGTGAATTCAGCTAGATGGAGGTGGTCTTCCCAGTTGCCTCCAAAGTCCAGTGTACATGCTCTCAACAAATCCTCTAAGACTTTGTTCACCACCTCAGTTTGACCATCTGATTGTGGATGGTAGGCAGTGCTTAAGCACAATTCACTCCCCATAGCCTCTTGAAAACTTTTCCAAAACCTTGAGGTGAAGATGGTATCCCTATCACTCACAATGGTTTTAGGTACGCCATGCAACCTTACTACCTCTTTTATGAATATTTGAGCCAATTTTGGAGCATTTCTTTCTGCTCTAACTGGGATAAAATGTGCTACCTTAGTTAGCCTATCCACAATTACCCATATACTTGTGTTTCCCTTCTTAGATCTAGGCAGACCATCTATGAAATCCATAGATATGTCCTCCCACTTCCACTGTGGTATACTAAGGGGTTGCAATAGTCCTGATGGCCTTTGTGTCTCTGCCTTGACTTGTTGGCAAGTCATGCACCTTGCAACATATCTGGCCACATCTGACTTCATCCCCTTCCACCAAAGATTTCTTTTCAAATTTTGATACATCTTGGTGCTACCTGGGTGTATGGAGTACTTACTCCTATGGTACTCATTTAATATTTCCTCTTTCAATTCTATATTTTCTGGAACACATATCCTGTTTTTATTCCTCAAATACCCATTTTTATCAACTTGATAATTTATTACTTCCTCCCCTTTTGATATGAGCATTTTCTTTTCCACCATGTTTAGGTCTTGTTCCTGCATTTGCCCAATCTTAAGAAGTAAATCTGATTGCAGAGATATCATACTTAATTTCCCTTTACCTTTACCTTCTTCAATGGGCATCATTTGTTCCTCACTACTTTCCTCAATTTCCAAATCAGTAAGTATAGACAAATCCCTAAACTCTTCCATCATCAACATGGCTACTTTGGCATGTTGTCTACTCAAGGCATCTGCAACTTTATTTGCCTTGCCTGGTGTATACAGTATGTCTAGATCATAGGCAGCTAGGAATTCTACCCATCTATGTTGCCTCATGTTCAAATCTTTTTGTGAGAATAAATATTTCAGTGCCTTATGATCAGTGTACAAAATGAATTTGGCACCTAACAAATAATGTCTCCAAAGTTTCAAAGCATACACAACTGCTGCTAGTTCAAGATCATGGGTTGCATACCTGGTTTCATGTGGCTTTAATTGCCTAGATGCATAGGCTACCACCTGGTCTTGCTGCATCAACACAGCCCCTAACCCAGAGCCACTTGCATCAGTGTACACAACCAAATTTTCATTTCCTTCTGGCACTCTCAATACTGGTGCATTTATCAGAGCTTCCTTTATTTTGATAAAAGCTTGCTCACATTTTTCTGTCCATACAAAGGCTTGGTTCTTTCTAGTTAAATTGGTGAGTGGTGATGATATTTTTGAGAAATCTTTTATGAATCTCCTATAATATCCTGCCATCCCCATAAATGATCTAATCTCACTGATGGTGCTAGGCCTTTTCCATGCTTGGATTGCCACTACCTTGTTAGGGTTTACTGATATTCCTTTGGCAGAGATGACATGCCCAAGGAAATGCACTTCTTCTTTCCAAAATGCACATTTTGAAAATTTTGCCTTTAAATCATTTTCCCTTAGTCTTGACAAAACTAAATGCAAATGATTTTTATGCTCTTCCACTGTCTTGGAATAAATCAAAATGTCATCAATAAAAATCAGTACAAATTTGTCTAGATAATCTCTAAATATTCTATTCATCAAATCAACAAAATATGAAGGAGCATTTGTCAAACCAAATGGCATAACCAAAAATTCATATAAGCCATATCTTGTGTTAAATGCAGTGTACTTAACACTTGAGTCTTCAACCTTCATTTGATGGAATCCTGATGCTAAGTCTAGCCTAGAAAATATTTTAGCTTCACTGAGTTGGTCAAAGAGATCATCTATTCTAGGCAATGGGTATTTATTCTTGATGGTTACTTTATTTAGCTCCCTGTAATCTATGCACATTCTCAAGGTACCATCATGTTTTCTTACAAACACTACTGGAGAACCCCAGCAGGAATTGCTTGGCCTTATAAATCCCTTGCCTTCTAATTCTTCCAACTGATTTTTCAATTCCTTCAGTTCACTTGGCCCCATTCTATAAGGTTTCTTAATTATTGGACTTGCTCCTGGAATGAGATTAATTTGGAACTCAACTGGTCTGTGGTGTGGAACACCCTTAACTTCCCCAAACACATCCAAGTATTCATTAACTATGGGAATTTCTTCAATGGTTAGTTCACTCAGATCTTTTTCTAAGTCAACTAAATGATATAGTTTTCCTTCCTTAGCTACCTCACATAAAACTGTGATTCTCTGGCCTCTAGAATTTTGCAATGATATGGTGGATGAGTCTAAATTAATTATGGCTTTAAATTGCCTTAACCAGTCTACCCCCAATATAACACCTATATTTGGGTAATTCAAAACATATAAATTGGAAATAAAAATATTTCCTCCTATGTTTAACTCCACATCCACACAAATCATATTTAAAACACTAGAACTCCCCAATGGACTGTGTATATGCAATGGGGTTTCAACTAATATGCAATTCAGTTTTAGCATTTTAACCAATTCATAAGAAATTAAGGAGTGAGTTGCCCCAGTATCATACACTACTGTTATGGGTATGGTACAAATAAGTAATGTACCTTCCACTTGGCTATGGTTTACAGTGTTACTTTCCACTGTGGCTTTGCCTTTTCCTTCCAAATTTGCCAATTTGCCTTGCTGTTTATACTCAGGACAATTCCTCTTCATATGTCCCTCTTTCCCACATAGATAGCATTTGAAAGCTCCTCCTTTCAACTCTGGACATTTTGGTTTGATATGCCCTTCCTTTCCACACTGATGGCACACAATTTTCTTCTTGTCTTCCTTAGCTTTGACATCTCCAGTGCTTTTGTTACTAGCCTCTTCTTTCTTCTTATCATAAGGGTGATACCTCCCCTTACCTTTCTTGTTATTATTGCTCTTAAAATTTCTGAACTTCTCCCTTTCCTTGTCATGCTGCTCCAACCTCAAAGCTAAGTCTATCACATGATCAAAAGTCTTGTCTGCATAAGGTAACATAGCTCTGCTAAGTCCTGGGTTTAGACCTTTTATGTACCTATCATTTTTAGATGCTTCATCTGCCACAAGCATTGCTCCATATGTGGAAAGTCCCTCAAACTTTTGAGTGTATTCTGTGACAGTCATGGTTCCTTGTCTAAGCCTAATGAATTCTTCTAGCAAGGTAGTCTTTGCTGATGCTGGTACAAACCTTGCCTCCAACATCTCTTTGAATTGATTCCAAGTGATTTCATTCTCATTCCTTCCTGCAATGATTACTTCCCACCAGCCTAAAGCTACTCCTTTTAGCTGTCTTGAAGCCACTTGCCTCTTTCTTTGATCATCAAGTTGCATGTCATTGAAAATTCTTTCCAATGTTCTCAACCATGTTTGAATTTCCATGATACTCTCTGTCCCCTCAAAGCTTTTGCCTCCTAAATGAGTATATGTCTTAAGCAGTTTTGAGAGTTCTTCATAGGGATTTTCTTGCCTTTGTCCTGCCCCATCCCTAAATGCTCTCACCAAGTCTTGCAGATTGACCATTGGTGGTGCATGGGAAGATCCTGCTCCCTGATTTGGTGGTCTCCCTACCATAGTTTGCTAATAATAATTTACATAGCTGGTTAGTTTGATATTTAGTTCCTTTTAATTTTATTTCTATCTAAGAACTTGATCCTTACTTCTACTATGTTGAATAACATAGCTCTGATACCAACTGAAATGACCCTCCTATTTCCACCCTAATTTCATAAGGATTTTTTTTTTGCTATGAGATGATATATTGATATATCATTCATTACAAACATATTTTCCAAGGTCATTTTCTTTTTCCAATAAACAAAATATATCCAGGATCAAAATAACTTACCAATATAAATATATCAGTGTATATCTAATAACATACACATACATATGAAGATGTATGTGTTCTTCTTGTCTAAATTCAGAGTATATACTTTATTTTTTTTTTGTACAAGAACATTCTGTTTGGTTTAGATTTTCAGCAATTCAGATAAATTATTGTATTCAGATTTTTGGCCATAAAATCCACTAAAAATATGTACTTTAGTCTGTCATTAGGATTTAGAAATGATCAAGTAATAATCAGTGGTAAACAAGCTTTTAATATAGATGATTATGTTAAACTCTGGATAATATCAAATTCAGTATAAAAGAAAGTGGATCCCATGTGAAAACAAGCAACATCTAGGCGTAATGGAAACGCGCCTAACTTATACATGAAAGGTCACGAGTTCGAGTGCTATGCTGGTCGGTTCAAACACAATTTTTGGTTTTTCTTTTTATTTTTCTCCTGTATGGTTAGAAATCTGATACATACCTACAATTGTACATATATATTCAATTTTTGCCTATAACCTAACATACAAAACAATTCTTCTTACTTTACTATTTTTGTATCCCATTCCTACAACTGATCTAGGAATTATAATCATATTTTTGCTCAAATATCAACATGTACACAGATATACATGTACATGTCAATATCTCTGCTCATTTTCCAGAAAACTGAGTGAAACAATTGCTAAATGTACTATGCTTTGAAATGCATTTGTATTTTCAAGATACAGCCTATCATGATCAACCAATACTTCATTTAGTTGAGGCTGGTTAACCCATGAGTCCTGTATATGCTACTCACTAGTTCAAAAATGATGGAGATACCTTTCATTTCATTCTATCTGAAGCTTTTAGAAAAACATTTTACTTTTCCTAATTCAATTCAGAAATGAATTCAGATTTATTTACAAAGCATTACAGTAAAAAGAAAATAAAATCCTTTTAAGTTTACTTCTTGCTAAATCCAGATTTTGTTCTAAAACTCAGTGCTCTGTTGTATCTCAAGATTAACTATTACATAATATAAATTTTACAAAACAGTAGCTCAACTACATATGCATATTTCTCTTCCAAACATCCATATCAATAATTAAAATCATTTCCTTGTTTCCCACTCAGATTTTTCCTTTGAGATTTTAAACCTTAGTGCATAACAATATATTTAACATGATACAACTAGTTCATCTAACCATAATAGAATTCATTACATAACTGGATATCTTAGAAACATAAAATTTTTCCTGAATACATGCAGATATAATCGATTTAAACTCTTATTGAAACTAGCTAGCATGTTCATTCACTCCTCCATAAAAGCCATAACTTCATTTTTACTTAGTGCCTGGGTTACCTGAAAGAACATAAGTGGCTGCCTCATTTTAAAATGAGACACCCCATATGCCATGAGCAAACAAGGGTCAGATCTATGATCTGGTATGAGTAACATCAATTCATTCATGACATTAAGCAATAGAGAATATAAGGGTACTAACTTGTTATTTAAGCAAATTTTTGCAATCAATTATTTTAACATAATATAATTAAGTTGATTCAGGTATGATATATTCATTTATCATTCCTTCACTTGCATACATAATCATGCAAACATAATTATCTATTTGCAACAATTTCATTTACTGGAATCATTTTGGTTCCATACCATTCAACCTAAGAAATATCCATATTCCTATTTCTTCATTTACAGGTTGTAATATTCAATTTAAATCCCTGCCTCATCTGCTATTAAGGAATCACTGGGACACATTGCAATGAACTAATTCACATCACTGCACAAAGATCTCAGGGCTTAAACAAACCATGTGCCAACTTGCATACTTCAAATATGACAAGCATTCCAGCAGCTTTCTTGGCCTTCCCTTCCCTAGTTCATTTACTAGTGTATTGTCTTAAATCCTAACCTCAAATATGCTAAGTGAACATGCCACTGCAAACATGGAAACATCCATAATCTTTCCTAGCATAATTCTCCTCAGAAATAAGCAGGCAGTTATTTCCTAAATGGGGTCAATATGTCTAGATCTTGGTAAAATATAAGAACATTTTCAACTGTAAAAGAGGCATGGCATGTTATATTGATCTGCAAGCCTTTATGATTGATTCAGATTCAAGATCTGGTTCAATCATAATTTTAGCTTGTGGGTTTCTCTTTTTTTTTTTGATTTGATTAAGGGCTCAGCACTTAGAAAATTTCTATTGCACCCTTAACATTTTTCTTTTCAAGCCTCAGCACTTATACCAAGTATAATGCAGCTCCAATCATTTTTATAAAGTTTCCATGCCATAGATCTATAACAGTTGAGAGTATTCTCTATATAATTTTTTTTTTAGATCCTAAACTTTAACATTTATGAGAATAAATAAAACAGTATAATACTCATCCAAAGACAAATGTCTCAACCAATCAAAGATCATCCAATATCATCCATATTAAATCATATCAGATTTAAAATAAGACATCCAAAAAGCATTGATGAAATCATATACATCAAAACCAGAAATACACAAATAGCAATAAAGAAAGTGGCTGCCTCAACTCAGGTCTTAATGCCATGAACTCAGTGAGATTACTCACCTAAATGTTTAATCCAGAAAATTCTTGTTTGAGTGTTCTCTCCTTCCTTCCAATATTTTCCTTCTTTTCTTATTTTTGTGCAGCTCGGGGTAAAAATGATTCTACTGGCTAAACTGCCTATTTATAAGCATTTTTCCTCTAGGGTTTTGTTGAAACAGAATTCCATTTCTGTCCTGGCTAGCATCATGCATTTTTCATTTATAATACCCCGGCCATTTTAACCAATTTAAAGGCTGCATTTTTTTTTCTTTTACTTTTCAGAAAATGGCCACTCTCCTAGTCATGTTAAAAGTGTGACTATCCTATTTTTATTTTAATTATTTCTGAAAATCCCCTTTGCTATTTTTGCCTATACAAGCTCATTAACTTGTATCACATTTCATGTCATTTTAATGTCATAGTTTTTTACTTGCTTATATATATATATATATATACTTTTCAGTGCTTAAAAATATATATATATTTGTACACATATCTTATCTAAGCTTATTTTAATTTCTCTTTAATTTCAGAAGCATATGTACCTATATGTATACAGGTTTACTAATATACATAATTTTCTCTTCTGGGTTTTAAATAAAATTTGTTTACTGATTTAAAGTAAAACCTACTTTTCTTATTTTCTAAGATGATCCATATAATTTTAGAAATCAAACAACCATGTTGCAAAATCATGTTTGTATTGCTCTTTAATTCTTGTTTTAAATCCAAGAAATCTGGAGTTCTTCCTTGTGCCATTTCAGTGTGCACGTGCACACATGTACCTGCACACTATTTATTCCAGAGACTTTACCATATTTAAATCTAAATATTTCAAAAATTAAATCATTTTACAAAAATGATTTTTCACAAAATTTTGGGGTATTACAACAGGGGAGGTGCAGCAAGGCTTCGTGGGTAGCACCCACTGAGAGCAAGATAGATCCCTGTCTAGAGGTCCCTTTTCTTTTATTCGGCTTAGTGTGTGGTTGGTCGCGCCAACTACGGGGTTATCTTGTTCGGAATTATCCAGTAAGGGATGGTTCCGGCTTTGTGTTGCAGGGGAGCGGGCGTACTCCTCGGTACGGTGATCTAGGCCACGTACTGTGACGGGCGATACCCCAGTAGCCCTGCCATTGTATGGAATCCAAACTCCAATAAGTGCCGTACGTATTAGTTGTGACCAACTATGTTGGAATGTGAGATGTAAGCATTTCAGCTATTTCTATGTTTTACTTGAAAACCCTAGACCCTATTATAATAAAATCAGATTTCCTATCAAATGTTTTGGTTAGCGTAAGGTAAAAACTTACCCATGTTTATTTGTGGGGAGTCTTACGTGATACCTTTTCTTTCTAAAGGTTTTGAAGTTAAGCAAGTTTAACCTGTTACTCACACCAGACCCATGTCTGACCCAAGTGTTTATTTCTGTTTTATAAACTCTTGGGTACTCAAATTTTTACGAGTAGCCAAGGGATTCAGGTTTAGCTTTGACGAATATTCTGGAGGAGCAATGGAGCAGGAGGCTTCGGCGTTCGTAGATATAGTATTCCGCTGTGTTGATATCTGTGATAGTGTCTTGTCTTGTATTTGAGTTGTAATGTCTAGACAGATGTTTATAACTGTCTAGTAAGTGATGTATATGCTGTGTAACTCTGTAAATTGTTGTATACTATGTAATAGTTTATGTTATTAATATAATTTATTCGTTCCGCTGTGAGATCGTTGTTGTTGTTTCTTTCTTTCTTCTCTTCATTTCTATTTTCTACCCCTTTCTTTCTTATTGTCGATGCGTCCTTCTATGGAGAGAAGGGCGGGTCGTCACATTTGGTATCAGAGCGAGGTTGAGCGAATGCCTAAGCTTTTGGTTAAGTGAATATCAGAACACTAGGTTGAGTGAATACCTAGGTTCGGAAGGATTGTTCATTAGAAATAGGATCTGTAACAACCTGTTTGAGTCCGAGTGTATATATATATATATATATATGAGAGCGCGTATTTGTTTGTTATATAAAATGATTTTATATTGTGTTAATTGATAGGTTGAGTGGTATATGGATTCTGGTCAATACGAGTAGCTAACGTTATTGATAGGGATCTCTAAACACTTGAACCAGGCCAACGGACACAATATTGTTTTAAAGAGGTAAATGAAATAATTTTACCCAGAAATAATTTCTATATAAAAAGTATCATTTTAAATATATATATATTTCTACCTATTTGTTGGGTTACCTGTTCGGGTTTTCCAATATAAGTTATAAAGGTAGATGGGGTAGTGGTGTGTGAAACACGACTACCAATGGTTGGAGTTTGAATGTTGAGGTTGGAAGTGTATTTGTCGAGACTGTAGACCCAATACCGTCTCGAGTAAGCTTTGCTGTGGTGAAGGATTTCATCGATCTCCGAAGGAAACTGTAATGGTTCGGAGTTTATCTCTGAAGTTTGGATGAGTAGAGTTGGATCTGTCGATGAGGCAGAAGCGAGTGATGGTGCCTTGATACCTCAGGTAATAGTAGCTGTATGATGAGATACAGTAACGATGGATGTTCCTGAAGATGTTTTCTTTGGAACAAGATTAAGGAAGTGTGAATGCTTCGGTGTTGTGGCTGAGTTCAGCATGAAGTTTCTGCTTTGGTTTGGAGTCCGAGTTTCTCGAAGATCTTTGGAATAGGAAGTCCTTGGCACCAGTGTCAGCAGTGCAGCTCGGAGTGTTCTGTGCATTGGTAGGAAGTTTTCTAGATGAGCAGTTTTTCTGGAAGTGAAGTTCAGAAGCAGCAAAGAGGATCCATTTCTTCGATGGATTGGATAAATAAGTGTAAGCTGTTCTGATTGGTAAAGATAGAACAGTTTTATTTGGATTTGGCTGGGTTGATCGCAAAAGTGACTTGCGATAGTTTGAGTATTTTTTGAGATTATCCGATATTTTCTAGGATGTGTTGTCCAGTCTGTGCTTGTGTTCTTCATCAGCATTCTTATCTACTCCAGATCAGAGTGGTGTAGCGGAAGCAGTTTGGCGAGTGCATCTGTTTGTCTTTTCCAGATAGGAGAAGTTAGTTCGGTCTTTTGATGTTGTGAGTAGATTTGTGTTTTGGATTATGGGTAGATTTTGAGAGGATCATTTTGTCGAGTTATTTTTGGTCTAGTTTGTTTCTAGAAGCATCGGCGAAGGTTGAGCTGATCAAGAAGGATTTGTAGGAAGCCCAGGATAGTCTGAAGGATTTTGTGGATAAGAGACGGAGGAATTTGGAATTCGAAGTTGAATACTTCGTTGTTGTTGAGTTTTTCTCTGATTAAAGGGAGCTATAAGATTGGGTAAGTCTGGGAAGTTAGCTCCGAATTATTTTGGATCTTTTCTGTGATCTAATTTGGATAAGTACTTTGATACACAAGGTTGAATTGTCAGTTTGGATAACTGGAATTCAATATATTTTACGTATCTCTGAGGGAGTACGTGTTTGATCTATCTCTGGTTTTGGAACCAGCAGTTCTGGAAGATTTGGTTGTTGAGTCAGACTCGTCTGTAGTCTGATATTCTGTTTAGTTTTGTAGATCTAGATGAGTAGGAGCTCTATAGCTTAGTAGTATTGGTTGTTTGGATTGTTTGTAGAGCGAGTATCCCGGTACATATATACTTGGGAAAACTCGAGGAAATTCTATTCAGAATTTTTCGCTGGATAGTTAGAATTGTTTGTTTGGATGATTGGTTGCTATGATTGTTAGCATATGGATGATAATACATCCTTGTGATTTAAAAAGATTATTAAATTACCTTTGTTTTAAATTTCGGGGACGAAATTATTTTAAGGGGGGAGGAATGTAATATCCCGGAAATTTGGGGCAATATCAATTTAATAATCTGTTTAAAGTAATTAAATTGATTGATAATTTTTGATAATAAAATTTGATTTGGTTTAATAATCTAATTAAATGGATATTTAATTAGTGAATTTATCCTTTAAAAAATTAATAAGATGATTTCTATTTATAATGTATATATATAATTGTATATATTGTAAATAAATAAGCTTGTGTTTGAAATTTAAATAATAAATGAAATCTTGTTTTTAAATTTCTAATATATATATATTGATAGTTTGGAAATTTTAATATTTGCTTTTCAAAGTTATTTAAACAAAATATCTATATGGTTTTAAATAAGATTAATAATAAGGTTATTTTATTTTCTTTTTGAGATATTGCTTAATAAATAAGATTTAAGAGTATATATATATATATATAGGTAAGTTTAAAATACAATATTAATAGTGTATTGTTTTATTTATAGATATAAATAGACTTTAATAAAATAAGATTGTTATTTTCAAATTAAATGTATAGTTATATATGTATGTATATAAATTGACTTTAATTGGATTTTAAATATAATTTGAATTTGAATGTAAATTAGTTTTGAAATTCAAAGATAGATATTTAAATATTTGGATTTTAAAATATATGTATAAACTTTTACTTATAAACATAATTGGTTTTATTTTCTTTAAAATACTTTATATATATATATATATATATATATATAGGTAAGTAACTAATAAATTAAGTAAAAGGTTTATTTACATTTAAAATAAATATAAACTAAATAAAAGACAAGTGTTAATATGTTAAGTAACCATTATAACATGTGTTGTAAAATTAGGGTATGAGAAAGACAAGTGTCATTCTTGTTTTTAATTTTTCTTTTATTTTAAAATAAATCATTTATATTTATAAAAAGATGTTTTCCTCATTCTCATTTCTTTTGCAAATCTTCATTTTCAAAAGCAAAGAAACTTTCAGCCTGTAAACAAAATTTCTCAAACAAAATCAGTAATCAAATTCCTCAATCTCAAATCAAAGATCTGTAATCCATTTTCCAAAATCAAATGATAACCTGTAACTCATTCTTCAAATCTGCAATTCTTCAAACCGTAATTCATATTCAAAAATCAAAGGCAAAGCCTGTTTTTCTCTTCAAATCTGAAAGCAAGTAACCTGGAATCAATGCCTGTAAACATCTTCTTCAAAAGCCTACATTTTCTTTAATCTGGAATCAAATTCCAGTCTGCATGCAAGATTCTATAAACAAGCAACTCAAGTTTTAAATCAAAAAAAGCAAGGCATCTCTGCATGCAAATTTCTATAGCTAGCAATTCCAGTTTTCAAAGAAAATCAAGCATTCAGTTTTAAAGGTTTCAAAATCAAAAGCAGTTTCAAAGAATAAACTCTGTCCTTCAATTTATCTGGTGAGTAACACTTTTATAAAAGCTTAAGTATTCTTTAAATCTGGTTGCATGTTGAAATTATGGAAATAAATATGTTATGTGTGATTTTATATAAGTAGACTTATCTGTATATATGGATGTATACATATATGTTGGTGTGCATGTCTGTTATTTGCTCTGTTCCCAGTTTCAAGTTCAAAGTTTGATTAAATTCTGTATCTCATGACCTAGTTAATATTATGATGTAAGTTATAAACAATAATTGTTTGTTATATCATATATTAGAGTTTAGAATTTTATTTAGTTAAAATAAAAGGAAAATTTACTCTGTAAATAAAAAGGAACAGGGAAGTTTGGTCTTATATAAAAATTCAAATATGTTAATTTAGAAATCCAGGAGTATAAACTGAATCTCTAAACTTAATTATGATTTTTAGAAGAAAAATCAAGATTTTTAGATTTTTAAATGTTGAGATATCCTTGTATGAACGGAAACTGGAAAATGATCAAATTCGGGCGATCAATGTAATCTGGAGGGTCGTGGTCTTTAGAGGAGGAAGTGGAACGATCGTAGAGGTCGGGAAAAATGTCAGATCGATGTTCTAACCTTTGGGAAGGCGGCGGTGATCGGAAATTGTCTGTAAACCTAGTTTTGCAGTGCTGGAGTGTTTGATTTTTCGCGAGGCCTAGGAGTGATCGAGTTCTTCGTGTTTCAAGCTGGTGATAGATGGAGTATAGGGGAGTTCGAGGCCGGAGGAGAAGCTTCTCAGGTGATCGGAACGTGGTGTTTGAGGCAAATTCCAGTTCGACATTTGTTTCCAGTTTCGAGCGCGATGCTCAATTTTGATTTAGGGTTTCTGCTATCGATGTTTTGGTCGGAATTTAGTTGGAAGGTGGTCGCTGACTTGATTGGTGGTCGCGATAGGCCGGAGCTACGGCGATTAGCGGTGCACGTGTACGTGCATTTTCGTATATCAGTATTTGTAGATTTGGGGAAGAAGCTTGAACTCGGGTTGATCTCAAGTAGAGCGGAAGCGTGACTCGAAGGGAATAGGGACGAGAGTTACTCGAAGCACATATGGTTTTGGCTCGGGGGAATTTGTGATGGGCTCGGGTAACTTTTGTTTACAGGTTTTAAATTTTAAAACAGAAACCTGTTCTGTTTTCATTTTTACGTAAAGTTTAAATGAAATCAAGAAATTTAAATTTAGTTTAAAATCTGAATTTGAATCTGAATTCAAAAATAAGTTGAATCTGAGATTTTGTAATAATTTAAGTTTTGAAATTTAAATTTGGATTTAAAAACTTTTAAGAGTAAAGTATAATTGGTTTTAAATTTAAACTGAAAAGTTTAAATTGTAAAATAGAAATTTAAATAAGTTTAAATCTGAGATTTTAAAATCTGGAATTTGAATTAAATTTCAGTTCTTTTAAAATAAGTTTTAAAAACTTAAATTGTTTATCTATTCTAAATGGTTAAATAGTTAGAATTTCAAAATGAAGTTAAATATAGGAAAGCTTTAAAAATTTAAGTTAAATCTAGAATCAAGATTAAATCTGTATTTAAGTTTGAAATTAAAGGAAAGTTTTGAATTGAAATTGTTTTAAATAACTTAAAATGTTTAAAAAGGTTTAAAAAGGTTTTGAAAATTTTGATTTAAACTTGGTTAAAGTTAAATTGAAATTTATATTAAATCTTTAAATTGAAAGGAAATAAAAGAAAGATTTCAAAGTAAAAGATTTCAAAGCTTTTGTAAATGATAATTAAAGTAGTTATAAATATTAATACTTTAATTTAGAGATTTAATGATATAGGAGTCATTAAATTAATAGGGTAATTAAAGAATAATTTAATAATTTAATTAATTAATGGTTTAGTGATAATTAATTAAATAATTAGGATTATAAGTTAATTAATTAAGGGTTAATTAATTTGGGATTTAGAATCATTATTTAAATAAGTATAGGTTAAAAATAAATGATTAGAAATTATTAATCAAGTGATTAAAAGTTTATTTAGCAATTAATTAAGTAAATAAAGATTAGTTAATTGATAATTAAGAATTTATTACGTTGTAATTAATAAAATAATTGATTAAAGCTTAGTTACTTAAAGAAAGTAATTAAAGTAATTAATTACTTAATGTAATTAATTAGATAAATATGACAAGTTTAATTTATTAATTAAATTAAATTAAGATAATCACTTGGTGATTGATAAGTATAATTACTTAAATGTAATTAGTGAAGTGTAATTACTTAGGAAAGTAATTAAAGTTAATTAGTGGATGTAATTAACTAAAGAAGATTTTATAATGAAAGTAATTTGAGTTTAAATTACTTTTGTATAATTAATCAAGGGATTAATTAAAAGATAATTAATTAAGGAGTAATTAATTTATGAAGTGGAGTAATTAAGGGAAGTTAATTACTAAATGAGATTAATCAAAGGTGATTAATAAATGTGACTAATTAATTATTAAATGTAATTAATTTAAATAAGATAATTAATTAAGAGAAATTAAGGATCATTAATTAATAAAATTAATGATGTAATTAAGAATTGATTAATTAAAATTAATTAATCAATAATAAGTGATTAAAGTAATTAATTAATTGTAATTAATTAAGGATTAAGATAATTAAGTATAATTAATTAATTAATGAAGTAATTAAAGATTAATTACTGAATGGTTTAAGATAATTAATTTGTGAAATTAATTAAGTATTAATTACTTAAAGTAATTAAAGGATTATTAATCAGGAATGATTAATTAAGATGGATACTTAGAGTAATGATTAATTAATTGGTTTAATTAATATTTAAGTAAGCAGGATTTATAGAATGAAGTAATTAGTTTAATTCACTTTAAATTAATTAGATGATATAAATCATTTCTTAAGGATGGATGAATGAGATTGAATGTATTTCATTGTTTGATATCTCTGATGAGATATGATTGATATATGATATGGATGTTTGGTTGGATTGAAATGATAATATGAATTATCTATTTGGATGATAATATGGATTATCTATTGTAAAGTATCTATCTGTGTGTAGTATAGATAAGAATTGAATTGTTTTAACCTTAAAACAACTTGGCCCTTAAAAGATACGTTTTGGATTTCGATGAGACCGGGATCGGGTTTCCGTATACCGGGATTCCAGGTCTGGAGACCCGAATACCACATCGATCCAAATTAACGATAGGTCGTGAATCTCAAGTGAAGATGAAGATTCAGAGTGCAAGGGTTATTGTCGTTAACTCTGAGGGTGATTCCAAAACGAGTGTAACGAGATAATGCCTTCGGTTTCGTTCGAACCCGGAACGAACTTGTATGGATTGAATGCTTTCAGCACATCGTCAGGCGGACGATGAGCATTCTAAGTGATATGTTCTGATTAAAGGTAATCGTAACCTCAAGCCTCATCAACCGGGAATGGCTAAAACAGGGGAGGTGCAGCAAGGCTTCGTGGGTAGCACCCACTGAGAGCAAGATAGATCCCTGTCTAGAGGTCCCTTTTCTTTTATTCGGCTTAGTGTGTGGTTGGTCGCGCCAACTACGGGGTTATCTTGTTCGGAATTATCCAGTAAGGGATGGTTCCGGCTTTGTGTTGCAGGGGAGCGGGCGTACTCCTCGGTACGGTGATCTAGGCCACGTACTGTGACGGGCGATACCCCAGTAGCCCTGCCATTGTATGGAATCCAAACTCCAATAAGTGCCGTACGTATTAGTTGTGACCAACTATGTTGGAATGTGAGATGTAAGCATTTCAGCTATTTCTATATTTTACTTGAAAACCCTAGACCCTATTATAATAAAATCAGATTTCCTATCAAATGTTTTGGTTAGCGTAAGGTAAAAACTTACCCATGTTTATTTGTGGGGAGTCTTACGTGATACCTTTTCTTTCTAAAGGTTTTGAAGTTAAGTAAGTTTAACCTGTTACTCACACCAGACCCATGTCTGACCCAAGTGTTTATTTCTGTTTTATAAACTCTTGGGTACTCAAATTTTTACGAGTAGCCAAGGGATTCAGGTTTAGCTTTGACGAATATTCTGGAGGAGCAATGGAGCAGGAGGCTTCGGCGTTCGTAGATATAGTATTCCGCTGTGTTGATATATGTGATAGTGTCTTGTCTTGTATTTGAGTTGTAATGTCTAGACAGATGTTTATAACTGTCTAGTAAGTGATGTATATGCTGTGTAACTCTGTAAATTGTTGTATACTATGTAATAGTTTATGTTATTAATATAATTTATTCGTTCCGCTGTGAGATCGTTGTTGTTGTTTCTTTCTTTCTTCTCTTCATTTCTATTTTCTACCCCTTTCTTTCTTATTGTCGATGCGTCCTTCTGTGGAGAGAAGGGCGGGTCGTCACATAACCCCTTATTAAAAAAAACATCTTCCAACCGCATAAAAACTCTAAACGCTGTCTTTTCATGCATACGCCCTTATTGAAAAAACATCTTCCAACAGCATAAAAACTCTAAACGCTGTCTATTCATGCATACCCCCCTTATTAAAAAAACATCATCCAACAGCATAAAACTCTAAACGCTGTCTTTTCATGCATACCCCCTTATTAAAAAAACATTTCCAACAGCATAAAAACTCCAAACGCTGTATTTTCATGCATACCCCCCTTATTAAAAAAACTTCTTCAAACAGTATAAAAACTCTAAACGCTGTCGTTTCATGCATACCCCCCTTATTAAAAAAACATCTTCCAACAACATAAAATCTCTGAACGCTGTCTTTTCATGCATACCCCACTTATTAAAAAAAACATCTTCCAACAGCATAAAAACTCTAAACGCTGTCTTTTCATGCATACCCCCTTATTAAAAAAACATCTTCCAACAGCATAAAAACTCTAAACGCTGTCTTTTATGCATACCCCCTTATTAAAAAAACATCTTCCAACAGCTTAAAAATTCTAAACGCTGTCTTTTCATGCATACCACTCTTATTAAAAAAACATCTTCCATCAGCATAAAACTCTAAACGTTGTCTTTTCATGTATACCCCCATTCTAAAAAAACATCTTCCAACAGCATAAAAAGTTTAAACGCTGTCTTATCATGCATACCCCTCTTATTAAAAAAAACATCTTCCAACAGGATAAAAACTCTAAACGCTGTCTTTTCATGCATGCCTCCCTTATTAAAAAAACATCTTCCAACAGCATAAAATCTCCGAATGCTGTCTTTTCATGCATACCCCCCTTATTAAAAAAAACATCTTCCAACAGCATAAAAACTCTAAACGCTATCTTTTCATGCATATCCCCTTATTAAAAAAAACATCTTCCAACAGCATAAAAACACATAACGCTGTCTTTTCATGAATACCCGCCTTATTAAAAAAAACATCTTCTAACAGCATAAAAACTCTAAACGCTGTCTTTTCATGCATACTCCCCTTATTAAAAAAAAACATCTTCCAACAGGATAAAAACTCTAAACGCTGTCTTTTCATGGATACCCCCCTTATTAAAAAAAACATCTTCCAACAGCATAAAAACTCTAAACGTTGCCTTTTCATGCATATCCCCTTATTAAAAAAACATCTTCCAACAGCATAAAATCTCTGAACGCTGTCTTTTATGCATACCCCCTTATTAAAAAAACATCTTACAACAGCATAAAAACTCTAAACGCTGTCTTTTCATGCATAACCCTTTATAAAAAAACAAATTCAAACAGCATAAAAACTCTAAACGCTGTCTTTTCATGCATACCCCCCTTATTAAAAAAAACATCTTCCAACCGCATAAAAACTCTAAACGCTGTCCTTTCATGCATATCCCCTTATTAAAAAAACATCTTCCAACAGCATAAAAACTCAAAACGCTGTCTTTTCATGAATACCCCCCTTATTAAAAAAACATCTTCCAACAGCATAAAAACTCTAAACGCAGTCTTTTCATGCATACCCCCTTTATTAAAAAACATCTTCCAACAGCATAAAAACTCTAAACGCTGTCTTTTTTTGCATACCCCCCTTATTAAAAAAAACATCTTCCAA
The DNA here is from genome assembly GCA_030737815.1 of Allium fistulosum. Classification (NCBI taxonomy): domain Eukaryota; kingdom Viridiplantae; phylum Streptophyta; class Magnoliopsida; order Asparagales; family Amaryllidaceae; genus Allium; species Allium fistulosum. The sequence goes on from JASFAW010000018.1 coordinate 6,213,848, forward strand.
CAGCATAAAAACTCAAAACGCTGTCTTTTCATGCATACCCCCATTGTTAAAAAAACATCTTCCAACAGCATAAAAACTCTAAACGCTGTCTTTTCATGCATACTCCCCTTCTTAAAAAAAACATCTTCCAACAGCATAAAAACTCTAAACGCTGTCATTTCATGCATACACCCTTATTAAAAAAACATCTTCCAACAGCAGAAAAACTCTAAACGCTGGCTTTTCATGCATATCCCCATTCTAAAAAACACCTTCCAACAGCATAAAAACTCTAAACGCTGTCTTTTCATGCATACCCCTCTTATTAAAAAAAACATCTTCCAACAACATAAAAACTCTAAACACTGTCTTTTCATGCATACCCCCCTTATTAAAAAAACATCTTCCAACAGCATAAAATCTCTGAACGCTGTCTTTTCATGCATACCCCCTTATTAAATAAAACATCTTCCAACAGCATAAAAACTCTAAACGCTGTCTTTTATGCATACCCCCTTATTAAAAAAACATCTTCCAACAGTAGAAATACTCTAAACGCTGTCTTTTCATGCATAACTCTTATTAACAAAACATCATCCAACAGCATAAAAACTCTAAACGCTCTGTTTTCATGCATACCCCCTTATTAAAAAAAACATCTTCCAACCGAATAAAAACTCTAAACGCTGTCTTTTCATGCATACGCCCTTATTGAAAAAACATCTTCCAACAGCATAAAAACTCTAAACGCTGTCTATTCATGCATACCCCCATTATTAAAAAAACATCATCCAACAGCATAAAACTCTAAACACTGTCTATTCATGCATACCCCCTTATTAAAAAAAACATTTCCAACAGCATAAAAACTCCAAACGCTGTATTTTCATGCATACCCCCCTTATTAAAAAAACTTCTTCAAACAGTATAAAAACTCTAAACGCTGTCGTTTCATGCATACCCCCCTTATTAAAAAAAACATCTTCCAACAGCATAAAATCTCTGAACGCTGTCTTTTCATGCATACCCCACTTATTAAAAAAAACATCTTCCAACAGCATAAAAACTCTAAACGCTGTCTTTTCATGCATACCCCCTTATTAAAAAAAACATCTTCCAACAGCATAAAAACTCCAAACGCTGTCTTTTCATGCATACCCCCTTATTAAAAAAAACTTCTTCCAACAGCATAAAATCTCTAAACGCTGTCTTTTATGCATACCCTCTTATTAAAAAAAACATCTTCCAACAGCTTAAAAACTCTAAACGCTGTCTTTTCATGCATACCACTCTTATTAAATAAACATCTTCCATCAGCATAAAACTCTAAACGTTGTCTTTTCATGCATACCCCCATTCTAAAAAAACATCTTCCAACAGCATAAATAGTTTAAACGTTGTCTTATCATGCATACCCCTCTTATTAAAAAAAAACATCTTCCAACAGGATAAAAACTCTAAACGCTGTCTTTTCATGCATGTCTCCCTTATTAAAAAAAAACATCTTCCAACAGCATAAAATCTCTGAATGCTGTCTTTTCATGCATACCCCCCTTATTAAAAAAAACATCTTCCAACAGCATAAAAACTCTAAACGCTATCTTTTCATGCATATCCCCTTATTAAAAAAAACATCTTCCAACAGCATAAAAACACATAACGTTGTCTTTTCATGAATACCCGCCTTATTAAAAAAACATCTTCTAACAGCATAAAAACTCTAAACGCTGTCTTTTCATGCATACTCCCCTTATTAAAAAAAAACATCTTCCAACAGGATAAAAACTCTAAACGCTGTCTTTTCATGGATACCCCCCTTATTAAAAAAAACATCTTCCAACAGCATAAAAACTCTAAACGTTGCCTTTTCATGCATACCCCCTTATTAAAAAAACATCTTCCAACAGCATAAAATCTCTGAACGCTGTCTTTTATGCATACCCCCTTATTAAAAAAACTTCTTCCAACAGCATAAAAACTCTAAACCCTGTCTCTTCATGCATAACCCTTTATAAAAAAACAAATTCAAACAGCATAAAAACTCTAAACGCTGTCTTTTCATGCATACCCCCCTTATTAAAAAAAACATCTTCCAACCGTATAAAAACTCTAAACGCTGTCCTTTCATGCATATCCACTTATTAAAAAAAACATCTTCCAACAGCATAAAAACTCAAAACGCTATCTTTTCATGAATACCTCCCTTATTAAAAAAAACATCTTCCAACAGCATAAAAACTCTAAACGCTGTCTTTTCATGCATACCCCCTTTATTAAAAAACATCTTCCAACAGCATAAAAACTCTAAACGCTGTCTTTTTTTGCATACCCCCTTATTAAAAAAAAACATCTTTCAACAGCATAAAAACTCAAAACGCTGTCTTTTCATGCATACCCCTATTGTTAAAAAAACATCTTCCAAGAGCATAAAAACTCTAAACGCTGTCTTTTCATGCATACTCCCCTTCTTAAAAAAAACATATTCCAACAGGATAAAAACTCTAAACGCTGTCTTTTCATGCATACACCCTTATTAAAAAAACATCTTCCAACAGCATAAAAACTCTAAACGATGTCTATTCTTGCATACCTCCCTTATTAAAAAAAACATCATCCAACAGCATAAAAACTCTAAACGCTGTCTTTTCATGCATACCCCCATTCTAAAAAAAGATCTTCCAACAGCATAAAAACTTTAAACGCTGTCTTTTCATGCATACCCCTCTTATTAAAAAAAACATCTTCCAACAACATAAAAACTCTAAACGCTGTCTTTTCATGCATACCCCCCTTATTAAAAAAAACATCTTCCAACAGCATAAAATCTCTGAACGCTGTCTTTTCATGCATACCCCCCTTATTAAAAAAAACATCTTCCAACAGCATAAAAACTCTAAACGCTGTCTTTACATGCATACCCCTTATTAAAAAAACATCTTCCAATAGCATAAAAACTCTAAACGCTGTATTTTCATGCATACCTCCCTTATTAAAAAAACATCTTCCAACAGCATAAAAACTCCAAACGCTGTCTTTTCATGCATACCCCCTTATTAAAAAAAACATTTTCCAACAGCATAAAAACTCTAAACGCTGTCTTTTATGCATACCCTCTTATGGAAAAAAACATCTTCCAACAGCATAAAACTCTAAACGTTGTCTTTTCATGCATACCCCCATTCTAAAAAAACATCTTCCAACAGCATAAAAACTTTAAACGCTGTCTTTTCATGCATACCCCTCTTATTAAAAAAAACATCTTCCAACAACATAAAAACTCTAAACGCTGTCTTTTCATGCATCCCCCTTATTAAAAAAAACATCTTCCAACAGCATAAAATCTCTGAACGCTGTCTTTTCAAGCATACCCCCCTTATTAAAAAAACATCTTCCAACAGCATAAAAACTCTAAACGCTGTCTTTACATGCATACCCCTTATTAAAAAAACATCTTCCAACAACATAAAAACTCTAAACGTTGTTTTTTATGCATACCCCCTTATTAAAAAAAACATCTTTCAACAGTAGAAAAACTCTAAACGCTGTCTTTTCATGCATAACTCTTATTAACAAAACATCATCCAACAGCATAAAAACTCTAAACGTTGTGTTTTCATGCATACCCCCTTATTAAAAAAACATCTTCCAACCGCATAAAAACTCTAAACGCTGTCTTTTCATGCATACGCCCTTATTGAAAAAACATCTTCCAACAGCATAAAAACTCTAAACGCTGTCTATTCATGCATACCCCCCTTATTAAAAAAAACATCATCCAACAGCATAAAACTCTAAACGCTGTCTTTTCATGCATACCCCCTTATTAAAAAAACATTTCCAACAGCATAAAAACTCCAAACGCTGTATTTTCATGCATACCCCCCTTATTAAAAAAACTTCTTCAAACAGTATAAAAACTCTAAACGCTGTCGTTTCATGCATACCCCCCTTATTAAAAAAAACATCTTCCAACAGCATAAAATCTCTAAACGCTGTCTTTTCATGCATACCCCACTTATTAAAAAAAACATCTTCCAACAGCATAAAAACTCTAAACGCTGTCTTTTCATGCATACCCCCTTATTAAAAAAAACATCTTCCAACAGCATAAAAACTCCAAACGCTGTCTTTTCATGCATACCCCCTTATTAAAAAAAACATCTTCCAACAGCATGAAAACTCTAAACGTTGTCTTTTCCTGCATACCCCCCTTATTAAAAAAACATCTTCCAACAGCATAAAAACTCTAAACGCTGTATTTTCATGCATACCCACCTTATTAAAAAAACATCTTCCAACAGCATAAAAACTCCAAACGCTGTCTTTTCATGCATACCCCCTTATTAAAAAAAACATCTTCCAACAGCATAAAAACTCTAAACGCTGTCTTTTATGCATACCCTCTTATTAAAAAAAACATCTTCCAACAGCATAAAACTCTAAACGCTGTCTTTTCATGCATACCCCCCTTATTAAAAAAAATCTTCCAACAGCATAAAAATTCTAAACGCTGTCTTTTCATGCATACCCCCCTTATTAAAAAAACCATCTTCCAACAGCATAAAAACTCTAAACGCTGTCTTTTCATGCATACCCCTCTTATTAAAAAAAACATCTTCCAACAGGATAAAAACTCTAAACGCTGTCTTTTCATGCATGCCTCCCTTATTAAAAAAAAACATCTTCCAACAGCATAAAATCTCCGAATGCTGTCTTTTCATGTATACCCCCCTTATTAAAAAAACATCTTCCAACAACATAAAAACTCTAAACGCTATCTTTTCATGCATATCCCCTTATTAAAAAAACATCTTCCAACAGCATAAAAACACATAACGCTGTCTTTTCATGAATACCCGCCTTATTAAAAAAAACATCTTCCAACAGCATAAAAACTCTAAACGCTGTCTTTTCATGCATACTCCCCTTATTAAAAAAAACATCTTCCAACAGGATAAAAACTCTAAACGCTGTCTTTTCATGGATACCCCCCTTATTAAAAAAAACATCTTCCAACAGCATAAAAACTCTAAACGTTGCCTTTTCATGCATATCCCCTTATTAAAAAAACATCTTCCAACAGCATAAAATCTCTGAACGCTGTCTTTTATGCATACCCCCTTATTAAAAAAACATCTTCCAACAGCATAAAAACTCTAAACGCTGTCTTTTCATGCATAACCCTTTATAAAAAAACAAATTCAAACAGCATAAAAACTCTAAACGCTGTCTTTTCATGCATACCCCCCTTATTAAAAAAAACATCTTCCAACCGCATAAAAACTCTAAACGCTGTCCTTTCATGCATATCCCCTTATTAAAAAAAACATCTTCCAACAGCATAAAAACTCAAAACGCTGTCTTTTCATGAATACCCCCCTTATTAAAAAAAACATCTTCCAACAGCATAAAAACTCTAAATGCTGTCTTTTCATGCATACCCCCTTTATTAAAAAACATCTTCCAACAGCATAAAAGCTCTAAACGCTGTCTTTTTTTGCATACCCCCCTTATTAAAAAAAACATCTTCCAACAGCATAAAAACTCAAAACGCTGTCTTTTCATGCATACCCCCATTGTTAAAAAAAACATCTTCCAACAGCATAAAAACTCTAAACGCTGTCTTTTCATGCATACTCCCCTTCTTAAAAAAAACATCTTCCAACAGCATAAAAACTCTAAACGCTGTCTTTTCATGCATACACCCTTATTAAAAAAACATCTTCCAACAGCAGAAAAACTCTAAACGCTGGCTTTTCATGCATATCCCCATTCTAAAAAAACATCTTCCAACAGCATAAAAACTCTAAACGCTGTCTTTTCATGCATACCCCTCTTATTAAAAAAAAACATCTTCCAACAACATAAAAACTCTAAACGCTGTCTTTTCATGCATACCCCCCTTATTAAAAAAAACATCTTCCAACAGCATAAAATCTCTGAACGCTGTCTTTTCATGCATACCTCCTTATTAAAAAAAGCATCTTCCAACAGCATAAAAACTCTAAACGCTGTCTTTTATGCATACCCCCTTATTAAAAAAACATCTTCCAACAGTAGAAAAACTCTAAACGCTGTCTTTTCATGCATAACTCTTATTAACAAAACATCATCCAACAGCATAAAAACTCTAAACGCTGTGTTTTCATGCATACCCCCTTATTAAAAAAACATCTTCCAACCGCATAAAAACTCTAAACGTTGTCTTTTCATGCATACGCCCTTATTGAAAAAACATCTTCCAACAGCATAAAAACTCTAAACGCTGTCTATTCATGCATACCCCCCTTATTAAAAAAGCATCATCCAACAGCATAAAACTCTAAACGCTGTCTTTTCATGCATACCCCCTTATTAAAAAAAACATTTCCAACAGCATAAAAACTCCAAACGCTGTATTTTCATGCATACCCCCCTTATTAAAAAAACTTCTTCAAACAGTATAAAAACTCTAAACGCTGTCGTTTCATGCATACCCCCCTTATTAAAAAAACATCTTCCAACAGCATAAAATCTCTGAACGCTGTCTTTTCATGCATACCCCACTTATTAAAAAAAAACATCTTCCAACAGCATAAAAACTCTAAACGCTGTCTTTTCATGCATACCCCCTTATTAAAAAAAACATCTTCCAACAGCATAAAAACTCCAAACGCTGTCTTTTCATGCATACCCCCTTATTAAAAAAAACATCTTCCAACAGCATAAAATCTCTAAACGCTGTCTTTTATGCATACCCCCTTATTAAAAAAAACATCTTCCAACAGCTTAAAAACTCTAACGCTGTATTTTCATGCATACCACTCTTATTAAAAAAACATCTTCCATCAGCATAAAACTCTAAACGTTGTCTTTTCATGCATACCCCCATTCTAAAAAAACATCTTCCAACAGCATAAATAGTTTAAACGCTGTCTTATCATGCATACCCCTCTTATTAAAAAAAACATCTTCCAACAGGATAAAAACTCTAAACGCTGTCTTTTCATGCATGTCTCCCTTATTAAAAAAAACATCTTCCAACAGCATAAAATCTCTGAATGCTGTCTTTTCATGCATACCCCCCTTATTAAAAAAAACATCTTCCAACAGCATAAAAACTCTAAACGCTATCTTTTCATGCATATCCCCTTATTAAAAAAAACATCTTCCAACAGCATAAAAACACATAACGTTGTCTTTTCATGAATACCCGCCTTATTAAAAAAAACATCTTCCAACAGCATAAAAACTCTAAACGCTGTCTTTTCATGCATACTCCCCTTATTAAAAAAAAAACATCTTCCAACAGGATAAAAACTCTAAACGCTGTCTTTTCATGGATACCCCCCTTATTAAAAAAAACATCTTCCAACAGCATAAAAACTCTAAACGTTGCCTTTTCATGCATACCCCCTTATTAAAAAAACATCTTCCAACAGCATAAAATCTCTGAACGCTGTCTTTTATGCATACCCCCTTATTAAAAAAACTTCTTCCAACAGCATAAAAACTCTAAACGCTGTCTTTTCATGCATAACCCTTTATAAAAAAACAAATTCAAACAGCATAAAAACTCTAAACGCTGTCTTTTCATGCATACCCCCCTTATTAAAAAAAACATCTTCCAACCGCATAAAAACTCTAAACGCTGTCCTTTCATGCATATCCCCTTATTAAAAAAAACAGCTTCCAACAGCATAAAAACTCAAAACGCTATCTTTTCATGAATACCCCCCTTATTAAAAAAAACATCTTCCAACAGCATAAAAACTCTAAACGCTGTCTTTTCATGCATAACCCCTTTATTAAAAAACATCTTCCAACAGCATAAAAACTCTAAACGCTGTCTTTTTTTGCATACCCCCTTATTAAAAAAAACATCTTTCAACAGCATAAAAACTCAAAACGCTGTCTTTTCATGCATACCCCTATTGTTAAAAAAACATCTTCCAAGAGCATAAAAACTCTAAACGCTGTCTTTTCATGCATACTCCCCTTCTTAAAAAAAACATATTCCAACAGGATAAAAACTCTAAACGCTGTCTTTTCATGCATACACCCTTATTAAAAAAACATCTTCCAACAGCATAAAAACTCTAAACGATGTCTATTCTTGCATACCTCCCTTATTAAAAAAACATCATCCAACAGCATAAAAACTCTAAACGCTGTCTTTTCATGCATACCCCCATTCTAAAAAAAGATCTTCCAACAGCATAAAAACTTTAAACGCTGTCTTTTCATGCATACCCCTCTTATTAAAAAAAACATCTTCCAACAACATAAAAACTCTAAACGCTGTCTTTTCATGCATATCCCCCTTATTAAAAAAAACATCTTCCAACAGCATAAAATCTCTGAACGCTGTCTTTTCATGCATACCCCCCTTATTAAAAAAAACATCTTCCAACAGCATAAAAACTCTAAACGCTGTCTTTACATGCATACCCCTTATTAAAAAAACATCTTCCAACAGCATAAAAACTCTAAACGCTGTATTTTCATGCATACCTCCCTTATTAAAAAAACATCTTCCAACAGCATAAAAACTCCAAACGCTGTCTTTTCATGCATACCCCCTTATTAAAAAAAACATCTTCCAACAGCATAAAAACTCTAAACGCTGTCTTTTATGCATACCCTCTCATGGAAAAAAACATCTTCCAACAGCATAAAACTCTAAACGTTGTCTTTTCATGCATACCCCCATTCTAAAAAAACATCTTCCAACAGCATAAAAACTTTAAACGCTGTCTTTTCATGCATACCCCTCTTATTAAAAAAAACATCTTCCAACAACATAAAAACTCTAAACGCTGTCTTTTCATGCATCCCCCCTTATTAAAAAAAACATCTTCCAACAGCATAAAATCTCTGAACGCTGTCTTTTCAAGCATACCCCCCTTATTAAAAAAAACATCTTCCAACAGCATAAAAACTCTAAACGCTGTCTTTACATGCATACCCCTTATTAAAAAAACATCTTTCAACAACATAAAAACTCTAAACGTTGTTTTTTATGCATACCCCCTTATTAAATAAAACATCTTCCAACAGCATAAAAACTCTAAACGCTGTCTTTTATGCATACCCCCCTTATTAAAAAAACATCTTCCAACCGCATAAAAACTCTAAACGCTGTCTTTTCATGCATACGCCCTTATTGAAAAAACATCTTCCAACAGCATAAAAACTCTAAACGCAGTCTATTCATGCATACCCCCCTTATTAAAAAAAACATCATCCAACAGCATAAAACTCTAAACGCTGTCTTTTCATGCATACCCCCTTATTAAAAAAACATTTCCAACAGCATAAAAACTCCAAACGCTGTATTTTCATGCATACCCCCCTTATTAAAAAAACTTCTTCAAACAGTATAAAAACTCTAAACGCTGTCGTTTCATGCATACCCCCCTTATTAAAAAAACATCTTCCAACAGCATAAAATCTCTAAACGCTGTCTTTTCATGCATACCCCACTTATTAAAAAAAACATCTTCCAACAGCATAAAAACTCTAAACGCTGTCTTTTCATGCATACCCCCTTATTAAAAAAAACATCTTCCAACAGCATAAAAACTCCAAACGCTGTCTTTTCATGCATACCCCCTTATTAAAAAAAACATCTTCCAACAGCATAAAAACTCTAAACGTTGTCTTTTCCTGCATACCCCCCTTATTAAAAAAACATCTTCCAACAGCATAAAAACTCTAAACGCTGTATTTTCATGCATACCCCCCTTATTAAAAAAACATCTTCCAACAGCATAAAAACTCCAAACGCTGTCTTTTCATGCATACCCCCTTATTAAAAAAACATCTTCCAACAGCATAAAAACTCTAAACGCTGTCTTTTATGCATACCCTCTTATTAAAAAAAACATCTTCCAACAGCATAAAACTCTAAACGCTGTCTTTTCATGCATACCCCCCTTATTAAAAAAAAAATCTTCCAACAGCATAAAAACTCTAAACGCTGTCTTTTCATGCATACCCCCCTTATTAAAAAAACATCTTCCAACAGCATAAAAACTCTAAACGCTGTCTTTTCATGCATACCCCTCTTATTAAAAAAAACATCTTCCAACAGGATAAAAACTCTAAACGCTGTCTTTTCATGCATGCCTCCCTTATTAAAAAAAACATCTTCCAACAGCATAAAATCTCCGAATGCTGTCTTTTCATGCATACCCCCCTTATTAAAAAAAACATCTTCCAACAGCATAAAAACTCTAAACGCTATCTTTTCATGCATATCCCCTTATTAAAAAAAAACATCTTCCAACAGCATAAAAACACATAACGCTGTCTTTTCATGAATACCCGCCTTATTAAAAAAAACATCTTCCAACAGCATAAAAACTCTAAACGCTGTCTTTTCATGCATACTCCCCTTATTAAAAAAAACATCTTCCAACAGGATAAAAACTCTAAACGCTGTCTTTTCATGGATACCCCCCTTATTAAAAAAAACATCTTCCAACAGCATAAAAACTCTAAACGTTGCCTTTTCATGCATATCCCCTTATTAAAAAAACATCTTCCAACAGCATAAAATCTCTGAACGCTGTCTTTTATGCATACCCCCTTATTAAAAAAACATCTTTCAACAGCATAAAAACTCTAAACGCTGTCTTTTATGCATACCCTCTTATGGAAAAAAACATCTTCCAACAGCATAAAACTCTAAACGCTGTCTTTTCATGCATACCCCCCTTATTAAAAAAAACATCTTCCAACCGCATAAAAACTCTAAACGCTGTCCTTTCATGCATATCCCCTTATTAAAAAAAACATCTTCCAACAGCATAAAAACTCAAAACGCTGTCTTTTCATGAATACCCCCCTTATTAAAAAAAACATCTTCCAACAGCATAAAAACTCTAAACGCTGTCTTTTCATGCATACCCCCTTTATTAAAAAACATCTTCCAACAGCATAAAAACTCTAAACGCTGTCTTTTTTTGCATACCCCCCTTATTAAAAAAACATCTTCCAACAGCATAAAAACTCAAAACGCTGTCTTTTCATGCATACCCCCATTGTTAAAAAAAACATCTTCCAACAGCATAAAAACTCTAAACGCTGTCTTTTCATGCATACTCCCCTTCTTAGAAAAAAACATCTTCCAACAGCATAAAAACTCCAAACGCTGTCTTTTCATGCATACACCCTTATTAAAAAAACATCTTCCAACAGCAGAAAAACTCTAAACGCTGGCTTTTCATGCATATCCCCATTCTAAAAAAACAACTTCCAATAGCATAAAAACTCTAAACGCTGTCTTTTCATGCATACCCCTCTTATTAAAAAAAAACATCTTCCAACAACATAAAAACTCTAAACGCTGTCTTTTCATGCATACCCCCCTTATTAAAAAAACATCTTCCAACAGCATAAAATCTCTGAACGCTGTCTTTTCATGCATACCCCCTTATTAAAAAAAACATCTTCAAACAGCATAAAAACTCTAAACGCTGTCTTTTCATGCATACTCCCCTTATTAAAAAAAAACATCTTCCAACAGGATAAAAACTCTAAACGCTGTCTTTTCATGGATACCCCCCTTATTAAAAAAAACATCTTCCAACAGCATAAAAACTCTAAACGTTGCCTTTTCATGCATACCCCCTTATTAAAAAAACATCTTCCAACAGCATAAAATCTCTGAACGCTGTCTTTTATGCATACCCCCTTATTAAAAAAACTTCTTCCAACAGCATAAAAACTCTAAACGCTGTCTTTTCATGCATAACCCTTTATAAAAAAACAAATTCAAACAGCATAAAAACTCTAAACGCTGTCTTTTCATGCATACCCCCCTTATTAAAAAAAAAACATCTTCCAACCGCATAAAAACTCTAAACGCTGTCCTTTCATGCATATCCCCTTATTAAAAAAAACAGCTTCCAACAGCATAAAAACTCAAAACGCTATCTTTTCATGAATACCCCCCTTATTAAAAAAAACATCTTCCAACAGCATAAAAACTCTAAACGATGTCTTTTCATGCATACCCCCTTTATTAAAAAACATCTTCCAACAGCATAAAAACTCTAAACGCTGTCTTTTTTTGCATACCCCCTTATTAAAAAAAACATCTTTCAACAGCATAAAAACTCAAAACGCTGTCTTTTCATGCATACCCCTATTGTTAAAAAAACATCTTTCAAGAGCATAAAAACTCTAAACGCTGTCTTTTCATGCATACTCCCCTTCTTAAAAAAACATATTCCAACGGGATAAAAACTCTAAATGCTGTCTTTTCATGCATACACCCTTATTAAAAAAACATCTTCCAACAGCATAAAAACTCTAAACGATGTCTATTCTTGCATACCTCCCTTATTAAAAAAAACATCATCCAACAGCATAAAAACTCTAAACGCTGTCTTTTCATGCATACCCCCATTCTAAAAAAAGATCTTCCAACAGCATAAAATCTTTAAACGCTGTCTTTTCATGCATACCCCTCTTATTAAAAAAACATCTTCCAACAACATAAAAACTCTAAACGCTGTCTTTTCATGCATACCCCCCTTATTAAAAAAAACATCTTCCAACAGCATAAAATCTCTGAACGCTGTCTTTTCATGCATACCCCCCTTATTAAAAAAAACATCTTCCAACAGCATAAAAACTCTAAACGCTGTCTTTACATGCATACCCCTTATTAAAAAAACATCTTCCAACAGCATAAAAACTCTAAACGCTGTATTTTCATGCATACCTCCCTTATTAAAAAAACATCTTCCAACAGCATAAAAACTCCAAACGCTGTCTTTTCATGCATACCCCCTTATTAAAAAAAACATCTTCCAACAGCATAAAAACTCTAAACGCTGTCTTTTATGCATACCCTCTTATGGAAAAAAACATCTTCCAACAGCATAAAACTCTAAACGTTGTCTTTTCATGCATACCCCCATTCTAAAAAAACATCTTCCAACAGCATAAAAACTTTAAACGCTGTCTTTTCATGCATACCCCTCTTATTAAAAAAAACATCTTCCAACAACATAAAAACTCTAAACGCTGTCTTTTCATGCATCCCCCCTTATTAAAAAGAACATCTTCCAACAGCATAAAATCTCTGAACGCTGTCTTTTCAAGCATACCCCCCTTATTAAAAAAAACATCTTCCAACAGCATAAAAACTCTAAACGCTGTCTTTACATGCATACCCCTTATTAAAAAAACATCTTCCAACAACATAAAAACTCTAAACGTTGTTTTTTATGCATACCCCCTTATTGAAAAAACATCTTTCAACAGTAGAAAAACTCTAAACGCTGTCTTTTCATGTATAACTCTTATTAACAAAACATCATCCAACAGCATAAAAACTCTAAACGTTGTGTTTTCATGCATACCCCCTTATTAAAAAAACATCTTCCAACCGCATAAAAACTCTAAACGCTGTCTTTTCATGCATACGCCCTTATTGAAAAAACATCTTCCAACAGCATAAAAACTCTAAACGCTGTCTATTCATGCATACCCCCCCTTATTAAAAAAAACATCATCCAACAGCATAAAAACTCTAAACGCTGTCTTTTCATGCATACCCCCATTCTAAAAAAAGATCTTCCAACAGCATAAAAACTTTAAACGCTGTCTTTTCATGCATACCCCTCTTATTAAAAAAAACATCTTCCAACAACATAAAAACTCTAAACGCTGTCTTTTCATGCATACCCCCCTTATTAAAAAAAACATCTTCCAACAGCATAAAATCTCTGAACGCTGTCTTTTCATGCATACCCCCCTTATTAAAAAAAACATCTTCCAACAGCATAAAAACTCTAAACGCTGTCTTTACATGCATACCCCTTATTAAAAAAACATCTTCCAACAGCATAAAAACTCTAAACGCTGTATTTTCATGCATACCTCCCTTATTAAAAAAACATCTTCCAACAGCATAAAAACTCCAAACGCTGTCTTTTCATGCATACCCCCTTATTAAAAAAAACATCTTCCAACAGCATAAAAACTCTAAACGCTGTCTTTTATGCATACCCTCTTATGGAAAAAAACATCTTCCAACAGCATAAAACTCTAAACGTTGTCTTTTCATGCATACCCCCATTCTAAAAAAACATCTTCCAACAGCATAAAAACTTTAAACGCTGTCTTTTCATGCATACCCCTCTTATTAAAAAAAACATCTTCCAACAACATAAAAACTCTAAACGCTGTCTTTTCATGCATCCCCCCTTATTAAAAAGAACATCTTCCAACAGCATAAAATCTCTGAACGCTGTCTTTTCAAGCATACCCCCCTTATTAAAAAAAACATCTTCCAACAGCATAAAAACTCTAAACGCTGTCTTTACATGCATACCCCTTATTAAAAAAACATCTTCCAACAACATAAAAACTCTAAACGTTGTTTTTTATGCATACCCCCTTATTGAAAAAACATCTTTCAACAGTAGAAAAACTCTAAACGCTGTCTTTTCATGTATAACTCTTATTAACAAAACATCATCCAACAGCATAAAAACTCTAAACGTTGTGTTTTCATGCATACCCCCTTATTAAAAAAACATCTTCCAACCGCATAAAAACTCTAAACGCTGTCTTTTCATGCATACCCCCTTATTAAAAAAACATTTCCAACAGCATAAAAACTCCAAACGCTGTATTTTCATGCATACCCCCCTTATTAAAAAAACTTCTTCAAACAGTATAAAAACTCTAAACGCTGTCGTTTCATGCATACCCCCCTTATTAAAAAAAACATCTTCCAACAGCATAAAATCTCTAAACGCTGTCTTTTCATGCATACCCCACTTATTAAAAAAAACATCTTCCAACAGCATAAAAACTCTAAACGCTGTCTTTTCATGCATACCCCCTTATTAAAAAAAACATCTTCCAACAGCATAAAAACTCCAAACGCTGCCTTTTCATGCATACCCCCTTATTAAAAAAAACATCTTCCAACAGCATAAAAACTCTAAACGTTGTCTTTTCCTACATACCCCCCTTATTAAAAAAACATCTTCCAACAGCATAAAAACTCTAAACGCTGTATTTTCATGCATACCCCCCTTATTAAAAAAACATCTTCCAACAGCATAAAAACTCCAAACGCTGTCTTTTCATGCATACCCCCTTATTAAAAAAAACATTTTCCAACAGCATAAAAACTCTAAACGCTGTCTTTTATGCATACCCTCTTATTAAAAAAAACATCTTCCAACAGCATAAAACTCTAAACGCTGTCTTTTCATGCATACCCCCCTTATTAAAAAAAAATCTTCCAACAGCATAAAAACTCTAAACGCTGTCTTTTCATGCATACCCCCCTTATTAAAAAAAACATCTTCCAACAGCATAAAAACTCTAAACGCTGTCTTTTCATGCATACCCCTCTTATTAAAAAAAACATCTTCCAACAGGATAAAAACTCTAAACGCTGTCTTTTCATGCATGCCTTCCTTATTAAAAAAAACATTTTCCAACAGCATAAAATCTCCGAATGCTGTCTTTTCATGCATATCCCCCTTATTAAAAAAAACATCTTCCAACAGCATAAAAACTCTAAACGCTATCTTTTCATGCATATCCCCTTATTAAAAAAAACATCTTCCAACAGCATAAAAACACATAACGCTGTCTTTTCATGAATACCCGCCTTATTAAAAAAAACATCTTCCAACAGCATAAAAACTCTAAACGCTGTCTTTTCATGCATACTCCCCTTATTAAAAAAAACATCTTCCAACAGGATAAAAACTCTAAACGCTGTCTTTTCATGGATACCCCCCTTATTAAAAAAAACATCTTCCAACAGCATAAAAACTCTAAACGTTGCCTTTTCATGCATATCCCCTTATTAAAAAAGCATCTTCCAACAGCATAAAATCTCTGAACGCTGTCTTTTATGCATACCCCCTTATTAAAAAAACATCTTCCAACAGCATAAAAACTCTAAACGCTGTCTTTTCATGCATAACCCTTTATAAAAAAACAAATTCAAACAGCATAAAAACTCTAAACGCTGTCTTTTCATGCATACCCCCCTTATTAAAAAAAACATCTTCCAACCGCATAAAAATTCTAAACGCTGTCCTTTCATGCATATCCCCTTATTAAAAAAACATCTTCCAACAGCATAAAAACTCAAAACGCTGTCTTTTCATGAATACCCCCCTTATTAAAAAAAACATCTTCCAACAGCATAAAAACTCTAAACGCTGTCTTTTCATGCATACCCCCTTTATTAAAAAACATCTTCCAACAGCATAAAAACTCTAAACGCTGTCTTTTTTTGCATACCCCCCTTATTAAAAAAAACATCTTCCAACAGCATAAAAACTCATAACGCTGTCTTTTCATGCATACCCCCATTGTTAAAAAAAATATCTTCCAACAGCATAAAAACTCTAAACGCTGTCTTTTCATGCATACTCCCCTTCTTAAAAAAAACATCTTCCAACAGCATAAAAACTCTAAACGCTGTCTTTTCATGCATACACCCTTATTAAAAAAACATCTTCCAACAGCAGAAAAACTCTAAACGCTGGCTTTTCATGCATATCCCCATTCTAAAAAAACATCTTCCAACAGCATAAAAACTCTAAACGCTGTCTTTTCATGCATACCCCTCTTATTAAAAAAAAACATCTTCCAACAACATAAAAACTCTAAACGCTGTCTTTTCATGCATACCCCCCTTATTAAAAAAACATCTTCCAACAGCATAAAATCTCTGAACGCTGTCTTTTCATGCATACCCCCTTATTAAAAAAACATCTTCCAACAGCATAAAAACTCTAAACGCTGTCTTTTATGCATACCCCCTTATTAAAAAAACATCTTCCAACAGTAGAAAAACTCTAAACGCTGTCTTTTCATGCATAACTCTTATTAACAAAACATCATCCAACAGCATAAAAACTCTAAACGCTGTGTTTTCATGCATACCCCCTTATTAAAAAAAACATCTTCCAACCGCATAAAAACTCTAAACGCTGTCTTTTCATGCATACGCCCTTATTGAAAAAACATCTTCCAACAGCATAAAAACTCTAAACGCTGTCTATTCATGCATACCCCCCTTATTAAAAAAACCTCATCCAACAGCATAAAACTCTAAACGCTGTCTTTTCATGCATACCCCCTTATTAAAAAAAACATTTCCAACAGCATAAAAACTCCAAACGCTGTATTTTCATGCATACCCCCCTTATTAAAAAAACTTCTTCAAACAGTATAAAAACTCTAAACTCTGTCGTTTCATGCATACCCCCCTTATTAAAAAAAACATCTTCCAACAGCATAAAATCTCTGAACGCTGTCTTTTCATGCATACCCCACTTATTAAAAAAAAACATCTTCCAACAGCATAAAAACTCTAAACGCTGTCTTTTCATGCATACCCCCTTATTAAAAAAAACTTCTTCCAACAGCATAAAAACTCTAAACGCTGTCTTTTCATGCATAACCCTTTATAAAAAAACAAATTCAAATAGCATAAAAACTCTAAACGCTGTCTTTTCATGCATACCCCCCTTATTAAAAAAAAACATCTTCCAACCGCATAGAAACTCTAAACGCTGTCCTTTCATGCATATCCCCTTATTAAAAAAAACAGCTTCCAACAGCATAAAAACTCAAAACGCTATCTTTTCATGAATACCCCCCTTATTAAAAAAAACATCTTCCAACAGCATAAAAACTCTAAACGCTGTCTTTTCATGCATACCCCCTTTATTAAAAAACATCTTCCAACAGCATAAAAACTCTAAACGCTGTCTTTTTTTGCATACCCCCTTATTAAAAAAAACATCTTTCAACAGCATAAAAACTCAAAACGCTGTCTTTTCATGCATACCCCTATTGTTAAAAAAACATCTTTCAAGAGCATAAAAACTCTAAACGCTGTCTTTTCATGCATACTCCCCTTCTTAAAAAAACATATTCCAACGGGATAAAAACTCTAAACGCTGTCTTTTCATGCATACACCCTTATTAAAAAAACATCTTCCAACAGCATAAAAACTCTAAACGATGTCTATTCTTGCATACCTCCCTTATTAAAAAAAACATCATCCAACAGCATAAAAACTCTAAACGCTGTCTTTTCATGCATACCCCCATTCTAAAAAAAGATCTTCCAACAGCATAAAAACTTTAAACGCTGTCTTTTCATGCATACCCCTCTTATTAAAAAAAACATCTTCCAACAACATAAAAACTCTAAACGCTGTCTTTTCATGCATACCCCCCTTATTAAAAAAAACATCTTCCAACAGCATAAAATCTCTGAACGCTGTCTTTTCATGCATACCCCCCTTATTAAAAAAAACATCTTCCAACAGCATAAAAACTCTAAACGCTGTCTTTACATGCATACCCCTTATTAAAAAAACATCTTCCAATAGCATAAAAACTCTAAACGCTGTATTTTCATGCATACCTCCCTTATTAAAAAAACATCTTCCAACAGCATAAAAACTCCAAACGCTGTCTTTTCATGCATACCCCCTTATTAAAAAAAACATCTTCCAACAGCATAAAAACTCTAAACGCTGTCTTTTATGCATACCCTCTTATGGAAAAAAACATCTTCCAACAGCATAAAACTCTAAACGTTGTCTTTTCATGCATACCCCCATTCTAAAAAAACATCTTCCAACAGCATAAAAACTTTAAACGCTGTCTTTTCATGCATACCCCTCTTATTAAAAAAAACATCTTCCAACAACATAAAAACTCTAAACGCTGTCTTTTCATGCATCCCCCCTTATTAAAAAGAACATCTTCCAACAGCATAAAATCTCTGAACGCTGTCTTTTCAAGCATACCCCCCTTATTAAAAAAAACATCTTCCAACAGCATAAAAACTCTAAACGCTGTCTTTACATGCATACCCCTTATTAAAAAAACATCTTCCAACAACATAAAAACTCTAAACGTTGTTTTTTATGCATACCCCCTTATTGAAAAAACATCTTTCAACAGTAGAAAAACTCTAAACGCTGTCTTTTCATGTATAACTCTTATTAACAAAACATCATCCAACAGCATAAAAACTCTAAACGTTGTGTTTTCATGCATACCCCCTTATTAAAAAAACATCTTCCAACCGCATAAAAACTCTAAACGCTGTCTTTTCATGCATACGCCCTTATTGAAAAAACATCTTCCAACAGCATAAAAACTCTAAACGCTGTCTATTCATGCATACCCCCCCTTATTAAAAAAAACATCATCCAACAGCATAAAAACTCTAAACGCTGTCTTTTCATGCATACCCCCATTCTAAAAAAAGATCTTCCAACAGCATAAAAACTTTAAACGCTGTCTTTTCATGCATACCCCTCTTATTAAAAAAAACATCTTCCAACAACATAAAAACTCTAAACGCTGTCTTTTCATGCATACCCCCCTTATTAAAAAAAACATCTTCCAACAGCATAAAATCTCTGAACGCTGTCTTTTCATGCATACCCCCCTTATTAAAAAAAACATCTTCCAACAGCATAAAAACTCTAAACGCTGTCTTTACATGCATACCCCTTATTAAAAAAACATCTTCCAACAGCATAAAAACTCTAAACGCTGTATTTTCATGCATACCTCCCTTATTAAAAAAACATCTTCCAACAGCATAAAAACTCCAAACGCTGTCTTTTCATGCATACCCCCTTATTAAAAAAAACATCTTCCAACAGCATAAAAACTCTAAACGCTGTCTTTTATGCATACCCTCTTATGGAAAAAAACATCTTCCAACAGCATAAAACTCTAAACGTTGTCTTTTCATGCATACCCCCATTCTAAAAAAACATCTTCCAACAGCATAAAAACTTTAAACGCTGTCTTTTCATGCATACCCCTCTTATTAAAAAAAACATCTTCCAACAACATAAAAACTCTAAACGCTGTCTTTTCATGCATCCCCCCTTATTAAAAAGAACATCTTCCAACAGCATAAAATCTCTGAACGCTGTCTTTTCAAGCATACCCCCCTTATTAAAAAAAACATCTTCCAACAGCATAAAAACTCTAAACGCTGTCTTTACATGCATACCCCTTATTAAAAAAACATCTTCCAACAACATAAAAACTCTAAACGTTGTTTTTTATGCATACCCCCTTATTGAAAAAACATCTTTCAACAGTAGAAAAACTCTAAACGCTGTCTTTTCATGTATAACTCTTATTAACAAAACATCATCCAACAGCATAAAAACTCTAAACGTTGTGTTTTCATGCATACCCCCTTATTAAAAAAACATCTTCCAACCGCATAAAAACTCTAAACGCTGTCTTTTCATGCATACCCCCTTATTAAAAAAACATTTCCAACAGCATAAAAACTCCAAACGCTGTATTTTCATGCATACCCCCCTTATTAAAAAAACTTCTTCAAACAGTATAAAAACTCTAAACGCTGTCGTTTCATGCATACCCCCCTTATTAAAAAAAACATCTTCCAACAGCATAAAATCTCTAAACGCTGTCTTTTCATGCATACCCCACTTATTAAAAAAAACATCTTCCAACAGCATAAAAACTCTAAACGCTGTCTTTTCATGCATACCCCCTTATTAAAAAAAACATCTTCCAACAGCATAAAAACTCCAAACGCTGTCTTTTCATGCATACCCCCTTATTAAAAAAAACATCTTCCAACAGCATAAAAACTCTAAACGTTGTCTTTTCCTGTATACCCCCCTTATTAAAAAAACATCTTCCAACAGCATAAAAACTCTAAACGCTGTATTTTCAGGCATACCCCCCTTATTAAAAAAACATCTTCCAACAGCATAAAAACTCCAAACGCTGTCTTTTCATGCATACCCCCTTATTAAAAAAAACATTTTCCAACAGCATAAAAACTCTAAACGCTGTCTTTTATGCATACCCTCTTATTAAAAAAAACATCATCCAACAGCATAAAACTCTAAACGCTGTCTTTTCATGCATACCCCCCTTATTAAAAAAAAATCTTCCAACAGCATAAAAACTCTAAACGCTGTCTTTTCATGCATACCCCCCTTATTAAAAAAAACATCTTCCAACAGCATAAAAACTCTAAACGCTGTCTTTTCATGCATACCCCTCTTATTAAAAAAAACATCTTCCAACAGGATAAAAACTCTAAACGCTGTCTTTTCATGCATGCCTTCCTTATTAAAAAAAACATTTTCCAACAGCATAAAATCTCCGAATGCTGTCTTTTCATGCATATCCCCCTTATTAAAAAAAACATCTTCCAACAGCATAAAAACTCTAAACGCTATCTTTTCATGCATATCCCCTTATTAAAAAAAACATCTTCCAACAGCATAAAAACACATAACGCTGTCTTTTCATGAATACCCGCCTTATTAAAAAAAACATCTTCCAACAGCATAAAAACTCTAAACGCTGTCTTTTCATGCATACTCCCCTTATTAAAAAAAACATCTTCCAACAGGATAAAAACTCTAAACGCTGTCTTTTCATGGATACCCCCCTTATTAAAAAAAACATCTTCCAACAGCATAAAAACTCTAAACGTTGCCTTTTCATGCATATCCCCTTATTAAAAAAGCATCTTCCAACAGCATAAAATCTCTGAACGCTGTCTTTTATGCATACCCCCTTATTAAAAAAACATCTTCCAACAGCATAAAAACTCTAAACGCTGTCTTTTCATGCATAACCCTTTATAAAAAAACAAATTCAAACAGCATAAAAACTCTAAACGCTGTCTTTTCATGCATACCCCCCTTATTAAAAAAAACATCTTCCAACCGCATAAAAATTCTAAACGCTGTCCTTTCATGCATATCCCCTTATTAAAAAAAACATCTTCCAACAGCATAAAAACTCAAAACGCTGTCTTTTCATGAATACCCCCCTTATTAAAAAAAACATCTTCCAACAGCATAAAAACTCTAAACGCTGTCTTTTCATGCATACCCCCTTTATTAAAAAACATCTTCCAACAGCATAAAAACTCTAAACGCTGTCTTTTTTTGCATACCCCCCTTATTAAAAAAAACATCTTCCAACAGCATAAAAACTCATAACGCTGTCTTTTCATGCATACCCCCATTGTTAAAAAAAATATCTTCCAACAGCATAAAAACTCTAAACGCTGTCTTTTCATGCATACTCCCCTTCTTAAAAAAAACATCTTCCAACAGCATAAAAACTCTAAACGCTGTCTTTTCATGCATACACCCTTATTAAAAAAACATCTTCCAACAGCAGAAAAACTCTAAACGCTGGCTTTTCATGCATATCCCCATTCTAAAAAAACATCTTCCAACAGCATAAAAACTCTAAACGCTGTCTTTTCATGCATACCCCTCTTATTAAAAAAAAACATCTTCCAACAACATAAAAACTCTAAACGCTGTCTTTTCATGCATACCCCCCTTATTAAAAAAACATCTTCCAACAGCATAAAATCTCTGAACGCTGTCTTTTCATGCATACCCCCTTATTAAAAAAACATCTTCCAACAGCATAAAAACTCTAAACGCTGTCTTTTATGCATACCCCCTTATTAAAAAAACATCTTCCAACAGTAGAAAAACTCTAAACGCTGTCTTTTCATGCATAACTCTTATTAACAAAACATCATCCAACAGCATAAAAACTCTAAACGCTGTGTTTTCATGCATACCCCCTTATTAAAAAAAACATCTTTCAACCGCATAAAAACTCTAAACGCTGTCTTTTCATGCATACGCCCTTATTGAAAAAACATCTTCCAACAGCATAAAAACTCTAAACGCTGTCTATTCATGCATACCCCCCTTATTAAAAAAACCTCATCCAACAGCATAAAACTCTAAACGCTGTCTTTTCATGCATACCCCCTTATTAAAAAAAACATTTCCAACAGCATAAAAACTCCAAACGCTGTATTTTCATGCATACCCCCCTTATTAAAAAAACTTCTTCAAACAGTATAAAAACTCTAAACGCTGTCGTTTCATGCATACCCCCCTTATTAAAAAAAACATCTTCCAACAGCATAAAATCTCTGAACGCTGTCTTTTCATGCATACCCCACTTATTAAAAAAAAACATCTTCCAACAGCATAAAAACTCTAAACGCTGTCTTTTCATGCATACCCCCTTATTAAAAAAAACATCTTCCAACAGCATAAAAACTCCAAACGCTGTCTTTTCATGCATACCCCCTTATTAAAAAAACATCTTCCAACAGCATAAAATCTCTAAACGCTGTCTTTTATGCATACCCCCTTATTAAAAAAAACATCTTCCAACAGCTTAAAAACTCTAAACGCTGTCTTTTCATGCATACCACTCTTATTAAAAAAACATCTTCCATCAGCATAAAACTCTAAACGTTGTCTTTTCATGCATACCCCCATTCTAAAAAAACATCTTCCAACAGCATAAATAGTTTAAACGCTGTCTTATCATGCATACCCCTCTTATTAAAAAAAAACATCTTCCAACAGGATAAAAACTCTAAACGCTGTCTTTTCATGCATGTCTCCCTTATTAAAAAAAACATCTTCCAACAGCATAAAATCTCTGAATGCTGTCTTTTCATGCATACCCCCCTTATTAAAAAAAACATCTTCCAACAGCATAAAAACTCTAAACGCTATCTTTTCATGCATATCCCCTTATTAAAAAAAAACATCTTCCAACAGCATAAAAACACATAACGTTGTCTTTTCATGAATATCCGCCTTATTAAAAAAAACATCTTCCAACAGCATAAAAACTCTAAACGCTGTCTTTTCATGCATACTCCCCTTATTAAAAAAAAACATCTTCCAACAGGATAAAAACTCTAAACGCTGTCTTTTCATGGATACCCCCCTTATTAAAAAAAACATCTTCCAACAGCATAAAAACTCTAAACGTTGCCTTTTCATGCATACCCCCTTATTAAAAAAACATCTTCCAACAGCATAAAATCTCTGAACGCTGTCTTTTATGCATACCCCTTATTAAAAAAACTTCTTCCAACAGCATAAAAACTCTAAACACTGTCTTTTCATGCATAACCCTTTATAAAAAAACAAATTCAAACAGCATAAAAACTCTAAACGCTGTCTTTTCATGCATACCCCCCTTATTAAAAAAAACATCTTCCAACCGCATAAAAACTCTAAACGCTGTCCTTTCATGCATATCCCCTTATTAAAAAAAACAGCTTCCAACAGCATAAAAACTCAAAACGCTATCTTTTCATGAATACCCCCTTATTAAAAAAAACATCTTCCAACAGCATAAAAACTCTAAACGCTGTCTTTTCATGCATACCCCCTTTATTAAAAAACATCTTCCAACAGCATAAAAACTCTAAACGCTGTCTTTTTTTGCATACCCCCTTATTAAAAAAAACATCTTTCAACAGCATAAAAACTCAAACCGCTGTCTTTTCATGCATACCCCTATTGTTAAAAAAACATCTTCCAAGAGCATAAAAACTCTAAACGCTGTCTTTTCATGCATACTCCCCTTCTTAAAAAAAACATATTCCAACAGGATAAAAACTCTAAACGCTATCTTTTCATGCATACACCCTTATTAAAAAAACATCTTCAACAGCATAAAAACTCTAAACGATGTCTATTCTTGCATACCTCCCTTATTAAAAAAAACAACATCCAACAGCATAAAAACTCTAAACGCTGTCTTTTCATGCATACCCCCATTCTAAAAAAAGATCTTCCAACAGCATAAAAACTTTAAACGCTGTCTTTTCATGCATACCCCTCTTATTAAAAAAAACATCTTCCAACAACATAAAAACTCTAAACGTTGTCTTTTCATGCATACCCCCCTTATTAAAAAAAACATCTTCCAACTGCATAAAATCTCTGAACGCGGTCTTTTCATGCATACCCCCCTTATTAAAAAAACATCTTCCAACAGCATAAAAACTCTAAACGCTGTCTTTACATGCATACCCCTTATTAAAAAAACATCTTCCAACAGCATAAAAACTCTAAACGCTGTATTTTCATGCATACCTCCCTTATTAAAAAAACATCTTCCAACAGCATAAAAACTCCAAACGCTGTCTTTTCATGCATACCCCCTTATTAAAAAAAACATCTTCCAACAGCATAAAAACTCTAAACGCTGTCTTTTATGCATACCCTCTTATGGAAAAAAACATCTTCCAACAGCATAAAACTCTAAACGTTGTCTTTTCATGCATACCCCCATTCTAAAAAAACATCTTCCAACAGCATAAAAACTTTAAACGCTGTCTTTTCATGCATACCCCTCTTATTAAAAAAAACATCTTCCAACAACATAAAAACTCTAAACGCTGTCTTTTCATGCATCCCCCCTTATTAAAAAAAACATCTTCCAACAGCATAAAATCTCTGAACGCTGTCTTTTCAAGCATACCCCCCTTATTAAAAAAAACATCTTCCAACAGCATAAAAACTCTAAACGCTGTCTTTACATGCATACCCCTTATTAAAAAAACATCTTCCAACAACATAAAAACTCTAAACGTTGTTTTTTATGCATACCCCCTTACTAAAAAAACATCTTTCAACAGTAGAAAAACTCTAAACGCTGTCTTTTCATGCATAACTCTTATTAACAAAACATCATCCAACAGCATAAAAACTCTAAACGTTGTGTTTTCATGCATAACCCCTTATTAAAAAAATATCTTCCAACCGCATAAAAACTCTAAACGCTGTCTTTTCATGCATACGCCCTTATTGAAAAAACATCTTCCAACAGCATAAAAACTCTAAACGCTGTCTATTCATGCATACCCCCCTTATTAAAAAAAACATCATCCAACAGCATAAAACTCTAAACGCTGTCTTTTCATGCATACCCCCTTATTAAAAAAACATTTCCAACAGCATAAAAACTCCAAACGCTGTATTTTCATGCATACCCCCCTTATTAAAAAAACTTCTTCAAACAGTATAAAAACTCTAAACGCTGTCATTTCATGCATACCCCCCTTATTAAAAAAAACATCTTCCAACAGCATAAAAACTCCAAACGCTGTCTTTTCATGCATACCCCCTTATTAAAAAAAACATCTTCCAACAGCATAAAAACTCTAAACGCTGTCTTTTATGCATACCCTCTTATTAAAAAAAACATCTTCCAACAGCATAAAACTCTAAACGCTGTCTTTTCATGCATACCCCCCTTATTAAAAAAAAAATCTTCCAACAGCATAAAAACTCTAAACGCTGTCTTTTCATGCATACCCCCCTTATTAAAAAAAACATCTTCCAACAGCATAAAAACTCTAAACGCTGTCTTTTCATGCAAATCTCTTATTAAAAAAACATCTTCCAACAGCATAAAAACTCTAAACGTTGTCTTTTATGCATACCCCCTTATTAAAAAAACATCTTCCAATAGCAGAAAAACTCTAAACGCTGTCTTTTCATGCATACCACTCTTATTAAAAAAACATCATCCAACAGCATAAAAACTCTAAACGCTGTCTTTTATGCATACCCCCTTATTAAAAAAACATCTTCCAACAGTAGAAAACCTCTAAACGCTGTCTTTTCATGCATAACTCTTATTAACAAAACATCATCCAACAGCATAAAAACTCTAAACGCTGTGTTTTCATGCATACCCCCTTATTAAAAAAAACATCTTCCAACCGCATAAAAACTCTAAACGCTGTCTTTTCATGCATACGCCCTTATTGAAAAAACATCTTCCAACAGCATAAAAACTCTAAACGCTGTCTATTCATGCATACCCCCCTTATTAAAAAAAACATCATCCAACAGCATAAAAACTCCAAACGCTGTCTTTTCATGCATACCCCCTTATTAAAAAAAACATCTTCCAACAGCATAAAAACACTAAACGTTTTCTTTTCCTGCATACCCCCCTTATTAAAAAAACATCTTCCAATAGCATAAAAACTCTAAACGCTGTATTTTCATGCATACCCCCCTTATTAAAAAAACATCTTCCAACAGCATAAAAACTCCAAACGCTGTCTTTTCATGCATACCCCCTTATTAAAAAAAACATCTTCCAACAGCATAAAACTCTAAACGCTGTCTTTTCATGCATACCCCCATTCTAAAAAAACATCTTCCAACAGCATAAAAACTTTAAACGCTGTCTTTTCATGCATACCCCTCTTATTAAAAAAAACATCTTCCAACAACATAAGAACTATAAACGCTGTCTTTTCATGCATACCCCCCTTATTAAAAAAAACATCTTCCAACAGCATAAAAACTCTAAACGCTGTCTTTACATGCATACCCCTTATTAAAAAAACATCTTCCAACAACATAAAAACTCTAAACGTTGTTTTTTATGCATACCCCCTTATTAAAAAAACATCTTCCAACAGCATAAAAACTCTAAACGCTGTCTTTACATGCATACCCCTTATTAAAAAAACATCTTCCAACAACATAAAAACTCTAAACGTTGTTTTTTATGCATACCCCCTTATTAAAAAAACATCTTTCAACAGTAGAAAAACTCTAAACGCTGTCTTTTCATGCATAACTCTTATTAACAAAACATCATCCAACAGCATAAAAACTCTAAACGTTGTGTTTTCATGCATAACCCCTTATTAAAAAAATATCTTCCAACCGCATAAAAACTCTAAACGCTGTCTTTTCATGCATACGCCCTTATTGAAAAAACATCTTCCAACAGCATAAAAACTCTAAACGCTGTCTATTCATGCATACCCCCCTTATTAAAAAAAACATCATCCAACAGCATAAAACTCTAAACGCTGTCTTTTCATGCATACCCCCTTATTAAAAAAACATTTCCAACAGCATAAAAACTCCAAACGCTGTATTTTCATGCATACCCCCCTTATTAAAAAAACTTCTTCAAACAGTATAAAAACTCTAAACGCTGTCATTTCATGCATACCCCCCTTATTAAAAAAAACATCTTCCAACAGCATAAAAACTCTAAACGCTGTCTTTTCATGCATCCCCCCTTATTAAAAAAAACATCTTCCAACAGCATAAAAACTCTAAACGCTGTCTTTACATGCATACCCCTTATTAAAAAAACATCTTCCAACAACATAAAAACTCTAAACGTTGTTTTTTAT
This sequence comes from Allium fistulosum, assembly GCA_030737815.1. Taxonomy (NCBI): domain Eukaryota; kingdom Viridiplantae; phylum Streptophyta; class Magnoliopsida; order Asparagales; family Amaryllidaceae; genus Allium; species Allium fistulosum. The sequence continues at coordinate 6,241,872 of JASFAW010000018.1, forward strand.
GCATACCCCCTTATTAAAAAAACATCTTTCAACAGTAGAAAAACTCTAAACGCTGTCTTTTCATGCATAACTCTTATTAACAAAACATCATCCAACAGCATAAAAACTCTAAACGTTGTGTTTTCATGCATAACCCCTTATTAAAAAAATATCTTCCAACCGCATAAAAACTCTAAACGCTGTCTTTTCATGCATACGCCCTTATTGAAAAAACATCTTCCAACAGCATAAAAACTCTAAACGCTGTCTATTCATGCATACCCCCCTTATTAAAAAAAACATCATCCAACAGCATAAAACTCTAAACGCTGTCTTTTCATGCATACCCCCTTATTAAAAAAACATTTCCAACAGCATAAAAACTCCAAACGCTGTATTTTCATGCATACCCCCCTTATTAAAAAAACTTCTTCAAACAGTATAAAAACTCTAAACGCTGTCATTTCATGCATACCCCCCTTATTAAAAAAAACATCTTCCAACAGCATAAAAACTCCAAACGCTGTCTTTTCATGCATACCCCCTTATTAAAAAAAACATCTTCCAACAGCATAAAAACTCTAAACGCTGTCTTTTATGCATACCCTCTTATTAAAAAAAACATCTTCCAACAGCATAAAACTCTAAACGCTGTCTTTTCATGCATACCCCCCTTATTAAAAAAAAAATCTTCCAACAGCATAAAAACTCTAAACGCTGTCTTTTCATGCATACCCCCCTTATTAAAAAAAACATCTTCCAACAGCATAAAAACTCTAAACGCTGTCTTTTCATGCAAATCTCTTATTAAAAAAACATCTTCCAACAGCATAAAAACTCTAAACGTTGTCTTTTATGCATACCCCCTTATTAAAAAAACATCTTCCAATAGCAGAAAAACTCTAAACGCTGTCTTTTCATGCATACCACTCTTATTAAAAAAACATCATCCAACAGCATAAAAACTCTAAACGCTGTCTTTTATGCATACCCCCTTATTAAAAAAACATCTTCCAACAGTAGAAAACCTCTAAACGCTGTCTTTTCATGCATAACTCTTATTAACAAAACATCATCCAACAGCATAAAAACTCTAAACGCTGTGTTTTCATGCATACCCCCTTATTAAAAAAAACATCTTCCAACCGCATAAAAACTCTAAACGCTGTCTTTTCATGCATACGCCCTTATTGAAAAAACATCTTCCAACAGCATAAAAACTCTAAACGCTGTCTATTCATGCATACCCCCCTTATTAAAAAAAACATCATCCAACAGCATAAAAACTCCAAACGCTGTCTTTTCATGCATACCCCCTTATTAAAAAAAACATCTTCCAACAGCATAAAAACACTAAACGTTTTCTTTTCCTGCATACCCCCCTTATTAAAAAAACATCTTCCAATAGCATAAAAACTCTAAACGCTGTATTTTCATGCATACCCCCCTTATTAAAAAAACATCTTCCAACAGCATAAAAACTCCAAACGCTGTCTTTTCATGCATACCCCCTTATTAAAAAAAACATCTTCCAACAGCATAAAACTCTAAACGCTGTCTTTTCATGCATACCCCCATTCTAAAAAAACATCTTCCAACAGCATAAAAACTTTAAACGCTGTCTTTTCATGCATACCCCTCTTATTAAAAAAAACATCTTCCAACAACATAAGAACTATAAACGCTGTCTTTTCATGCATACCCCCCTTATTAAAAAAAACATCTTCCAACAGCATAAAATCTCTGAACGCTGTCTTTTCATGCATACCCCCCTTATTAAAAAAAACATCTTCCAACAGCATAAAAACTCTAAACGCTGTCTTTACATGCATACCCCTTATTAAAAAAACATCTTCCAACAACATAAAAACTCTAAACGCTGTCTTTTATGCATACCCCCTTATTAAAAAAACATCTTCCAACAGTAGAAAAACTCTAAACGCTGTCTTTTCATGCATAACTCTTATTAACAAAACATCATCCAACAGCATAAAAACTCTAAACGCTGTGTTTTCATGCATACCCCCTTAATAAAAAAAACATCTTCCAACCGCATAAAAACTCTAAACGCTGTCTTTTTATGCATACGCCCTTATTGAAAAAACATCTTCCAACAGCATAAAAACTCTAAACGATGTCTATTCATGCATACCCCCCTTATTAAAAAAACATCATCCAACAGCATAAAACTCTAAACGCTGTCTTTTCATGCATACCCCCTTATTAAAAAAAACATTTCCAACAGCATAAAAACTCCAAACGCTGTATTTTCATGCATACCCCCCTTATTAAAAAAACTTCTTCATACAGTATAAAAACTCTAAACGCTGTCGTTTCATGCATACCCCCCTTATTAAAAAAAACATCTTCCAACAGCATAAAATCTCTAAACGCTGTCTTTTCATGCATACCCCACTTATTAAAAAAAACATCTTCCAACAGCATAAAAACTCTAAACGCTGTCTTTTCATGCATACCCACTTATTAAAAAAAACATCTTCCAACAGCATAAAAATTCTAAACGCTGTCTTTTATGCATACCCCCTTATTAAAAAAAACATCTTCCAACAGTTTAAAAACTCTAAACGCTGTCTTTTCATGCATACCACTCTTATTAAAAAAACATCTTCCATCAGCATAAAACTCTAAACGTTGTCTTTTCATGCATAACCCATTCTAAAAAAACATCCTCCAACAGCATAAAAAGTTTAAACGCTGTCTTATCATGCATACCCCTCTTATTAAAAAAAAACATCTTCCAACAGGATAAAAACTCTAAACGCTGTCTTTTCATGCATGCCTCCCTTATTAAAAAAAACATCTTCCAACAGCATAAAATCTCCGAATGCTGTCTTTTCATGCATACCCCCCTTATTAAAAAAAACATCTTCCAACAGCATAAAAACTCTAATCGCTGTCTTTTCATGCATATCCCCTTATTAAAAAAAACATCTTCCAACAGCATAAAAACTCATAACGCTGTCTTTTCATGAATACCCGCCTTATTAAAAAAACATCTTCCAACAGCATAAAAACTCTAAACGCTTCTTTTCATGCATACTCCCCTTATTAAAAAAAACAACTTCCAACAGGATAAAAACACTAAACGCTGTCTTTTCATGGATACCCCCCTTATTAAAAAAACATCTTCCAACAGCATAAAAACTCTAAACGTTGCCTTTTCATGCATACACCCTTATTAAAAAAACATCTTCCAACAGCATAAAAACTCTAAATGCTGTATTTTCATGCATACCCCCCTTATTAAAAAAACATCTTCCAACAGTATAAAAACTCTAAACGCTATATTTTCATGCATACCCCCCTAATTAAAAAAACATCTTCCAACAGTATAAAATCTCTGAACGCTGTCTTTTCATGCATACCACCCTTATTAAAAAAACATCTTCCAACAGCATAAAAACTCTAAACGCTGTCTTTTCATGCATACCCCCTTATTAAAAAAACATCTTCCAACAGCATAAAATCTCTGAACGCTGTCTTTTATGCATACCCCCTTATTAAAAAAAACATCTTCCAATAGCATAAAAACTCTAAACGCTGTCTTTTCATGCATACCCCTTTATAAAAAAACAAATTCAAACAGCATAAAAACTATAAACGCTGTCTTTTCATGCATACCCCCCTTATTAAAAAAAACATCTTCTAACTGCATAAAAACTCTAAACGCTGTCCTTTCATGCATATCCCTTATTAAAAAAAACATCTTCCAACAGCATAAAAACTCAAAACGCTGTCTTTTCATGAATACCCCCCTTATTAAAAACACATCTTCCAACAGCATAAAAACTCTAAACGCTGTCTTTTCATGCATACCCCCCTTATTAAAAAACATCTTCCAACAGCATAAAAACTCTAAACGCTGTCTTTTTTTGCATACCCCCCTTATTAAAAAAAACATCTTCCAACAGCATAAAAACTCAAAACGCTGTCTTTTCATGCATTCCCCCATTGTTAAAATAAACATCTTCCAACAGCATAAAAACTCTAAACGCTGTCTTTTCATGCATGGCCCCTTATTAAAAAAAAATCTTCCAACAGCATAAAAACTCTAAACGTTGTATTTTCATGCATACCCCCCTTATTAAAAAAACATCTTCCAACAGTATAAAAACTCTAAACGCTGTCTTTTCATGCATACCCTCCTTATTAAAAAAACATCTTCCAACAGCATAAAATCTCTGAACGCTGTCTTTTCATGCATACCCTCCTTATTAAAAAAAACATCTTCCAATAGCATAAAAACTCTAAACGCTGTCTTTTATGCATACCCACTTATTAAAAAAACATCTTCCAACAGTAGAAAAACTCTAAACGCTGTCTTTTCATGCATAACTCTTATTAACAAAACATCATCCAACAGCATAAAAACTCTAAACGCTGTGTTTTCATGCATACCCCCTTATTAAAAAAGCATCTTCCAACCGCATAAAAACTCTAAACGCTGTCTTTTCATGCATACGCCCTTATTGAAAAAACATCTTCCAACAGCATAAAAACTCTAAACGCTGTCTATTCATGCATACCCCTCTTATTAAAAAAAACATCATCCAACAGCATAAAACTCTAAACGCTGTCTTTTCATGCATACCCCCTTATTAAAAAAACATTTCCAACAGCATAAAAACTCCAAACGCTGTATTTTCATGCATACCCCCCTTATTAAAAAAACTTCTTCAAACAGTATAAAAACTCTAAACGCTGTCGTTTCATGCATACCCCCCTTATTAAAAAAAACATCTTCCAACAGCATAAAATCTCTGAACGCTGTGTTTTCATGCATACCCCACTTATTAAAAAAAACATCTTCCAACAGCATAAAAACTCTAAACGCTGTCTTTTCATGCATACCCCCTTATTAAAAAAAACATCTTCCAACAGCATAAAAACTCTAAACGCTGTCTTTTCATGCATACCCCCTTATTAAAAAAAAATCTTCCAACAGCTTAAAAACTCTAAACGCTGTCTTTTCATGCATACCACTCTTATTAAAAAAACATCTTCCATCAGCATAAAACTCTAAACGCTGTCTTTTCATGCATACCCCCATTCTAAAAAAACATCTTCCATCAGCATAAAACTCTAAACGCTGTCTTTTCATGCATACCCCCATTCTAAAAAAACATCTTCCAACAGCATAAAAACTTTAAACGCGGTCTTTTCATGCATACCCCTCTTATTAAAAAAAAAACATCTTCCAACAGGATAAAAACTCTAAACGCTGTCTTTTCATGCATACCCCCATTGTTAAAAAAAACATCTTCCAACAGCATAAAAACTCTGAATGCTGTCTTTTCATGCATACCCCCCTTATTAAAAAAAACATCTTCCAACAGCATAAAAACTCTAAACGCTATCTTTTCATGCATATCCCCTTATTAAAAAAACATCTTCCAACAGCATAAAAACTCATAACGCTGTCTTTTCATGAATACCCCCCTTATTAAAAAAACATCTTCCAACAGCATAAAAACTCTAAACGCTGTCTTTTCATGCATACTCCCCTTCTTAAAAAAAACATCTTCCAACAGCATAAAAACTCTAAACGCTCTCTTTTCATGCATATCCCCTTATTAAAAAAAACATCTTCCAACAGGATAAAAACTCTAAACGCTGTCTTTTCATGGATACCCCCCTTATTAAAAAAAACATCTTCCAACAGCATAAAAACTCTAAACGCTATCTTTTCATGCATATCCCCTTATTAAAAAAACATCTTCCAACAGCATAAAAACTCATAACGCTGTCTTTTCATGAATACCCCCCTTATTAAAAAAAACATCTTCCAACAGCATAAAAACTCTAAACGCTGTCTTTTCATGCATACCCCTCTTATTAAAAAAAACATCTTCCAACAGGATAAAAACTCTAAACGCTGTCTTTTCATGGATACCCCCCTTATTAAAAAAAACATCTTCCAACAGCATAAAAACTCTAAATGTTGCCTTTTCATGCATACCCCCTTATTAAAAAAACATCTTCCAACAGCATAAAAACTCTAAACGCTGTATTTTCATGCATACCCCCCTTATTAAAAAACATCTTCCAACAGTATAAAAACTCTAAACGCTATATTTTCATGCATACCTCCCTAATTAAAAAAAACATCTTCCAACAGCATAAAAACTCTAAACGCTGTCTTTTCATGCATACACCCTTATTAAAAAAAACATCTTCCAACAGCATAAAAATTCTAAACGCTGTCTTTTCATGCATACACTCTTTATTAAAAAAAACATCTTTCAACAGCATAAAAACTCTAAACGATGTCTTTTCATGCATACCCCCCTTATAAAAAAAACATCTTCCAACAGCATAAAAACTCAAAACGCTGTCTTTTCATGCATACCCCTCTTATTAAAAAAAACATCTTCCAACAGCATAAAATCTCTGAACGCTGTCTTTTCATGCATACCACCCTTATTAAAAAAAACATCTTCCAACAGCATAAAAACTCTAAACGCTGTCTTTTCATGCATACCCACTTATTAAAAAAACATCTTCCAACAGCATAAAATCTCTGAACGCTGTCTTTTATGCATACCCCGTTATTAAAAAAACATCTTCCAACAGCATAAAAACTTTAAACGCTTTCTTTTCATGCATAACCCTTTATAAAAAAAACAAATTCAAACAGCATAAAAACTCTAAACGCTGTCTATTCATGCATACCCCCTTATTAAAAAAAACATCTTCCAACCGCATAAAAACTCCAAACGCTGTCCTTTCATGCATATCCCCTTATTAAAAAAAACATCTTCCAACAGCATAAAAACTCAAAACGTTGTCTTTTCATGAATACCCCCCTTATTAAAAAAACATCTTCCAACAGCATAAAACTCTAAACGCTGTCTTTTCATGCATACCCCCTTTATTAAAAAACATCTTCCAACAGCATAAAAACTCTAAACGCTGTCTTTTTTTGCATACCCCCTTATTAAAAAAAACATCTTCCAACAGCATAAAAACTCAAAACGCTGTCTTCTCATGCATACCCCCATTGTTAAAAAAAACATCTTCCAACAGTATAAAAACTCTAAACGCTGTCTTTTCATGCATACTCCCCTTTTTAAAAAAAACATCTTCCAACAGCATAAAAACTCTAAACGCTGTCTTTTCATGCATACACCCTTATTAAAAAAACATCTTCCAACAGCATAAAAACTATAAACGATGTCTATTCTTGCATACCCCCCTTATTAAAAAAACATCATCCAACAGCATAAAAACTCTAAACGCTGTCTTTTCATGCATACCCCCTTATTAAAAAAAACATCTTCCAACAACATAAAAACTCGAAACATTGTCTTTTCCTGCATACCCCCCTTATTAAAAAAACATCTTCCAACAGCATAAAAACTCTAAACGCTGTACTTTCATGCATACCCCCCTTATTAAAAAAACATCTTCCAACAGTATAAAAACTCTAAACGCTGTCTTTTCATGCATACCCCCCTTATTAAAAAAACATCTTCCAACAGCATAAAATCTCTAAACGTTGTCTTTTCATGCATACCCCCCTTATTAAAAAAACAACTTCCAACAGCATAAAAACTCCAAACGCTGTCTTTTCATGCATACCCCCTTATTAAAAAAAACATCTTCCAACAGCATAAAAACTCTAAACGCTGTCTTTTATGCATACCCTCTTATTAAAAAAAACATCTTCCAACAGCATAAAAACTCCAAACGCTGTCTTTTCATGCATACCCCCTTATTAAAAAAAAACATCTTCCAACAGCATAAAAACTCTAAACGTTGTCTTTTCCTGCATACCCCCCTTATTAAAAAAACATCTTCCAACAGCATAAAAACTCTAAACGCTGTATTTTCATACATACCCCCCTTATTAAAAAAACATCTTCCAACAGCATAAAAACTCCAAACGCTGTCTTTTCATGCATACCCCCTTATTAAAAAAAACATCTTCCAACAGCATAAAAACTCTAAACGCTGTCTTTTATGCATACCCTCTTATTAAAAAAAACATCTTCCAAAAGCAAAAAAATCTAAACGTTGTCTTTTCATGTATACCACTCTTATTAAAAAAACATCTTCCAACAGCATAAAACTCTAAACGCTGTCTTTTCATGCATACCCCCATTCTAAAAAAACATCTTCCAACAGCATAAAAACTTTAAACGCTGTCTTTTCATGCATACCCCTCTTATTAAAAAAAACATCTTCCAACAACATAAAAACTCTAAACGCTGTCTTTTCATGCATACCCCCCTTATTAAAAAAAACATCTTCCAACAGCATAAAATCTCTGAACGCTGTCTTTTCATGCATACCCCCCTTATTAAAAAAAACATCTTCCAACAGCATAAAAACTCTAAACGTTGTCTTTACATGCATACCCCTTATTAAAAAAACATCTTCCAACAACATAAAAACTCTAAACGCTGTCTTTTATGCATACCCCCTTTTTAAAAAAACATCTTCCAACAGTAGAAAAACTCTAAACGCTGTCTTTTCATGCATAACTCTTATTAACAAAACATCATCCAACGGCATAAAAACTCTAAACGCTGTGTTTTCATGCATATCCCCTTATTAAAAAAAACATCTTCCAACCACATAAAAACTCTAAACGCTGTCTTTTCATGCATACGCCCTTATTGAAAAAACATCTTCCAACAGCATAAAAACTCTAAACGCTGTCTATTCATGCATACCCCCCTTATTAAAAAAAACATCATCCAACAGCATAAAACTCTAAACGCTGTCTTTTCATGCATACCCCCCTTATTAAAAAAAACATCTTCCAACAGCATAAAATCTCTGAACGCTGTCTTTTCATGCATACCACCCTTATTAAAAAAAACATCTTCCAACAGCATAAAAACTCAAAACGCTGTCTTTTCATGCATACCCACTTATTAAAAAAACATCTTCCAACAGCATAAAATCTCTGAACGCTGTCTTTTATGCATACCCCGTTATTAAAAAAACATCTTCCAACAGCATAAAAACTTTAAACGCTTTCTTTTCATGCATAACCCTTTATAAAAAAACAAATTCAAACAGCATAAAAACTCTAAACGCTGTCTTTTCATGCATACCCCCTTATTAAAAAAAACATCTTCCAACCGCATAAAAACTCCAAACGCTGTCCTTTCATGCATATCCCCTTATTAAAAAAAACATCTTCCAACAGCATAAAAACTCAAAACGTTGTCTTTTCATGAATACCCCCCTTATTAAAAAAACATCTTCCAACAGCATAAAACTCTAAACGCTGTCTTTTCATGCATACCCCCTTTATTAAAAAACATCTTCCAACAGCATAAAAACTCTAAACGCTGTCTTTTTTTGCATACCCCCCTTATTAAAAAAAACATCTTCCAATAGCATAAAAACTCAAAACGCTGTCTTCTCATGCATACCCCCATTGTTAAAAAAAACATCTTCCAACAGTATAAAAACTCTAAACGCTGTCTTTTCATGCATACTCCCCTTCTTAAAAAAAACATCTTCCAACAGCATAAAAACTCTAAACGCTGTCTTTTCATGCATACACCCTTATTAAAAAAACATCTTCCAACAGCATAAAAACTCTAAACGATGTCTATTCTTGCATACCCCCCTTATTAAAAAAACATCATCCAACAGCATAAAAACTCTAAACGCTGTCTTTTCATGCATACCCCCTTATTAAAAAAAACATCTTCCAACAACATAAAAACTCGAAACGTTGTCTTTTCCTGCATACCCCCCTTATTAAAAAAACATCTTCCAACATCATAAAAACTCTAAACGCTGTACTTTCATGCATACCCCCTTTATTAAAAAAACATCTTCCAACAGTATAAAAACTCTAAACGCTGTCTTTTCATGCATACCCCCCTTATTAAAAAAACATCTTCCAACAACATAAAATCTCTAAACGTTGTCTTTTCATGCATACCCCCCTTATTAAAAAAACAACTTCCAACAGCATAAAAACTCCAAACGCTGTCTTTTCATGCATACCCCCTTATTAAAAAAAACATCTTCCAACAGCATAAAAACTCTAAACGCTGTCTTTTATGCATACCCTCTTATTAAAAAAAACATCTTCCAACAGCATAAAAACTCCAAACGCTGTCTTTTCATGCATACCCCCTTATTAAAAAAAACATCTTCCAACAGCATAAAAACTCTAAACGTTGTCTTTTCCTGCATACCCCCCTTATTAAAAAAACATCTTCCAACAGCATAAAAACTCTAAACGCTGTATTTTCATACATACCCCCCTTATTAAAAAAACATCTTCCAACAGCATAAAAACTCCAAACGCTGTCTTTTCATGCATACCCCCTTATTAAAAAAAACATCTTCCAACAGCATAAAAACTCTAAACGCTGTCTTTTATGCATACCCTCTTATTAAAAAAAACATCTTCCAAAAGCAAAAAAATCTAAACGTTGTCTTTTCATGTATACCACTCTTATTAAAAAAACATCTTCCAACAGCATAAAACTCTAAACGCTGTCTTTTCATGCATACCCCCATTCTAAAAAAACATCTTCCAACAGCATAAAAACTTTAAACGCTGTCTTTTCATGCATACCCCTCTTATTAAAAAAAAACATCTTCCAACAACATAAAAACTCTAAACGCTGTCTTTTCATGCATACCCCCCTTATTAAAAAAAACATCTTCCAACAGCATAAAATCTCTGAACGCTGTCTTTTCATGCATACCCCCCTTATTAAAAAAAACATCTTCCAACAGCATAAAAACTCTAAACGTTGTCTTTACATGCATACCCCTTATTAAAAAAACATCTTCCAACAACATAAAAACTCTAAACGCTGTCTTTTATGCATACCCCCTTATTAAAAAAACATCTTCCAACAGTAGAAAAACTCTAAACGCTGTCTTTTCATGCATAACTCTTATTAACAAAACATCATCCAACGGCATAAAAACTCGAAACGCTGTGTTTTCATGCATACCCCCTTATTAAAAAAAACATCTTCCAACCACATAAAAACTCTAAACGCTGTCTTTTCATGCATACGCCCTTATTGAAAAAACATCTTCCAACAGCATAAAAACTCTAAACGCTGTCTATTCATGCATACCCCCCTTATTAAAAAAAACATCATCCAACAGCATAAAACTCTAAACGCTGTCTTTTCATGCATACCCCCTTATTAAAAAAACATTTCCAACAGCATAAAAACTCCAAACGTTGTATTTTCATGCATACCCCCCTTATTTAAAAAACTTCTTCAAACAGTATAAAAACTCTAAACGCTGTCGTTTCATGCATACCCCCCTTATTAAAAAAAACATCTTCCAACAGCATAAAATCTCTGAACGCTGTCTTTTCATGCATACCCCACTTATTAAAAAAACTTCTTCCAACAGCATAAAAACTCCAAACGCTGTCTTTTCATGCATACCCCCTTATTAAAAAAAACATCTTCCAACAGCATAAAAACTCTAAAAGCTGTCTTTTATGCATACCCTCTTATTGAAAAAAACATCTTCCAACAGCATAAAACTCTAAACGCTGTCTTTTTATGGATACCCCCGTTATTAAAAAAAACATCTTCCAACAGCATAAAAACTCAAAACGCTGTCTTTTCATGCATACCCCCATTGTTAAAAAAAACATCTTCCAACAGCATAAAAACTCTAAACGCTGTCTTTTCATGCATACTCCCCTTCTTAAAAAAAACATCTTCCAACAGCATAAAAACTCTAAACGCTGTCTTTTCATGCATACACCCTTATTAAAAAAACATCTTCCAACAGCATAAAAACTCTAAACGATGTCTATTCTTGCATACCCCCCTTATTAAAAAAACATCATCCAACAGCATAAAAACTCTAAACGCTGTCTTTTCATGCATACCCCCATTCTAAAAAAACATCTTCTAACAGCGTAAAAACTTTAAACGCTGTCTTTTCATGCATACCCCTCTTATTAAAAAAAACATCTTCCAACAACATAAAAACTCTAAACGCTGTCTTTTCATGCATACCCCCGTTATTAAAAAAAACATCTTCCAACAGCATAAAATCTCTGAACGCTGTCTTTTCATACATAAACCCCTTATTAAAAAAACATCTTCCAACAGCATAAAAACTCTAAACGCTGTCTTTACATGCATACCCCTTATTAAAAAAACATCTTCCAACAGCATAAAAACTCTAAACGCTGTATTTTCATGCATACCTCCCTTATTAAAAAAAACATCTTCCAACAGCATAAAAACTCCAAACGCTGACTTTTCATGCATACCCCCTTATTAAAAAAACATCTTCCAACAGCATAAAAACTCTAAACGCTGTCTTTTATGCATACCCTCTTATTGAAAAAAACATCTTCCAACAGCATAAAACTCTAAACGCTGTCTTTTCATGCATACCCCCATTCTAAAAAAACATCTTCCAACAGCATAAAAACTTTAAACGCTGTCTTTTCATACATACCCCTCTTATTAAAAAAAAACATCTTCCAACAACATAAAAACTATAAACGCTGTCTTTTCATGCATACCCCCCTTATTAAAAAAAACATCTTCCAACAGCATAAAAACTCTAAACGCTGTCTTTTCATGCATACTCCCCTTCTTAAAAAAAACATCTTCCAACAGCATAAAAACTCTAAACGCTGTCTTTTCATGCATACACCCTTATTAAAAAAACATCTTCCAACAGCATAAAAACTCTAAACGATGTCTATTCTTGCATACCCCCCTTATTAAAAAAAACATCATCCAACAGCATAAAAACTCTAAACGCAGTCTTTTCATGCATACCCCCATTCTAAAAAAACATCTTCTAACAACGTAAAAACTTTAAACGCTGTCTTTTCATGCATACCCCTCTTATTAAAAAAAACATCTTCCAACAACATAAAAACTCTAAACGCTGTCTTTTCATGCATCCCCCCTTATTAAAAAAAACATCTTCCAACAGCATAAAATCTCTGAACGCTGTCTTTACATGCATACCCCTTATTAAAAAAACATCTTCCAACAGCATAAAAACTCTAAACGCTGTATTTTCATGCATACCCCCCTTATTAAAAAAACATCTTCCAACAGCATAAAAACTCCAAACGCTGACTTTTCATGCATACCCCCTTATTAAAAAAACATCTTCCAATAGCACAAAAACTCTAAACGCTGTCTTTTATGCATACCCTCTTATTGAAAAAAACATCTTCCAACAGCATAAAACTCTAAACGCTGTCTTTTCATGCATACCCCCATTCTAAAAAAACATCTTCCAACAGCATAAAAACTTTAAACGCTGTCTTTTCATTCATACCCCTCTTATTAAAAAAAAACATCTTCCAACAACATAAAAACTATAAACGCTGTCTTTTCATGCATACCCCCCTTATTAAAAAAAAACATCTTCCAACAGCATAAAAACTCTAAACGCTGTCTTTTCATGCATACTCCCCTTCTTAAAAAAAACATCTTCCAACAGCATAAAAACTCTAAACGCTGTCTTTTCATGCATACACCCTTATTAAAAAAACATCTTCGAACAGCATAAAAACTCTAAACGATGTATATTCTTGCATACCCCCCTTATTAAAAAAAACATCATCCAACAGCATAAAAACTCTAAACGCTGTCTTTTCATGCATACCCCCATTCTAAAAAAACATCTTCTAACAGCGTAAAAACTTTAAACGTTGTCTTTTCATGCATACCCCTCTTATTAAAAAAAACATCTTCCAACAACATAAAAACTCTAAACGCTGTCTTTTCATGCATCCCCCCTTATTAAAAAAACATCTTCCAACAGCATAAAATCTCTGAACGCTGTCTTTTCATGCATACCCCCCTTATTAAAAAAAACATCTTCCAACCGCATAAAAACTCAAAACGCTGTCTTTTCATGAATACCCCCCTTATTAAAAAAACATCTTCCAACAGCATAAAAACTCTAAACGCTGTCTTTTCATGCATACTCCCCTTATTAAAAAAAAAACATCTTCCAACAGGATAAAAACTCTAAACGCTATCTTTTCATGTATACCCCCCTTATTAAAAAAAACATCTTCCAACAGCATAAAAACTCTAAACGCTGTCTTTTCATGCATACCCCCCTTATTAAAAAACATCTTCCAACAGCATAAAAACTCTAAACGCTGTCTTTTCATGCATACCCCCCTTATTAAAAAAACATCTTCCAACAGCATAAAAACTAAAAACGATGTCTTTTCATGCATACCCCCATTGTTAAAAAAAACATCATCCAACAGCATAAAAACTCTAAACGCTGTCTTTTCATGCATATCCCCTTATTAAAAAAACATCTTCCAACATCATAAAAACTCAAGTCGCTGTCTTTTCATGCATACCCCCATTGTTAAAAAAAACATCTTCCAACAGCATAAAAACTCTAAACGCTGTCTTTTCATGCATACTCCCCTTCTTAAAAAAACATCTTCCAACAGCATAAAAACTCTAAACGCTGTCTTTTCATGCATACACCCTTATTAAAAAAAATATCTTCCAACAGCATAAAAACTCTAAACGATGTCTATTCATGCATACCCCCCTTATTAAAAAAACATCATCCAACAACATAAAAACTCTAAACGCTGTCTTTACATGCATACCCCTTATTAAAAAAACATCATCCAACAACATAAAAACTCTAAACGTTGTCTTTTATGCATACCCCCTTATTAAAAAAACATCTTTCAACAGTAGACAAACTCTAAACGCTGTCTTTTCATGCATAACTCTTATTAACAAAACATCATCCAACAGCATAAAAACTCTAAACGTTGTGTTTTCATGCATACGCCCTTATTGAAAAAAACATCTTCCAACAGCATAAAAACTCTAAACGCTGTCTATTCATGCATACCCCCCTTATTAAAAAAAACATCATCCAACAGCATAAAACTCTAAACGCTGTCTTTTCATGCATACCCCCTTATTAAAAAAAACATTTCCAACAGTATAAAAACTCCAAACGCTGTATTTTCATGCATACCCCCCTTATTAAAAAAACTTCTTCAAACAGTATAAAAACTCTAAACGCTGTCGTTTCATGCATACCCCTCTTATTAAAAAAAACATCTTCCAATAGCATAAAATCTCTGAACGCTGTCTTTTCATGCATACCCCACTTATTAAAAAAACATCTTCCAATAGCATAAAAACTCTAAACACTGTCTTTTCATGCATACCCCCTTATTAAAAAAACATCTTCCAACAGCATAAAAACTCCAAACGCTGTCTTTTCATGCATACCCCCTTATTAAAAAAAACATCTTCCAACAGCATAAAAACTCTAAACGTTTTCTTTTCCTGCATACCCCCTTATTAAAAAAACATCTTCCAACGGCATAAAAACTCTAAACGCTGTATTTTCATGCATACCCCCCTTATTAAAAAAACAACTTCCAACAGCATAAAAACTCCAAACGCTGTCTTTTCATGCATACCCCCTTATTAAAAAAAACATCTTCCAACAGCATAAAAACTCTAAACGCTGTCTTTTATGCATACCCTCTTATTAAAAAAAAACATCTTCCAACAGCATAAAACTCTAAACGCTGTCTTTTCATGAATACCCCCCTTATTAAAAAAAACATCTTCCAACAGCATAATAACTCTAAATGCTGTCTTTTCATGCATACCCCCCTTATTAAAAAAAACATCTTCCAACAGCATAAAAACTCTAAACGCTGTCTTTTCATGCATATCCCTTATTAAAAAAACATCTTCCAACAGCATAAAAACTCTAAACGCTGTCTTTTATGCATACCCCCTTATTAAAAAAACATCTTCCAATAGCAGAAAAACTCTAAACGCTGTCTTTTCATGCATACCACTCTTATTAAAAAAACATCATCCAACAGCATAAAAACTCTAAACGCTGTCTTTTATGCATACCCCCTTATTAAAAAAACATCTTCCAACAGTAGAAAAACTCTAAACGCTGTCTTTTCATGCATAACTCTTATTAACAAAACATCATCCAACAGCATAAAAACTCTAAACGCTGTGTTTTCATGCATACCCCCTTATTAAAAAAAACATCTTCCAACCGCATAAAAACTCTAAACGCTGTCTTTTCATGCATACGCCCTTATTGAAAAAACTTCTTCCAACAGCATAAAAACTCTAAACGCTGTCTATTCATGCATACCCCTCTTATTAAAAAAACATCATCCAACAGCATAAAAACTCCAAACGCTGTCTTTTCATGCATACCCCCTTATTAAAAAAAACATCTTCCAACAGCATAAAAACTCTAAACGTTGTCTTTTCCTGCATACCCCCCTTATTAAAAAAAACATCTTCCAACAGCATAAAAACTCTAAACGCTGTATTTTCATGCATACCCCCCTTATTAAAAAAACATCTTCCAACAGCATAAAAACTCCAAACGCTGGCTTTTCATGCATACCCCCTTATTAAAAAAAACATCTTCCAACAGCATAAAAACTCTAAACGCTGTCTTTTATGCATACCCTCTTATTAAAAAAACATCTTCCAACAGCATAAAATTCTAAACGGTGTCTTTTCATGCATACCCCCATTCTAAAAAAACATCTTCCAACAGCATAAAAACTTTAAACGCTGTCTTTTCATGCATAACCCTCTTATTAAAAAAAACATCTTCCAACAACATAAAAACTATAAACGCTGTCTTTTCATGCATACCCCCCTTATTAAAAAAACATCTTCCAACAGCATAAAATCTCTGAACGCTGTCTTTTCATGCATACCCCCCTTATTAAAAAAAAACATCTTCCAACAGCATAAAAACTCTAAACGCTGTCTTTTCATGCATACTCCCCTTCTTAAAAAAAACATCTTCCAACAGCATAAAAACTCTAAACGCTGTCTTTTCATGCATACACCCTTATTAAAAAAACATCTTCCAACAGCATAAAAACTCTAAACGATGTCTATTCTTGCATACCCCCCTTATTAAAAAAAACATCATCCAACAGCATAAAAACTCTAAACGCTGTCTTTTCATGCATACCCCCATTCTAAAAAAACATCTTCTAACAGCGTAAAAACTTTAAACGCTGTCTTTTCATGCATACCCCTCTTATTAAAAAAAACATCTTCCAACAACATAAAAACTCTAAACGCTGTCTTTTCATGCATCCCCCCTTATTAAAAAAAACATCTTCCAACAGCATAAAATCTCTGAACGCTGTCTTTACATGCATACCCCTTATTAAAAAAACATCTTCCAACAGCATAAAAACTCTAAACGCTGTATTTTCATGCATACCCCCCTTATTAAAAAAACATCTTCCAACAGCATAAAAACTCCAAACGCTGACTTTTCATGCATACCCCCTTATTAAAAAAACATCTTCCAATAGCATAAAAACTCTAAACGCTGTCTTTTATGCATACCCACTTATTGAAAAAAACATCTTCCAACAGCATAAAACTCTAAACGCTGTCTTTTCATGCATACCCCCATTCTAAAAAAACATCTTCCAACAGCATAAAAACTTTAAACGCTGTCTTTTCATACATACCCCTCTTATTAAAAAAAAACATCTTCCAACAACATAAAAACTATAAACGTTGTCTTTTCATGCATACCCCCCTTATTAAAAAAAAACATCTTCCAACAGCATAAAAACTCTAAACGCTGTCTTTTCATGCATACTCCCCTTCTTAAAAAAAACATCTTCCAACAGCATAAAAACTCTAAACGCTGTCTTTTCATGCATACACCCTTATTAAAAAAACATCTTCCAACAGCATAAAAACTCTAAACGATGTATATTCTTGCATACCCCCCTTATTAAAAAAAACATCATCCAACAGCATAAAAACTCTAAACGCTGTCTTTTCATGCATACCCCCATTCTAAAAAAACATCTTCTAACAGCGTAAAAACTTTAAACGCTGTCTTTTCATGCATACCCCTCTTATTAAAAAAAACATCTTCCAACAACATAAAAACTCTAAACGCTGTCTTTTCATGCATCCCCCCTTATTAAAAAAAACATCTTCCAACAGCATAAAATCTCTGAACGCTGTCTTTTCATGCATACCCCCCTTATTAAAAAAAACATCTTCCAACCGCATAAAAACTCAAAACGCTGTCTTTTCATGAATACCCCCCTTATTAAAAAAACATCTTCCAACAGCATAAAAACTCTAAACGCTGTCTTTTCATGCATACTCCCCTTATTAAAAAAAAAACATCTTCCAACAGGATAAAAACTCTAAACGCTATCTTTTCATGTATACCCCCCTTATTAAAAAAAACATCTTCCAACAGCATAAAAACTCTAAACGCTGTCTTTTCATGCATACCCCCCTTATTAAAAAACATCTTCCAACAGCATAAAAACTCTAAACGCTGTCTTTTCATGCATACCCCCCTTATTAAAAAAACATCTTCCAACAGCATAAAAACTAAAAACGATGTCTTTTCATGCATACCCCCATTGTTAAAAAAAACATCATCCAACAGCATAAAAACTCTAAACGCTGTCTTTTCATGCATATCCCCTTATTAAAAAAACATCTTCCAACATCATAAAAACTCAAGTCGCTGTCTTTTCATGCATACCCCCATTGTTAAAAAAAACATCTTCCAACAGCATAAAAACTCTAAACGCTGTCTTTTCATGCATACTCCCCTTCTTAAAAAAACATCTTCCAACAGCATAAAAACTCTAAACGCTGTCTTTTCATGCATACACCCTTATTAAAAAAAATATCTTCCAACAGCATAAAAACTCTAAACGATGTCTATTCATGCATACCCCCCTTATTAAAAAAACATCATCCAACAACATAAAAACTCTAAACGCTGTCTTTACATGCATACCCCTTATTAAAAAAACATCATCCAACAACATAAAAACTCTAAACGTTGTCTTTTATGCATACCCCCTTATTAAAAAAACATCTTTCAACAGTAGACAAACTCTAAACGCTGTCTTTTCATGCATAACTCTTATTAACAAAACATCATCCAACAGCATAAAAACTCTAAACGTTGTGTTTTCATGCATACCCCCTTATTAAAAAAAACATCTTCCAACCGCATAAAAACTCTAAACGCTGTCTTTTCATGCATACGCCCTTATTGAAAAAACATCTTCCAACAGCATAAAAACTCTAAACGCTGTCTATTCATGCATACCCCCCTTATTAAAAAAACATCATCCAACAGCATAAAACTCTAAACGCTGTCTTTTCATGCATACCCCCTTATTAAAAAAAACATTTCCAACAGTATAAAAACTCCAAACGCTGTATTTTCATGCATACCCCACTTATTAAAAAAACTTCTTCAAACAGTATAAAAACTCTAAACGCTGTCGTTTCATGCATACCCCCCTTATTAAAAAAAACATCTTCCAATAGCATAAAATCTCTGAACGCTGTCTTTTCATGCATACCCCACTTATTAAAAAAACATCTTCCAATAGCATAAAAACTCTAAACACTGTCTTTTCATGCATACCCCCTTATTAAAAAAACATCTTCCAACAGCATAAAAACTCCAAACGCTGTCTTTTCATGCATACACCCTTATTAAAAAAAACATCTTCCAACAGCATAAAAACTCTAAACGTTTTCTTTTCCTGCATACCCCCTTATTAAAAAAACATCTTCCAACGGCATAAAAACTCTAAACGCTGTATTTTCATGCATACCCCCCTTATTAAAAAAACAACTTCCAACAGCATAAAAACTCCAAACGCTGTCTTTTCATGCATACCCCCTTATTAAAAAAAACATCTTCCAACAGCATAAAAACTCTAAACGCTGTCTTTTATGCATACCCTCTTATTAAAAAAAACATCTTCCAACAGCATAAAACTCTAAACGCTGTCTTTTCATGAATACCCCCCTTATTAAAAAAAACATCTTCCAACAGCATAATAACTCTAAACGCTGTCTTTTCATGCATACCCCCCTTATTAAAAAAAACATCTTCCAACAGCATAAGAACTCTAAACGCTGTCTTTTCATGCATATCCCTTATTAAAAAAACATCTTCCAACAGCATAAAAACTCTAAACGCTGTCTTTTATGCATACCCCCTTATTAAAAAAACATCTTCCAATAGCAGAAAAACTCTAAACGCTGTCTTTTCATGCATACCACTCTTATTAAAAAAACATCATCCAACAGCATAAAAACTCTAAACGCTGTCTTTTATGCATACCCCCTTATTAAAAAAACATCTTCCAACAGTAGAAAAACTCTAAACGCTGTCTTTTCATGCATAACTCTTATTAACAAAACATCATCCAACAGCATAAAAACTCTAAACGCTGTGTTTTCATGCATACCCCCTTATTAAAAAAAACATCTTCCAACCGCATAAAAACTCTAAACGCTGTCTTTTCATGCATACGCCCTTATTGAAAAAACTTCTTCCAACAGCATAAAAACTCTAAACGCTGTCTATTCATGCATACCCCTCTTATTAAAAAAACATCATCCAACAGCATAAAAACTCCAAACGCTGTCTTTTCATGCATACCCCCTTATTAAAAAAAACATCTTCCAACAGCATAAAAACTCTAAACGTTGTCTTTTCCTGCATACCCCCCTTATTAAAAAAAACATCTTCCAACAGCATAAAAACTCTAAACGCTGTATTTTCATGCATACCCCCCTTATTAAAAAAACATCTTCCAACAGCATAAAAACTCCAAACGCTGGCTTTTCATGCATACCCCCTTATTAAAAAAAACATCTTCCAACAGCATAAAAACTCTAAACGCTGTCTTTTATGCATACCCTCTTATTAAAAAAACATCTTCCAACAGCATAAAATTCTAAACGGTGTCTTTTCATGCATACCCCCATTCTAAAAAAACATCTTCCAACAGCATAAAAACTTTAAACGCTGTCTTTTCATGCATAACCCTCTTATTAAAAAAAACATCTTCCAACAACATAAAAACTATAAACGCTGTCTTTTCATGCATACCCCCCTTATTAAAAAAAACATCTTCCAACAGCATAAAATCTCTGAACGCTGTCTTTTCATGCATACCCCCCTTATTAAAAAAAACATCTTCCAACAGCATAAAAACTCTAAACGCTGTCTTTACATGCATACCCCTTATTAAAAAAACATCTTCCAACAACATAAAAACTCTAAATGCTGTCTTTTATGCATACCCCCTTATTAAAAAAACATCTTCCAACAGTAGAAAAACTCTAAACGCTGTCTTTTCATGCATAACTCTTATTAACAAAACATCATCCAACAGCATAAAAACTCTAAACGCTGTGTTTTCATGCATACCCCCTTATTAAAAAAAACATCTTCCAACCGCATAAAAACTCTAAACGCTGTCTTTTCATGCATACGCCCTTATTGAAAAAACATCTTCCAACAGCATAAAATCTCTGAACGCTGTCTTTTATGCATACCCCCTTATTTAAAAAAACATCTTCCAACAGCATAAAAACTCCAAACGATGTCTATTCATGCATACCCGCCTTATTAAAAAAAACATCATCCAACAGCATAAAAACTCCAAACGCTGTCTTTTCATGCATACCCCCTTATTAAAAAAAACATCTTCCAACAGCATAAAAACTCTAAACGTTGTCTTTTCCTGCATACCCCCCTTATTAAAAAAACATCTTCCAACAGCATAAAAACTCTAAACGCTGTATTTTCATGCATACCCCTCTTATTAAAAAAACATCTTCCAACAGCATAAAAACTCCAAACGCTGTCTTTTCATGCATACCCCCTTATTAAAAAAACATCTTCCAACAGCATAAAAACTCTAAACGCTGTCTTTTATGCATACCCTCTTATTAAAAAAAACATATTCCAACAGCAAAAAAATCTAAACGTTGTCTTTTCATGTATACCACTCTTATTAAAAAAACATCTTCCAACAGCATAAAACTCTAAACGTTGTCTTTTCATGCATACCCCCATTCTAAAAAAACATCTTCCAACAGCATAAAAACTTTAAACGCTGTCTTTTCATGCATACCTCTCTTATTAAAAAAACATCTTCCAACAACATAAAAACTCTAAACGCTGTCTTTTCATGCATACCCCCCTTATTTAAAAAAACATCTTCCAACAACATAAAAACTCTAAACGCTGTCTTTTCATGCATAACCTCTTATTAAAAAAACATCTTCCAACAGCATAAAATCTCTGAACGCTGTCTTTTCATGCATACCCCCCTTATTTAAAAAAACATCTTCCAACAGCATAAAAACTCTAAACGCTGTCTTTACATGCATACCCCTTATTAAAAAAACATCTTCCAACAACATAAAAACTCTAAACGCTGTCTTTTATGCATACCCCCTTATTAAAAAAACATCTTCCAACAGTAGAAAAACTCTAAACGCTGTCTGTTCATGCATAACTCTTATTAACAAAACATCATCCAACAGCATAAAAACTCTAAACGCTGTGTTTTCATGCATACCCCCTTATTAAAAAAAACATCTTCCAACCGCATAAAAACTATAAACACTGTCTTTTCATGCATACGCCCTTATTGAAAAACATCTTCCAACAGCATAAAAACTCTAAACGCTGTCTATTCATGCATACCCCCCTTATTAAAAAAAACATCATCCAACAGCATAAAACTCTAAACGTTGTCTTTTCATGCATACCCCCTTATTAAAAAAAACATTTCCAACAGCATAAAAACTCCAAACGCTTTATTTTCATGCATACCCCCCTTATTAAAAAAACTTCTTCAAACAATATAAAAACTCTAAACGCTGTCGTTTCATGCATACCCCCCTTATTAAAAAAAACATCTTCCAACAGCATAAAATCTCTGAACGCTGTCTTTTCATGCATACCCCACTTATTAAAAAAAACATCTTCCAACAGCATAAAAACTCTAAACGCTGTCTTTTCATGCATACCCCCTTATTAAAAAAAACATCTTCCAACCGCATAAAATGTAACGACCCTAGATTTTTATTTAATTTAAATTGATAATTTAAATTAATTTTTGAAAAAAAAAATTGTATAATTTATCGATCAAAGTGAAATATTGGAAAATAACTTTCAAATCACAATTTAAATGGAAAATAAGAAAACATAGCACTAAGGAATGAAGACTTTCCAGCCTAATACAAAGCTTGCATTAATATAAAAACTGATGGTTCGAATGCATGCAGACCTAAAAACCTAAAGGATCAAATACAAAGTAAACATGTAATATGTTGTAGCTTGTAAGTGAAGACTCAGGCAAGTAAAAATATAAAATATGTGTAAATTAAAAACATAAAGTACAACAACATTTAATGCTCTCATTTCCTTTAGCAAACAAAATCTGTTCGAGTTGTATGAAATGTGATTTCAGCCTCCAAAAACATGAAAATCTCTGGCATAGGGTACAAACCCATATTTTTCTCTTGTACAAACAATATTTATCACCTGTACAAGATATCATCACCCAGTATCCATGTTTCTTATATATCAAGCCTCTCTTCATTTTCAGTTCGTCCATTGGAACTGAGAAAATATGAAGTAATACCATTTAAAACTCACACAAAATTCAACTCACACAAACGATACGAATCAAAGCAAACCAAAGATCAAAGGAAGGATTTTAACTTGCCAGTTTTTCAAAGCTCTGTTTCATTTCTTCAAAACACTGTGAACAACTCTTCCTTTAAAAACCTGCTCTGTTCTTTCTTCTTGTCCAAGTGAGTAACATTTTGTTTTAAAAATTTAAAGGCATGAATTGTTGTAAGTATTCCTATGATATGCATGTTATATATAGACATAATCCTCTGAATATATATGAATTGGAAGTATGGTGCACAGGCTTTGTATATATGTTCTCTGCCTACAATTCTAATACAAGTTTTCAGTTTCAAAAATTCATTTTCTCTTGATCTAAAAATGATTTGGATACAGAATTTAAATAGAACTTGGTTGTTTTATTTTAAGCTTTAGTTTAAAATTTATTTAAGCTAAAAACAATTTAGTATCTTCTCTGAAAAATCGAGATATCTGAACCCAACTCCAAATAAGTAAAAATTCAAACTTTTTAATCCATGGATTCAGTAATAAAATCTGAATTCTTATACATTAATATGATTTTTAAAGCAAAACTTATAATTTTTAGATCAAGGAATTGAGAGCTGTTCCTATTTGTTCGAAAATTGGGTTTCGATCAATCGCGGTTGATCGGAATGTGGTTGGTGTTCGAAATCTTGTGTAGAAGTGGAGGGAAGTACGTAGTATTGGAAAAAAATAATGGATATGGTTGAAGTTCGACGTGGCGGCGTCGGCGAACGTTTAAAAATCGTAAACCTAGTTTTGCATTGGGTTCAAATTTTTGATTCGTTTGTTTTCTGGAGACGATCGAGTGCGATGGGATTCGGGGAGGTAGTGGAGTGGACGTAGGCGATCGTGTGGTCAGAATTTCGAGTCGCCTGATGATCGGAGGTTGCGTTGGGAGGTGATTTTGATGGCTGGGATTTGGTCTCAGAAATGTTCGATTTAGCCTTTTGCCAATTTCGAGATCATCTCGAATTTCTAGATGGTCGAACTTGTTAGGGCGGTAGTCGATGACTCGTCTGAGGTTGCAGCGTCGATCGGAGCAGCAGCGAGGTGGTGTGCACGTGCACGCGACATGGTTCGTGCATGTATATATTTTGGGAAGAAGAAGTTTACTGGATGGGTTTATATCAGTGGTGATTTTGTTTTGGGGAAGATGAAGACGAGCTGGAACTCGGGGGCGACTCGGGGAATTCATGAAATTGCTCGAAGCAGCTGGGTGATTTGCGAGTGATTGGGCAATAGGCTCGGGGAAAACGTAAATTGACTCGGGTAATTTGAATGCTTGACTCGAAGCAGAAGGGAGGATGACTCGAAGCAGTTTCTATTTGCCTCGGGTTAGTTGTTGGTTTCAGGTTTATAAAAAAAAAACCTTACAGTTTTCTGAATTTAAAATTTAATTTAAAGTTTGAAAGCATCATTTAAAGCAATGTTATAAACTCAAAGTTAAGTTCAGAATTCAAGTTTCTTGGATTCAAATTTAAAAAAAATCAGTTTTAAATCCGAAGGTGTTTTAAACAAGTTTAAATTTAATTTAAATTTGGTTAAAGGTTTTAAAAGGAATTATATTTAAGTAATTAAGTTTAAAGTGGTTTAATATATATATATATAACCGTTATTTTAAAATAAACTTTGAATTTGATTAAGGTTGATTTATTAATTTATGTGATTAATTTATGTAAGGAAATTAATTACTTAAAGAAAATTTCTTAATTAAAGGAAATTAAATAAATGATTAAATTGATTAAGTAAATTTATTAATTAAATAATTTAAAGGTTAATTAATTTGTTATTAATGATTAATTAATAAATGATTAAAGAATAATTAATCAAGATAATTTGTAATTGATTAATATTAATTAACCAGGATTAATAATTCATAAGAAATTAATCTGTTTGATTATAATCAGATATTAATTGATCTTACTCATGGATGTTTGGATTCTATTGAATGGTTGAATTGTTTGATATCCCTGATATATGATGCTTTGTGATACGTCCTGATTTATGTCATGATCTGTGATTTCTGTTTCTGTGATATATTGTTATATTAATATGAAACCCCTTGACCCGTAAACGACATTTTAATTTCGATGCGACAGGGAGTCGGATTCCAGTTGGTTATCCGAAACCCACATCGAATTATAATAATGAATATTTGTAACCGATAAATTTATTTTATCTATGAATCTGTGAATGAAGATAAGCGTTATCGATTATACCGCTTATCGATATATCTGTGATGATTGATGTTGCACTATTGTGTGAAACCCCTGGACTACACTTTTACACACACAAATATGGATTTCACGTGGAAATCGGTTAAGTCACAGATGATGTAAATTCAATGTTTTTAAATTAAATTTTAATTTCAATTGATTTTGAAATTGGAAATTTGGGTTTAAAGTGAAAAGCTTTTGAAATGGAATTTCAAAGATAAAAGTTATTTCGAATAACTTAATCGAGTTTTGAAAATTTAAATAATTTGATTTAAATTTGAATTCAAGTTTGAAATTGAATCCTATGATTTGAAACTAAGGATTAAAGATGCTGTACAAATTATATATGGGTTAAACCATTTTAAAGGTATTAATTTGGGAATTTGAATTTAATTCAAGGGATTTAACTCGTGTAAATATAACTGGATTTTTCTGAAACAAAACTATTTGTTTTCAAATGGTAAAAGCTTTCACATAAGTAATGAACTTCCAATTTGTGTTGAATGGTTTCAAGTTTGAAATAGAATTGAAATATTTTGAAAACTATGAAATGAGTCTTTGATTTCAAAGACCGGACGAGTTAATCCAACTTGAAATGGAATTGTTTTAAAAGCTATAAGTTAAATCTTGACTTAAAGATTTAACGAGTTAATCCAAGTGAAATGGGAATTGTTTTGAAATTCATGAATGGATCTTTGGGAATGGGGTGAACTTTGTGAATTGAATATTTTTGTTTAAAAGATTAGAAATGGTAATTGTTTAACCATTCGAATGAAAAGTTTTGGGCTTTAAGCTGTGATTTAACTGAGACCCCAGTATCCATATGATTTTTAATTGCGCTCGTTATTCGGTTTAGCCGGGAGAGGACCTTTGTGTCGTATAACCCATTCCGAATAATGATACGACGATATGGATAGCATTTGAAGACCGGTGGTGAAGACCGGATATTTTTGAAAACGGAAGGATTACCGTCGAGTTACTCTGCATCGGCTGATCCCCGATATAGAGGTTTTATCACCCTTAGTGACGGGAAGTCCGGACGTGATTGGAAATTATCCGGATTTGCAAGGGCTTCGTGAGAAGTGCCTTCGGTTCTGTTCGAACCCGGAACAGACTTGTATGGATGTGTGTCTGACATTACACTTTGAGATGTAAAGCTGGTTTCTATCAAATACATTTCTGTTGGTGGCGGAGAATTTATTCTCTTAGCTTAACACCCTTCTCTGAGACGTACGAGCTCAGAGGTTATGTAGTTGATGGTTACTAGTGATACATTCCCAATTTGGTAATGTGGCATACGAAGTGCTGATGATCATTTGTTGATCGAAGCGTTGCTTTGTGAAAAAGCGTGGCTTTGTGAAAAAGCGTGGCTTTGTGAAAAAGCGTAGCTTTGTGGACGAGACTTCGTCGAGCCTCACAACCCGGTAATGGTCAAAACAGGAATGTTGCGGCAAAGGTTTGTAGGGGTAGCGCCCCTAGGGTATGTCATTTCCTTCTGGATAAAAGGTGATATCATGGTATGGAGCCCAGATATTTTACCTATGTGGATGCTGCACAGTTATTATACTTTGTGGTTGTTGCTTTATGATCGGGGGCCCTCGGATAAAGGTCGGTAACGACCGGGGGATGACATGACTCGTGTGTTAGTTACCTAGTTACAGCTCAGTTAGAGCGTGAGGTAGCGTCGGCCTTTTGTTTGCGGAGATCCGGTTAGGTTCTCAGGGCGTCTTTCCAGAGGCGTTTCTATTTCGGTAAGGAAGTTCCTTAGCCTGATCATTTGTTGGAAATCCAAAGAAACAATACGAACCCTTTACGGTTTTAGTTATATTACCTGCTATGGAATGTGGCGGTAACCTGCTATTGAACGTAGTAGCTATAGTAGGCATACAATAATGGTTGTATGCTGGCTAAGATTTATATTATATTTTCGAAATGTTTTCGACACTATGCACTAATGATAATAATATCGAATGATTTTTGCGTAGTAAGCATTTTTGACTATCATAAGGAGAAATCTCCTCCAATTCTGCGATTGCATTGTGTGTGTGGCGGGAGGCCTTATGGTAGTTTCATTTTTCTAAAAGCATTGCGGAGTTAAAATGCAATATTTAAAAGCCTTTTGTGTTTGTTTAAAGATAAACTGTTTTTGTTGCTCACACCAGTCCCATGACTGATCCGGAGTTTATTGTTCCTTTCCTAAACTCTGGGTGCTCATAATTTTCCACACGAGCAGTCTAGAGTTGGGTTTCTTTTCAGATATTCAGGTTGAGTAGATTATCTGGAGCTAGTCAGTCTATGGACGACTGACCTTGCTTTTCGCTAGCTATGGATTGGAGCATTGTATTGGAGATATTCTATCCGTTGCTGTTGATATCATTTTCTTTTCCGCTGCTATTTCTTGTATCATATCTCTGATGTATATTGATATTCATTGTATCACTCTATTGTATCAGATATTGTATATCAATGTATTATTCATTTCTTCCGCTGTGTTATTTACTTAATTGTGTTATAGCTCCGGCGAATCGGGTTTGAACGGTCGAATCTGCGGCATTCTAGTACAATGTGAAGTACGGATGTTGATTTTCGAGCGGGCAAAACCCGAGTCGTTACATAAAAACTCTAAACGCTGTCTTTTATGCATACCCCCTTATTAAAAAAAACATCTTCCAACATCTTAAAAACTCTAAACGCTGTCTTTTCATGCATATCACTCTTATTAAAAAAACATCTTCCATCAGCATAAAACTCTAAACGTTGTCTTTTCATGCATACCCCCATTCTAAAAAAACATCTTCCAACAGCATAAAAAGTTTAAACGCTGTCTTATCATGCATACCCCTCTTATTAAAAAAAACATCTTCCAACAGGATAAAAACTCTAAACGCTGTCTTTTCATGCATGCCTCCCTTATTAAAAAAAACATCTTCCAACAGCATAAAATCTCTGAATGCTGTCTTTTCATGCATACCCCCCTTATTAAAAAAAACATCTTCCAACAGCATAAAAACTCCAAACGCTATCTTTTCATGCATATCCCCTTATTAAAAAAAACATCTTTCAACAGCATAAAAACTCGAAACGTTGTCTTTTCCTACATACCCCCCTTATTAAAAAAACATCTTCCAACAGCATAAAAACTCTAAAAGCTGTATTTTCATGCATACCCCCTTATTAAAAAAACATCTTCCAACAGTATAAAAACTCTAAACGCTGTCTTTTTATGAATACTCCCCTTCTTAAAAAAAACATCTTCCAACAGCATAAAAACTCTAAACGCTGTCTTTTCATGCATACACCCTAATTAAAAAAAACATCTTCCAACAGCAGAAAAACTCTAAACGATGTCTATTCATGCATACCCCCCTTATTAAAAAAACATCATCCAACAGCATAAAAACTCTAAACGCTGTCTTTTCATGCATACCCCCTTATTAAAAAAAACATCTTCCAACAGCATAAAAACTCTAAACGTTGTCTTTTCCTACATACCCCTCTTATTAAAAAAACATCTTCCAACAACATAAAAACTCTAAACGCTGTCTTTTTACGCATACTCCCCTTCTTAAAAAAAACATCTTCCAACAGCATAAAAACTCTAAACGCTGTCTTTTCATGCATACACCCTAATTAAAAAAAACATCTTCCAACAGCAGAAAAACTCTAAACGATGTCTATTCATGCATACCCCCCTTATTAAAAAAACATCATCCAACAGCATAAAAACTCTAAACGCTGTCTTTTCATGCATACCCCCTTATTAAAAAAACATCTTCCAACAGCATAAAAACTCATAACGCTGTCTTTTCATGAATACCCCCCTTATTAAAAAAAACATCTTCCAACAGCATAAAAACTCTAAACGCTGTCTTTTCATGCATACTCCCCTTATTAAAAAAACATCTTCCAACAGGATAAAAACTCTAAACGCTGTCTTTTCATGGATACCCCCCTTATTAAAAAAAACATCTTCCAACAGCATAAAAACTCTAAACGTTGCCTTTTCATGCATACCCCCTTATTAAAAAAACATCTTCCAACAGCATAAAAACTCTAAACGCTGTATTTTCATGCATACCCCCCTTATTAAAAAAACATCTTCCAACAGTATAAAAACTCTAAACGCTATATTTTCATGCATACCCCCTTATTAAAAAAAACATCTTTCAACAGCATAAAATCTCTGAACGCTGTCTTTTCATGCATACCACCCTTATTAAAAAAAACATCTTCCAACAGCATAAAAACTCTAAACGCTGTCTTTTCATGCATACCCACTTATTAAAAAAACATCTTCCAACAGCATAAAATCTCTGAACGTTGTCTTTTATGCATACCCCCTTATTAAAAAAACATCTTCCAATAGCATAAAAACTCTAAACGCTGTCTTTTCATGCATAACCCTTTATAAAAAAAACAAATTCAAACAGCATAAAAACTCTAAACGCTGTCTTTTCATGCATACCCCCCTTATTAAAAAAAACATCTTCCAACCGCATAAAAACTCTAAACGCTGTCCTTTCATGCATATCCCCTTATGAAAAAAAACATCTTTCAACAGCATAAAAACTCAAAACGCTGTCTTTTCACGAATACCCCCCTTATTAAAAAAAACATCTTCCAACAGCATAAAAACTCTAAACGCTGTCTTTTCATGCATACCCCCTTTATTAAAAAACATCTTCCAACAGCATAAAAACTCTAAACGCTGTCTTTTTTTGCATACCCCCCTTATTAAAAAAAACATCTTCCAACAACATAAAAACTCAAAACGCTGTCTTTTCATGCATACCCCCATTGTTAAAAAAAAATCTTCCAACAGCATAAAAACTCTAAACGCTGTCTTTTCATGCATACTCCCCTTCTTAAAAAAAACATCTTCCAACAACATAAAAACTCTAAACGCTGTCTTTTCATGCATACACCCTTATTAAAAAAACATCTTCCAACAGCATAAAAACTCTAAACGATGTCTATTCTTGCATACCCCCCTTATTAAAAAAAACATCATCCAACAGCATAAAAACTCTAAACGCTGTCTTTTCATGCATACCCCCTTATTAAAAAAAACATCTTCCAACAGCATAAAAACTCGAAACGTTGTCTTTTCCTACATACCCCCCTTATTAAAAAAACATCTTCCAACAGCATAAAAACTCTAAACGCTGTATTTTCATGCATACCCCCTTATTAAAAAAACATCTTCCAACAGTATAAAAACTCTAAACGCTGTCTTTTTATGCATACTCCCCTTCTTAAAAAAAACATCTTCCAACAGCATAAAAACTCTAAACGCTGTCTTTTCATGCATACACCCTAATTAAAAAAAACATCTTCCAACAGCAGAAAAACTCTAAACGATGTCTATTCATGCATACCCCCCTTATTAAAAAAACATCATCCAACAGCATAAAAACTCTAAACGCTGTCTTTTCATGCATACCCCCTTATTAAAAAAAACATCTTCCAACAGCATAAAAACTCTAAACGTTGTCTTTTCCTACATACCCCTCTTATTAAAAAAACATCTTCCAACAACATAAAAACTCTAAACGCTGTCTTTTTACGCATACTCCCCTTCTTAAAAAAAACATCTTCCAACAGCATAAAAACTCTAAACGCTGTCTTTTCATGCATACACCCTAATTAAAAAAAACATCTTCCAACAGCAGAAAAACTCTAAACGATGTCTATTCATGCATACCCCCCTTATTAAAAAAACATCATCCAACAGCATAAAAACTCTAAACGCTGTCTTTTCATGCA
This sequence comes from Allium fistulosum, assembly GCA_030737815.1. NCBI lineage: Eukaryota > Viridiplantae > Streptophyta > Magnoliopsida > Asparagales > Amaryllidaceae > Allium > Allium fistulosum. Next base: position 6,273,362 of record JASFAW010000018.1, read on the forward strand.
TACCCCCTTATTAAAAAAACATCTTCCAACAGCATAGAAACTATAAACGTTGTCTTTTCATGCATACACCCTTATTAAAAAAACATCTTCCAACAGCATAAAAACTCTAAACGATGTCTATTCTTGCATATCCCCCTTATTAAAAAAAACATCATCCAACAGCATAAAAACTCTAAACGCTGTCTTTTCATGCATACCCCCTTATTAAAAAAAACATCTTCCAACAGCATAAAAACTCGAAACGTTGTCTTTTCCTGCATACCCCCCTTATTAAAAAAACATCTTCCAACAGCATAAAAACTCTAAACGCTGTATTTTCATGCATACCCCCCTTATTAAAAAAACATCTTCCAACAGTATAAAAACTCTAAACGCTGTCTTTTCATGCATACCCCCCTTATTAAAAAAACATCTTCCAACAGCATAAAATCTCTAAACGCTGTCTTTTCATGCATACCCCCCTTATTAAAAAAACAACTTCCAACAGCGTAAAAACTCCAAACGCTGTCTTTTCATGCATACCCCCTTATTAAAAAAACATCTTCCAACAGCATAAAAACTCTAAACGCTGTCTTTTATGCATACCCTCTTATTAAAAAAAACATCTTCCAACAGCAAAAAAACTTTAAACGTTGTCTTTTCATGCATACCAATCTTATTAAAAAAACATCTTCCAACAGCATAAAACTCTAAACGCTGTCTTTTCATGCATACCCCATTCTAAAAAAACATCTTCCAACAGCATAAAAACTTTAAACGCTGTCTTTTCATGCATACCCCTCTTATTAAAAAAAACATCTTCCAACAGCATTAAAACTCTAAACGCTGTCTTTTCATGCATACCCCCCTTATTAAAAAAAACATCTTCCAACAGCATAAAATCTCTGAACACTGTCTTTACATGCATACCCCCCTTATAAAAAAAACATCTTCCAACAGCATAAAAACTCTAAACGCTGTCTTTACATGCATACCCCTTATTAAAAAAACATCTTCCAACAGCATAAAAACTCTAAACGCTGTCTTTTATGCATACCCCCTTATTAAAAAGACATCTTCCAACAGTAGAAAAACTCTAAACGCTGTCTTTTCATGCATACCACTCTTATTAACAAAACATCATCCAACAACATAAAAACTCTAAACGCTGTGTTTTCATGCATACCCCCTTATTAAAAAAAACATCTTCCAACCACATAAAAACTCTAAACGCTGTCTTTTCATGCATACGCCCTTATTGAAAAAACATCTTCCAACAGCATAAAAACTCTAAACGCTGTATATTCATGCATACCCCCCTTATTAAAAAAAACATCATCCAACAGCATAAAACTCTAAACGCTGTCTTTTCATGCATACCCCCTTATTAAAAAAAAATATTTCCAACAGCATAAAAACTCTTAACGCTGTATTTTCATGCATACCCCCCTTATTAAAAAAACATCTTCCAACAGTATAAAAACTCTAAACGCTGTCGTTTCATGCATACCCCGCTTATTAAAAAAAACATCTTCCAACAGCATAAAATCTCTGAACGCTGTCTTTTCATGCATACCCTCCTTATTAAAAAAAACATCTTCCAACAGCATAAAAACTCTAAACGCTGTCTTTTTATGCATACCCTTTTATTAAAAAAACATCTTCCAACAGCATAAAAACTCTAAACGCTGTCTTTTATGCATACCCCCTTATTAAAAAAAACATCTTCCAACAGCATAAAAACTCTAAACGCTGTCTTTTCATGCATACCACTCTTATTAAAAAAACATCTTCCATCAGCATAAAACTCTAAACGCTGTCTTTTCTTGCATACCCCATTCTTAAAAAAACATCTTCCAACAGCATAAAAACTTTAAACGCTGTCTTTTCATGCATACCCCTCTTATTAAAAAAAACATCTTCCAACAGCATAAAAACTCTAAACGCTGTCTTTTCATGCATACCTCCCTTATTAAAAAAACATCTTCCAACAGCATAAAATCTCTGAACGCTGTCTTTTCATGCATACCTCCCTTATTAAAAATAACATCTTCCAACAGCATAAAAACTCTAAACGCTATATTTTCATGCATATCCCCTTATTAAAAAAACATCTTCCAACAGCATAAAAACTCAAAACGCTGTCTTTTCATGAATACCCCCCTTATTAAAAAAAACATCTTCCAACAGCATAAAAACTCTAAACGCTGTCTTTTCATGCATACTCCCCTTATTAAAAAAACATCTTCCAACACTCTAAACGTTGTCTTTTCATGTATACCCCCCTTATTAAAAAAACATCTTCCAACAGCATAAAAACTCTAAACGCTATCTTTTCATGCATATCCCCTTATTAAAACAAACATCTTCCAACAGCATAAAAACTCAAAACGCTGTCTTTTCATGAATACCCCCCTTATTAAAAAAACATCTTCCAACAGCATAAAAACTCTAAACGCTGTCTTTTCATGCATACCCCCCTTATTAAAAAACATCTTCCAACAACATAAAAACTCTAAACGCTGTCTTTTCATGCATACCCCCCTTATTAAAAAAAACATCTTCCAACTGCATAAAAACTAAAAACGATGTCTTTTCATGCATACCCCCATTGTTAAAAAAACATCTTCCAACAGCATAAAAACTCTAAACGCTGTCTTTTATGCATACCCCCTTATTAAAAAAACATCTTCCAACAGCTTAAAAACTCTAAACGCTGTCTTTTCATGCATACCACTCTTATTAAAAAAAACATCTTCCATCAGCATAAAACTCTAAACGCTGTCTTTTCATGCATACCCCATTCTAAAAAAAACATCTTCCAACAGCATAAAAACTCTAAACGTTGTCTTTTCATGTATACCCCCCTTATTAAAAAAAACATCTTCCAACAGCATAAAAACTCTAAACGCTATCTTTTCATGCATATCCCCTTATTAAAAAAACATCTTCCAACAGCATAAAAACTCAAAACGCTGTCTTTTCATGCATACCCCCCTTATTAAAAAAGAACATCTTCAAACAGCATAAAAACTCAAAACGCTGTCTTTTCATGCATACCCCCATTGTTAAAAAAACATCTTCCAACAGCATAAAAACTCTAAACGCTGTCTTTTCATGCATACCCCCCTTATTAAAAAAGAACATCTTCCAACAGCATAAAAACTCAAAACGCTGTCTTTTCATGCATACCACCATTGTTAAAAAAACATCTTCCAACAGCATAAAAACCACTACAAGGGAAATAGGCTATTCCAACGGCTCCTAGCCGTTGGCGGCCGTTGGTAGCCGTTGGAAATAGCGTGGGAATAGAGTACCACACCTTCCAACAGCTTCCAACGGAAGCAACGGGGAATTAGCAACGGCTACCAATGGCAAAAAACTGACCAATAAGCCGTTGTTAGCCGTTGGTAGCCGTTGCTAATCTGGGTGAATTTTTTTTTACAGCAGCACGCGATTCACCTTCCAACCACACACAATCAATATATATCAATTTCCATTCCATTTCCACTCCATTTCACATATATATCACATATTCAACACATTATACCACAAACAATATAAACAACCAAAAATCAACATCAAACATTACATATTCAAGTCCAACTCCATATTCAAACATTACAACCAAACCCTCACCAACTCCAACTCCATATTTAAGTCAATATGTACAATGCAAACACTTAAACCTCACCACCTCAAAGTCAATACATACACAATAACCATCAAACACAATCCTCACCACCTCAAAGTCAATATATACAATAACCAACCACAAAACAATAATCATCATACCTCTCAAGCATCATCATCACCTCCGGAAGCACCAGACGACGAAGGGAAGGAACCATGCCTCTGCGCGTACTCCGCTAAACGTTGATTCAGCTGCTCCATTTGTATAGCGCGAAGACGGTCCTGCTCTTGCAACTGCTCAACCATGGTTCTAAGCTCTTTTATTTCAGCTTTGTCACACGCCTTTTGAGCTGCCCGAACCTGCAAATAGAATATGAGATGTTCACATTTGTATTATAATCATTTTCGTAAGCAATGTATATTTTAAAATATAAAAACGTAAATGACGTGATCTTAAGCAATGCATATACCACAAATAAATGCATATTTTTATTACAATATATAGGTTAACTTATTAAATATATAGGTTAACTCAACTAGAAATCATCATATGTATAGTGTATCTATATGTTAATTTATTAAATATAATATTGCAATGTTTATAAGATTACCGCTTGGTTTCCATAGCCATAGCGCCTATTCCGCTGCGTCGGATCCATAATAACGTCGAAAATATTATCTTCCTCCTCTACCGTCAACTCATCGCGATCCGATTCTGAAAGCAGCTCTGCCCGTGCCTCCTAAAACTTTGCCTAAAATAAAAAAAAATTACAGGTTAAAATTAGTAGAATATGATTTAAACATATCGATATTAATAAAATAAGTTTTAAAATATGCATACATATGCAGCCGTCGCCTTATCATCACCATCCCACTGATATGTAATATTGCCAGCATTGTCTGTTTGTCTTGATGCGTGGGTGCGGGTAAATACCTCCATCATAGACACGCGACGTCCAACCGATCTTTCCTACAATAAATAATTTATATATTTTATTTTTTCATAGCTAATTACCGAACTAATTAATATACAAAATGTAATAACGGTTTAGATAAATTTACCAAGTCCTCACGGTGATGCTGAAAAGACTTGGATCCGCCACGATGCGTTACAGGATTCCTACTTCTATTGGCAGAGTTCCTCTCCGACTCCATCTGCAATTTTATAAATTGAATATTATATTTATACTAATTGCAAAATAATTAACTATATATTAGGTAGAACATTTACCTTGAACTCGTCGGTCTCCCACCACCTCATCCAAGAATCCCATACGGAAGCGCCCATCCAGTTCGGTTTCTTCCCCGATTTTTTAAGAGCTGACATTACCTCCCTGTAATTTTTGGCGACCTTCGAATTCCAATGGTGCTGAACCATGACGACATCGGCCTCCGCCAAGTCCACTTGCCCCTGTACAAAGAGAAAACATTACTAAGTGTTCATTTATACTTATTCATATAGTAAAGTAGTATATATAAACTCACCAGAAAATCCTGCCATATGGCCTCCCTGACATGGTCAGGGATCTTACTCCACTTAGGCCAGCAATCTGTCATCCTGCTCATATATGATTGCTTGGAAATGCCAAGCACAACTCCTGAGGGCTCCAAATCAAATCCCCTGTGTTAAATAAAACAAAGCTTTAGACAAGTATATATATGTATGAACAAATTTATATTGTTATCATTTTAATTTTGATACTTACGCTCCATCAGCCTTCGGCTGCAAATATACAAGTGGTCGAGCTGGAGGCTCACCACTACTCTCGCCGGCCGAGCGAGAAGAGCTACGACGTCTGGAGCCTGACATAATACCTGTTGAAAAGTTTCATTTTTAATTATAGACATAGATAAAATGATGATGATATGTGGTGCATGTAATGATGATGAGATGATATATATGTGATGCGTGTGCGTGAATATATAATTGTAAAAATTACCGGATTTAACTCAGTCCTCGTCGTTTTCTGATTCAGACTCGATCTCGTGTTCTATATCGTTTTCCTCTACACTCTCAAATGCTTCGACTAATACATTTGTCTCATCATTTAATTGTCCAAAATCAGTTTGATCGTCTGTAATTGTGGTTTCAACATTTTCTTCGATATTTGCTTGATAGGCTTGTTCTTCTGGAATATTTTTTCCATCGAATGTAAATCTCGTCTTGGTTTTAAAAACCGCAGACCAATCCGCTTTATCTCTTTTTAGAGACGGATAAGGGGCGTAATAAACTTGTAGGGCTTGTTTGGCTAGTACAAACGGATCGTATGGCTGATAACGGGAGGTATGTTTTATTTCTATAAGATTATAATTTGGATGCACGTTAATACCACAACCTAGAACATTGCTGAACCAGTTGCATCTAAACAAAAAAACTTCCTCTGCAGGTCTTATAAAATATGTCAATTGCAAAATCTGGGTTAACACGCCATAAAAATCATGTATATGATTATTAGGATCATCACTGCCTTTAACAAATACACCGGTATTGTTTGTTAATTTTTCAGCACCGTATTCTTTGGTGTTGAATTTATATCCATTAACGAAAAATATTGGATTCGTTTTAACTTTCCTTTTCGGTCCCAACGCCAAATGTTTTAATCCTTCATCGACCACATTATTTGTAGGATCACAAACGTAGTTCGAAAACCAAGTAGCGAAATTTTTGCTTAAATCGCCGTTTGGATTTTGTGATTCATAAACACTGCAAACAAAAACAATATATTGCTTTATTATTAATTAACACATGCAGTATTAAATTAAATTTATCAAAACTTGTAATCTGATAATTACCTAATAAATGGTGCAACTTCTGGACAATTAAGAAGAATATACGTGTGTGCTGCATGTTCGTAAAATATTTCACTAATTCATGTTTTTCTAACATTTTACAAAACATACACAAAATAATTTAAATCAATCATAACTAATCTAATGCTAATTCACATGCGCATTTATACTAAATTATAAACATATTTTACATATGTGCATAATATATACATACACAAACAATTTGGACATTTGGATGACAATAATTGTAATTAGCATTTAGTTTGGTGTAATAAACAAGCAATATGTCATTGGATACAAATATAACAGCAAATTAACACAAAATTAGAAAAGATAAAAATTGTAGGGTTTTAGAAATACCTGATTTTGGAGACTTCTAGGAATGGAGAGAGGATGTTGGCGTTGAGTGATGGCGTTGGAGCAGCTGTTGGTTGCGTGGGGAAGGTTGGAGGTGGAAAAGAGGAGGGGAGGAGAAGGGTTTTGGTTGAATTGGGGAAGATGAGAATAATGTTTTGGTCTCTGGCTGGTTGCAGGTATACGCAAATTTCCAACGGTTACCAACGGACGCAAACGGCGTTATTTTCAACGGTTATCAACGGCTACCAACGGCAAGTTAAAAAAACGTGCCGGTGGTAGCCGTTGGAAAATGCCATTGGCGGCCGTTAGAAAGCCTTCGTGGCTATATACTGTATTTCTAGTAGTGAACTCTAAACGCTGTCTTTTCATGCATACCCCCCTTATTAAAAAAAACATCTTCCAACAGGATAAAAACTGTAAACGTTGTCTTTTCATGCATACCCCCCTTATTAAAAAAGAACATCTTCCAACAGCATAAAAACTCAAAACGCTGTCTTTTCATGCATACCCCGATTGTTAAAAAAAACATCTTCCAACAGCATAAAAACTCTAAACGCTGTCTTTTCATGCATACCCCCCTTATTAAAAAACATCTTCCAACAGCATAAAAACTCTAAACGCTGTCTTTTCATACATACTCCCCTTCTTAAAAAAACATCTTCCAACAGCATAAAAACTCTAAACGCTGTCTTTTCATGCATACACCCTTATTAAAAAAAAAATCTTCCAACAGCATAAAAACTCTAAACGATGTCTATTCATGCATACCCCCCTTATTAAAAAAACATCATCCAACAGCATAAAAACTCTAAACGCTGTCTTTTCATGCATACCCCCTTATTATAAAACATCTTCCAACAGCATAAAAACTCAAAACGCTATCTTTTCATGCATACCCCCATTGTTAAAAAAACGTCTTCCAACAGCATAAAAACTCTAAACCCTGTCTTTTCATGCATACTCCCCTTATTAAAAAAACTTCTTCAAACAGTATAAAAACTCTAAACGCTGTCGTTTCATGCATACCCCCCTTATTAAAAAAAACATCTTCCAACAGCATAAAATATCTAAACGCTGTCTATTCATGCATACCCCCTTTATTAAAAAAAACATCATCCAACAGCATAAAAACTCTAAACGCTGTCTTTTCATGCATACCCCCTTATTAAAAAAAACAACTTCCGACAGCATAAAAACTCTAAACGTTGTCTTTTCATGCATACCCCCTTATTAGAAAAACATCTTCCAACAGCATAAAAACTCTAAACACTGTATTTTCTTGCATACCCCCCTTATTAAAAAAACATCTTCCAACAGTATAAAAACTATAAACGCTGTCTTTTCATGCATACCCCTCTTATTAAAAAAAACATCTACCAACAACATAAAATCTCTAAACACTGTATTTTCTTGCATACCCCCCTTATTAAAAAAACATCTTCCAACAGTATAAAAACTATAAACGCTGTCTTTTCATGCATACCCCCCTTATTAAAAAAACATCTACCAACAACATAAAATCTCTGAACGCTGTCTTTTCATGCATACCCCCATTATTAAAAAAAACATCTTCCAACAGCATAAAAACTCTAAACGCTGTGTTTTCATGCATACCCCCTTATTAAAAAAACCTCTTCCAACAACATAAAAACTCTAAACGCTGTCTTTTATGCATACCCCCTTATTCAAAAAACATCTTCCAACAGCATAAAAACTCTAAACGCTGTCTTTTCATGCATACCACTCTTATTAAAAAAACATCTTCCAACAGCATAAAAACTCCGAACGCTGTCTTTTCATGCATACTCCCCTTATTAAAAAAAACATCTTCCAACAGGATAAAAACTCTAAACGCTGTCTTTTCATGCATACCCCTCTTATTAAAAAAAACATCTTCCAACATCATAAAAACTCTAAACGCTGTCTTTTCATGCATACCTCCCTTATTAAAAAAACATCTTCCAACAGCATAAAATCTCTGAACGCTATCTTTTCATGCATACCCCCCTTATTAAAAATAACATCTTCCAACATCATAAAAACTCTAAACGCTATATTTTCATGCATATCCCCTTATTAAAAAAACATCTTCCAACAGCATAAAAACTCAAAACGCTGTCTTTTCATGCATACCCCGATTGTTAAAAAAAACATCTTCCAACAGCATAAAAACTCTAAACGCTGTCTTTTCAAGCATACTCCCCTTATTAAAAAAAACATCTTCCAACACTCTAAACGTTGTCTTTTCATGTATACCCCCTTATTAAAAAAACATCTTCCAACAGCATAAAAACTCTAAACGCTATCTTTTCATGCATATCCCCTTATTAAAACAAACATCTTCCAACAGCATAAAAACTCAAAACGCGATCTTTTCATGAATACCCCCCTTATTAAAAAAACATCTTCCAACAGCATAAAAACTCTAAACGCTGTCTTTTCATGCATACCCCCCTTATTAAAAAACATCTTCCAACAGCATAAAAACTCTAAACGCTGTCTTTTCATGCATACCCCCCTTATTAAAAAAAACATCTTCCAACTGCATAAAAACTAAAAACGATGTCTTTTCATGCATACCCCCATTGTTAAAAAAACATCTTCCAACAGCATAAAAACTCTAAACGCTGTCTTTTATGCATACCCCCTTATTAAAAAAACATCTTCCAACAGCTTAAAAACTCTAAACGCTGTCTTTTCATGCACACCACTCTTATTAAAAAAACATCTTCCATCAGCATAAAACTCTAAACGCTGTCTTTTCATGCATACCCCATTCTAAAAAAACATCTTCAAACAGCATAAAAACTCTAAACGTTGTCTTTTCATGTATACCCCCCTTATTAAAAAAACATCTTCCAACAGCATAAAAACTCTAAACGCTATCTTTTCATGCATATCCCCTTATTAAAAAAACATCTTCCAACAGCATAAAAACTCAAAACGCTGTCTTTTCATGCATACCCCCCTTATTAAAAAAGAACATCTTCAAACAGCATAAAAACTCAAAACGCTGTCTTTTCATGCATACCCCCATTGTTAAAAAAAACATCTTCCAACAGCATAAAAACTCTAAACGCTGTCTTTTCATGCATACCCCCCTTATTAAAAAAGAACATCTTCCAACAGCATAAGAACTCAAAACGCTGTCTTTTCATGCATACCCCCATTGTTAAAAAAAAATCTTCCAACAGCATAAAAACTCTAAACGCTGTCTTTTCATGCATACCCCCCTTATTAAAAAAAACATCTTCCAACAGGATAAAAACTCTAAACGTTGTCTTTTCATGCATACCCCCTTTATTTAAAAAGAACATCTTCCAACAACATAAAAACTCAAAACGCTGTCTTTTCATGCATACCCCGATTGTTAAAAAAAACATCTTCCAACAGCATAAAAACTCTAAACGCTGTCTTTTCATGCATACCCCCCTTATTAAAAAACATCTTCCAACAGCATAAAAACTCTAAACGCTGTCTTTTCATGCATACTCCCCTTCTTAAAAAAATCATCTTCCAACAGCATAAAAACTCTAAACGCTGTCTTTTCATGCATACACCCTTATTAAAAAAAATATCTTCCAACAGCATAAAAACTCTAAACGATGTCTATTCATGCATACCCCCCTTATTAAAAAAACATCATCCAACAACATAAAAACTCTAAACGCTGTCTTTTCATGCATACCCCCTTATTATAAAACATCTTTCAACAGCATAAAAACTCTAAACGCTGTCTTTTCATGCATACCCCTTATTAAAAAAGAACATCTTCCAACAGCATAAAAACTCAAAACGCTGTCTTTTCATGCATACCCCCATTGTTAAAAAAAACGCCTTCCAACAGCATAAAAACTCTAAACCCTGTCTTTTCATGCATACTCCCCTTCTTAAAAAAAACATCTTCCAACAGCATAAAAACTCTAAACGCTATCTTTTCATGCATACACTCTTATTAAAAAAACATCTTCCAACAGCATAAAATATCTAAACGCTGTCTATTCATGCATACCCCCTTTATTAAAAAAAACATCATCCAACAGCATAAAAACTCTAAACGCTGTCTTTTCATGCATACCCCCTTATTAAAAAAACAACTTCCGACAGCATAAAAACTCTAAACGTTGTCTTTTCATGCATACCCCCTTATTAAAAAAACATCTTCCAACAGCATAAAAACTCTAAACACTGTATTTTTTTGCATACCCCCCTTATTAAAAAAACATCTTCCAATAGTATAAAAACTATAAACGCTGTCTTTTCATGCATACCCCCTTATTAAAAAAAACATCTACCAACAACATAAAATCTCTAAACACTGTATTTTCTTGCATACCCTCCTTATTAAAAAAACATCTTCCAACAGTATAAAAACTATAAACGCTGTCTTTTCATGCATACCCCCCTTATTAAAAAAACTTCTACCAACAACATAAAATCTCTGAACGCTGACTTTTCATGCATACCCCCCCTATTAAAAAAAACATCTTCCAACAGCATAAAAACTCTAAACGCTGTGTTTTCATGCATACCCCCTTATTAAAAAAAACATCTTCCAACAACATAAAAACTCTAAACGCTGTCTTTTATGCATACCCCCTTATTCAAAAAACATCTTCCAACAGCATAAAAACTCTAAATGCTGTCATTTCATGCATACCACTCTTATTAAAAAAACATCTTCCAACAGCATAAAAACTCCGAACGCTGTCTTTTCATGCATACTCCCCTTATTAAAAAAAACATCTTCCAACAGGATAAAAACTCTAAACGCTGTCTTTTCATGCATACCCCTCTTATTAAAAAAAACATCTTCCAACAGCATAAAAACTCTAAACGTTGTCTTTTCATGCATACCTTCCTTATTAAAAAAACATCTTCCAACAGCATAAAATCTCTGAACGCTGTCTTTTCATGCATACCCCCCTTATTAAAAATAACATCTTCCAACAGCATAAAAACTCTAAACGCTATATTTTCATGCATATCCCCTTATTAAAAAAACATCTTCCAACAGCATAAAAACTCAAAACGCTGTCTTTTCATGAATACCCCCCTTATTAAAAAAAAACATCTTCCAACAGCATAAAAACTCTAAACGCTGTCTTTTCATGCATACTCCCCTTATTAAAAAAAACATCTTCCAACACTCTAAACGTTTTTTTTTCATGTATACCCCCCTTATTAAAAAAACATCTTCCAACAGCATAAAAACTCTAAACGCTATCTTTTCATGCATATCCCCTTATTAAAACAAACATCTTCCAACAGCATAAAAACTCAAAACGCGGTCTTTTCATGAATACCCCCCTTATTAAAAAAAACATCTTCCAACAGCATAAAAACTCTAAACGCTGTCATTTCATGCATACACCCCTTATTAAAAAGCATCTTCCAACAGCATAAAAACTCTAAACGCTGTCTTTAATGCATACCCCCCTTATTAAAAAAAACATCTTCCAACTGCATAAAAACTAAAAACGATGTCTTTTCATGCATACCCCCATTGTTAAAAAAACATCTTCCAACAGCATAAAAACTCTAAACGCTGTCTTTTATGCATACCCCCTTATTAAAAAAACATCTTCCAACAGCTTAAAAACTCTAAACGCTGTCTTTTCATGCATACCACTCTTATTAAAAAAAACATCTTCCATCAGCATAAAACTCTAAACGCTGTCTTTTCATGCATACCCCATTCTAAAAAAAACATCTTCCAACAGCATAAAAACTCTAAACGTTGTCTTTTCATGTATACCCCCCTTATTAAAAAAAACATCTTCCAACAGCATAAAAACTCTAAACGCTATCTTTTCATGCATATCCCCTTATTAAAAAAACATCTTCCAACAGCATAAAAACTCAAAACGCTGTCTTTTCATGCATACCCCCCTTATTAAAAAAGAACATCTTCAAACAGCATAAAAACTCAAAACGTTGTCTTTTCATGCATACCCCCATTGTTAAAAAAAACATCATCCAACAGCATAAAAACTCTAAACGCTGTCTTTTCATGCATACCCCCCTTATTAAAAAAGAACATCTTCCAACAGCATAAAAACTCTAAACTTTGTCTTTTCATGCATACCCCCATTGTTAAAAAAAACATCTTCCAACAGCAAAAAACTCTAAACGCTGTCTTTTCATGCATACCCCCCTTATTAAAAAAAACATCTTCCAACAGGATAAAAACTCTAAACGTTGTCTTTTCATGCATACCCTCCTTATTAAAAAAGAACATCTTCCAACAGCATAAAAACTCAAAACGCTGTCTTTTCATGCATACCCCCATTGTTAAAAAAACATCTTCCAACAGCATAAAAACTCTAAACGCTGTCTTTTCATGCATACCCCCTTATTATAAAACATCTTTCAACAGCATAAAAACTCTAAACGCTGTCTTTTCATGCATACCCCTTATTAAAAAAGAACATCTTCCAACAGCATAAAAACTCAAAACGCTGTCTTTTCATGCATACCCCCATTGTTAAAAAAAACGCCTTCCAACAGCATAAAAACTCTAAACCCTGTCTTTTCATGCATACTCCCCTTCTTAAAAAAAACATCTTCCAACAGCATAAAAACTCTAAACGCTATCTTTTCATGCATACACTCTTATTAAAAAAACATCTTCCAACAGCATAAAATATCTAAACGCTGTCTATTCATGCATACCCCCTTTATTAAAAAAAACATCATCCAACAGCATAAAAACTCTAAACGCTGTCTTTTCATGCATACCCCCTTATTAAAAAAACAACTTCCGACAGCATAAAAACTCTAAACGTTGTCTTTTCATGCATACCCCCTTATTAAAAAAACATCTTCCAACAGCATAAAAACTCTAAACACTGTATTTTTTTGCATACCCCCCTTATTAAAAAAACATCTTCCAATAGTATAAAAACTATAAACGCTGTCTTTTCATGCATACCCCCTTATTAAAAAAAACATCTACCAACAACATAAAATCTCTAAACACTGTATTTTCTTGCATACCCTCCTTATTAAAAAAACATCTTCCAACAGTATAAAAACTATAAACGCTGTCTTTTCATGCATACCCCCCTTATTAAAAAAACTTCTACCAACAACATAAAATCTCTGAACGCTGACTTTTCATGCATACCCCCCCTATTAAAAAAAACATCTTCCAACAGCATAAAAACTCTAAACGCTGTGTTTTCATGCATACCCCCTTATTAAAAAAAACATCTTCCAACAACATAAAAACTCTAAACGCTGTCTTTTATGCATACCCCCTTATTCAAAAAACATCTTCCAACAGCATAAAAACTCTAAATGCTGTCATTTCATGCATACCACTCTTATTAAAAAAACATCTTCCAACAGCATAAAAACTCCGAACGCTGTCTTTTCATGCATACTCCCCTTATTAAAAAAAACATCTTCCAACAGGATAAAAACTCTAAACGCTGTCTTTTCATGCATACCCCTCTTATTAAAAAAAACATCTTCCAACAGCATAAAAACTCTAAACGTTGTCTTTTCATGCATACCTTCCTTATTAAAAAAACATCTTCCAACAGCATAAAATCTCTGAACGCTGTCTTTTCATGCATACCCCCCTTATTAAAAATAACATCTTCCAACAGCATAAAAACTCTAAACGCTATATTTTCATGCATATCCCCTTATTAAAAAAACATCTTCCAACAGCATAAAAACTCAAAACGCTGTCTTTTCATGAATACCCCCCTTATTAAAAAAAAACATCTTCCAACAGCATAAAAACTCTAAACGCTGTCTTTTCATGCATACTCCCCTTATTAAAAAAAACATCTTCCAACACTCTAAACGTTTTTTTTTCATGTATACCCCCCTTATTAAAAAAACATCTTCCAACAGCATAAAAACTCTAAACGCTATCTTTTCATGCATATCCCCTTATTAAAACAAACATCTTCCAACAGCATAAAAACTCAAAACGCGGTCTTTTCATGAATACCCCCCTTATTAAAAAAAACATCTTCCAACAGCATAAAAACTCTAAACGCTGTCATTTCATGCATACACCCCTTATTAAAAAGCATCTTCCAACAGCATAAAAACTCTAAACGCTGTCTTTAATGCATACCCCCCTTATTAAAAAAAACATCTTCCAACTGCATAAAAACTAAAAACGATGTCTTTTCATGCATACCCCCATTGTTAAAAAAACATCTTCCAACAGCATAAAAACTCTAAACGCTGTCTTTTATGCATACCCCCTTATTAAAAAAACATCTTCCAACAGCTTAAAAACTCTAAACGCTGTCTTTTCATGCATACCACTCTTATTAAAAAAAACATCTTCCATCAGCATAAAACTCTAAACGCTGTCTTTTCATGCATACCCCATTCTAAAAAAAACATCTTCCAACAGCATAAAAACTCTAAACGTTGTCTTTTCATGTATACCCCCCTTATTAAAAAAAACATCTTCCAACAGCATAAAAACTCTAAACGCTATCTTTTCATGCATATCCCCTTATTAAAAAAACATCTTCCAACAGCATAAAAACTCAAAACGCTGTCTTTTCATGCATACCCCCCTTATTAAAAAAGAACATCTTCAAACAGCATAAAAACTCAAAACGTTGTCTTTTCATGCATACCCCCATTGTTAAAAAAAACATCATCCAACAGCATAAAAACTCTAAACGCTGTCTTTTCATGCATACCCCCCTTATTAAAAAAGAACATCTTCCAACAGCATAAAAACTCTAAACTTTGTCTTTTCATGCATACCCCCATTGTTAAAAAAAACATCTTCCAACAGCAAAAAACTCTAAACGCTGTCTTTTCATGCATACCCCCCTTATTAAAAAAAACATCTTCCAACAGGATAAAAACTCTAAACGTTGTCTTTTCATGCATACCCTCCTTATTAAAAAAGAACATCTTCCAACAGCATAAAAACTCAAAACGCTGTCTTTTCATGCATACCCCCATTGTTAAAAAAAACATCTTCCAACAGCATAAAAACTCTAAACGCTGTCTTTTCATGCATACCCCCCTTATTAAAAAACATTTTCCAACAGCATAAAAACTCTAAACGCGGTCTTTTCATGCATACTCCCCTTCTTAAAAAAAACATCTTCCAATAGCATAAAAACTCTAAACGCTGTCTTTTCATGCATACACCCTTATTAAAAAAAATATCTTCCAACAGCATAAAAACTCTAAACGATGTCTATTCATGCATACCCCCCTTATTAAAAAAACATCATCCAACAGCATAAAAACTCTAAACGCTGTCTTTTCATGCATACCCTCTTATTATAAAACATCTTCCAACAGCATAAAAACTCTAAACGCTGTCTTTTCATGCATACCCCTTATTAAAAAAGAACATCTTCCAACAGCATAAAAACTCAAAACGCTGTCTTTTCATGCATACCCCCATTGTTAAAAAAAACGTCTTCCAACAGCATAAAAACTCTAAACCCTGTCTTTTCATGCATACTCCCCTTCTTAAAAAAAACATCTTCCAACAGCATAAAAACTCTAAACGCTATATTTTCATGCATACACCCTTATTAAAAACACATCTTCCAACAGCATAAAATCTGTAAACGCTGTCTATTCATGCATACCCCCCTTATTAAAAAAACATCATCCAACAGCATAAAAACTCTAAACGCTGTCTTTTCATGCATACCCCCTTATTAAAAAAAACAACTTCCGACAGCATAAAAACTCTAAACGTTGTCTTTTCATGCATACCCCCTTATTAAAAAAATATCTTCCAACAGCATAAAAACTCTAAACACTGTATTTTCTTGCATACCCCCCTTATTAAAAAAACATCTTCCAACAGTATAAAAACTATAAACGCTGACTTTTCATGCATACCCCCATTGTTAAAAAAAACATCTACCAACAACATAAAATCTCTAAACACTGTATTTTCTTGCATTCCCCCTTTATTAAAAAAACATCTTCCAACAGTATAAAAACTATAAACGCTGTCTTTTCATGCATATCCCCTTATTAAAACAAACATCTTCCAACAGCATAAAAACTCAAAACGCAGTCTTTTCATGAATACCCCCCTTATTAAAAAAAACATCTTCCAACAGCATAAAAACTCTAAACGCTGTCATTTCATGCATA
Organism: Allium fistulosum; assembly: GCA_030737815.1. Classification (NCBI taxonomy): domain Eukaryota; kingdom Viridiplantae; phylum Streptophyta; class Magnoliopsida; order Asparagales; family Amaryllidaceae; genus Allium; species Allium fistulosum. The sequence continues at coordinate 6,290,240 of JASFAW010000018.1, forward strand.
CCCCCCTTATTAAAAAACATCTTCCAACAGCATAAAAACTCTAAACGCTGTCTTTTCATGCATACCCCCCTTATTAAAAAAACATCTTCCAACTGCATAAAAACTAAAAACGATGTCTTTTCATGCATACCCCCATTGTTAAAAAAACATCTTCCAACAGCATAAAAACTCTAAACGCTGTCTTTTATGCATACCCCCTTATTAAAAAAACATCTTCCAACAGCTTAAAAACTCTAAACGCTGTCTTTTCATGCATACCACTCTTATTAAAAAAAACATCTTCCATCAGCATAAAACTCTAAACGCTGTCTTTTCATGCATACTCCATTCCAAAAAAAACATCTTCCAACAGCATAAAAACTCTAAACGTTGTCTTTTCATGTATACCCCCCTTATTAAAAAAAACATCTTCCAACAGCATAAAAACTCTAAACGCTATCTTTTCATGCATATCCCCTTATTAAAAAAACATCTTCCAACAGCATAAAAACTCAAAACGCTGTCTTTTCATGCATACCCCCCTTATTAAAAAAGAACATCTTCAAACAGCATAAAAACTCAAAACGCTGTCTTTTCATACATACCCCCATTGTTAAAAAAAACATCTTCCAACAACATAAAAACTCTAAACGCTGTCTTTTCATGCATACCCCCCTTATTAAAAAAGAACATCTTCCAACAGCATAAAAACTCTAAACTTTGTCTTTTCATGCATACCCCCATTGTTAAAAAAAACATCTTCCAACAGCATAAAAACTCTAAACGCTGTCTTTTCATGCATACCCCCCTTATTAAAAAAAACATCTTCCAACAGGATAAAAACTCTAAACGTTGTCTTTTCATGCATACCCTCCTTATTAAAAAAGAACATCTTCCAACAGCATAAAAACTCAAAACGCTGTCTTTTCATGCATACCCCCATTGTTAAAAAAAACATCTTCCAACAGCATAAAAACTCTAAACGCTGTCTTTTCATGCATACCCCCCTTATTAAAAAACATTTTCCAACAGCATAAAAACTCTAAACGCTGTCTTTTCATGCATACTCCCCTTCTTAAAAAAAACATCTTCCAATAGCATAAAAACTCTAAACGCTGTCTTTTCATGCATACACCCTTATTAAAAAAAATATCTTCCAACAACATAAAAACTCTAAACGATGTCTATTCATGCATACCCCCCTTATTAAAAAAACATCATCCAACAGCATAAAAACTCTAAACGCTGTCTTTTCATGCATACCCCCTTATTATAAAACATCTTCCAACAGCATAAAAACTCTAAACGCTGTCTTTTCATGCATACCCCTTATTAAAAAAGAACATCTTCCAACAGCATAAAAACTCAAAACGCTGTCTTTTCATGCATACCCCCATTGTTAAAAAAACGTCTTCCAACAGCATAAAAACTCTAAACCATGTCTTTTCATGCATACTCCCCTTCTTAAAAAAAACATCTTCCAACAGCATAAAAACTCTAAACGCTATATTTTCATGCATACACCCTTATTAAAAAACATCTTCCAACAGCATAAAATCTCTAAACGCTGTCTATTCATGCATACCCCCCTTATTAAAAAAAACATCATCCAACAGCATAAAAACTCTAAACGCTGTCTTTTCATGCATACCCCCTTATTAAAAAAAACAACTTCCGACAGCATAAAAACTCTAAACGTTGTCTTTTCATGCATACCCCCTTATTAAAAAAACATCTTCCAACAGCATAAAAACTCTAAACACTGTATTTTCTTGCATACCCCGCTTATTAAAAAAACATCTTCCAACAGTATAAAAACTATGAACGCTGTCTTTTCATGCATACCCCCATTGTTAAAAAAAACATCTACCAACAACATAAAATCTCTAAACACTGTATTTTCTTGCATACCCCCTTTATTAAAAAAACATCTTCCAACAGTATAAAAACTATAAACGCTGTCTTTTCATGCATATCCCCTTATTAAAACAAACATCTTCCAACAGCATAAAAACTCAAAACGCGGTCTTTTCATGAATACCCCCCTTATTAGAAAAAACATCTTCCAACAGCATAAAAACTCTAAACGCTGTCATTTCATGCATACCCCCCTTATTAAAAAACATCTTCCAACAGCATAAAAACTCTAAACGCTGTCTTTTCATGCATACCCCCCTTATTAAAAAAACATCTTCCAACTGCATAAAAACTAAAAACGATGTCTTTTCATGCATACCCCCATTGTTAAAAAAACATCTTCCAACAGCATAAAAACTCTAAACGCTGTCTTTTATGCATACCCCCTTATTAAAAAAACATCTTCCAATAGCTTAAAAACTCTAAACGCTGTCTTTTCATGCATACCACTCTTATTAAAAAAACATCATCCATCAGCATAAAACTCTAAACGCTGTCTTTTCATGCATACCCCATTCTAAAAAAAACATCTTCCAACAGCATAAAAACTCTAAACGTTGTCTTTTCATGTATACCCCCCTTATTAAAAAAAACATCTTCCAACAGCATAAAAACTCTAAACGCTATCTTTTCATGCATATCCCCTTATTAAAAAAACATCTTCCAATAGCATAAAAACTCAAAACGCTGTCTTTTCATGCATACCCCCCTTATTAAAAAAGAACATCTTCAAACAACATAAAAACTCAAAACGCTGTCTTTTCATGCATACCCCCATTGTTAAAAAAAACATCTTCCAACAGCATAAAAACTCTAAACGCTGTCTTTTCATGCATACCCCCCTTATTAAAAAAGAACATCTTCCAACAGCATAAAAACTCTAAACTTTGTCTTTTCATGCATACCCCCATTGTTAAAAAAAACATCTTCCAACAGCATAAAAACTCTAAACGCTGTCTTTTCATGCATACCCCCCTTATTAAAAAAAACATCTTCCAACAGGATAAAAACTCTAAACGTTGTCTTTTCATGCATACCCTCCTTATTAAAAAAGAACATCTTCCAACAGCATAAAAACTCAAAACGCTGTCTTTTCATGCATACCCCCATTGTTAAAAAAAACATCTTCCAACAGCATAAAAACTCTAAACGCTGTCTTTTCATGCATACCCCCCTTATTAAAAAACATTTTCCAACAGCATAAAAACTCTAAACGCTGTCTTTTCATGCATACTCCCCTTCTTAAAAAAAACATCTTCCAATAGCATAAAAACTCTAAACGCTGTCTTTTCATGCATACACCCTTATTAAAAAAAATATCTTCCAACAGCATAAAAACTCTAAACGATGTCTATTCATGCATACCCCCCTTATTAAAAAAACATCATCCAACAACATAAAAACTCTAAACGCTGTCTTTTCATGCATACCCCCTTATTATAAAACATCTTCCAACAGCATAAAAACTCTAAACGCTGTCTTTTCATGCATACCCCTTATTAAAAAAGAACATCTTCCAACAGCATAAAAACTCAAAACGCTGTCTTTTCATGCATACCCCCATTGTTAAAAAAAACGTCTTCCAACAGCATAAAAACTCTAAACCCTGTCTTTTCATGCATACTCCCCTTCTTAAAAAAAACATCTTCCAACAGCATAAAAACTCTAAACGCTATATTTTCATGCATACACCCTTATTAAAAAAACATCTTCCAACAGCATAAAATCTCTAAACGCTGTCTATTCATGCATACCCCCCTTATTAAAAAAAACATCATCCAACAGCATAAAAACTCTAAACGCTGTCTTTTCATGCATACCCCCTTATTAAAAAAAAACAACTTCCGACAGCATAAAAACTCTAAACGTTGTCTTTTCATGCATACCCCCTTATTAAAAAAACATCTTCCAACAGCATAAAAACTCTAAACACTGTATTTTCTTGCATACCCCCCTTATTAAAAAAACATCTTCCAACAGTATAAAAACAATAAACGCTGTCTTTTCATGCATACCCCCCTTATTAAAAAAAACATCTACCAACAACATAAATTCTCTAAACACTGTATTTTCTTGCATACCCCCTTTATTAAAAAAACATCTTCCAACAGTATAAAAACTATAAACGCTGTCTTTTCATGCATACCCCCCTTATTAAAAAAACATCTACCAACAACATAAAATCTCTGAACGCTGTCTTTTCATGCATACCCCCCTTATTAAAAAAACATCTTCCAACAGCATAAAAACTCTAAACGCTGTGTTTTCATGCATACCCCCTTATTAAAAAAAACAACTTCCAACAACATAAAAACTCTAAACGCTGTCTTTTCTTGCATACCCCGCTTATTAAAAAAACATCTTCCAACAGTATAAAAACTATGAACGCTGTCTTTTCATGCATACCCCCATTGTTAAAAAAAACATCTACCAACAACATAAAATCTCTAAACACTGTATTTTCTTGCATACCCCCTTTATTAAAAAAACATCTTCCAACAGTATAAAAACTATAAACGCTGTCTTTTCATGCATATCCCCTTATTAAAACAAACATCTTCCAACAGCATAAAAACTCAAAACGCGGTCTTTTCATGAATACCCCCCTTATTAGAAAACACATCTTCCAACAACATAAAAACTCTAAACGCTGTCATTTCATGCATACCCCCCTTATTAAAAAACATCTTCCAACAGCATAAAAACTCTAAACGCTGTCTTTTCATGCATACCCCCCTTATTAAAAAAACATCTTCCAACTGCATAAAAACTAAAAACGATGTCTTTTCATGCATACCCCCATTGTTAAAAAAACATCTTCCAACAGCATAAAAACTCTAAACGCTGTCTTTTATGCATACCCCCTTATTAAAAAAACATCTTCCAACAGCTTAAAAACTCTAAACGCTGTCTTTTCATGCATACCACTCTTATTAAAAAAACATCATCCATCAGCATAAAACTCTAAACGCTGTCTTTTCATGCATACCCCATTCTAAAAAAAACATCTTCCAACAGCATAAAAACTCTAAACGTTGTCTTTTCATGTATACCCCCCTTATTAAAAAAAACATCTTCCAACAGCATAAAAACTCTAAACGCTATCTTTTCATGCATATCCCCTTATTAAAAAAACATCTTCCAATAGCATAAAAACTCAAAACGCTGTCTTTTCATGCATACCCCCCTTATTAAAAAAGAACATCTTCAAACAGCATAAAAACTCAAAACGCTGTCTTTTCATGCATACCCCCATTGTTAAAAAAAACATCTTCCAACAGCATAAAAACTCTAAACGCTGTCTTTTCATGCATACCCCCCTTATTAAAAAAGAACATCTTCCAACAGCATAAAAACTCTAAACTTTGTCTTTTCATGCATACCCCCATTGTTAAAAAAAACATCTTCCAACAGCATAAAAACTCTAAACGCTGTCTTTTCATGCATACCCCCCTTATTAAAAAAAACATCTTCCAACAGGATAAAAACTCTAAACGTTGTCTTTTCATGCATACCCTCCTTATTAAAAAAGAACATCTTCCAACAGCATAAAAACTCAAAACGCTGTCTTTTCATGCATACCCCCATTGTTAAAAAAAACATCTTCCAACAGCATAAAAACTCTAAACGCTGTCTTTTCATGCATACCCCCCTTATTAAAAAACATTTTCCAACAGCATAAAAACTCTAAACGCTGTCTTTTCATGCATACTCCCCTTCTTAAAAAAACATCTTCCAATAGCATAAAAACTCTAAACGCTGTCTTTTCATGCATACACCCTTATTAAAAAAAATATCTTCCAACAGCATAAAAACTCTAAACGATGTCTATTCATGCATACACCCCTTATTAAAAAAACATCATCCAACAACATAAAAACTCTAAACGCTGTCTTTTCATGCATACCCCCTTATTATAAAACATCTTCCAACAGCATAAAAACTCTAAACGCTGTCTTTTCATGCATACCCCTTATTAAAAAAGAACATCTTCCAACAGCATAAAAACTCAAAACGCTGTCTTTTCATGCATACCCCCATTATTAAAAAAAACGTCTTCCAACAGCATAAAAACTCTAAACCCTGTCTTTTCATGCATACTCCCCTTCTTAAAAAAAACATCTTCCAACAGCATAAAAACTCTAAACGCTATATTTTCATGCATACACCCTTATTAAAAAAACATCTTCCAACAGCATAAAATCTCTAAACGCTGTCTATTCATGCATACCCCCCTTATTAAAAAAAACATCATCCAACAGCATAAAAACTCTAAACGCTGTCTTTTCATGCATACCCCCTTATTAAAAAAACAACTTCCGACAGCATAAAAACTCTAAACGTTGTCTTTTCATGCATACCCCCTTATTAAAAAAACATCTTCCAACAGCATAAAAACTCTAAACACTGTATTTTCTTGCATACCCCCCTTATTAAAAAAACATCTTCCAACAGTATAAAAACTATAAACGCTGTCTTTTCATGCATACCCCCCTTATTAAAAAAAACATCTACCAACAACATAAATTCTCTAAACACTGTATTTTCTTGCATACCCCCTTTATTAAAAAAACATCTTCCAACAGTATAAAAACTATAAACGCTGTCTTTTCATGCATACCCCCCTTATTAAAAAAACATCTACCAACAACATAAAATCTCTGAACGCTGTCTTTTCATGCATACCCCCCTTATTAAAAAAACATCTTCCAACAGCATAAAAACTCTAAACGCTGTGTTTTCATGCATACCCCCTTATTAAAAAAAACAACTTCCAACAACATAAAAACTCTAAACGCTGTCTTTTATGCATACCCCCTTATTCAAAAAACATCTTCCAACAGCATAAAAACTCTAAACGCTGTCTTTTCATGCATACCACTCTTATTAAAAAAACATCTTCCAACAGCATAAAAACTCCGAACGCTGTCTTTTCATGCATACTCCCCTTATTAAAAAAAACATCTTCCAACAGGATAAAAACTCTAAACGCTGTCTTTTCATGCATACCCCCCTTATTAAAAAAAACATCTTCCAACCGCATAAAAACTCTAAACGCTGTCTTTTCATGCATATCCCCTTATTAAAAAAACATCTTCCAACAGCATAAAAACTCAAAACGCTGTCTTTTCATGAATACCCCCCTTATTAAAAAAAACATCTTCCAACAGCATAAAAACTCTAAACTCTGTCTTTTCATGCATACCCCCCTTATTAAAAAATATCTTCCAACAGCATAAAAACTCTAAACGCTGTCTTTTCATGCATACCCCCCTTATTAAAAAAAACATCTTCCAAAAGCATAAAAACTCAAAACGCTGTCTTTTCATGCATGCCCCCATTGTTAAAAAAAACATCTTCCAACAACATAAAAACTCTAAACGCTGTCTTTTCATGCATACCCCCTTATTAAAAAAAAACAACTTCCGACAGCATAAAAACTCTAAACGTTGTCTTTTCATGCATACCCCCTTATTAAAAAAACATCTTCCAACAGCATAAAAACTCTAAACACTGTATTTTCTTGCATACCCCCCTTATTAAAAAAACATCTTCCAACAGTATAAAAACTATAAACGCTGTCTTTTCATGCATACCCCCCTTATTAAAAAAACATCTACCAACAACATAAAATCTCTAAACACTGTATTTTCTTGCATACCCCCCTTATTAAAAAAACATCTTCCAACATTATAAAAACTATAAACACTGTCTTTTCATCCATACCCCCCTTATTAAAAAAACATCTACCAACAACATAAAATCTCTGAACGCTGTCTTTTCATGCATACCCCCTTATTAAAAAAAAACATCTTCCAACAGCATAAAAACTCTAAACGCTGTGTTTTCATGCATACCCCCTTATTAAAAAAAACAGCTTCCAACAACATAAAAACTCTAAACGCTGTCTTTTATGCATACCCCCTTATTCAAAAAACATCTTCCAACAGCATAAAAACTCTAAACGCTGTATTTTCATGCATACCACTCTTATTAAAAAAACATCTTCCAACAGCATAAAAACTCCGAACGCTGTCTTTTCATGCATACTCCCCTTATTAAAAAAAACATCTTCCAACAGGATAAAAACTCTAAACGCTGTCTTTTCATGCATACCCCCCTTATTAAAAAAAACATCTTCCAACCGCATAAAAACTCTAAACGCTGTCTTTTCATGCATATCCCCTTATTAAAAAAACATCTTCCAACAGCATAAAAACTCAAAACGCTGTCTTTTCATGAATACCCCCCTTATTAAAAAAAAAACATCTTCCAACTGCATAAAAACTCTAAACTCTGTCTTTTCATGCATACCCCCCTTATTAAAAAACATCTTCCAACAGCATAAAAACTCTAAACGCTGTCTTTTCATGCATATCCCCCTTATTAAAAAAAACATCTTCCAATAGCATAAAAACTCAAAACGCTGTCTTTTCATGCATACCCCCACTGTTAAAAAAAACATCTTCCAACAACATAAAAACTCTAAACGCTGTCTTTTTATGCATACTCCCCTTCTTAAAAAAAACATCTTCCAACAGCATAAAAACTCTAAACGCTGTCTTTTCATGCATACCCCCTTATTAAAAAAAAACATCTTCCAACAGCATAAAAACTCTAAACGTTGTCTTTTCCTGCATGCCCCTCTTATTAAAAAAACATCTTCCAACAGCATAAAAACTCTAAACGCTGTCATTTCATGCATACCCCCCTTATTAAAAAAACATCTTCCAACAGCATAAAATCTCTGAACGCTGTCTTTTCATGCATACCCCCTTATTAAAAAAACATCTTCCAACAGCATAAAAACTCTAAACGCTGTCTTTTCATGTATCCCTTATTAAAAAAGAACATCTTCAAACAGCATAAAAACTCAAAACGCTGTCTTTTCATGCATACCCCCATTGTTAAAAAAAACATCTTCCAACAGCATAAAAACTCTAAACGCTGTCTTTTCATGCATACCCCCCTTATTAAAAAAGAACATCTTCCAACAGCATAAAAACTCTAAACTTTGTCTTTTCATGCATACCCCCATTGTTAAAAAAAACATCTTCCAACAGCATAAAAACTCTAAACGTTGCCTTTTCATGCGTACCACCTTATTAAAAAAACATCTTCCAACAGCATAAAAACTCTAAACGTTGTATTTTCATGCATACCCCCCTTATTAAAAAAACATCTTCCAACAGTATAAAAACTATAAACGCTCTATTTTCATGCATACACCCCTTATTAAAAAAAACATCTTCCAACAGCATAAAAACTCTAAACGCTATCTTTTCATGCATACCCCCCTTATTAAAAAAAGAACATCTTCAAACAGCATAAAAACTCAAAACGCTGTCTTTTCATGCATACCCCCATTGTTAAAAAAAACATCTTCCAACAGCATAAAAACTCTAAACGCTGTCTTTTCATGCATACCCCCCTTATTAAAAAAGAACATCTTCAAACAGCATAAAAACTCAAAACGCTGTCTTTTCATGCATACCCCCATTGTTAAAAAAAACATCTTCCAACAGCATAAAAACTCTAAACGCTGTCTTTTCATGCATACACCCTTATTAAAAAAAATATCTTCCAACAGCATAAAAACTCTAAACGATGTATATTCATGCATACCCCCCTTATTAAAAAAACATCATCCAACAGCATAAAAACTCTAAACGCTGTCTTTTCATGCATACCCCCTTATTATAAAACATCTTTCAACAGCATAAAAACTCTAAACGCTGTCTTTTCATGCATACCCCTTATTAAAAAAGAACATCTTCCAACAGCATAAAAACTCAAAACGCTGTCTTTTCATGGATACCCCCATTGTTAAAAAAAACGTCTTCCAACAGCATAAAAACTCTAAACCCTGTCTTTTCATGCATACTCCCCTTCTTAAAAAAAACATCTTCCAACAGCATAAAAACTCTAAACGCTATCTTTTCATGCATACACTCTTATTAAAAAAACATCTTCCAACAGCATAAAATCTCTAAACGCTGTCTATTCATGCATACCCCCTTTATTAAAAAAAACATCATCCAACAGCATAAAAACTCTAAACGCTGCCTTTTCATGCATACCCCCTTATTAAAAAAAACAACTTCCGACAGCATAAAAACTCTAAACGTTGTCTTTTCATGCATACCCCCTTATTAAAAAAGAACATCTTCCAACAGCATAAAAACTCAAAACGCTGTCTTTTCATGCATACCCCCATTGTTAAAAAAAACATCTTCCAACAGCATAAAAACTCTAAACGCTGTCTTTTCATGCATACCCCCCTTATTAAAAAAAACATCTTCCAACAGGATAAAAACTCTAAACGTTGTCTTTTCATGCATACCCCCCTTATTAAAAAAGAACATCTTCCAACAGCATAAAAACTCAAAACGCTGTCTTTTCATGCATACCCCGATTGTTAAAAAAAACATCTTCCAACAGCATAAAAACTCTAAACGTTGTCTTTTCATGCATACCCCCTTATTAAAAAACATCTTCCAACAGCATAAAAACTCTTAACGCTGTCTTTTCATGCATACTCCCCTTCTTAAAAAAAACATCTTCCAACAGCATAAAAACTCTAAACGCTGTCTTTTCATGCATACACCCTTATTAAAAAAAATATCTTCCAACAGCATAAAAACTCTAAACGATGTCTATTCATGCATACCCCGCTTATTAAAAAAACATCATCCAACAGCATAAAAACTCTAAACGCTGTCTTTTCATGCATACCCCCTTATTATAAAACATCTTTCAACAGCATAAAAACTCTAAAAGCTGTCTTTTCATGCATACCCCTTATTAAAAAAGAACATCTTCCAACAGCATAAAAACTCAAAACGCTGTCTTTTCATGCATACCCCCATTGTTAAAAAAAACGTCTTCCAACAGCATAAAAACTCTAAACCCTGTCTTTTCATGCATACTCCCCTTCTTAAAAAAAACATCTTCCAACAGCATAAAAACTCTAAACGCTATCTTTTCATGCATACACTCTTATTAAAAAAACATCTTCCAACAGCATAAAATCTCTAAACGCTGTCTATTCATGCATACCCCCTTTATTAAAAAAAACATCATCCAACAGCATAAAAACTCTAAACGCTGTTTTTTCATGCATACCCCCTTATTAAAAAAAACAACTTCCGACAGCATAAAAACACTAAACGTTGTCTTTTCATGCATACCCCCTTATTAAAAAAACATCTTCCAACAGCATAAAAACTCTAAACACTGTATTTTCTTGCATACCTCCCTTATTAAAAAAACATCTTCCAACAGTATAAAAACTATAAACGCTGTCTTTTCATGCATACCCCCTTATTAAAAAAAACATCTACCAACAACATAAAATCTCTAAACACTGTATTTTCTTGCATACCCCCCTTATTAAAAAAACATCTTCCAACAGTATAAAAACTATAAACGCTGTCTTTTCATGCATACCCCCCTTATTAAAAAAACATCTACCAACAACATAAAATCTCTGAACGCTGTCTTTTCATGCATACCCACCTTATTAAAAAAAACATCTTCCAACAGCATAAAAACTCTAAACGCTGTGTTTTCATGCATACCCCCTTATTAAAAAAAACATCTTCCAACAACATAAAAACTCTAAACGCTGTCTTTTATGCATACCCCCTTATTCAAAAAACATCTTCCAACAGCATAAAAACTCTAAACGCTGTCATTTCATGCATACCACTCTTATTAAAAAAAACATCTTCCAACAGCATAAAAACTCCGAACGCTGTCTTTTCATGCATACTCCCCTTATTAAAAAAACATCTTCCAACAGGATAAAAACTCTAAACGCTGTCTTTTCATGCATATCCCTCTTATTAAAAAAAACATCTTCCAACAGCATAAAAAATCTAAACGCTGTCTTTTCATGCATACCTCCCTTATTAAAAAACATCTTCCAACAGCATAAAATCTCTGAACGCTGTCTTTTCATGCATACCCCCCTTATTAAAAAAGAACATCTTCCAACAGCATAAAAACTCAAAACGCTGTCTTTTCATGCATACCCCGATTGTTAAAAAAAACATCTTCCAACAGCATAAAAACTCTAAACGTTGTCTTTTCATGCATACCCCCTTATTAAAAAACATCTTCCAACAGCATAAAAACTCTTAACGCTGTCTTTTCATGCATACTCCCCTTCTTAAAAAAAACATCTTCCAACAGCATAAAAACTCTAAACGCTGTCTTTTCATGCATACACCCTTATTAAAAAAAATATCTTCCAACAGCATAAAAACTCTAAACGATGTCTATTCATGCATACCCCGCTTATTAAAAAAACATCATCCAACAGCATAAAAACTCTAAACGCTGTCTTTTCATGCATACCCCCTTATTATAAAACATCTTTCAACAGCATAAAAACTCTAAAAGCTGTCTTTTCATGCATACCCCTTATTAAAAAAGAACATCTTCCAACAGCATAAAAACTCAAAACGCTGTCTTTTCATGCATACCCCCATTGTTAAAAAAAACGTCTTCCAACAGCATAAAAACTCTAAACCCTGTCTTTTCATGCATACTCCCCTTCTTAAAAAAAACATCTTCCAACAGCATAAAAACTCTAAACGCTATCTTTTCATGCATACACTCTTATTAAAAAAACATCTTCCAACAGCATAAAATCTCTAAACGCTGTCTATTCATGCATACCCCCTTTATTAAAAAAAACATCATCCAACAGCATAAAAACTCTAAACGCTGTTTTTTCATGCATACCCCCTTATTAAAAAAAACAACTTCCGACAGCATAAAAACACTAAACGTTGTCTTTTCATGCATACCCCCTTATTAAAAAAACATCTTCCAACAGCATAAAAACTCTAAACACTGTATTTTCTTGCATACCTCCCTTATTAAAAAAACATCTTCCAACAGTATAAAAACTATAAACGCTGTCTTTTCATGCATACCCCCTTATTAAAAAAAACATCTACCAACAACATAAAATCTCTAAACACTGTATTTTCTTGCATACCCCCCTTATTAAAAAAACATCTTCCAACAGTATAAAAACTATAAACGCTGTCTTTTCATGCATACCCCCCTTATTAAAAAAACATCTACCAACAACATAAAATCTCTGAACGCTGTCTTTTCATGCATACCCACCTTATTAAAAAAAACATCTTCCAACAGCATAAAAACTCTAAACGCTGTGTTTTCATGCATACCCCCTTATTAAAAAAAACATCTTCCAACAACATAAAAACTCTAAACGCTGTCTTTTATGCATACCCCCTTATTCAAAAAACATCTTCCAACAGCATAAAAACTCTAAACGCTGTCATTTCATGCATACCACTCTTATTAAAAAAAACATCTTCCAACAGCATAAAAACTCCGAACGCTGTCTTTTCATGCATACTCCCCTTATTAAAAAAACATCTTCCAACAGGATAAAAACTCTAAACGCTGTCTTTTCATGCATATCCCTCTTATTAAAAAAAACATCTTCCAACAGCATAAAAAATCTAAACGCTGTCTTTTCATGCATACCTCCCTTATTAAAAAACATCTTCCAACAGCATAAAATCTCTGAACGCTGTCTTTTCATGCATACCCCCCTTATTAAAAATAACATCTTCCAAAAGCATAAAAACTCTAAACGCTATATTTTCATGCATATCCCCTTATTAAAAAAACATCTTCCAACAGCATAAAAACTCAAAACGCTGTCTTTTCATGAATACCCCCCTTATTAAAAAAAACATCTTCCAACAGCATAAAAACTCTAAACACTGTCTTTTCATGCATACTCCCCTTATTAAAAAAACATCTTCCAACACTCTAAACGTTGTCTTTTCATGTATACCCCCCTTATTAAAAAAACATCTTCCAACAGCATAAAAAATCTAAACGCTATCTTTTCATGCATATCCCCTTATTAAAACAAACATCTTCCAACAGCATAAAAACTCAAAACGCGGTCTTTTCATGAATACCCCCCTTATTAAAAAAAACATCTTCCAACAGCATAAAAACTCTAAACGCTGTCATTTCATGCATACCCCCCTTATTAAAAAACATCTTCCAACAGCATAAAAACTCTAAACGCTGTCTTTTCATGCATACCCCCCTTATTAAAAAAAACATCTTCCAACTGCATAAAAACTAAAAACGATGTCTTTTCATGCATACCCCCATTGTTAAAAAAACATCTTCCAACAGCATAAAAACTCTAAACGCTGTCTTTTATGCATACCCCCTTATTAAAAAAACATCTTCCAACAGCTTAAAAACTCTAAACGCTGTCTTTTCATGCATACCACTCTTATTAAAAAAAACATCTTCCATCAACATAAAACTCTAAACGCTGTCTTTTCATGCATACCCCATTCTAAAAAAAACATCTTCCAACAGCATAAAAACTCTAAACGTTGTCTTTTCATGTATACCCCCCTTATTAAAAAAAACATCTTCCAACAGCATAAAAACTCTAAACGCTATCTTTTCATGCATATCCCCTTATTAAAAAAACATCTTCCAACAGCATAAAAACTCAAAACGCTGTCTTTTCATGCATACCCCCCTTATTAAAAAAGAACATCTTCAAACAGCATAAAAACTCAAAACGCTGTCTTTTCATGCATACCCCCATTGTTAAAAAAAACATCTTCCAACAGCATAAAAACTCTAAACGCTGTCTTTTCATGCATACCCCCTTATTAAAAAAAACATCTTCCAACAGCTTAAAAACTCTAAACGCTGTCTTTTAATGCATACCACTCTTATTAAAAAAAACATCTTCCATCAGCATAAAACTCTAAACGCTGTCTTTTCATGCATACCCCATTCTAAAAAAAACATCTTCCAACAGCATAAAAACTCTAAACGTTGTCTTTTCATGTATACCCCCCGTATTAAAAAAAACATCTTCCAACAGCATAAAAACTCTAAACGCTATCTTTTCATGCATATCCCCTTATTAAAAAAACATCTTCCAACAGCATAAAAACTCAAAACGCTGTCTTTTCATGCATACCCCCCTTATTAAAAAAGAACATCTTCCAACAGCATAAAAACTTTAAACGCTGTCTTTTCATGCATACCCCCATTGTTAAAAAAAACATCTTCCAACAGCATAAAAACTCTAAACGCTGTCTTTTCATGCATACCCCCCTTATTAAAAAAAACATCTTCCAACAGGATAAAAACTCTAAACGTTGTCTTTTCATGCATACCCTCCTTATTAAAAAAGAATATCTTCCAACAGCATAAAAACTCAAAACGCTGTCTTTTCATGCATACCCCCATTGTTAAAAAAAACATCTTCCAACAGCATAAAAACTCTAAACGCTGTCTTTTCATGCATACCCCCCTTATTAAAAAACATTTTCCAACAGCATAAAAACTCTAAACGCTGTCTTTTCATGCATACTCCCCTTCTTAAAAAAACATCTTCCAATAGCATAAAAACTCTAAACGCTGTCTTTTCATGCATACACCCTTATTAAAAAAAATATCTTCCAACAGCATAAAAACTCTAAACGATGTCTATTCATGCATACCCCCCTTATTAAAAAAACATCATCCAACAGCATAAAAACTCTAAACGCTGTCTTTTCATGCATACCCCCTTATTATAAAACATCTTCCAACAGCATAAAAACTCTAAATGCTGTCTTTTCATGCATACCCCTTATTAAAAAAGAACATCTTCCAACAGCATAAAAACTCAAAACGCTGTCTTTTCATGCATACCCCCATTGTTAAAAAAAACATCTTCCAACAGCATAAAAACTCTAAACCCTGTCTTTTCATGCATACTCCCCTTCTTAAAAAAACATCTTCCAACAGCATAAAAACTCTAAACGCTATATTTTCATGCATACACCCTTATTAAAAAAACATCTTCCAACAGCATAAAATCTCTAAACGCTGTCTATTCATGCATACCCCCCTTATTAAAAAAAACATCATCCAACAGCATAAAAACTCTAAACGCTGTCTTTTCATGCATACCCCCTTATTAAAAAAACAACTTCCGACAGCATAAAAACTCTAAACGTTGTCTTTTCATGCATACCCCCTTATTAAAAAAACATCTTCCAACAGCATAAAAACTCTAAACACTGTATTTTCTTGCATACCCCCCTTATTAAAAAAACATCTTCCAACAGTATAAAAACTATAAACGCTGTCTTTTCATGCATACCCCCCTTATTAAAAAAAACATCTACCAACAACATAAAATCTCTAAACACTGTATTTTCTTGCATACCCCCTTTATTAAAAAAACATCTTCCAACAGTATAAAAACTATAAACGCTGTCTTTTCATGCATACCCCCCTTATTAAAAAAACATCTACCAACAACATAAAATCTCTGAACGCTGTCTTTTCATGCATACCCCCCTTATTAAAAAAAACATCTTCCAACAGCATAAAAACTCTAAACGCTGTGTTTTCATGCATACCCCCTTATTAAAAAACACAACTTCCAACAACATAAAAACTCTAAACGCTGTCTTTTATGCATACCCCCTTATTCAAAAAACATCTTCCAACAGCATAAAAACTCAAAACGCTGTCTTTTCATGCATACCCCCATTGTTAAAAAAAACGTCTTCCAACAGCATAAAAACTCCGAACGCTGTCTTTTCATGCATACTCCCCTTATTAAAAAAAACATCTTCCAACAGGATAAAAACTCTAAACGCTGTCTTTTCATGCATACCCCCCTTATTAAAAAATATCTTCCAACAGCATAAAAACTCTAAACGCTATATTTTCATGCATACACCCTTATTAAAAAAACATCTTCCAACAGCATAAAATCTCTAAACGCTGTCTATTCATGCATACCCCCCTTATTAAAAAAAACATCATCCAACAGCATGAAAACTCTAAACGCTGTCTTTTCATGCATACCCCCTTATTAAAAAAAACAACTTCCGACAGCATAAAAACTCTAAACGTTGTCTTTTCATGCATACCCCCTTATTAAAAAAACATCTTCCAACAGCATAAAAACTCTAAACATTGTATTTTCTTGCATACCCCCCTTATTAAAAAAACATCTTCCAACAGTATAAAAACTATAAACGCTGTCTTTTCATGCATACCCCCCTTATTAAAAAAAACATCTACCAACAACATAAAATCTCTAAACACTGTATTTTCTTGCATACCACCCTTATTAAAAAAACATCTTCCAACAGTATAAAAACTATAAACGCTGTCTTTTCATGCATACCCCCCTTATTAAAAAAACATCTACCAACAACATAAAATCTCTAAACGCTGTCTTTTCATGCATACCCCCCTTATTAAAAAAAACATCTTCCAACAGCATAAAAACTCTAAACGCTGTGTTTTCATGCATACCCCCTTATTAAAAAAAACAACTTCCAACAACATAAAAACTCTAAACGCTGTCTTTTATGCATACCCCCTTATTCAAAAAACATCTTCCAACAGCATAAAAACTCTAAACGCTGTCTTTTCATGCATACCACTCTTATTAAAAAACATCTTCCAACAGCATAAAAACTCCGAACGCTGTCTTTTCATGCATACTCCCCTTATTAAAAAAAACATCTTCCAACAGGATAAAAACTCTAAACGCTGTCTTTTCATGCATACCCCCCTTATTAAAAAAAAACATCTTCCAACCGCATAAAAACTCTAAACGCTGTCTTTTCATGCATATCCCCTTATTAAAAAAACATCTTCCAACAGCATAAAAACTCAAAACGCTGTCTTTTCATGAATACCCCCCTTATTAAAAAAAACATCTTCCAACAGCATAAAAACTCTAAACTCTGTCTTTTCATGCATACCCCTCTTATTAAAAAATATCTTCCAACAGCATAAAAACTCTAAACGCTGTCTTTTCATGCATACCCCCCTTATTAAAAAAAACATCTTCCAATAGCATAAAAACTCAAAACGCTGTCTTTTCATGCATGCCCCAATTGTTAAAAAAAACATCTTCCAACAACATAAAAACTCAAAACGCTGTCTTTTCATGCATACCCCCTTATTAAAAAAAACAACTTCCGACAGCATAAAAACTCTAAACGTTGTCTTTTCATGCATACCCCCTTATTAAAAAAACATCTTCCAACAGCATAAAAACTCTAAACACTGTATTTTCTTGCATACCCCCCTTATTAAAAAAACATCTTCCAACAGTATAAAAACTATAAACGCTGTCTTTTCATGCATACCCCCCTTATTAAAAAAAACATCTACCAACAACATAAAATCTCTAAACACTGTATTTTCTTGCATACCCCCCTTATTAAAAAAACATCTTCCAATAGCATAAAAACTCTAAACGCTATCTTTTCATGCATACACCCTTATTAAAAAAACATCTTCCTACAGCATAAAATCTCTAAACGCTGTCTATTCATGCATACCCCCCTTATTAAAAAAAACATCATCCAACAGCATAAAAACTCTGAACGCTGTCTTTTCATGCATACCCCCTTATTAAAAAAAACAACTTCCGACCGCATAAAAACTCTAAACGTTGTCTTTTCATGCATACCCCTTTATTAAAAAAACATCTTTCAACAGCATAAAAACTCTAAACACTGTATTTTCTTGCATACCCCCCTTATTAAAAAAACATCTTCCAACAGTATAAAAACTATAAACGCTGTCTTTTCATGCATACCCCCCTTATTAAAAAAAACATCTACCAACAACATAAAATCTCCAAACACTGTATTTTCTTGCATACCCCCCTTATTAAAAAAACATCTTCCAACAGTATAAAAACTATAAACGCTGTCTTTTCATGCATACCCCCCTTATTAAAAAAAACATCTACCAACAACATAAAATCTCTGAACGCTGTCTTTTCATGCATACCCCCCTTATTAAAAAAAACATCTTCCAACAGCATAAAAACTCTAAACGCTGTGTTTTCATGCATACCCCCTTATTAAAAAAAACATCTTCCAACAACATAAAAACTCTAAACGCTGTCTTTTATGCATACCCCTTATTCAAAAAACATCTTCCAACAGCATAAAAACTCTAAACGCTGTCTTTTCATGCATACCACTCTTATTAAAAAAACATCTTCCAACAGCATAAAAACTCCGAACGCTGTCTTTTCATGTATACTCCCCTTATTAAAAAAAACATCTTCCAACAGGATAAAAACTCTAAACGCTGTCTTTTCATGTATACCCCCCTTATTAAAAAAAAACATCTTCCAACCGCATAAAAACTCTAAACGCTGTCTTTTCATGCATATCCCCTTATTAAAAAAACATCTTCCAACAGCATAAAAACTCAAAACGCTGTCTTTTCATGAATACCCCCCTTATTAAAAAAACATCTTCCAACAGCATAAAAACTCTAAACTCTGTCTTTTCATGCATACCCCCCTTATTAAAAAATATCTTCCAACAGCATAAAAACTCTAAACGCTGTCTTTTCATGCATACCCCCCTTATTAAAAAAAACATCTTCCAATAGCATAAAAACTCAAAACGCTGTCTTTTCATGCATGCCCCCATTGTTAAAAAAAACATCTTCCAACAACATAAAAACTCTAAACGCTGTCTTTTCATGCATACCCCCTTATTAAAAAAAACAACTTCCGACAGCATAAAAACTCTAAACGTTGTCTTTTCATGCATACCCCCTTATTAAAAAAACATCTTCCAACAGCATAAAAACTCTAAACACTGTATTTTCTTGCATACCCCCCTTATTAAAAAAACATCTTCCAACAGTATAAAAACTATAAACGCTGTCTTTTCATGCATACCCCCCTTATTAAAAAAAAACATCTACCAACAACATAAAATCTCTAAACACTGTATTTTCTTGCATACCCCCCTTATTAAAAAAACATCTTCCAACAGTATAAAAACTATAAACGCTGTCTTTTCATGCATACCCCCCTTATTAAAAAAACATCTACCAACAACATAAAATCTCTGAACGCTGTCTTTTCATGCATACCCCCCTTATTAAAAAAAACATCTTCCAACAGCATAAAAACTCTAAACGCTGTGTTTTCATGCATACCCCCTTATTAAAAAAAACAGCTTCCAACAACATAAAAACTCTAAACGCTGTCTTTTATGCATACCCCCTTATTCAAAAAACATCTTCCAACAGCATAAAAACTCTAAACGCTGTATTTTCATGAATACCACTCTTATTAAAAAAACATCTTCCAACAGCATAAAAACTCCGAACGCTGTCTTTTCATGCATACTCCCCTTATTAAAAAAAACATCTTCCAACAGGATAAAAACTCTAAACGCTGTCTTTTCATGCATACCCCCCTTATTAAAAAAAACATCTTCCAACCGCATAAAAACTCTAAACGCTGTCTTTTCGTGCATATCCCCTTATTAAAAAAACATCTTCCAACAGCATAAAAACTCAAAACGCTGTCTTTTCATGAATACCCCCTTATTAAAAAAAACATCTTCCAACAGCATAAAAACTCTAAACTCTGTCTTTTCATGCATACCCCCCTTATTAAAAAACATCTTCCAACAGCATAAAAACTCTAAACGCTGTCTTTTCATGCATACCCCCCTTATTAAAAAAAACATCTTCCAATAGCATAAAAACTCAAAACGCTGTCTTTTCATGCATACCCCCATTGTTAAAAAAAACATCTTCCAACAACATAAAAACTCTAAACGCTGTCTTTTTATGCATACTCCCCTTCTTAAAAAAAACATCTTCCAACAGCATAAAAACTCTAAACGCTGTCTTTTCATGCATACACCCTAATTAAAAAAAACATCTTCCAACAGCAGAAAAACTCTAAACGATGTCTATTCATGCATACCCCCCTTATTAAAAAAAACATCATCCAACAACATAAAAACTCTAAACGCTGTCTTTTCATGCATGCCCCCTTATTAAAAAAAACATCTTCCAACAGCATAAAAACTCTAAACGTTGTCTTTTCCTGCATGCCCCTCTTATTAAAAAAACATCTTCCAACAGCATAAAAACTCTAAACGCTGTCTTTTCATGCATACCCCCCTTATTAAAAAAACATCTTCCAACAGCATAAAATCTCTGAACGCTGTCTTTTCATGCATACCCCCTTATTAAAACAACATCTTCCAACATCATAAAAACTCTAAACGCTGTCTTTTCATGTATCCCTTATTAAAAAAAACATATTCCAACAGCATAAAAACTCTAAACGCTATCTTTTCATGCATACACCCTTATTAAAAAAACATCTTCCTACAGCATAAAATCTCTAAACGCTGTCTATTCATGCATACCCCCCTTATTAAAAAAAACATCATCCAACAGCATAAAAACTCTAAACGCTGTCTTTTCATGCATACCCCCTTATTAAAAAAAACAACTTCCGACCGCATAAAAACTCTAAACGTTGTCTTTTCATGCATACCCCTTTATTAAAAAAACATCTTTCAACAGCATAAAAACTCTAAACACTGTATTTTCTTGCATACCCCCCTTATTAAAAAAACATCTTCCAACAGTATAAAAACTATAAACGCTGTCTTTTCATGCATACCCCCCTTATTAAAAAAAACATCTACCAACAACATAAAATCTCCAAACACTGTATTTTCTTGCATACCCCCCTTATTAAAAAAACATCTTCCAACAGTATAAAAACTATAAACGCTGTCTTTTCATGCATACCCCCCTTATTAAAAAAAACATCTACCAACAACATAAAATCTCTGAACGCTGTTTTTTCATGCATACCCCCCTTATTAAAAAAAACATCTTCCAACAGCATAAAAACTCTAAACGCTGTGTTTTCATGCATACCCCCTTATTAAAAAAAACATCTTCCAACAACATAAAAACTCTAAACGCTGTCTTTTATGCATACCCCTTATTCAAAAAACATCTTCCAACAGCATAAAAACTCTAAACGCTGTCTTTTCATGCATACCACTCTTATTAAAAAAACATCTTCCAACAGCATAAAAACTCCGAACGCTGTCTTTTCATGTATACTCCCCTTATTAAAAAAAACATCTTCCAACAGGATAAAAACTCTAAACGCTGTCTTTTCATGTATACCCCCCTTATTAAAAAAAACATCTTCCAACCGCATAAAAACTCAAAACGCTGTCTTTTCATGCATATCCCCTTATTAAAAAAACATCTTCCAACAGCATAAAAACTCAAAACGCTGTCTTTTCATGAATACCCCCCTTATTAAAAAAACATCTTCCAACAGCATAAAAACTCTAAACTCTGTCTTTTCATGCATACCCCCCTTATTAAAAAATATCTTCCAACAGCATAAAAACTCTAAACGCTGTCTTTTCATGCATACCCCCCTTATTAAAAAATACATCTTCCAATAGCATAAAAACTCAAAACGCTGTCTTTTCATGCATGCCCCCATTGTTAAAAAAAACATCTTCCAACAACATAAAAACTCTAAACGCTGTCTTTTCATGCATACCCCCTTATTAAAAAAAACAACTTCCGACAGCATAAAAACTCTAAACGTTGTCTTTTCATGCATACCCCCTTATTAAAAATACATCTTCCAACAGCATAAAAAATCTAAACACTGTATTTTCTTGCATACCCCCCTTATTAAAAAAACATCTTCCAACAGTATAAAAACTATAAACGCTGTCTTTTCATGCATACCCCCCTTATTAAAAAAAAACATCTACCAACAACATAAAATCTCTAAACACTGTATTTTCTTGCATACCCCCCTTATTAAAAAAACATCTTCCAACAGTATAAAAACTATAAACGCTGTCTTTTCATGCATACCCCCCTTATTAAAAAAACATCTACCAACAACATAAAATCTCTGAACGCTGTCTTTTCATGCATAACCCCCTTATTAAAAAAAACATCTTCCAACAGCATAAAAACTCTAAACGCTGTGTTTTCATGCATACCCCCTTATTAAAAAAAACAGCTTTCAACAACATAAAAACTCTAAACGCTGTCTTTTATGCATACCCCCTTATTCAAAAAACATCTTCCAACAGCATAAAAACTCTAAACGCTGTATTTTCATGAATACCACTCTTATTAAAAAAACATCTTCCAACAGCATAAAAACTCCGAACGTTGTCTTTTCATGCATACTCCCCTTATTAAAAAAAACATCTTCCAACAGGATAAAAACTCTAAACGCTGTCTTTTCATGCATACCCCCCTTATTAAAAAAAACATCTTCCAACCGCATAAAAACTCTAAACGCTGTCTTTTCGTGCATATCCCCTTATTAAAAAAACATCTTCCAACAGCATAAAAACTCAAAACGCTGTCTTTTCATGAATACCCCCTTATTAAAAAAAACATCTTCCAACAGCATAAAAACTCTAAACTCTGTCTTTTCATGCATACCCCCCTTATTAAAAAACATCTTCCAACAACATAAAAACTCTAAACGCTGTCTTTTCATGCATACCCCCCTTATTAAAAAAAACATCTTCCAATAGCATAAAAACTCAAAACGCTGTCTTTTCATGCATACCCCCATTGTTAAAAAAAACATCTTCCAACAACATAAAAACTCTAAACGCTGTCTTTTTATGCATACTCCCCTTCTTAAAAAAAACATCTTCCAACAGCATAAAAACTCTAAACGCTGTCTTTTCATGCATACACCCTAATTAAAAAAAACATCTTCCAACAGTAGAAAAACTCTAAACGATGTCTATTCATGCATACCCCCCTTATTAAAAAAAACATCATCCAACAACATAAAAACTCTAAACGCTGTCTTTTCATGCATACCCCCTTATTAAAAAAAACATCTTCCAACAGCATAAAAACTCTAAACGTTGTCTTTTCCTGCATGCCCCTCTTATTAAAAAAACATCTTCCAACAGCATAAAAACTCTAAACGCTGTCTTTTCATGCATACCCCCCTTATTAAAAAAACATCTTCCAACAACATAAAATCTCTGAACGCTGTCTTTTCATGCATACCCCCTTATTAAAACAACATCTTCCAACATCATAAAAACTCTAAACGCTGTCTTTTCATGTATCCCTTATTAAAAAAAACATATTCCAACAGCATAAAAACTCTAAACGCTGTCTTTTATGCATACCCCCTTATTAAAAAAACATCTTCCAACAGCATAAAAACTCTAAACGCTGTCTTTTCATGCATACCACTCTTATTAAAAAACCATTTTCCAACAGCATAAAACTCTAAACGCTGTCTTTTCACGCATACCCCCATTCTAAAAAAACATCTTCCAACAGCATAAAAACTCTAAACGTTGCCTTTTCATGCATACCACCTTATTAAAAAAACATCTTCCAACAGCATAAAAACTCTAAACGCTGTATTTTCATGCATACCCCCCTTATTAAAAAACATCTTCCAACAGTATAAAAACTCTAAACGCTCTATTTTCATGCATACCCCCCTTATTAAAAAAAACATCTTCCAACAGCATAAAAACTCTAAACGCTGTCTTTTCATGCATACCCCCCTTATTAAAAAAGAACATCTTCAAACAGCATAAAAACTCAAAACGCTGTCTTTTCATGCATACCCCCATTGTTAAAAAAAACATCTTCAAACAGCATAAAAACTCTAAACGCTGTCTTTTCATGCATACCCCCCTTATTAAAAAAGAACATCTTCCAACAGCATAAAAACTCAAAACGCTGTCTTTTCATGCATACCCCCATTGTTAAAAAAAAACATCTTCCAACAGCATAAAAACTCTAAACGCTGTCTTTTCATGCATACCCCCCTTATTAAAAAAAACATCTTCCAACAGGATAAAAACTCTAAACGTTGTCTTTTCATGCATACCCCCTTATTAAAAAAGAACATCTTCCAACAGCATAAAAACTCAAAACGCTGTCTTTTCATTTATACCCCCATTGTTAAAAAAAACATCTTCTAACAGCATAAAAACTCTAAACGCTGTCTTTTCATGCATACCCCCCTTATTAAAAAACATCTTCCAACAGCATAAAAACTCTAAACGCTGTGTTTTCATGCATACTCCCCTTCTTAAAAAAACATCTTCCAACAGCATAAAAACTCTAAACGCTGTCTTTTCATGCATACACCCTTATTAAAAAAAATATCTTCCAACAGCATAAAAACTCTAAACGATGTCTATTCATGCATACCCCCCTTATTAAAAAAACATCATCCAACAGCATAAAAACTCTAAACGCTGTCTTTTCATGCATACCCCCTTATTATAAAACATCTTCCAACAGCATAAAAACTCTAAACGCTGTCTTTTCATGCATACCCCTTATTAAAAAAGAACATCTTCCAACAGCATAAAAACTCAAAACGCTGTCTTTTCATGCATACCCCCATTGTTAAAAAAAACGTCTTCCAACAGCATAAAAACTCTAAACCCTGTCTTTTCATGCATACTCCCCTTCTTAAAAAAACATCTTCCAACAGCATAAATACTCTAAACGCTATCTTTTCATGCATACACCCTTATTAAAAAAATATCTTCCAACATCATAAAATCTCTAAACGCTGTCTATTCATGCATACCCCCCCTTATTAAAAAAAACATCATCCAACAACATAAAAACTCTAAACGCTGTCTTTTCATGCATACCCCCTTATTAAAAAAACAACTTCCGACAGCATAAAAACTCTAAACGTTGTCTTTTCATGCATACCCCCTTATTAAAAAACCATCTTCCAACAGCATAAAAACTCTAAACACTGTATTTTCTTGCATACCCCCCTTATTAAAAAAACATCTTCCAACAGTATAAAAACTATAAACGCTGTTTTTTCATGCATACCCCCCTTATTAAAAAAAAACATCTACCAACAACATAAAATCTCTAAACACTGTATTTTCTTGCATACCCCCCTTATTAAAAAAACATCTTCCAACAGTATAAAAACTATAAACGCTGTCTTTTCATGCATACACCCCTTATTAAAAAAACATCTAGCATCAACATAAAATCTCTGAACGCTGTCTTTTCATGCATACCCCCCTTATTAAAAAAAACATCTTCCAACAGCATAAAAACTCTAAACGCTGTGTTTTCATGCATACCCCCTTATTAAAAAAACATCTTCCAACAACATAAAAACTCTAAACGCTGTCTTTTATGCATACCCCCTTATTCAAAAAACATCTTCCAACAGCATAAAAACTCTAAACGCTGTCTTTTCATGCATACCACTCTTATTAAAATAACATCTTCCAACAGCATAAAAACTTCGAACGCTGTCCTTTCATGCATACTCCCCTTATTAAAAAAAACATCTTCCAACAGGATAAAAACTCTAAACGCTGTCTTTTCATGCATACCCCCCTTATTAAAAAAAACATCTTCCAACCGCATAAAAACTCTAAACGCTGTCTTTTCATGCATATCCCCTTATTAAAAAAACATCTTCCAACAGCATAAAAACTCAAAACGCTGTCTTTTCATGAATACCCCCCTTATTAAAAAAAACATCTTCCAACAGCATAAAAACTCTAAACTCTGTCTTTTCATGCATACCCCCCTTATTAAAAAATATCTTCCAACAGCATAAAAACTCTAAACGCTGTCTTTTCATGCATACCCCCCTTATTAAAAAAAACATCTTCCAATAGCATAAAAACTCAAAACGCTGTCTTTTCATGCATGCCCCCATTGTTAAAAAAAAACATCTTCCAACAACATAAAAACTCTAAACGCTGTCTTTTCATGCATACCCCCTTATTAAAAAAAACAACTTCCGACAGCATAAAAACTCTAAACGTTGTCTTTTCATGCATACCCCCTTATTAAAAAAACATCTTCCAACAGCATAAAAATTCTAAACACTGTATTTTCTTGCATACCCCCTTATTAAAAAAACATCTTCCAACAGTATAAAAACTATAAACGCTGTCTTTTCATGCATACCCCCTTATTAAAAAAAAACATCTACCAACAACATAAAATCTCTAAACACTGTATTTTCTTGCATACCCCCTTATTAAAAAAACATCTTCCAACAGTATAAAAACTATAAACGCTGTTTTTTCATGCATACCCCCCTTATTAAAAAAACATCTACCAACAGCATACCCCCTTATTAAAAAAACATCTACCAACAGTATAAAAACTCTAAACGCTGTCTTTTCATGCATAACTCTTATTAACAAAACATCATCCATCAGCATAAAAACTCTAAACGTTGTGTTTTCATGCATACCCCCTTATTAAAAAAACATCTTCCAACCGCATAAAAACTCTAAATGCTGTCTTTTCATGCATACGCCCTTATTGAAAAAACATCTTCCAACAGCATAAAAACTCTAAACGCTGTCTATTCATGCATACCCCCCTTATTAAAAAAACATCATCCAACAGCATAAAAACTCTAAACGCTGTCTTTTCATGCATACCCCCTTATTAAAAAAAACATCTTCCAACAGCATAAAAACTCTAAACGTTGTCTTTTCCTACATGCCCCTCTTATTAAAAAAACATCTTCCAACAGCATAAAAACTCTAAACGCTGTCTTTTCATGCATACCCCCCTTATTAAAAAAACATCTTCCAACAGCATAAAATCTCTGAACGCTGTCTTTTCATGCATAACCCCTTATTAAAAAAACATCTTCCAACAGCATAAAAACTCTAAACGCTGTCTTTTCATGTATCCCTTATTAAAAAAAACATATTCCAACAGCATAAAAACTCTAAACGCTGTCTTTTATGCATACCCCCTTATTAAAAAAAACATCTTCCAACAGCATAAAAACTCTAAACGCTGTCTTTTCATGCATACCACTCTTATTAAAAAAACATTTTCCAACAGCATAAAACTCTAAACGCTGTCTTTTCACGCATACCCCCATTCTAAAAAAAACATCTTCCAACAGCATAAAAACTCTAAACGTTGCCTTTTCATGCATACCACCTTATTAAAAAAACATCTTCCAACAGCATAAAAACTCTAAACGCTGTATTTTCATGCATACCCCCCTTATTAAAAAAACATCTTCCAACAGTATAAAAACTCTAAACGCTCTATTTTCATGCATACCCCCCTTATTAAAAAAAACATCTTCCAACAGCATAAAAACTCTAAACGCTGTCTTTTCATGCATACCCCCCTTATTAAAAAAGAACATCTTCAAACAGCATAAAAACTCTAAACGCTGTCTTTTCATGCATACCCCCTTATTAAAAAAACATCTTCCAACAGCATAAAATCTCTGAACGTTGTCTTTTATGCATACCCCCTTATTAAAAAAAACATCTTCCAACAGCATAAAAACTCTAAACGCTGTCTTTTCATGCATACCCCTTTATAAAAAAAAACAACTTCAAACAGCATAAAAACTCAAAACGCTGTCTTTTCATGCATACCCCTCTTATTAAAAAAACATCTTCCAACCGCATAAAAATTCTAAACGCTGTATTTTCATGCATATCCCCTTATTAAAAAAACAACTTCCAACAGCATAAAAACTCAAAAGGCTGTCTTTTCATGAATACCCCCCTTATTAAAAAAACATCTTCCAACAGCATAAAAACTCTAAACGTTGTCTTTTCATGCATACCCTCCTTATTAAAAAACATCTTCTAACAGCATAAAAACTCTAAACGCTGTCTTTTCATGCATACCCCCCTTATTAAAAAAACATCTTCCAACAGCATAAAAACTCAAAACGCTGTCTTTTCATGCATACCCCCATTGTTAAAAAAAACATCTTCCAACAGCATAAAAACTCTAAACGATGTCTTTTCATGCATACTCCCCTTTTTAAAAAAAACATCTTCCAACAGCATAAAAACTCTAAACGCTGTCTTTTCATGCATACACCCTTATTAAAAAAACATCTTCCAACAACATAAAAACTCTAAACGATGTCTATTCATGCATACCCCCCTTATTAAAAAAAACATCATCCAACAGCATAAAAACTCCAAACGCTATCTTTTCATGCATACCCCCTTATTAAAAAACATCTTCCAACAGTATAAAAACTCTAAACGTTGTCTTTTTCTGCATACCCCCCTTATTAAAAAAACATCTTCCAACAGCATAAAAACTCCAAACGTTGTATTTTCATGCATACCCCCCTTATTAAAAAAACATCTTCCAACAGCATAAAAACTCCAAACGCTGTCTTTTCATGCATACCCCCTTATTAAAAAAAACATCTTCCAACAGCATAAAAACTCTAAACGCTGTCTTTTATGCATACCCTCTTATTAAAAAAAACATCTTCCAATAGCAAAAAAATCTAAACGTTGTCTTTTCATGAATACCACTCTTATTAAAAAAACATCTTCCAACAGCATAAAACTCTAAACGCTGTCTTTTCATGCATACCCCCATTCTAAAAAAACATCTTCCAACAGCATAAAAACTTTAAACGCTGTCTTTTCATGCATACCCCTCTTATTAAAAAAAACATCTTCCAACAACATAAAAACTCTAAACGCTGTCTTTTCATGCATACCCCCCTTATTAAAAAAAACATCTTCCAACAGCATAAAAACTCTAAACGCTGTCTTTACATGCATACCCCTTATTAAAAAAACATCTTCCAACAACATAAAAACTCTAAACGCTGTCTTTTATGCATACCCCCTTATTAAAAAAACATCTTCCAACAGTAGAAAAACTCTAAACGCTGTCTTTTCATGCATAACTCTTATTAACAAAACATCATCCATCAGCATAAAAACTCTAAACGCTGTGTTTTCATGCATACCCCCTTATTAAAAAAACATCTTCCAACCGCATAAAAACTCTAAACGCTGTCTTTTCATACATACGCCCTTATTGAAAAAACATCTTCCAACAGCATAAAAACTCTAAACGCTGTCTATTCATGCATACCCCCCTTATTAAAAAAAACATCTTCCAACAGCATAAAACTCTAAACGCTGTCTTTTCATGCATACCCCCTTATTAAAAAAACATTTCCAACAGCATAAAAACTCCAAACGCTGTATTTTCATGCATACCCCCCTTATTAAAAAAACTTCTTCAAACAGTATAAAAACTCTAAACGCTGTCGTTTCATGCATACCCCCCTTATTAAAAAAAACATCTTCCAACAGCATAAAATCTCTGAACGCTGTCTTTTCATGCATACCCCACTTATTAAAAAAAACATCTTCCAACAGCATAAAAACTCTAAACGCTGTCTTTTCATGCATACCTCCTTATTAAAAAAAACATCTTCCAACAGCATAAAAACTCTAAACGCTGTCTTTTATGCATACCCCCTTATAAAAAAAACATCTTCCAACAGCTTAAAAACTCTAAACGCTGTCTTTTCATGCATACCACTCTTATTAAAAAAAACATCTTCCATCAGCATAAAACTCTAAATGTTGTTTTTTCATGCATACCCCCATTCTAAAAAAACATCTTCCAACAGCATAAAAAGTTTAAACGCTGTCTTATCATGCATACCCCTCTTATTAAAAAAAAACATCTTCCAACAGGATAAAAACTCTAAACGCTGTCTTTTCATGCATGCCTCCCTTATTAAAAAAAACATCTTCCAACAGCATAAAATCTCTTAATGCTGTCTTTTCATGCATATCCCCCTTATTAAAAAAAACATCTTCCAACAGCATAAAAACTCTAAACGCTATCTTTTCATGCATATCCCCTTATTAAAAAAACATCTTCCAACAGCATAAAAACTCATAACGCTGTCTTTTCATGAATACCCGCCTTATTAAAAAAAACATCTTCCAACAACATAAAAACTCCAAACGCTGTTTTTTCATGCATACTCCCCTTATTAAAAAAAAACATCTTCCAACAGGATAAAAACTCTAAACGCTGTCTTTTCATGGATACCCCCATTATTAAAAAAACATCTTCCAACAGCATAAAAACTCTAAACGTTGCCTTTTCATGCATACCCCCTTATGAAAAAAATATCTTCCAACAGCATAAAAACTCTAAATGCTGTATTTTCATGCATACCCCCCTTATTAAAAAAACATCTTCCAATAGTATAAAAACTCTAAACGCTATATTTTCATGCATACCCCCCTAATTAAAAAAAACATCTTCCAACAGTATAAAATCTCTGAACGCTGTCTTTTCATGCATACCACCCTTATTAAAAAAAACATCTTCCAACAGCATAAAAACTCTAAACGTTGTCTTTTCATGCATACCCCCTTATTAAAAAAACATCTTCCAACAGCATAAAAACTATAAACGCTGTCTTTTATGCATACCCCCTTATTAAAAAAAACATCTTCCAACAGCATAAAAACTCTAAACGCTGTTTTTTCATGCATACCCCTTTATAAAAAAAACAAATTCAAACAGCATAAAAACTCTAAACGCTGTCTTTTCATGCATACCCCCCTTATTAAAAAAACATCTTCTAACTGCATAAAAACTCTAAACGCTGTCCTTTCATGCATATCCCTTATTAAAAAAACATCTTCCAACAGCATAAAAACTCAAAACGCTGCCTTTTCATGAACACCCCCCTTATTAAAAAAACATCTTCCAACAGCATAAAAACTCTAAACGCTGTCTTTTCATGCATACCCCCCTTATTAAAAAACATCTTCCAACAGCATAAAAACTCTAAACGCTGTCTTTTTTTGCATACCCCCCTTATTAAAAAAAACATCTTCCAACATCATAAAAACTTAAAACGCTGTCTTTTCATGCATACCCCCATTGTTAAAAAAAACATCTTCCAACAGCATAAAAACTCTTTTCACGCATACCCCCTTATTAAAAAAAAATCTTCCAACAGCATAAAAACTCTAAACGTTGTATTTTCATGCATACCCCCTTATTAAAAAAACATCTTCCAACAGTATAAAAACTCTAAACGCTGTCTTTTCATGCATACCCTCCTTATTAAAAAAACATCTTCCAACAGCATAAAATCTCTGAACGCTGTCTTTTCATGCATACCCTCCTTATTAAAAAAAACATCTTCCAATAGCATAAAAACTATAAATGTTGTCTTTTATGCATACCCCCTTATTAAAAAAACATCTTCCAACAGTAGAAAAACTCTAAACGCTGTCTTTTCATGCATAACTCTTATTAACAAAACATCATCCAACAGCATAAAAACTCTAAACGCTGTGTTTTCATGCATACCCCCTTATTAAAAAAGCATCTTCCAACCGCATAAAAACTCTAAACGCTGTCTTTTCATGCATACGCCCTTATTGAAAAAACATCTTCCAACAGCATAAAAACTCTAAACGATGTCTATTCATGCATACCCCCCTTATTAAAAAAACATCATCCAACAGCATAAAACTCTAAACGCTGTCTTTTCATGCATACCCCCTTATTAAAAAAAACATTTCCAACAGCATAAAAACTCAAAACGCTGTATTTTCATGCATACCCCCCTTATTAAAAAAAACTTCTTCAAACAGTATAAAAACTCTAAACGCTGTCGTTTCATGCATACCCCCCTTATTAAAAAAACATCTTCCAACAGCATAAAATCTCTGAACGCTGTCTTTTCATGCATACCCCACTTATTAAAAAAAACATCTTCCAACAGCATAAAAACTCTAAACGCTGTCTTTTCATGCATACCCCCTTATTAAAAAAAACATCTTCCAACAGCATAAAAACTCTAAACGCTGTCTTTTATGCATACCCCCTTATTTAAAAAAACATCTTCCAACAGCTTAAAAACTCTAAACGCTGTCTTTTCATGCATACCACTCTTATTAAAAAAAACATCTTCCCTCAGCATAATACTCTAAACGCTGTCTTTTCATGCATACCCCCATTCTAAAAAAACATCTTCCAACAACATAAAAACTTTGAACGCGGTCTTTTCATGCATACCCCTCTTATTAAAAAAAACATCTTCCAACAGGATAAAAACTCTAAACGCTGTCTTTTCATGCATACCCCCCTTATTAAAAAAAAACATCTTCCAACAGCATAAAATCTCTGAATGCTGTCTTTTCATGCATACCCCCCTTATTAAAAAAAACATCTTCCAACAGCATAAAAACTCTAAACGCTATCTTTTCATGCATATCCCCTTATTAAAAAAAACATCTTCCAACAGCATAAAAACTCATAACGCTGTCTTTTCATGAATACCCCCCTTATTAAAAAAAAACATCTTCCAACAGCATAAAAACTCTAAACGCTGTCTTTTCATGCATACTACCCTTATTAAAAAAAACATCTTCCAACAGGATAAAAACTCTAAACGCTGTCTTTTCATGGATACCCACCTTATTAAAAAAACATCTTCCAACAGCATAAAAACTCTAAACGTTGCCTTTTCATGCATACCCCCTTATTAAAAAAACATCTTCCAACAGCATAAAAACTCTAAACGCTGTATTTTCATGCACCCCCCTTATTAAAAAAACATCTTCCAACAGTATAAAAACTCTAAACGCTATATTCTCATGCATACCCCCTTATTAAAAAAAACATCTTCCAACAGCATAAAATCTCTGAACGCTGTCTTTTCATGCATACCACCCTTATTAAAAAAAAACATCTTCCAACAGCATAAAAACTCTAAACGCTGTCTTTTCATGCATACCCACTTATTAAAAAAACATCTTCCAACAGCATAAAATCTCTGAACGCTGTCTTTTATGCATACCCCCTTATTAAAAAACATCTTCCAACAGCATAAAAACTCTAAACGCTGTCTTTTCATGCATAACCCTTTATAAAAAACAAATTCAAACAGCATAAAAACTCTAAACGCTGTCTTTTCATGCATACCCTCCTTATTAAAAAAACATCTTCCAACCGCATAAAAACTCTAAACGCTGTCCGTTCAAGCATATCCCCTTATTAAAAAAAACATCTTCCAACAGCATAAAAACTCAAAACGCTGTCTTTTCATGAATACCCCCCTTATTAAAAAAACATCTTCCAACAGCATAAAAACTCTGAACGCTGTCTTTTCATGCATACCCCCTTTATTAAAAAACATCTTCCAACAGCATAAAAACTCTAAACGCTGTCTTTTTTTGCATACCCCCCTTATTAAAAAAAACATCTTCCAACAGCATAAAAACTCAAAACACTGTCTTTTCATGCATACCCCCATTGTTAAAAAAAACATCTTCCAACAGCATAAAAACTCTAAACGCGGTCTTTTCATGCATACTCCCCTTCTTAAAAAAAACATCTTCCAACAGCATAAAAACTCTAAACGCTGTCTTTTCATGCATACACCCTTATTAAAAAAACATCTTCCAACAGCATAAAAACTCTAAACGATGTCTATTCTTGCATACCCCCCCCCTTATTAAAAAAAACATCATCCAACAGCATAAAAACTCTAAACGCTGTCTTTTCATGCATACCCCCTTATTAAAAAAAACATCTTCCAACAGCATAAAAACTCGAAACGTTGTCTTTTCCTGCATACCCCCCTTATTAAAAAAACATCTTCCAACAGCATAAAAACTCTAAACGCTGTATTTTCATGCATACCTCCCTTATTAAAAAAACATCTTCCAACAGTATAAAAACTCTAAACGCTGTCTTTTCATGCATACCCCCCTTATTAAAAAAACATCTTCCAACAGCATAAAATCTCTAAATGCTGTCTTTTCATGCATACCCCCCTTATTAAAAAAAACAACTTCCAACAGCATAAAAACTCCAAACGCTGTCTTTTCATGCATACCCCCTTATTAAAAAAACATCTTCCAACAGCATAAAAACTCTAAACGCTGTCTTTTCATGCATACCACTCTTATTAAAAAAAACTTCTTCCATCAGCATAAAAACTCTAAACGCTGTCTTTTATGCATACCCTCTTATTAAAAAAAACATTTTTCAACAACAAAAAAACTCTAAACGTTGTCTTTTCATGCGTACCACTCTTATTAAAAAAACATCTTCCAACAGCATAAAACTCTAAACGCTGTCTTTTCATGCATACCCCCATTCTAAAAAAACATCTTCCAACAGCATAAAAACTTTAAACGCTGTCTTTTCATGCATACCCCTCTTATTAAAAAAAACATCTTCCAACAGCATAAAAACTCTAAACGCTGTCTTTTCATGCATACCCCCCTTATTAAAAAAAAACATCTTCCAACAACATAAAATCCCTGAACACTGTCTTTACATGCATACCCCTCTTATAAAAAAAACATCTTCCAACAGCATAAAAACTCTAAACGCTGTCTTTACATGCATACCCCTTATTAAAAAAACATCTTTCAACGGCATAAAAACTCTAAACGCTGTCTTTTATGCATACCCCCTTATTAAAAAGACATCTTCCAACAGTAGAAAAACTCTAAACGCTGTCTTTTCATGCATACCACTCTTATTAACAAAACATCATCCAACAGCATAAAAACTCTAAACGCTGTGTTTTCATGCATACCCCCTTATTAAAAAAAACATCTTCCAACCGCATAAAAACTCTAAACGCTGTCTTTTCATGCATACGCCCTTATTGAAAAAACATCTTCCAACAGCATAAAAACTCTAAACGCTGTATATTCATGCATACTCCCCTTATTAAAAAAAACATTATCCAACAGCATAAAACTCTAAACGCTGTCTATTCATGCATACCCCCTTATTAAAAAAAACATTTCCAACAGCATAAAAACTCTTAACGTTGTATTTTCATGCATACCCCCCTTATTAAAAAAACATCTTCCAACAGTATAAAAACTCTAAACGCTTTCGTTTCATGCATACCCCGCTTATTAAAAAAAACATCTTCCAACAGCATAAAATCTCTGAATGCTGTCTTTTCATGCATACCCTCCTTATTAAAAAAAACATCTTCCAACAGCATAAAAACTCTAAACGCTGTCTTTTCATGAATACCCTCTTATTAAAAAAAACATCTTCCAACAGCATAAAAACTCTAAACGCTGTCTTTTATGCATACCCCCTTATTAAAAAAAACTTCTTCCAACAGCTTAAAAACTCTAAACGCTGTCTTTTCATGCATACCACTCTTATTAAAAAAAACATCTTCCATCGGCATAAAACTCTAAACGCTGTCTTTTCATGCATACCCCATTCTAAAAAAACATCTTCCAACAGCATAAAAACTTTAAACGCTGTCTTTTCATGCATACCCCTCTTATTAAAAAAAACATCTTCCAACAGCATAAAAACTCTAAAAGCTGTCTTTTCATGCATACCTCCCTTATTAAAAAAACATCTTCCAACAGCATAAAATCTCTGAACGCTATCTTTTCATGCATACCCCCCTTATTAAAAATAACGTCTTCCAACAGCATAAAAACTCTAAACGCTATATTTTCATGCATATCCCCTTATTAAAAAAACATCTTCCAACAGCATAAAAACTCAAAACGCTGTCTTTTCATGAATACCCCCCTTATTAAAAAAAACATCTTCCAACAGCATAAAAACTCTAAACGCTGTCTTTTCATGCATACTCCCCTTATTAAAAAAAAACATCTTCCAACACTCTAAACGTTGTCTTTTCATGCATACCCCCCTTATTAAAAAAAACATCATCCAACAGCATAAAAACTCTAAACGCTGTCTTTTCATGCATACCCCCTTATTAAAAAAAACAACTTCCGACAGCATAAAAACTCTAAACGTTGTCTTTTCATGCATACCCCCTTATTAAAAAAAACATCTTCCAACAGCATAAAAACTCTAAACACTGTATTTTCTTGCATACCCCCCTTATTAAAAAAACATCTTCCAACAGTATAAAAACTATAAACGCTGTCTTTTCATGCATACCCCCCTTATTAAAAAAAACATCTACCAACAACATAAAATCTCTAAACACTGTATTTTCTTGCATACCCCCTTTATTAAAAAAACATCTTCCAACAGTATAAAAACTATAAACGCTGTCTTTTCATGCATACCCCCCTTATTAAAAAAACATCTACCAACAACATAAAATCTCTGAACGCTGTCTTTTCATGCATACCCCCCTTATTAAAAAAAACATCTTCCAACAGCATAAAAACTCTAAACGCTGTGTTTTCATGCATACCGCCTTATTAAAAAAAACAACTTCCAACAACATAAAAACTCTAAACGCTGTCTTTTATGCATACCCCCTTATTCAAAAAACATCTTCCAACGGCATAAAAACTCAAAACGCTGTCTTTTCATGCATACCCCCATTGTTAAAAAAAACGTCTTCCAACAGCATAAAAACTCCGAACGCTGTCTTTTCATGCATACTCCCCTTATTAAAAAAAACATCTTCCAACAGGATAAAAACTCTAAACGCTGTCTTTTCATGCATACGCCCCTTATTAAAAAATATCTTCCAACAGCATAAAAACTCTAAACGCTATATTTTCATGCATACACCCTTATTAAAAAAACATCTTCCAACAGCATAAAATCTCTAAACGCTGTCTATTCATGCATACCCCCCTTATTAAAAAAAACATCATCCAACAGCATAAAAACTCTAAACGCTGTCTTTTCATGCATACCCCCTTATTAAAAAAACAACTTCCGACAGCATAAAAACTCTAAACGTTGTCTTTTCATGCATACCTTCTTATTAAAAAAACATCTTCCAACAGCATAAAAACTCTAAACACTGTATTTTCTTGCATACCCCCCTTATTAAAAAAACATCTTCCAACAGTATAAAAACTATAAACGCTGTCTTTTCATGCATACCCCCCTTATTAAAAAAAACATCTACCAACAACATAAAATCTCTAAACACTGTATTTTCTTGCATACCCCCCTTATTAAAAAAACATCTTCCAACAGTATAAAAACTATAAACGCTGTCTTTTCATGCATACCCCCCTTATTAAAAAAACATCTACCAACAACATAAAATCTCTGAACGCTGTCTTTTCATGCATACCCCCCTTATTAAAAAAAACATCTTCCAATAGCATAAAAACTCTAAACGCTGTGTTTTCATGCATACCCCCTTATTAAAAAAAACAACTTCCAACAACATAAAAACTCTAAACGCTGTCTTTTATGCATACCCCCTTATTCAAAAAACATCTTCCAACAGCATAAAAACTCTAAACGCTGTCTTTTCATGCATACCACTCTTATTAAAAAAACATCTTCCAACAGCATAAAAACTCCAAACGCTGTCTTTTCATGCATAATCCCCTTATTAAAAAAAACATCTTCCAACAGGATAAAAACTCTAAACGCTGTCTTTTCATGCATACCCCCCTTATTAAAAAAAAACATCTTCCAACCGCATAAAAACTCTAAACGCTGTCTTTTCATGCATATCCCCTTATTAAAAAAACATCTTCCAACAGCATAAAAACTCAAAACGCTGTCTTTTCATGAATACCCCCCTTATTAAAAAAAACATCTTCCAACAGCATAAAAACTCTAAACTCTGTCTTTTCATGCATACCCCCCTTATTAAAAAATATCTTCCAACAGCATAAAAACTCTAAACGCTGTCTTTTCATGCATACCCCCCTTATTAAAAAAACATCTTCCAATAGCATAAAAACTCAAAATGCTGTCTTTTCATGCATGCCCCAATTGTTAAAAAAAACATCTTCCAACAACATAAAAACTCAAAACGCTGTCTTTTCATGCATACCCCCTTATTAAAAAAAACAACTTCCGACAGCATAAAAACTCTAAACGTTGTCTTTTCATGCATACCCCCTTATTAAAAAAACATCTTCCAACAGCATAAAAACTCTAAACACTGTATTTTCTTGCATACCCCCCTTATTAAAAAAACATCTTTCAACAGTATAAAAACTATAAACGCTGTCTTTTCATGCATACCCCCCTTATTAAAAAAAACATCTACCAACAACATAAAATCTCTAAACACTGTATTTTCTTGCATACCCCCCTTATTAAAAAAACATCTTCCAACAGCATAAAAACTCTAAACGCTATCTTTTCATGCATACACCCTTATTAAAAAAACATCTTCCTACAGCATAAAATCTCTAAACGCTGTCTATTCATGCATACCCCCCTTATTAAAAAAAACATCATCCAACAGCATAAAAACTCTAAACGCTGTCTTTTCATGCATACCCCCTTATTAAAAAAAACAACTTCCGACAGCATAAAAACTCTAAACGTTGTCTTTTCATGCATACCCCTTTATTAAAAAAACATCTTTCAACAGCATAAAAACTCTAAACACTGTATTTTCTTGCATACCCCCCTTATTAAAAAAACATCTTCCAACAGTATAAAAACTATAAACGCTGTCTTTTCATGCATACCCCCCTTATTAAAAAAAACATCTACCAACAACATAAAATCTCTAAACACTGTATTTTCTTGCATACCCCCCTTATTAAAAAAAATATCTTCCAACAGTATAAAAACTATAAACGCTGTCTTTTCATGCATACCCCCCTTATTAAAAAAACATCTACCAACAACATAAAATCTCTGAACGCTGTCTTTTCATGCATACCCCCCTTATTAAAAAAAACATCTTCCAACAGCATAAAAACTCTAAACGCTGTGTTTTCATGCATACCCCCTTATTAAAAAAAACATCTTCCAACAACATAAAAACTCTAAACGCTGTCTTTTATGCATACCCCTTATTCAAAAAACATCTTCCAACAGCATAAAAACTCTAAACGCTGTCTTTTCATGCATACCACTCTTATTAAAAAAACATCTTCCAACAGCATAAAAACTCCGAACGCTGTCTTTTCATGCATACTCCCCTTATTAAAAAAAACATCTTCCAACAGGATAAAAACTCTAAACGCTGTCTTTTCATGTATACCCCCCTTATTAAAAAAAAAACATCTTCCAACCGCATAAAAACTCTAAACGCTGTCTTTTCATGCATATCCCCTTATTAAAAAAACATCTTCCAACAGCATAAAAACTCAAAACGCTGTCTTTTCATGAATACCCCCCTTATTAAAAAAACATCTTCCAACAGCATAAAAACTCTAAACTCTGTCTTTTCATGCATACCCCCCTTATTAAAAAATATCTTCCAACAGCATAAAAACTCTAAACGCTGTCTTTTCATGCATACCCCCCTTATTAAAAAAAACATCTTCCAATAGCATAAAAACTCAAAACGTTGTCTTTTCATGCATGCCCCCATTGTTAAAAAAAACATCTTCCAACAACATAAAAACTCTAAACGCTGTCTTTTCATGCATACCCCCTTATTAAAAAAAACAACTTCCGACAGCATAAAAACTCTAAACGTTGTCTTTTCATGCATACCCCCTTATTAAAAAAACATCTTCCAACAGCATAAAACTCTAAACACTATATTTTCTTGCATACCCCCCTTATTAAAAAAACATCTTCCAACAGTATAAAAACTATAAACGCTGTCTTTTCATGCATACCCCCCTTATTAAAAAAAAACATCTACCAACAACATAAAATCTCTAAACACTGTATTTTCTTGCATACCCCCCTTATTAAAAAAACATCTTCCAACAGTATAAAAACTATAAACGCTGTCTTTTCATGCATACCCCCCTTATTAAAAAAACATCTACCAACAACATAAAATCTCTGAACGCTGTCTTTTCATGCATACCCCCCTTATTAAAAAAAAACATCTTCCAACAGCATAAAAACTCTAAACGCTGTGTTTTCATGCATACCCCCTTATTAAAAAAACAGCTTCCAACAACATAAAAACTCTAAACGCTGTCTTTTATGCATACCCCCTTATTCAAAAAACATCTTCCAACAGCATAAAAACTCTAAACGCTGTATTTTCATGAATACCACTCTTATTAAAAAAACATCTTCCAACAGCATAAAAACTCCGAACGCTGTCTTTTCATGCATACTCCCCTTATTAAAAAAAACATCTTCCAACAGGATAAAAACTCTAAACGCTGTCTTTTCATGCATACCCCCCTTATTAAAAAAAACATCTTCCAACCGCATAAAAACTCTAAACGCTGTCTTTTCGTGCATATCCCCTTATTAAAAAAACATCTTCCAACAGCATAAAAACTCAAAACGCTGTCTTTTCATGAATACCCCCTTATTAAAAAAAACATCTTCCAACAGCATAAAAACTCTAAACTCTGTCTTTTCATGCATACCCCCCTTATTAAAAAACATCTTCCAACAGCATAAAAACTCTAAACGCTGTCTTTTCATGCATACCCCCCTTATTAAAAAAACATCTTCCAATAGCATAAAAACTCAAAACGCTGTCTTTTCATGCATACCCCCATTGTTAAAAAAAACATCTTCCAACAACATAAAAACTCTAAACGCTGTCTTTTTATGCATACTCCCCTTCTTAAAAAAAACATCTTCCAACAGCATAAAAACTCTAAACGCTGTCTTTTCATGCATACACCCTAATTAAAAAAAACATCTTCCAACAGCAGAAAAACTCTAAACGATGTCTATTCATGCATACCCCCCTTATTAAAAAAAACATCATCCAATAACATAAAAACTCTAAACGCTGTCTTTTCATGCATACCCCCTTATTAAAAAAAACATCTTCCAACAGCATAAAAACTCTAAACGTTGTCTTTTCCTGGATGCCCCTCTTATTAAAAAAACATCTTCCAACAGCATAAAAACTCTAATCGCTGTCTTTTCATGCATACCCCCCTTATTAAAAAAACATCTTCCAACAGCATAAAATCTCTGAACGCTGTCTTTTCATGCATACCCCCTTATTAAAACAACATCTTCCAACATCATAAAAACTCTAAACGCTGTCTTTTCATGTATCCCTTATTAAAAAAAACATATTCCAACAGCATAAAAACTCTAAACGCTGTCTTTTATGCATACCCCCTTATTAAAAAAACATCTTCCAACAGCATAAAAACTCTAAACGCTGTCTTTTCATGCATACCACTCTTATTAAAAAACCATTTTCCAACAGCATAAAACTCTAAACGCTGTCTTTTCACGCATACCCCCATTCTAAAAAACATCTTCCAACAGCATAAAAACTCTAAACGTTGTCTTTTCATGCATACCACCTTATTAAAAAAACATCTTCCAACAGCATAAAAACTCTAAACGCTGTATTTTCATGCATACCCCCCTTATTACAAAAACATCTTCCAACAGTATAAAAACTCTAAACGCTCTATTTTCATGCATACCCCTCTTATTAAAAAAAACATCTTCCAACAGCATAAAAACTCTAAACGCTGTCTTTTCATGCATACCCCCCTTATTAAAAAAGAACATCTTCAAACAGCATAAAAACTCAAAACGCTTTCTTTTCATGCATACCCCCATTGTTAAAAAAAAAATCTTCAAACAGCATAAAAACTCTAAACGCTGTCTTTTCATGCATACCCCCCTTATTAAAAAAGAACATCTTCCAACAGCATAAAAACTCAAAACGCTGTCTTTTCATGCATACCCCCATTGTTAAAAAAACATCTTCCAACAGCATAAAAACTCTAAACGCTGTCTTTTCATGCATACCCCCCTTATTAAAAAAAACATCTTCCAACAGGATAAAAACTCTAAACGTTGTCTTTTCATGCATACCCCCTTATTAAAAAAGAACATCTTCCAACAGCATAAAAACTCAAAACGCTGTCTTTTCATGCATACCCCCATTGTTAAAAAAAACATCTTCTAACAGCATAAAAACTCTAAACGCTGTCTTTTCATGCATACCCCCCTTATTAAAAAACATCTTCCAACAGCATAAAAACTCTAAACGCTGTGTTTTCATGCATACTCCCCTTCTTAAAAAAACATCTTCCAACAGCATAAAAACTCTAAACGCTGTCTTTTCATGCATACACCCTTATTAAAAAAAATATCTTCCAACAGCATAAAAACTCTAAACGATGTCTATTCATGCATACCCCCCTTATTAAAAAAACATCATCCAACAGCATAAAAACTCTAAACGCTGTCTTTTCATGCATACCCCCTTATTATAAAACATCTTCCAACAGCATAAAAACTCTAAACGCTGTCTTTTCATGCATACCCCTTATTAAAAAAGAACATCTTCCAACAGCATAAAAACTCAAAACGCTGTCTTTTCATGCATACCCCCATTGTTAAAAAAAACGTCTTCCAACAGCATAAAAACTCTAAACCCTGTCTTTTCATGCATACTCCCCTTCTTAAAAAAACATCTTCCAACAGCATAAAAACTCTAAACGCTATCTTTTCATGCATACACCCTTATTAAAAAAATATCTTCCAACAGCATAAAATCTCTAAACGTTGTCTATTCATGCATACCCCCCCTTATTAAAAAAAACATCATCCAACAACATAAAAACTCTAAACGCTGTCTTTTCATGCATACCCCCTTATTAAAAAAAACAACTTCCGACAGCATAAAAACTCTAAACGTTGTCTTTTCATGCATACCCCCTTATTAAAAAAACATCTTCCAACAGCATAAAAACTCTAAACACTGTATTTTCTTGCATACCCCCCTTATTAAAAAACATCTTCCAACAGTATAAAAACTATAAACGCTGTCTTTTCATGCATACCCCCCTTATTAAAAAAAAACATCTACCAACAACATAAAATCTCTAAACACTGTATTTTCTTGCATACCCCCCTTATTAAAAAAACATCTTCCAACAGTATAAAAACTATAAACGCTGTCTTTTCATGCATACCCCCCTTATTAAAAAAACAACTACCAACAACATAAAATCTCTGAACGCTGTCTTTTCATGCATACCCCCCTTATTAAAAAAAACATCTTCCAACAGCATAAAAACTCTAAACGCTGTGTTTTCATGCATACCCCCTTATTAAAAAAACATCTTCCAACAACATAAAAACTCTAAACGCTGTCTTTTATGCATACCCCCTTATTCAAAAAACATCTTCCAACAGCATAAAAACTCTAAACGCTGTCTTTTCATGCATACCACTCTTATTAAAAAAACATCTTCCAACAGCATAAAAACTTCGAACGCTGTCCTTTCATGCATACTCCCCTTATTAAAAAAAACATCTTCCAACAGGATAAAAACTCTAAACGCTGTCTTTTCATGCATACCCCCCTTATTAAAAAAAAACATCTTCCAACCGCATAAAAACTCTAAACGCTGTCTTTTCATGCATATCCCCTTATTAAAAAAACATCTTCCAACAGCATAAAAACTCAAAACGCTGTCTTTTCATGAATACCCCCCTTATTAAAAAAACATCTTCCAACAGCATAAAAACTCTAAACTCTGTCTTTTCATGCATACCCCCATTGTTAAAAAATATCTTCCAACAGCATAAAAACTCTAAACGCTGTCTTTTCATGCATACCCCCCTTATTAAAAAAAACATCTTCCAATAGCATAAAAACTCAAAACGCTGTCTTTTCATGCATGCCCCCATTGTTAAAAAAAACATCTTCCAACAGCATAAAAACTCAAAACGCTGTCTTTTCATGCATACCCCCCTTATTAAAAAAGAACATCTTCAAACAGCATAAAAACTCTAAACGTTGTCTTTTCATGCATACCCCTTTATTAAAAAAACATCTTCCAACAGCATAAAAATTCTAAACACTGTATTTTCTTGCATACCCCCTTATTAAAAAAACATCTTCCAACAGTATAAAAACTATAAACGCTGTCTTTTCATGCATACCCCCCTTATTAAAAAAAACATCTACCAACAACATAAAATCTCTAAACACTGTATTTTCTTGCATACCCCCCTTATTAAAAAAACATCTTCCAACAGTATAAAAACAATAAACGCTGTTTTTTCATGCATACCCCCCTTATTAAAAAAACATCTACCAACAGCATACCCCCTTATTAA
This sequence comes from Allium fistulosum, assembly GCA_030737815.1. Classification (NCBI taxonomy): domain Eukaryota; kingdom Viridiplantae; phylum Streptophyta; class Magnoliopsida; order Asparagales; family Amaryllidaceae; genus Allium; species Allium fistulosum. The sequence goes on from JASFAW010000018.1 coordinate 6,334,781, forward strand.
AAAAACATCTACCAACAGTATAAAAACTCTAAACGCTGTCTTTTCATGCATAACTCTTATTAACAAAACATCATCCATCAGCATAAAAACTCTAAACGCTGTGTTTTCATGCATACCCCCTTATTAAAAAAACATCTTCCAACCGCATAAAAACTCTAAACGCTGTCTTTTCATGCATACGCCCTTATTGAAAAAACATCTTCCAACAGCATAAAAACTCTAAACGCTGTCTATTCATGCATACCCCCCTTATTAAAAAAACATCATCCAACAGCATAAAAACTCTAAACGCTGTCTTTTCATGCATACCCCCTTATTAAAAAAAACATATTCCAACAGCATAAAAACTCTAAACGTTGTCTTTTCCTACATGCCCCTCTTATTAAAAAAACATCTTCCAACAGCATAAAAACTCTAAACGCTGTCTTTTCATGCATACCCCCCTTATTAAAAAAACATCTTCCAACAGCATAAAATCTCTGAACGCTGTCTTTTCATGCATACCCCCTTATTAAAAAAACATCTTCCAACAGCATAAAAACTCTAAACGCTGTCTTTTCATGTATCCCTTATTAAAAAAACATATTCCAACAGCATAAAAACTCTAAACGCTGTCTTTTATGCATACCCCCTTATTAAAAAAAACATCTTCCAACAGCATAAAAACTCTAAACGTTGTCTTTTCATGCATACCACTCTTATTAAAAAAACATTTTCCAACAGCATAAAACTCTAAACGCTGTCTTTTCACGCATACCCCCATTCTAAAAAAAACATCTTCCAACAGCATAAAAACTCTAAACGTTGCCTTTTCATGCATACCACCTTATTAAAAAAACATCTTCCAACAGCATAAAAACTCTAAACGCTGTATTTTCATGCATACCCCCCTTATTAAAAAAACATCTTCCAACAGTATAAAAACTCTAAACGCTCTATTTTCATGCATACCCCCCTTATTAAAAAAAACATCTTCCAACAGCATAAAAACTCTAAACGCTGTCTTTTCATGCATACCCCCCTTATTAAAAAAGAACATCTTCAAACAGCATAAAAACTCTAAACGCTGTCTTTTCATGCATACCCCCTTATTAAAAAAACATCTTCCAACAGCATAAAATCTCTGAACGTTGTCTTTTATGCATACCCCCTTATTAAAAAAAACATCTTCCAACAGCATAAAAACTCTAAACGCTGTCTTTTCATGCATACCCCTTTATAAAAAAAACAACTTCAAACAGCATAAAAACTCAAAACGCTGTCTTTTCATGCATACCCCTCTTATTAAAAAAACATCTTCCAACCGCATAAAAATTCTAAACGCTGTATTTTCATGCATATCCCCTTATTAAAAAAACATCTTCCAACAGCATAAAAACTCAAAAGGCTGTCTTTTCATGAATACCCCCCTTATTAAAAAAAACATCTTCCAACAGCATAAAAACTCTAAACGTTGTCTTTTCATGTGTTAATCCCCTTTTCGACTCACGACCTAAGAAGGTATGCCGAGTTAAGGTGCTTGCCGACCTAAGGAAGTATGCCGAGTTAAGGTGCTTGCCGACCTAAGAGAGTATGCCGAGTTAAGGTGCTTGCCGACCTAAGGAAGTATGCCGAGTTAAGGTGCTTGCCGACCTAAGAGAGTATGCCGAGTTAAGGTGCTTGCCGACCTAAGAGAGTATGCCGAGTTAAGGTGCTTGCCGACCTAAGGAGAGATCTGACCCAACAGTTACCGACCTAACTACTGAGAAGAGCTGCCGACTTAAGAGGTGTGCCGAGTTAGGAGTCTGCCGACTTAAGGTAATCAGTGACTCAAGGGCTACGACCTAAGGGAAATTCCGAGTTATGAAAGGCTCCGACTTAAGAAGGCTCCGACTTAAGAAGGTTCCGACCTAACCCTATTCCTTAACTCGCCGCCGACCCAACCCTTTTCCTTAACTCATCACCGATCTACCATAAGTCGGCTACGACTTAAATACTTAAGAAAATTCCTGAGTCCAGATCAGCTCCTATAAATACCCCACCACTTCCAACATGAAGAGGACTTTTTTGGCAATTCATTTCTAAAGCACCGTTACTCTGTCGAACTCTCCAATCATTCAGCAAACAAGGATCCTCCAAGCATTCAAGACACTACAACAACCTTCGAGAGAAATTCCTAACATCCGACATGGATTCATCGAATTTCATCGCCGAAGATTGATCTAGTAGTCAAGATTGCTTCTTGTGATCGAGTTGTATTGTTTTCATAGAAGATTTGTATCAATTTGTAATCAGATTCAATAATAAAGAGATTCAAAGTGGACGTAGGCTAAACCTTAGGCCGAACCACTATAAATTGCTGTCTTTTACTGCATTTTCTGCTATTTCCCTGCTCGATTTCTGTTCCCGTTACACGGGTGGTGCTTTCACAATCTCACTACACACACCGGGTGTTGGCGTTCACATTTTGACGTTAACATTTTGGTGCTTTCACTGAGAATCCAACTCAGGCTGCCACTCACCATTGCTTCTCAGAAGTTTGCTGAAAGAATTTCCCACAAAATCAGAAGTTTATCAGACATAATGGCTCCCGGAAGGAAACGAAAGTCTGTCAGAACTGATGATGACCGTGACAATACTGCCACTTCTCTCTCTCCAAATCAAGCAGCTCCGAGCATCGGTGTTACGCGACAGGAATTAGATGCTGCTGTATCCGGACTGTACCAGCAGATTGAAACTCAGAATAACCTGATGATGGAAAGGCTGAATGCTCTATTTGGTACGAGTCAAAGACCAGTAAATAATGAGGGAAACTTTGCTAATGCTGCTCCCAATTCTGAGGGAAGAAATGTTCCTCACGGGGGGTCAGGTGCTGCCGAAGGGGCACCCCTCCAGGCCGAAGGATCTAGACCGTCACCAGTTCTTCATGAGCATTTACCTGGACAGACTCCGGAAAAGATGGCTGAGGCCTACTCTGCGAAATCTCTGAACAATGAGGAATATCTCTCTGGTATGATCAAGCAAATAATGAAAGAGAGCATGCAAAGAGATGAGGACGAAAGCGAATGGGGATTCGCACCAAGTAGAACTCCGTTTACGGAAAAGATTCTGAAAGCTGAATTTCCTAGAAAGTTTGTCCCCCCCACTATTCCTGCTTATCGGGGAATAAGTGATCCAAATCAGTTCTTGTATAAATACGATTGGCATATGACTGGCGCAAGGGCAACCGACGAGATAAAATGCCGATATTTCCCAGTCTATTTAGAAGGGGTGGCACTTCTCTGGTTTACCAAGCTTCCAGCCCGATCTGTAGATCAGTTTTCCGATCTCACCCGAAAATTCAAAGAGCAATTCAGGCTATACGCTTCAAGGGCGAAAGATATAATGTCACTGTCCAGTCTTGAGCAGAACCCGGGAGAGCCCATTAAGTCATTCTTGAACCGCTTCAACTTAGCTCTGGCAGAAGTCGATAATGCCGAGCCACGAATGATCTTGACCTATTTGATGCGTGCCGTTGACAAATCGAGCGAATTTGGGAAATGGCTGAAGATGAAAGAGCCCAATTCGCTCGAGAAATTCTACAAAAAAGGCTGATGAATTTATACGCCTAGAAAATCTTTCCGCACCAGCTAAAGTTGTGACAGCGGCAGCGGAAAATAATGCTTCTACTCAAAGCAAGAAAGAACCGGCAGATCAGAAAAGGGAAAGTAATGGTGGGAAAAGGCAGAAAGACTTCAAAAAGCCCCGTTTTCTTAAACCATCAGACTTCACTCCTCTGACCGATACCCCGGAAAATATCTTCATTGCCACTAAAGATGCTGTTGAATTTCCAAAACCACCGGCCGTGAAAGTTGGGAAGAATGCTGTTCAGAGCGGAAGATTTTGCAAGTTTCACAACCAGCCAGGGCATGATACCAATGAGTGCCGCCATTTGAAAAGTCTGATTGAAGAATTGCTAAGAGAGAATAAATTGCAGCAATACGTCAAGAGGAATAGAAAGGATCCATCTTCATCCAGCCAAGGGCAGTTACCTCCAACTAATTCATCTGATTCAGGAGAAAGGCCAGTTGGAAAGGAAAGACCTGTTATTAATGTGATCACAGGGGGGCCTCACCCGGCTGGCAGGAGTTGGGGTGAAATGGAAAGGTATGCAAAAGCTTTGAAGTATGCACCAACCGAAGAAAGTGTCCTAATCCTGGAGGATGTTTCACCTCTAAAGCAGCAAAAAACTCTCCATGATGATATTATGTTCAGAGCCAGAGATTCTGTTAATGTGGAAGCTCCTACTGAGGACCCTATGGTTGTCTCTGTCGGTATTGGGCCGGCCATCGTCAGAAGAGTGTTGGTTGATAGTGGTGCCTCATGCAACATCCTCTTTAAAAGAACATTTGACCAAATGAAAATCCCGATGACTGATGTACATGCTTCTTCACACAAGATCGCCGGATTTACAGGAGAGCTGAAACAGCCGATCGGAACAGTAGACTTGTTTGTTGAAATGGGCGAAGGACCCAGAAAATTGGTTCGGAAGCAAACTTTTGTAATTGTGGACGGATTTACTGCCTATAACGCTTTCTTGGGCCGGCCTACTCTTGCAGCTTTCAGGGTCGTCATCGCTCCTTGGTGTTTAACAATGAAATTTCCTACTGATAATGGGATTGCTGTTATCAAAGGAGACCAAAACGCAGGACGAGAATGTTATCTTGTAGAACTCCGAGAGGCCAGGAGAAAAGAAATGGGGAAAGATGCGGCAGCTCCGCTCCGCATCAAGGAACCGACCCTGTAGCAACTACGGAGCGGCCCCTGTACTGGCGAACACAGCAATGCAAGAAAAGAAATGGATCCCAGAAAAACCAGTACAGGGGAAAATAGAGTGGTACCCGTGGAGGTAACGGTACCAGTATCTGTAGACCCGAAAGACCCAAATAAAGTGCTCAATGTGGGTTCACATTGCTGTTCATACCCTGAATGTCGATCCGAAATTTACGCCAGTAAAACAGAAGAGAAGAACTCAAGGTCCAGAAAGGTCAGCAGCTTTAAAGGAAGAAGTAGATCGCCTCTTAGAGAATAAATTCATCAAAGAATCCACTTATCCAAATTGGGTTTCGAATCCAGTACTGGTTAAGAAGGCAAATGGAAAGTGGAGAGTATGCATTGATTTCTCAGATCTGAACAAAGCTTGCCCCAAAGACTGCTTCCCGTTGCCTAGAATCGATCAACTAGTAGATGGGACGGCTGGACATGAGTTGTTATCTTTTATGGATGCTTATTCTGGATACAATCAAATTATGATGAATGAACCAGATCAGGAGGACACAAGCTTTATTACAGATGTGGGACTCTACTGTTACAAAGTCATGCCATTCGGTTTAAAGAATGCTGGGGCAACATATCAAAGACTTGTCAACGCTATGTTCAAGCCTCAGATTGGCAAAACGATGGAAGTCTATGTTGATGATATGTTAGTAAAGTCAAAGAAAGCAGTAGACCACATGGATCACCTAGCAGAAATGTTCTCAATTCTTCGAAAGTACGGAATGAAGCTAAACCCTTTGAAATGTTCATTCGGAGTAGAGTCTGGGAAATTCCTGGGTTTCATTGTGAGCGCTAGGGGCATCGAGGCCAACCCTGCTCAGATCACAGCTTTAAGAGAGGTTAAAGCCCCTAGAACAAAGAAAGAATTGCAAAGTCTCAATGGAAAGGTTGCCGCTCTTAGTCGCTTCATTTCCAAGGCCACAGACAAATGCATTCCCTTCTTTGATGCTCTAAAGAAAGGAAAGAAAAATTTCGAATGGACTCCTGAATGCCAGAATGCTTTCGATCAACTGATTCACCATATGGAAATTCCTCCGGTCCTTTTCAAGCCTAGTGATGGTGAAGACCTCTTCATCTACCTGGCAATTTCATCCCATGCTTTAAGTGCAGCACTCGTACAAGAAGATATGAAAATACAACGTCCGGTTTACTACATCAGCAAACGGTTCGCTGGGGCTGAAATGAATTATTCAAAGATAGAAAAACTAGCTTATTGTCTGCTAATCGCTTCCAGAAAGTTGAGGCCTTATTTTCAATCTCATCCTATCAAAGTCCTGACTGATCAGCCTTTGAAGCAAGTCCTGTATCGTCCTGAAACCTCGGGTCGTCTCTTGAAGTGGAACATAGAACTCAGCCAATATGACATCACTTACCATCCCCGAAGAGCAATAAATGGACAAGCTTTAGCAGATTTCATCGCAGAATCCACTGACAAAGGTGACAGTAAGGAAGAAACCACTGACTGCATTCCGATACAGTGGAAGTTGTATGTAGATGGCTCAAGAAACGATTATTGTTCTGGGGCAGGAATTGTGCTCGAAACTCCCGAAGGACGATCACTATGTTATGCATTGAGGCTGGAGTTTCCTTCGACAAACAATGAAGCAGAATATGAAGCCCTTATTGCCGGATTGAGGATCGCCAAGGAATTGAATATCAAGGAGATACAGATTTTCAGTGATTCTCAGCTTATTGTCTGCCAGGTGAAGAAGGAATTTCAGGCCAAGGGAGGGAATTTGCCTGCATATTTGACAAAAACTTCCGAACTTCTCAATGATTTAGATCACTACTCAATAAGCCACATACCCCGAGAGGAAAATATGAAGGCGGATTCTTTAGCAAAGTATTCAAGTTCCGGAGAAGCTCAATTACTAGGATTAGTTCCTGTAGAAGTTCTGTCAGCTCCAAGTATTGATGAAATGGATGTTGATTGGCTTATGACTACGTATCAAGAGCATGAATCATGGATGACTCCAATCAAAGAATACTTACTCAGTGGTTCCCTGCCAGAGAATTCTAAGGAACGTCGAAAGTTATTAAGAAAAGCATCGAGGTATATAATTCAAGATGACCGATTATACAGGCGGGGATTTTCAACCCCACTACTCCGATGTGTAACTAAAGAAGAAGCCAAGACAATCTTAACAGAGGTGCATGGAGGAGAATGTGGAGACCATTCAGGTGGTCAAACACTTGCAAAGAAGATTCTTCGATATGGATACTTTTGGCCAGATATCAATCGAGATGCTGCAACTTTCTCCAGAAAATGTGACAGATGCCAACGATTTGCAAAAATCCCAAGAGCACCCTCCACTGAACTCACACAAATGGTCAGTCCATGGCCATTCGCCATTTGGGGAATAGACCTAATTGGACCGTTACCGATCGCTAAATCAGGAATTAAATATGCTATTGTTGCCGTTGATTATTTCACCAAGTGGGCTGAAGCTGAACCTTTGGCCACCATCACTTCTAAAAAGATGATAAATTTCGTAACAAAGAATATCATTTGCAGATATGGTGTGCCACAGAAGATAATCACCGACAATGGCACTCAATTTGAAAGTGAAGAATTCCAAGATTTTTGCAAGCGATTCAGAATTCGAAAAAGCTTCTCAGCAGTGGCTCATCCGCAGGCAAATGGGCAGGTGGAAGCAGTTAACAAAATCATCAAGTCAACTATTAAAAAGCAACTTGAAAAAGCAAAAGGTGGTTGGGTTGATAGGCTTCCATTAGCACTATGGGCGTACAGAACGACTCACAAAACTGCGACTGGGCACACTCCATTTTCACTGGCATACGGATCTGAGGCAATGATTCCAGTAGAAGTAGAGGTTCCTTCACATAGAAGAGTTCATTTCAATGAAATCGAAAATGAAAAACTGCAACTTGAAGCGCTTGATTTTCTTGATGAAAAAAGAGAAGAAGCTAGGCTCAGAGTTTCAGCTCATCAGCAGAGGATAGCTAGGTATTTCAATTCCAAAGTTCGCCAACGCAGCTTTGAAGTCGGAGACTTGGTTTTGAAAAGGATCATGACAGCAACTGGTGTGTTTGGGCCAAACTGGGAAGGACCATATGTCGTAGGCACTAAACTTCTCGATGGCACTTTCAAACTCATAACCGTTGAAGGAGATCCGATTCCAAGGGCCTGGAATAGCAACCATTTGCGTCCTTACTTTACCTGAAAAGAGCTCAGCTCAAAATTGTAAAATGATGATGAATGTATCAGTTGTATGGTGAAACATTGTAAATCAGTATAAATGAATGAAAGCTATAAAGTGGACGTAGGCCCGATTTTTGGCCGAACCACTATAAATCTTGTGTTCTTTACTATTTCATGATGCCTGTGTTATTTTGATATGTAAATACTTTAAATGTATCGCTGAAATATCAATTCAAAATTGCAGGACATTATAACAAGGCTTGCTCATCACAAAGCTAAGCAACTTCCATAAATCAGCTATTACACGAAAACCAAGCCACAGAATTTGTCCAAATTCAAATCCCAAGCAAGGAAAACTTCACATAAAAAGTTGGTGACTCCACTGTGACAAACCTTTGTTCACTAGTTGAGATTGTCGTTATGAATAGACATCCAACTAGATAACTTGCGTTTGTCTCGTGAAGTCATTCAACAGTGAAGTCCACTTCTTCGGATAAAGCAATTTACTTGTAAGAGGAAAAGAAGAAGATGTGCTTGGAAACGATAATAAAAGAGCGCTAACAGGCAGATGATGAGGGAAAGTTGCCAAGCAAACAAAGGAGAAGACAATGGGAGGTATGCATCTCAACAGGAAGGCCAGAAGATCCACTAAAGGGACGCCTTCCCAAGCGGAAGTAACAGGACCCTCGCTAACTGGTCGTGATGCATCCGATCAGATAGCTTACGTCCGTCCCGTGGATCCACTCGTCCCTGAGACGCAACCTACCCGGCACACCAACCAACCAAAGCCCTCTAACGAGGCACCCCAATAAATGGGAGTGCTTTCCTCAACCAAAAAGATCGGTGGGACCACCGAAGGGGCATCTTGTTAATTGATTGCGGTCGTTTGTACAAACAAACATCCAATCAAGCAACTCACGCCCGCCCCGCGAACCCATCCGACCATGAGAAAGTAACTCCCAGGCACTCAAAAGCCCTCTTCGGAGGCACAAGCCCTCTTCGGAGGCACATGACCTCTTCGGAGGCAAAAGCCCTTTCCCAAGGCACCACAAGCCCTCTTCGGAGGCACATGACCTCTTCGGGGGCAAAAGCCCTTTCCCAAGGCACCGCAAGCCCTCTTCGGAGGCACAAGCCCTCCTCGGAGGCACAAGCCCTTTCCAAAGGCACAAGACCTCTTCGGAGGCACAACTCTTTAAGAGGAGCCCTCTCCGGAGGCATGTCCCAAAATAGAATGCTTGAACAAAAAGCATCGTCCAGAAGCACAGTTCAACTCTCAAAGGAAGGACTAACTTGTTCATCTAGGAAAGTTCCTCCTAAAAAAGTTGAAAAATGCTACAAAATTCTTTCAGAAAAGCTTATTTCACTTCATAGGGAAATTCACTTCTTAATAATTAAAAGTGATTATCCCCGAAAGTTGAAGCGTTCTTCAGAAAGAGAAAATAAAAATTCTTCTAAAGACTGGATATACTCTATTAAGAGCAGAATAATTCTCCCCTTAAAAGCGGAATAATTGTCTTCTGAAGTAAGAGTATTAGTCTTAAAAAAAAAAAAAAAAAAAGAAAAAAGAAACTAGGAATGTTGCAATGCACTTATGGCATGGGGGCAATACTGTACAATTCAGTATATTGTACAATTCAATTATATTAATAAAAGCAACACGCCACAAGTTCGTTGCAATATCACGGAAGACAGATGTGGAATAAATGCATTCTCAAACGCAGACAAAAAGTTTGCACAAGTAAGAAGAATCATTTGTTCTACACTTAAAATAAAAGATAGATCATTTTCACATACACAAGAGTTTGTACAAGTAACATACACAAGAGTTTGTACAAGTAAAATAATTATTTTATTTAGTACTACGAAAATTCTTTACATGTGCAGATATCTCAAAAAGCAAAAGCGGGGACCGGTACCCGCACAATCCCCAGTCAATACATGCAAAAAGCAAAAATAATAAGTGGAAAATCCAGCTTGATTACTCCTTCTTCTCACCACCCTTGGAACTCTTTCCCGGTCTGATGATTAGCTTTTGAAGTCGTTGAGAACGGGCAGGGGCAGAAGGAGAAAGTGGTATAGCCGGATCAACTACTGCTTCCTCTTCAGTGGAAGTCTTCTTCTTTTTTCTTACAGCACGTTTCCCCTTCCTTTTTGAAGAAGACTCGCTCCCCGGAGTAGTCAGCAATGTCGAAAGCTTCGTATCGTCGTCAAGAGACCGCTCCGGGGTCTTCTCGATGTCTTCAAAATCCTCCGCCTTCTGTTCCTGAGAAGCAGCCGGATCATCCAAGCCTTGAAGAGCTTCGATTCTCTCTGCTTGTGATCCAGGTTGGGAAGCAGAGGGAGGAGTAATTTGGGAAGGCAGAGGAACGGCAATCGAAGGAGTGGAAGCTTGTGTTGTGCTTGGTGCCTCCGCTGTAGAAGAAAAGAAGTTAAAATCAGCATCCCCCGAAAATAAAGAAGGCATCGATTCATCAAAGTTTAAGTAACATGTAAGAAGATCGTCGAATTCGGCTAGGTCAAATGACTGGTTCATTAGACCCGAGATGACGCCAAGAGTACCTGGAGGAGTTGGCTTTACAAGATCCACCTCGAACTTCCCGGCTTCAACATCATCCAGCGCCTCATCTTCAGTAGGAGTAGTTGCAGTCTCCTGGGCAACTTTGGCTAAATGTAGAGAATGAGGACTGGAATCTATAATATTAACATCAGCTGAAGTGGAAGTCTGGACGGGGGCAGTCAAAGGAGCTCCTTCTTTTGGAGGCTCTTCTCCCACTGTTTTAGCTCGTGCTTTGGCAAGTAGCTCTTTCCCCTTAGCAAGAGCGGCGCGATCCTCATCATTGAGATAGCGCTTCTCAAGATCCAGTTCATTATAGCCAGCCCCGCCAAGCATATCCATCGCGACTTCCCACACTTCAGCCAATGTAATTTCATAATCGGGACCAAGAAAAGAGAGGCTCCCACGACCCAGAACGCTGTGTAAATAAAAGTCAAATAAGGTAGAGCTGACGTCTGCTTTCGTCGCCTCATGTGATTGCTCAGCCGCTTCCTTTTCAGCAACGGCAGCGATCCGGCCGGCGGTAGCCTCATCACGCTCTGTCTCAACTTTAGCAAGTCGAGACTTTAATAACTCAATCTCCATGTTCTGGGAGGTGACCTTTTCCCGCAGTTCGGCATTTTCTGTGCGGTACTTCTCTTTAACGTGTTGTTCGGCGGCAAGCTTCATTTCTACATCTCTTTGTGCAGCATGTGCGTCCCGCACTTGCTTCTGGAAGACTTCTTCTTTTTGAGTAAATGACGCAGAAGAAGAAGCGAGATTTTCCTTAAGCTGCTTAACTTCAGACGCAAGCTTTGCATTGTCATCTGCAATACTCGTCATTTCCGCGTCATGCTGCTTGCGCCACTTGTCCCATTCTGCCTTATCATTCTCCATCGTCATCATCGCCTCAAGGTTAAGATGGTTGACCCTTTGGAGTTCATCGACCAGCTTCTGCCACTGTGACATCCTCTCGATGTTAAGTCTGACCGCATCAAGACTACTGAGCATGTCTGATTTATCAATCGGAACAATGTCCAAGTCAAAGCGTACCCCTCTTAGGCACCAATTCGGAAATCGGCTCTGAAGCGTTGGAGGGCCGTCTTTAACTAGATATTGTGGCCTGTTAATGATGGTTTGAATGTCAGTTTCCTTTAGAGGAGGAGAATCTGCCGGAATGCCAGAAGAAATGGGAGCGTTGATCTTTTCAGAAATAGCAGACGCGTCACTCGGCTTAGACCGTTTGCTCGATTCATCAGTAATTTGAGTCTTCCCTTTGTCATCATAAGATTTTCGCTTATGAGAATCGTAAGTTTTGTAAGAAGAATCGTATCGATCAGCATCTTTTCTTCTCTGCTGCTGCTCGTAATCCCATTTTTCTTGAGCCTTCCTTTGGGCCCGTTCCTCATCTGTCTCTCTATGGTCACCAAGATATTTCCTGAAGTCATAGGTTCCACGGCCTCCATGGCGCTGAAATGAGTCATAATATGAGCCAGAGCGTCCCATTGGAGAACCTGAAAGCAGAAGAAGTGTAGAATTTAGAAATTTCCAGGAAAAAGAGGATAAATGCTTATAAGTGCTGAAAAGCCCTAAGTGTGTGTGGCGTGCAAACTACATGCGTCAAATTACAGACCACGCTTTGGTATGGAAACAGAGACGATTGGCGTAATAGGCATTTGGGTTTGCTTAAGGGTAGAAGTTGCCTCGACAACAGGAGAAGTCGCTTTTTGACTGCTATCCCCGAAAAGCTCTTGGGAAGTTATCATAATGTCGCTCAAGCCATCAAAGGTGTCGTCGCCCAAGTGTTCAGCAGACTTCTCCTTCTCAAGTTCCACATCAATTGATTTTTCAGATGCTCGAGGATTCTCTTCTTCCTCAATAATTGGGGGAAGTGCCGACTTGCCAGCCAACCCTACAACATCAGTGGGTCCGGAGCACTTTATCAAAGCAGTATCCATGACAGGTGTTTTTGAAGCAACTTCTTCCGCAGAAACCGGGGCATTTGACGCCTCTGCTTGAGAATCCAAAGCAGCCGATGTTTCTGCATCAGAGCTAGGAATTTCATGAACTCGAGTTGACCTGGAAGGATGCAGAAGCCCAAACTGGTGCAGAAGCTCATCATCTAATAGAAATTGGATGCTCCTCTCCTCTACAGGCACCGCCATAAGCCTCTCGAAAGTCACTTTGTGACTGAGATTTTTGGAAGGAGGAGGAAGTGCTGAAAAGGAAAAAAGAGCGAAGTTAGCACTTGATAATCCGAACTTCGGTAAATTTGAAAGAACGTAAGAAACAAATGCAAGTAATCTTACTCCCTATTCTCCAAATAGCATAAAACCCAGGAGGGCAGCGAACGTAGAAGAACGGGCTCAGGAAACTGTGAACACTTTCAGGGAGACCAGTGATCAACTTACGATTTCTCGCACTCCTTACAACTATGATGGAGGGATGATCTTTATTTTTGGCAAAAGTGCAAAGATAGCGAATTTCTCCGAAGGTAGGGAAGCGGCCCAGTGTTCTCCTAAAAAGCACGCATAGTCCCAGCAAGATGGCGTAGCCATTGGGATGTAACTGAAAGGGGGAAATAGATAATTGGAGAAGAAGTTCTCGAATGCAGTCATTGAATGGGGGAATAGCTCCGCTCAAGCACATTTGGCGGTTAACTGCGACAAAGCCACGGGGCGGTCTGTCAGCAGTATCATTCATTTCGGGAAGCAAAGCATCGGCCTCAGCGATGCCAAATTGGATGCATAGTTGACGAAAGGCTTTATGGCTCAAAGTAGTAGGAGTCCTCTCTGGAGGATCGTTCAGCGGGATAGCAACTGGAAATACATCTTCAGCTTGCTCTGTTCCTTCTTGTGGAGAAGACATTCTACACAATCAGCTGAATGTTCAAATGTGAAGGTGCACGTTCCCTAAAAGTGTGAAGTGTTGTGCAAAAAACTAATGAAAATAAACGACAAGCATAACTGGAATTAAATTAGTTGACAATCAATCGATTACAAAATTTCAGAACTTGTCAATGATCAAGTGCAGTGTTAATACAAACAAGTCAGTTTCACTTGACTATTATGATTTTGTTTTAATACTTCACTTGAATTGGTTATTGTACAGCATCTCGTTCATATTCATTTAATTTAACTTTCTTGTTATCAACTAATCCGTCACTCGATGTGGGCAGTCGGTGATAGTATATTCGTCCCAGTGTTCTGTGAATGTTGTATTAAGCAGGATTGTTAGTTTGCAAAATTGAAGCAATGTGTAAAATGCATGTAACACAGTTCATAGTTCGGCAGTTCATAGTTCAACAGTTCGAAGTTCAGGCACAGTTCAAAAATCATTTGTTGGGTCAAAGCAAGAAATCCTTAAGTCCTGACTCGGTGACGACCTAAGGAAAGTTCCCTGGGTCAGAGACAGAAATCCTCTAAGTCCTAACTCGGAAGCAACACAAAACCTAGGTCGCATGAAACTGCTAAGTCGGCTCCGACTTAAGTCATGAAAGTCACTGGATCACGTAAAATCCCTAGGTCGTGACCGAGCCAGTACCTCGACTAATTTTCTTCCCTAACTCTTAACCCGTTAACCCAATAGCCTGACAGTCAACAACGATCCTCATTCCACCACACCATTGGACCACCCAAGGAGCCAATCCAAGTCGAATCAAATTTGCTGCGAATCCAATGTATTACTGCCCTATTACGATTACAACATGGTCGATGGCGATTGACGAACAATCAAAAAGTTATGCACAATGAATCGCAGCATCTAAACACAAATGGAAGTCAAAAACTGGGGAGTTGTCGATTCGACAGCGAGCATGGGTGAACGACGACCAGATTGACTTACGAAGTATAACAAGAAGATGATCGGCGTTTGGATGGTTGGAGTTTGTCTCTGAGAGCTCTAAAAGTGCTTCAATGGCAGATTCGAGAAAAGGAACAGAAGAGGAAGAGGAAGAAGGATGCAACTATTTATATGCTGGAAGGCGAGTCGACTTGCACGGTGTACGACCTAAGGCATTTGTTAAGTCGGCACCGACCTAACCAAAGAATTAAAAGAATCGAAGCATACGACCTATGGCTTAGGCATATACTTCGAGGGGCAAATGTTAATCCCCTTTTCGACTCACGACCTAAGAAGGTATGCCGAGTTAAGGTGCTTGCCGACCTAAGGAAGTATGCCGAGTTAAGGTGCTTGCCGACCTAAGAGAGTATGCCGAGTTAAGGTGCTTGCCGACCTAAGGAAGTATGCCGAGTTAAGGTGCTTGCCGACCTAAGAGAGTATGCCGAGTTAAGGTGCTTGCCGACCTAAGAGAGTATGCCGAGTTAAGGTGCTTGCCGACCTAAGGAGAGATCTGACCCAACAGTTACCGACCTAACTACTGAGAAGAGCTGCCGACTTAAGAGGTGTGCCGAGTTAGGAGTCTGCCGACTTAAGGTAATCAGTGACTCAAGGGCTACGACCTAAGGGAAATTCCGAGTTATGAAAGGCTCCGACTTAAGAAGGCTCCGACTTAAGAAGGTTCCGACCTAACCCTATTCCTTAACTCGCCGCCGACCCAACCCTTTTCCTTAACTCATCACCGATCTACCATAAGTCGGCTACGACTTAAATACTTAAGAAAATTCCTGAGTCCAGATCAGCTCCTATAAATACCCCACCACTTCCAACATGAAGAGGACTTTTTTGGCAATTCATTTCTAAAGCACCGTTACTCTGTCGAACTCTCCAATCATTCAGCAAACAAGGATCCTCCAAGCATTCAAGACACTACAACAACCTTCGAGAGAAATTCCTAACATCCGACATGGATTCATCGAATTTCATCGCCGAAGATTGAGCTAGTAGTCAAGATTGCTTCTTGTGATCGAGTTGTATTGTTTTCATAGAAGATTTGTATCAATTTGTAATCAGATTCAATAATAAAGAGATTCAAAGTGGACGTAGGCTAAACCTTAGGCCGAACCACTATAAATTGCTGTCTTTTACTGCATTTTCTGCTATTTCCCTACTCGATTTCTGTTCCCGTTACACGGGTGGTGCTTTCACAATCTCACTACACACACCGGGTGTTGGCGTTCACATTTTGACGTTAACATCATGCATACCCTCCTTATTAAAAAACATCTTCTAACAGCATAAAAACTCTAAACGCTGTCTTTTCATGCATACCCCCCTTATTAAAAAAAACATCTTCCAACAGCATAAAAACTCAAAACGCTGTCTTTTCATGCATACCCCCATTGTTAAAAAAAACATCTTCCAACAGCATAAAAACTCTAAACGATGTCTTTTCATGCATACTCCCCTTCTTAAAAAAAACATCTTCCAACAGCATAAAAACTCTAAACGCTGTCTTTTCATGCATACACCCTTATTAAAAAAACATCTTCCAACAGCATAAAAACTCTAAACGATGTCTATTCATGCATACCCCCCTTATTAAAAAAAACATCATCCAACAGCATAAAAACTCCAAACGCTATCTTTTCATGCATACCCCCTTATTAAAAAACATCTTCCAACAGCATAAAAACTCTAAACGTTGTCTTTTCCTGCATACCCCCCTTATTAAAAAAACATCTTCCAACAGCATAAAAACTCCAAACGCTGTATTTTCATGCATACCCCCCTTATTAAAAAAACATCTTCCAACAGCATAAAAACTCCAAACGCTGCCTTTTCATGCATACCCCCTTATTAAAAAAAACATCTTCCAACAGCATAAAAACTCTAAACGCTGTCTTTTATGCATACCCTCTTATTAAAAAAAACATCTTCCAATAGCAAAAAAATCTAAACGTTGTCTTTTCATGTATACCACTCTTATTAAAAAAACATCTTCCAACAGCATAAAACTCTAAACGCTGTCTTTTCATGCATACCCCCATTCTAAAAAAACATCTTCCAACAGCATAAAAACTTTAAACGCTGTCTTTTCATGCATACCCCTCTTATTAAAAAAAACATCTTCCAACAACATAAAAACTCTAAACGCTGTCTTTTCATGCATACCCCCCTTATTAAAAAAAACATCTTCCAACAGCATAAAAACTCTAAACGCTGTCTTTACATGCATACCCCTTATTAAAAAAACATCTTCCAACAACATAAAAACTCTAAACGCTGTCTTTTATGCATACCCCCTTATTAAAAAAACATCTTCCAACAGTAGAAAAACTCTAAACGCTGTCTTTTCATGCATAACTCTTATTAACAAAACATCATCCATCAGCATAAAAACTCTAAACGCTGTGTTTTCATGCATACCCCCTTATTAAAAAAACATCTTCCAACCGCATAAAAACTCTAAACGTTGTCTTTTCATACATACGCCCTTATTGAAAAAACATCTTCCAACAGCATAAAAACTCTAAACGCTGTCTATTCATGCATACCCCCCTTATTAAAAAAAACATCTTCCAACAGCATAAAACTCTAAACGCTGTCTTTTCATGCATACCCCCTTATTAAAAAAACATTTCCAACAGCATAAAAACTCCAAACGCTGTATTTTCATGCATACCCCCCTTATTAAAAAAACTTCTTCAAACAGTATAAAAACTCTAAACGCTGTCGTTTCATGCATACCCCCCTTATTAAAAAAAACATCTTCCAACAGCATAAAATCTCTGAACGCTGTCTTTTCATGCATACCCCACTTATTAAAAAAAACATCTTCCAACAGCATAAAAACTCTAAACGCTGTCTTTTCATGCATACCTCCTTATTAAAAAAAACATCTTCCAACAGCATAAAAACTCTAAACGCTGTCTTTTATGCATACCCCCTTATTAAAAAAAACATCTTCCAACAGCTTAAAAACTCTAAACGCTGTCTTTTCATGCATACCACTCTTATTAAAAAAACATCTTCCATCAGCATAAAACTCTAAATGTTGTTTTTTCATGCATACCCCCATTCTAAAAAAACATCTTCCAACAGCATAAAAAGTTTAAACGCTGTCTTATCATGCATACCCCTCTTATTAAAAAAAAACATCTTCCAACAGGATAAAAACTCTAAACGCTGTCTTTTCATGCATGCCTCCCTTATTAAAAAAAACATCTTCCAACAGCATAAAATCTCTTAATGCTGTCTTTTCATGCATACCCCCCTTATTAAAAAAACATCTTCCAACAGCATAAAAACTCTAAACGCTATCTTTTCATGCATATCCCCTTATTAAAAAAAACATCTTCCAACAGCATAAAAACTCATAACGCTGTCTTTTCATGAATACCCGCCTTATTAAAAAAAACATCTTCCAACAGCATAAAAACTCTAAACGCTGTCTTTTCATGCATACTCCCCTTATTAAAAAAAAACATCTTCCAACAGGATAAAAACTCTAAACGCTGTCTTTTCATGGATACCCCCCTTATTAAAAAAAACATCTTCCAACAGCATAAAAACTCTAAACGTTGCCTTTTCATGCATACCCCCTTATGAAAAAAATATCTTCCAACAGCATAAAAACTCTAAATGCTGTATTTTCATGCATACCCCCCTTATTAAAAAAACATCTTCCAATAGTATAAAAACTCTAAACGCTATATTTTCATGCATACCCCCCTAATTAAAAAAAACATCTTCCAACAGTATAAAATCTCTGAACGCTGTCTTTTCATGCATACCACCCTTATTAAAAAAAACATCTTCCAACAGCATAAAAACTCTAAACGCTGTCTTTTCATGCATACCCCCTTATTAAAAAAACATCTTCCAACAGCATAAAAACTATAAACGCTGTCTTTTATGCATACCCCCTTATTAAAAAAAACATCTTCCAACAGCATAAAAACTCTAAACGCTGTTTTTTCATGCATACCCCTTTATAAAAAAAAACAAATTCAAACAGCATAAAAACTCTAAACGCTGTCTTTTCATGCATACCCCCCTTATTAAAAAAAACATCTTCTAACTGCATAAAAACTCTAAACGCTGTCCTTTCATGCATATCCCTTATTAAAAAAAACATCTTCCAACAGCATAAAAACTCAAAACGCTGCCTTTTCATGAACACCCCCCTTATTAAAAAAACATCTTCCAACAGCATAAAAACTCTAAACGCTGTCTTTTCATGCATACCCCCCTTATTAAAAAACATCTTCCAACAGCATAAAAACTCTAAACGCTGTCTTTTTTTGCATACCCCCCTTATTAAAAAAACATCTTCCAACAGCATAAAAACTCAAAACGCTGTCTTTTCATGCATACCCCCATTGTTAAAAAAAACATCTTCCAACAGCATAAAAACTCTTTTCATGCATATCCCCTTATTAAAAAAAAATCTTCCAACAGCATAAAAACTCTAAACGTTGTATTTTCATGCATACCCCCTTATTAAAAAAACATCTTCCAACAGTATAAAAACTCTAAACGATGTCTTTTCATGCATACCCTCCTTATTAAAAAAACATCTTCCAACAGCATAAAATCTCTGAACGCTGTCTTTTCATGCATACCCTCCTTA
Organism: Allium fistulosum; assembly: GCA_030737815.1. NCBI lineage: Eukaryota > Viridiplantae > Streptophyta > Magnoliopsida > Asparagales > Amaryllidaceae > Allium > Allium fistulosum. The sequence continues at coordinate 6,353,744 of JASFAW010000018.1, forward strand.
TTAAAAAAAACATCTTCCAATAGCATAAAAACTATAAACGCTGTCTTTTATGCATACCCCCTTATTAAAAAAACATCTTCCAACAGTAGAAAAACTCTAAACGCTGTCTTTTCATGCATAACTCTTATTAACAAAACATCATCCAACAGCATAAAAACTCTAAACGCTGTGTTTTCATGCATACCCCCTTATTAAAAAAGCATCTTCCAACCGCATAAAAACTCTAAACGCTGTCTTTTCATGCATACGCCCTTATTGAAAAAACATCTTCCAACAGCATAAAAACTCTAAACGATGTCTATTCATGCATACCCCCCTTATTAAAAAAAACATCATCCAACAGCATAAAACTCTAAACGCTGTCTTTTCATGCATACCCCCTTATTAAAAAAAACATTTCCAACAGCATAAAAACTCTAAACGCTGTATTTTCATGCATACCCCCCTTATTAAAAAAACTTCTTCAAACAGTATAAAAACTCTAAACGCTGTCGTTTCATGCATACCCCCCTTATTAAAAAACATCTTCCAACAGCATAAAATCTCTGAACGCTGTCTTTTCATGCATACCCCACTTATTAAAAAAAACATCTTCCAACAGCATAAAAACTCTAAACGCTGTCTTTTCATGCATACCCCCTTATTAAAAAAAACATCTTCCAACAGCATAAAAACTCTAAACGCTGTCTTTTATGCATACCCCCTTATTTAAAAAAACATCTTCCAACAGCTTAAAAACTCTAAACGCTGTCTTTTCATGCATACCACTCTTATTAAAAAAAACATCTTCCCTCAGCATAAAACTCTAAACGCTGTCTTTTCATGCATACCCCCATTCTAAAAAAACATCTTCCAACAGCATAAAAACTTTGAACGCGGTCTTTTCATGCATACCCCTCTTATTAAAAAAAACATCTTCCAACAGGATAAAAACTCTAAACGCTGTCTTTTCATGCATACCCCCCTTATGAAAAAAAAACATCTTCCAACAGCATAAAATCTCTGAATGCTGTCTTTTCATGCATACCCCCCTTATTAAAAAAAACATCTTCCAACAGCATAAAAACTCTAAACGCTATCTTTTCATGCATATCCCCTTACTAAAAAAAACATCTTCCAACAGCATAAAAACTCATAACGCTGTCTTTTCATGAATACCCCCCTTATTAAAAAAAACATCTTCCAACAGCATAAAAACTCTAAACGCTGTCTTTTCATGCATACTCCCCTTATTAAAAAAAACATCTTCCAACAGGATAAAAACTCTAAACGCTGTCTTTTCATGGATACCCATCTTATTAAAAAAACATCTTCCAACAGCATAAAAACTCTAAACGTTGCCTTTTCATGCATACCCCCTTATTAAAAAAACATCTTCCAACAGCATAAAAACTCTAAACGCTGTATTTTCATGCACCCCCCTTATTAAAAAAACATCTTCCAACAGTATAAAAACTCTAAACGCTATATTTTCATGCATACCCCCTTATTAAAAAAAACATCTTCCAACAGCATAAAATCTCTGAACGCTGTCTCTTCATGCATACCACCCTTATTAAAAAAAAACATCTTCCAACAGCATAAAAACTCTAAACGCTGTCTTTTCATGCATACCCACTTATTAAAAAAACATCTTCCAACAGCATAAAATCTCTGAACGCTGTCTTTTATGCATACCCCCTTATTAAAAAACATCTTCCAACAGCATAAAAACTCTAAACGCTGTCTTTTCATGCATAACCCTTTATAAAAAACAAATTCAAACAGCATAAAAACTCTAAACGCTGTCTTTTCATGCATACCCCCCTTATTAAAAAAACATCTTCCAACGGCATAAAATCTCTGAACGCTGTCTTTTCATGCATACACCCTTATTAAAAAAAACATCTTCCAACAGCATAAAAATTCTAAACGCTGTCTTTTCCTGCATAGCCCCCTTATAAAAAAACATCTTCCAACAGCATAAAAAATCTAAACGCTGTCTTTTCATGCATACCCCCTTATTAAAAAAACATCTTCCAACAGCATAAAATCTCTGAACGCTGTCTTTTATGCATACCCCCCTTATTAAAAAAACATCTTCCAAAAGCATAAAAACTCAAAACGCTGTCTTTTCATTCATACCCCATTGTTAAAAAAAACATCTTCCAACAGCATAAAAACTCTAAACGCTGTCTTTTCATGCATACTCTCCTTCTTAAAAAAAACATCTTCCAACAGCATAAAAACTCTAAACGCTGTCTTTTCATGCATACCCCCCTTATTAAAAAACATCTTCCAACAGCATAAAAACTCTAAACGCTGTCTTTTCATGCATACCACTCTTATTAAAAAAAACTTCTTCCATCAGCATAAAACTCTAAACGCTGTCTTTTCATGCATACCTCCATTCTAAAAAAAACATCTTCCAACAACATAAAAACTTTAAACGCTGTCTTTTCATGCATACCACTCTTATTAAAAAAAACTTCTTCCATCAGCATAAAACTCTAAACGCTGTCTTTTCATGCATACCTCCATTCTAAAAAAAACATCTTCCAACAACATAAAAACTTTAAACGCTGTTTTTTCATGCATACCCCTCTTATTAAAAAAACATCTTCCACCAGCATAAAAACTCTAAACGCTGTCTTTTCATGCATACCACTCTTATTAAAAAAAACTTCTTCCATCAGCATAAAACTCTAAACGCTGTCTTTTCAAGCATACCCCCATTCTAAAAAAACATCTTCCAACAGCATAAAAACTTTAAACGCTATCTTTTCATGCATACCCCTCTTATTAAAAAAAACATCTTCCAACAGCATACAAACTCAAAACGCTGTCTTTTCATGAATACCCCCCTTATTAAAAAAAACATCTTCCAACAGCATACGCTGTCTATTCATGCATACTCCCCTTATTAAAAAAAAACATCTTCCAACAGGATAAAAACTCTAAACGCTCTCTTTTCATGCATAACCCCCTTATTATAAAAAAAAATCTTCCTACAGCATAAAAACTCTAAACGCTGTCTTTTCATGCATACTCCTGTTATTAAAAAAACATCTTCCAACAAGATAAAAACTCTAAACGCTGTCTTTTCATGTATACCCCCCTTATTAAAAAAACATCTTCCAACAGCATAAAAACTCTAAATGCTGTCTTTTCATGCATATCCCCTTATTAAAAAAAACATCTTCCAACAGCATAAAAACTCTAAACGCTGTCTTTTCATGCATACCCCCCTTATTAAAAAACATCTTCCAACGGCATAAAAACTCTAAACGCTGTCTTTTCATACATACCACTCTTATTAAAAAAAACTTCTTCCATCAGCATAAAACTCTAAACGCTGTCTTTTCATGCATACCTCCATTCTAAAAAAAACATCTTCCAACAACATAAAAACTTTAAACGCTGTCTTTTCATGCATACCCCTCTTATTAAAAAAACATCTTCCACCAGCATAAAAACTTTAAACGCTGTCTTTTCATGCATACCCCTCTTATTAAAAAAACATCTTCCACCAGCATAAAAACTCTAAACGCTGTCTTTTCATGCATACCCCCCTTATTAAAAAAAACATCTTCCAACAGCATAAAAACTCTAAACGCTGTCTTTTCATGCATACACCCTTATTAAAAAAAACATCTTCCAACAGGATAAAAATTCTAAACGCTGTCTTTTCCTGCATAGCCCCCTTATAAAAAAAACATCTTCCAACAGCATAAAAACTCTAAATGCTGTCTTTTCATGCATACCCCCTTATTAAAAAAACATCTTCCAACAGCATAAAATCTCTTAACGCTGTCTTTTATGCATACCCCCCTTATTAAAAAAACATCTTCCAAAAGCATAAAAACTCAAAACGCTGTCTTTTCATGCATACTCCATTGTTAAAAAAAACATCTTCCAACAGCATAAAAACTCTAAACGCTGTCTTTTCATGCATACTCTATTTCTTAAAAAAAACATCTTCCAACAGCATAAAAACTCTAAACGCTGTCTTTTCATGCATACCCCCCTTATTAAAAAACATCTTCCAACAGCATAAAAACTCTAAACGCTGTCTTTTCATGCATACCACTCTTATTAAAAAAAACTTCTTCCATCAGCATAAAACTTTAAACGCTGTCTTTTCATGCATACCTCCATTCTAAAAAAAACATCTTCCAACAACATAAAAACTTTAAACGCTGTCTTTTCATGCATACCACTCTTATTAAAAAAAACTTCTTCCATCAGCATAAAACTCTAAACGCTGTCTTTTCATGCATACCTCCATTCTAAAAAAAACATCTTCCAACAACATAAAAACTTTAAACGCTGTCTTTTCATGCATACCCCTCTTATTAAAAAAACATCTTCCACCAGCATAAAAACTCTAAACGCTGTCTTTTCATGCATACCACTCTTATTAAAAAAACTTCTTCCATCAGCATAAAACTCTAAACGCTGTCTTTTCATGCGTACCCCCATTCTAAAAAAAACATCTTCCAACAGGATAAAAACTCTAAACGCTCTCTTTTCATGCATACCCCTCTTATTAAAAAAACATCTTCCATCAGCATAAAAACTCTAAACGCTGTCTTTTCATGCATACCCCCTTATTAAAAAAACATCTTCCAACAGCATAAAATCTCTGAACGCTGTCTTTTCATGCATACACCCTTATTAAAAAAAACATCTTCCAACAGCATAAAAATTCTAAACGCTGTCTTTTCCTGCATAGCCCCCTTATAAAAAAACATCTTCCAACAGCATAAAAAATCTAAACGCTGTCTTTTCATGCATACCCCCTTATTAAAAAAACATCTTCCAACAGCATAAAATCTCTGAACGCTGTCTTTTATGCATACCCCCCTTATTAAAAAAACATCTTCCAAAAGCATAAAAACTCAAAACGCTGTCTTTTCATTCATACCCCATTGTTAAAAAAAACATCTTCCAACAGCATAAAAACTCTAAACGCTGTCTTTTCATGCATACTCTCCTTCTTAAAAAAAACATCTTCCAACAGCATAAAAACTCTAAACGTTGTCTTTTCATGCATACCCCCCTTATTAAAAAACATCTTCCAACAGCATAAAAACTCTAAACGCTGTCTTTTCATGCATACCACTCTTATTAAAAAAAACTTCTTCCATCAGCATAAAACTCTAAACGCTGTCTTTTCATGCATACCTCCATTCTAAAAAAAACATCTTCCAACAACATAAAAACTCTAAACGCTGTCTTTTCATGCATACCACTCTTATTAAAAAAAACTTCTTCCATCAGCATAAAACTCTAAACGCTGTCTTTTCATGCATACCTCCATTCTAAAAAAAACATCTTCCAACAACATAAAAACTTTAAACGCTGTTTTTTCATGCATACCCCTCTTATTAAAAAAACATCTTCCACCAGCATAAAAACTCTAAACGCTGTCTTTTCATGCATACCACTCTTATTAAAAAAAACTTCTTCCATCAGCATAAAACTCTAAACGCTGTCTTTTCATGCATACCCCCATTCTAAAAAAAAACATCTTCCAACAGCATAAAAACTTTAAACGCTATCTTTTCATGCATACCCCTCTTATTAAAAAAAACATCTTCCAACAGCGTACAAACTCAAAACGTTGTCTTTTCATGAATACCCCCCTTATTAAAAAAAACATCTTCCAACAGCATACGCTGTCTATTCATGCATACTCCCCTTATTAAAAAAAACATCTTCCAACAGGATAAAAACTCTAAACGCTCTCTTTTCATGCATAACCCCCTTATTATAAAAAAAAATCTTCCTACAGCATAAAAACTCTAAACGCTGTCTTTTCATGCATACTCCTGTTATTAAAAAAACATCTTCCAACAAGATAAAAACTCTAAACGCTGTCTTTTCATGTATACCCCCCTTATTAAAAAAACATCTTCCAACAGCATAAAAACTCTAAATGCTGTCTTTTCATGCATATCCCCTTATTAAAAAAAACATCTTCCAACAGCATAAAAACTCTAAACGCTGTCTTTTCATGCATACCCCCCCTTATTAAAAAACATCTTCCAACAGCATAAAAACTCTAAACGCTGTCTTTTCATGCATACCACTCTTATTAAAAAAAACTTCTTCCATCAGCATAAAACTCTAAACGCTGTCTTTTCATGCATACCTCCATTCTAAAAAAAACATCTTCCAACAACATAAAAACTTTAAACGCTGTCTTTTCGTGCATACCCCTCTTATTAAAAAAACATCTTCCACCAGCATAAAAACTCTAAACGCTGTCTTTTCATGCATACCACTCTTATTAAAAAAAACTTCTTCCATCAGCATAAAACTCTAAACGCTGTCTTTTCATGCATACCTCCATTCTAAAAAAAACATCTTCCAACAACATAAAAACTTTAAACGCTGTCTTTTCATGCATACCCCTCTTATTAAAAAAACATCTTCCACCAGCATAAAAACTCTAAACGCTGTCTTTTCATGCATACCACTCTTATTAAAAAAAACTTCTTCCATCAGCATAAAACTCTAAACGCTGTCTTTTCATGCATACCCCCATTCTAAAAAAAAACATCTTCCAACAGCATAAAAACTTTAAACGCTGTCATTTCATGCATACCCCTCTTATTAAAAAAAACATCTTCCAACAGCATACAAACTCAAAACGCTGTCTTTTCATGAATACCCCCCTTATTAAAAAAAACATCTTCCAACAGCATACGCTGTCTTTTCATGCATACTCCCCTTATTAAAAAAAACATCTTCCAACAGGATAAAAACTCTAAACGCTCTCTTTTCATGCATAACCCCCTTATTATAAAAAAAAATCTTCCAACAGCATAAAAACTCTAAACGCTGTCTTTTCATGCATACTCCTGTTATTAAAAAAACATCTTCCAACAGGATAAAAACTCTAAACGCTGTCTTTTCATGTATACCTCCCTTATTAAAAAAACATCTTCCAACAGCATAAAAACTCTAAATGCTGTCTTTTCATGCATATCCCCTTATTAAAAAAAACATCTTCCAACAGCATAAAAACTCAAAACGCTGCCTTTTCATGAATACCCCCCTTATTAAAAAAAAACATCTTCCAACAGCATAAAAACTCTAAACAATGTCTTTTTATGCATACCCCCATTGTTAAAAAAAACATCTTCCAACAGCATAAAAACTCAAAACGTTGTCTTTTCATGAATACCCCCCTTATTAAAAAAACATCTTCCAACAGCATTAAAACTCTAAATGCTGTCTTTTCATGCATATCCCCTTATTAAAAAAAACATCTTCCAACAGCATAAAAACTCAAAACGTTGTCTTTTCATGAATACCCCCCTTATTAAAAAAAACATCTTCCAACAGCATACGCTGTCTTTTCATGCATACTCCCCTTATTAAAAAAAACATCTTCCAACAGGATAAAAACTCTAAACGCTCTCTTTTCATGCATAACCCCCTTATTATAAAAAAAAATCTTCCAACAGCATAAAAACTCTAAACGCTGTCTTTTCATGCATACTCCTGTTATTAAAAAAACATCTTCCAACAGGATCAAAAATCTAAACGCTGTCTTTTCATGTATACCCCCCTTATTAAAAAAACATCTTCCAACAGCATAAAAACTCTAAATGCTGTCTTTTCATGCATATCCCCTTATTAAAAAAAACATCTTCCAACAGCATAAAAACTCAAAACGCTGCCTTTTCATGTATATCCCCCTTATTAAAAAAACATCTTCCAACAGCATAAAAACTCTAAATGCTGTCTTTTCATGCATATCCCCTTAGTAAAAAAAACATCTTCCAACAGCATAAAAACTCAAAACGCTGTCTTTTCATGAATACCCCCCTTATTAAAAAAAACATCTTCCAACAGCATACGCTGTCTTTTCATGCATACTCCCCTTATTAAAAAAAAACATCTTCCAACAGGATAAAAACTCTAAACGCTCTCTTTTCATGCATAACCCCCTTATTATAAAAAAAATCTTCCAACAGCATAAAAACTCTAAACGCTATCTTTTCATGCATATCCCCTTATTAAAAAAACATCTTCCAACAGCATAAAAACTCAAAACTCTGTCTTTTCATGCATACCCCCTTATTAAAAAAAACAAATCTTCCAACAACATAAAAACTCTAAACGATGTCTATTCATGCATACCCCCCTTATTAAAAAAAACATCATCCAACAGCATAAAAACTCTAAACGCTGTCTTTTCATGCATACCCCCTTATTAAAAAAAACATCTTCCAACAACATAAAATCTCTGAACGCTGTCTTTTCATGCATACCCCCCTTATTAAAAAAAACATCTTCCAACAGCATAAAAACTCTAAACGCTGTCTTTTCATGCATACCCCCTTATTAAAAAAACATCTTCCAAGAGCATAAAAACTCTAAACGCTGTCTTTTCATGCATACCCCCCTTATTAAAAAAAACATCTTCCAACAGCATAAAAACTCTAAACGCTGTCTTTTCATGCATACACCCTTATTAAAAAAAACATCTTCCAACAGCATAAAAATTCTAAACGCTGTCTTTTCCTGCATAGCCCCCTTATAAAAAAAACATCTTCCAACAGCATAAAAACTCTAAACGATGTCTTTTCATGCATACCCCCTTATTAAAAAAACATCTTCCAACAGCATAAAATCTCTGAACGCTGTCTTTTATGCATACCCCCTTATTAAAAAAACATCTTCCAAAAGCATAAAAACTCTAAACGCTGTCTTTTCATGCATACCCCCCTTATTAAAAAACATCTTCCAACAGCATAAAAACTTTAAACGCTGTCTTTTCATGCATACCCCCCTTATTAAAAAACATCTTCCAACAGCATAAAAACTCTAAACGCTGTCTTTTCATGCATACCACTCTTATTAAAAAAAACTTCTTCCATCAGCATAAAACTCTAAACGCTGTCTTTTCATGCATACCTCCATTCTAAAAAAAACATCTTCCAACAACATAAAAACTTTAAACGCTGTCTTTTCATGCATACCCCTCTTATTAAAAAAACATCTTCCACCAGCATAAAAACTATAAACGCTGTCTTTTCATGCATACCCCCTTATTAAAAAAAACATCTTCCAACAGCATAAAAACTCTAAACGCTGTCTTTTCATGCATACACCCTTATTAAAAAAAACATCTTCCAACAGCATAAAAATTCTAAACGCTGTCTTTTCCTGCATAGCCCCCTTATAAAAAAAACATCTTCCAACAGCATAAAAACTCTAAATGCTGTCTTTTCATGCATACCCATTTATTAAAAAAACATCTTCCAACAGCATAAAATCTCTGAACGCTGTCTTTTATGCATACCCCCCTTATTAAAAAAACATCTTCCAAAAGCATAAAAACTCAAAACGCTGTCTTTTCATGCATACTCCATTGTTAAAAAAAACATCTTCCAACAGCATAAAAACTCTAAACGCTGTCTTTTCATGCATACTCTATTTCTTAAAAAAAACATCTTCCAACAGCATAAAAACTCTAAACGCTGTCTTTTCATGCATACCCCCCTTATTAAAAAACATCTTCCAACAGCATAAAAACTCTAAACGCTGTCTTTTCATGCATACCACTCTTATTAAAAAAAACTTCTTCCATCAGCATAAAACTTTAAACGCTGTCTTTTCATGCATACCTCCATTCTAAAAAAAACATCTTCCAACAACATAAAAACTTTAAACGCTGTCTTTTCATGCATACCACTCTTATTAAAAAAAACTTCTTCCATCAGCATAAAACTCTAAACGCTGTCTTTTCATGCATACCTCCATTCTAAAAAAAACATCTTCCAACAACATAAAAACTTTAAACGCTGTCTTTTCATGCATACCCCTCTTATTAAAAAAACATCTTCCACCAGCATAAAAACTCTAAACGCTGTCTTTTCATGCATACCACTCTTATTAAAAAAAACTTCTTCCATCAGCATAAAACTCTAAACGCTGTCTTTTCATGCGTACCCCCATTCTAAAAAAAACATCTTCCAACAGGATAAAAACTCTAAACGCTCTCTTTTCATGCATACCCCTCTTATTAAAAAAACATCTTCCATCAGCATAAAAACTCTAAACGCTGTCTTTTCATGCATACCCCGCTTATTAAAAAAACATCTTCCAACAGCATAAAATCTTTGAACGCTGTCTTTTCATGCATACACCCTTATTAAAAAAAACATCTTCCAACAGCATAAAAATTCTAAACGCTGTCTTTTCCTGCATAGCCCCCTTATAAAAAAACATCTTCCAACAGCATAAAAAATCTAAACGCTGTCTTTTCATGCATACCCCCCTTATTAAAAAAAACATCTTCCAACAGCATAAAAACTCTAAACGCTGTCTTTTCATGCATACACCCTTATTAAAAAAAACATCTTCCAACAGCATAAAAATTCTAAACGCTGTCTTTTCCTGCATAGCCCCCTTATAAAAAAAACATCTTCCAACAGCATAAAAACTCTAAACGATGTCTTTTCATGCATACCCCCTTATTAAAAAAACATCTTCCAACAGCATAAAATCTCTGAACGCTGTCTTTTATGCATACCCCCTTATTAAAAAAACATCTTCCAAAAGCATAAAAACTCTAAACGCTGTCTTTTCATGCATACCCCCCTTATTAAAAAACATCTTCCAACAGCATAAAAACTCTAAACGCTGTCTTTTCATGCATACCCCCCTTATTAAAAAACATCTTCCAACAGCATAAAAACTCTAAACGCTGTCTTTTCATGCATACCACTCTTATTAAAAAAAACTTCTTCCATCAGCATAAAACTCTAAACGCTGTCTTTTCATGCATACCTCCATTCTAAAAAAAACATCTTCCAACAACATAAAAACTTTAAACGCTGTCTTTTCATGCATACCCCTCTTATTAAAAAAACATCTTCCACCAGCATAAAAACTCTAAACGCTGTCTTTTCATGCATACCCCCTTATTAAAAAAAACATCTTCCAACAGCATAAAAACTCTAAACGCTGTCTTTTCATGCATACACCCTTATTAAAAAAAACATCTTCCAACAGCATAAAAATTCTAAACGCTGTCTTTTCCTGCATAGCCCCCTTATAAAAAAAACATCTTCCAACAGCATAAAAACTCTAAATGCTGTCTTTTCATGCATACCCATTTATTAAAAAAACATCTTCCAACAGCATAAAATCTCTGAACGCTGTCTTTTATGCATACCCCCCTTATTAAAAAAACATCTTCCAAAAGCATAAAAACTCAAAACGCTGTCTTTTCATGCATACTCCATTGTTAAAAAAAACATCTTCCAACAGCATAAAAACTCTAAACGCTGTCTTTTCATGCATACTCTATTTCTTAAAAAAAACATCTTCCAACAGCATAAAAACTCTAAACGCTGTCTTTTCATGCATACCCCCCTTATTAAAAAACATCTTCCAACAGCATAAAAACTCTAAACGCTGTCTTTTCATGCATACCACTCTTATTAAAAAAAACTTCTTCCATCAGCATAAAACTTTAAACGCTGTCTTTTCATGCATACCTCCATTCTAAAAAAAACATCTTCCAACAACATAAAAACTTTAAACGCTGTCTTTTCATGCATACCACTCTTATTAAAAAAAACTTCTTCCATCAGCATAAAACTCTAAACGCTGTCTTTTCATGCATACCTCCATTCTAAAAAAAACATCTTCCAACAACATAAAAACTTTAAACGCTGTCTTTTCATGCATACCCCTCTTATTAAAAAAACATCTTCCACCAGCATAAAAACTCTAAACGCTGTCTTTTCATGCATACCACTCTTATTAAAAAAAACTTCTTCCATCAGCATAAAACTCTAAACGCTGTCTTTTCATGCGTACCCCCATTCTAAAAAAAACATCTTCCAACAGGATAAAAACTCTAAACGCTCTCTTTTCATGCATACCCCTCTTATTAAAAAAACATCTTCCATCAGCATAAAAACTCTAAACGCTGTCTTTTCATGCATACCCCCCTTATTAAAAAAACATCTTCCAACAGCATAAAATCTTTGAACGCTGTCTTTTCATGCATACACCCTTATTAAAAAAAACATCTTCCAACAGCATAAAAATTCTAAACGCTGTCTTTTCCTGCATAGCCCCCTTATAAAAAAACATCTTCCAACAGCATAAAAAATCTAAACGCTGTCTTTTCATGCATACCCCCTTATTAAAAAAACATCTTCCAACAGCATAAAATCTCTGAACGCTGTCTTTTATGCATACCCCCCTTATTAAAAAAACATCTTCCAAAAGCATAAAAACTCAAAACGCTGTCTTTTCATTCATACCCCATTGTTAAAAAAAACATCTTCCAACAGCATAAAAACTCTAAACGCTGTCTTTTCATGCATACTCTCCTTCTTAAAAAAAAACATCTTCCAACAGCATAAAAACTCTAAACGCTGTCTTTTCATGCATACCCCCCTTATTAAAAAACATCTTCCAACAGCATAAAAACTCTAAACGCTGTCTTTTCATGCATACCACTCTTATTAAAAAAAACTTCTTCCATCAGCATAAAACTCTAAACGCTGTCTTTTCATGCATACCTCCATTCTAAAAAAAACATCTTCCAACAACATAAAAACTTTAAACGCTGTCTTTTCATGCATACCACTCTTATTAAAAAAAACTTCTTCCATCAGCATAAAACTCTAAACGCTGTCTTTTCATGCATACCTCCATTCTAAAAAAAACTTCTTCCAACAACATAAAAACTTTAAACGCTGTTTTTTCATGCATACCCCTCTTATTAAAAAAACATCTTCCACCAGCATAAAAACTCTAAACGCTGTCTTTTCATGCATACCACTCTTATTAAAAAAAACTTCTTCCATCAGCATAAAACTCTAAACGCTGTCTTTTCATGCATACCCCCATTCTAAAAAAAAACATCTTCCAACAGCATAAAAACTTTAAACGCTATCTTTTCATGCATACCCCTCTTATTAAAAAAAACATCTTCCAACAGCATACAAACTCAAAACGCTGTCTTTTCATGAATACCCCCCTTATTAAAAAAAACATCTTCCAACAGCATACGCTGTCTATTCATGCATACTCCCCTTATTAAAAAAAAACATCTTCCAACAGGATAAAAACTCTAAACGCTCTCTTTTCATGCATAACCCCCTTATTATAAAAAAAAATCTTCCTACAGCATAAAAACTCTAAACGCTGTCTTTTCATGCATACTCCTGTTATTAAAAAAACATCTTCCAACAAGATAAAAACTCTAAACGCTGTCTTTTCATGTATACCCCCCTTATTAAAAAAACATCTTCCAACAGCATAAAAACTCTAAATGCTGTCTTTTCATGCATATCCCCTTATTAAAAAAAACATCTTCCAACAGCATAAAAACTCTAAACGCTGTCTTTTCATGCATACCCCCCTTATTAAAAAACATCTTCCAACAGCATAAAAACTCTAAACGCTGTTTTTTCATGCATACCACTCTTATTAAAAAAAACTTCTTCCATCAGCATAAAACTCTAAACGCTGTCTTTTCATGCATACCTCCATTCTAAAAAAAACATCTTCCAACAACATAAAAACTTTAAACGCTGTCTTTTCATGCATACCCCTCTTATTAAAAAAACATCTTCCACCAGCATAAAAACTCTAAACGCTGTCTTTTCATGCATACCACTCTTATTAAAAAAAACTTCTTCCATCAGCATAAAACTCTAAACGCTGTCTTTTCATGCATACCTCCATTCTAAAAAAAACATCTTCCAACAACATAAAAACTTTAAACGCTGTCTTTTCATGCATACCCCTCTTATTAAAAAAACATCTTCCACCAGCATAAAAACTCTAAACGCTGTCTTTTCATGCATACCACTCTTATTAAAAAAAACTTCTTCCATCAGCATAAAACTCTAAACGCTGTCTTTTCATGCATACCCCCATTCTAAAAAAAAACATCTTCCAACAGCATAAAAACTTTAAACGCTGTCATTTCATGCATACCCCTCTTATTAAAAAAAACATCTTCCAACAGCATACAAACTCAAAACGCTGTCTTTTCATGAATACACCCCTTATTAAAAAAAACATCTTCCAACAGCATACGCTGTCTTTTCATGCATACTCCCCTTATTAAAAAAAACATCTTCCAACAGGATAATAACTCTAAACGCTCTCTTTTCATGCATAACCCCCTTATTATAAAAAAAAATCTTCCAACAGCATAAAAACTCTAAACGCTGTCTTTTCATGCATACTCCTGTTATTAAAAAAACATCTTCCAACAGGATAAAAACTCTAAACGCTGTCTTTTCATGTATACCTCCCTTATTAAAAAAACATCTTCCAACAGCATAAAAACTCTAAATGCTGTCTTTTCATGCATATCCCCTTATTAAAAAAAACATCTTCCAACAGCATAAAAACTCAAAACGCTGCCTTTTCATGAATACCCCCCTTATTAAAAAAAAACATCTTCCAACAGCATAAAAACTCTAAACAATGTCTTTTTATGCATACCCCCATTGTTAAAAAAAACATCTTCCAACAGCATAAAAACTCAAAACGCTGTCTTTTCATGAATACCCCCCTTATTAAAAAAACATCTTCCAACAGCATTAAAACTCTAAATGCTGTCTTTTCATGCATATCCCCTTATTAAAAAAAACATCTTCCAACAGCATAAAAACTCAAAACGTTGTCTTTTCATGAATACCCCCCTTATTAAAAAAAACATCTTCCAACAGCATACGCTGTCTTTTCATGCATACTCCCCTTATTAAAAAAAAACATCTTCCAACAGGATAAAAACTCTAAACGCTCTCTTTTCATGCATAACCCCCTTATTATAAAAAAAAATCTTCCAACAGCATAAAAACTCTAAACGCTGTCTTTTCATGCATACTCCTGTTATTAAAAAAACATCTTCCAACAGGATCAAAACTCTAAACGCTGTCTTTTCATGTATACCCCCCTTATTAAAAAAACATCTTCCAACAGCATAAAAACTCTAAATGCTGTCTTTTCATGCATATCCCCTTATTAAAAAAAACATCTTCCAACAGCATAAAAACTCAAAACGCTGCCTTTTCATGTATATCCCCCTTATTAAAAAAACATCTTCCAACAGCATAAAAACTCTAAATGCTGTCTTTTCATGCATATCCCCTTAGTAAAAAAAACATCTTCCAACAGCATAAAAACTCAAAACGCTGTCTTTTCATGAATACCCCCCTTATTAAAAAAAACATCTTCCAACAACATACGCTGTCTTTTCATGCATACTCCCCTTATTAAAAAAAACATCTTCCAACAGGATAAAAACTCTAAACGCTCTCTTTTCATGCATAACCCCCTTATTATAAAAAAAATCTTCCAACAGCATAAAAACTCTAAACGCTATCTTTTCATGCATATCCCCTTATTAAAAAAACATCTTCCAACAGCATAAAAACTCAAAACTCTGTCTTTTCATGCATACCCCCTTATTAAAAAAAACAAATCTTCCAACAGCATAAAAACTCTAAACGATGACTATTCATGCATACCCCCCTTATTAAAAAAAACATCATCCAACAGCATAAAAACTCTAAACGCTGTCTTTTCATGCATACCCCCTTATTAAAAAAACATCTTCCAACAACATAAAATCTCTGAACGCTGTCTTTTCATGCATACCCCCCTTATTAAAAAAAACATCTTCCAACAGCATAAAAACTCTAAACGCTGTCTTTTCATGCATACCCCCTTATTAAAAAAAACATCTTCCAAGAGCATAAAAACTCTAAACGCTGTCTTTTCATGCATACCCCCCTTATTAAAAAAAACATCTTCCAACAGCATAAAAACTCTAAACGCTGTCTTTTCATGCATACACCCTTATTAAAAAAAACATCTTCCAACAGCATAAAAATTCTAAACGCTGTCTTTTCCTGCATAGCCCCCTTATAAAAAAAACATCTTCCAACAGCATAAAAACTCTAAACGCTGTCTTTTCATGCATACCCCCTTATTAAAAAAACATCTTCCAACAGCATAAAATCTCTGAACGCTGTCTTCTATGCATACCCCCTTATTAAAAAAACATCTTCCAAAAGCATAAAAACTCAAAACGCTGTCTTTTCATGCATACCCCATTGTTAAAAAAAACATCTTCCAACAGCATAAAAACTCTAAACGCTGTCTTTTCATGCATACTCTCCTTCTTAAAAAAACATCTTCCAACAGCATAAAAACTCTAAACGCTGTCTTTTCATGCATACCCCCCTTATTAAAAAACATCTTCCAACAGCATAAAAACTCTAAACGCTGTCTTTTCATGCATACCACTCTTATTAAAAAAAACTTCTTCCATCAGCATAAAACTCTAAACGCTGTCTTTTCATGCATACCTCCATTCTAAAAAAAACATCTTCCAACAACATAAAAACTTTAAACGCTGTCTTTTCATGCATACCCCTCTTATTAAAAAAACATCTTCCACCAGCATAAAAACTCTAAACGCTGTCTTTTCATGCATACCCCCCTTATTAAAAAAAACATCTTCCAACAGCATAAAAACTCTAAACGCTGTCTTTTCATGCATACCCCCCTTATTAAAAAAAACATCTTCCAACAGCATAAAAATTCTAAACGCTGTCTTTTCCTGCATAGCCCCCTTATAAAAAAAACATCTTCCAACAGCATAAAAACTCTAAATGCTGTCTTTTCATGCATACCCCCTTATTAAAAAAACATCTTCCAACAGCATAAAATCTCTGAACGCTGTCTTTTATGCATACCCCCCTTATTAAAAAAACATCTTCCAAAAGCATAAAAACTCAAAACGCTGTCTTTTCATGCATACTCCATTGTTAAAAAAAACATCTTCCAACAGCATAAAAACTCTAAACGCTGTCTTTTCATGCATACTCTATTTCTTAAAAAAAACATCTTCCAACAGCATAAAAACTCTAAACGCTGTCTTTTCATGCATACCCCCCTTATTAAAAAACATCTTCCAACAGCATAAAAACTCTAAACGCTGTCTTTTCATGCATACCACTCTTATTAAAAAAACTTCTTCCATCAGCATAAAACTTTAAACGCTGTCTTTTCATGCATACCTCCATTCTAAAAAAAACATCTTCCAACAACATAAAAACTTTAAACGCTGTCTTTTCATGCATACCCCTCTTATTAAAAAAACATCTTCCACCAGCATAAAAACTCTAAACGCTGTCTTTTCATGCATACCTCCATTCTAAAAAAAACATCTTCCAACAACATAAAAACTTTAAACGCTGTCTTTTCATGCATACCCCTCTTATTAAAAAAACATCTTCCACCAGCATAAAAACTCTAAACGCTGTCTTTTCATGCATACCACTCTTATTAAAAAAAACTTCTTCCATCAGCATAAAACTCTAAACGCTGTCTTTTCATGCGTACCCCCATTCTTAAAAAAAACATCTTCCAACAGCATAAAAACTTTAAACGCTGTCTTTTCATGCATACCCCTCTTATTAAAAAAAAACATCTTCCAACAGCATACAAACTCAAAACGCTGTCTTTTCATGAATACCCCCCTTATTAAAAAAACATCTTCCAACAGCATACGCTGTCTTTTCATGCATACTCCCCTTATTAAAAAAAACATCTTCCAACAGGATAAAAACTCTAAACACTCTCTTTTCATGCATAACCCCCTTATTATAAAAACAAATCTTCCAACAGCATAAAAACTCTAAACGCTGTCTTTTCATGCACACTTCTGTTATTAAAAAAACATCTTCCAACAGGATAAAAACTCTAAACGCTGTCTTTTCATGTATACCCCCCTTATTAAAAAAACATCTTCCAACAGCATAAAAACTCTAAATGCTGTCTTTTCATGCATATCCCCTTATTAAAAAAAACATCTTCCAACAGCATAAAAACTCAAAACGCTGCCTTTTCATGAATACCCCCCTTATTAAAAAAAACATCTTCCAACAGCATAAAAACTCTAAACAATGTCTTTTTATGCATACCCCCATTGTTAAAAAAAACATCTTCCAACAGCATAAAAACTCTAAACGCTGTCTTTTCATGCATATCCCCTTCTTAAAAAAAACATCTTCCAAAAGCATAAAAACTCTAAACGCTGTTTTTTCATGCATACCCCTCTTATTAAAAAACATCTTCCAACAGCATAAAAACTCTAAACGCTGTCTTTTCATGCATACCCCCCTTCTTAAAAAAAACATCTTCCAAAAGCATAAAAACTCTAAACGCTGTCTTTTCATGCATACCCCCTTATTAAAAAACATCTTCCAACATCATAAAAACTCAAGACGCTGTCTTTTCATGCATACCCCCATTGTTAAAAAAAACATCTTCCAACAGCATAAAAACTCTAAACGCTGTCTTTTCATGCATACTCCCCTTCTTAAAAAAATCATCCTCCAACAGCATAAAAACTCTAAACGCTATCTTTTCATGCATACACCCTTATTGAAAAAACATCTTCCAACAGCATAAAAACTCTAAACGTTGTCTATTCATGCATACCCCGCTTATTATAAAAAACATCATCCAACAGCATAAAAACTCTAAACGCTGTCTTTTCATGCATACCCCTTATTAAAAAAAACATCTTCCAACAGCATAAAAACTCTAAACGCTGTCTTTTCATGCATAGCCCCCTTATTAAAAAAACAACTTCCAACAGCATAAAAAGTCTAAACGCTGTCTTTTCATGCATACCACTATTATTAAAAAAAACTTCTTCCATCAGCATAAAACTCTAAACGCTGTCTTTTCATGCATACCCCCCTTATTAAAAAAAACATCTTCCAACAGCATAAAATCTCTGAACGCTGTCTTTCCATGCATACCCCCTTATTAAAAAAACATCTTCCAATAGCATAAAAACTCTAAACGCTATCTTTTCATGCATATCCCCTTATTAAAAAAAACATCTTCCAACAGCATAAAAACTCAAAACTCTGTCTTTTCATGCATACCCCCTTATTAAAAAAAACAAATCTTCCAACAGCATAAAAACTCTAAACGATGTCTATTCATGCATACCCCCCTTATTAAAAAAAACATCATCCAACGGCATAAAAACTCTAAACGCTGTCTTTTCATGCATACCCCCTTATTAAAAAAAACATCTTCCAACAACATAAAATCTCTGAACGCTGTCTTTTCATGCATACCCCCCTTATTAAAAAAAACATCTTCCAACAGCATAAAAACTCTAAACGCTGTCTTTTCATGCATACCCCCTTATTAAAAAAAACATCTTCCAAGAGCATAAAAACTCTAAACGCTGTCTTTTCATGCATACCCCCCTTATTAAAAAAAACATCTTCCAACAGCATAAAAACTCTAAACGCTGTCTTTTCATGCATACACCCTTATTAAAAAAACATCTTCCAACAACATAAAAATTCTAAACGCTGTCTTTTCCTGCATTGCCCCCTTATAAAAAAAACATCTTCCAACAGCATAAAAACTCTAAACGCTGTCTTTTCATGCATACCCCCTTATTAAAAAAACATCTTCCAACAGCATAAAATCTCTGAACGCTGTCTTTTATGCATACCCCCCTTATTAAAAAAACATCTTCCAAAAGCATAAAAACTCAAAACGCTGTCTTTTCATGCATACCCCATTGTTAAAAAAAACATCTTCCAACAGCATAAAAACTCTAAACGCTGTCTTTTCATGCATACTCTCCTTCTTAAAAAAAACATCTTCCAACAGCATAAAAACTCTAAACGCTGTCTTTTCATGCATACCCCCCTTATTAAAAAACATCTTCCAACAGCATAAAAACTCTAAACGTTGTCTTTTCATGCATACCACTCTTATTAAAAAAAACTTCTTCCATCAGCATAAAACTCTAAACGCTGTCTTTTCATGCATACCTCCATTCTAAAAAAAACATCTTCCAACAACATAAAAACTTTAAACGCTGTCTTTTCATGCATACCCCTCTTATTAAAAAAACATCTTCCACCAGCATAAAAACTCTAAACGCTGTCTTTTCATGCATACCCCCCTTATTAAAAAAAATATCTTCCAACAGCATAAAATCTCTGAACGCTGTCTTTTCATGCATACACCCTTATTAAAAAAAACATCTTCCAACAGCATAAAAATTCTAAACGCTGTCTTTTCCTGCATAGCCCCCTTATAAAAAAAACATCTTCCAACAGCATAAAAAATCTAATCGCTGTCTTTTCATGCATACCCCCTTATTAAAAAAACATCTTCCAACAGCATAAAATCTCTGAACGCTGTCTTTTATGCATACCCCCCTTATTAAAAAAACATCTTCCAAAAGCATAAAAACTCAAAACGCTGTCTTTTCATTCATACCCCATTGTTAAAAAAAACATCTTCCAACAGCATAAAAACTCTAAAAGCTGTCTTTTCATGCATACTCTCCTTCTTAAAAAAAAACATCTTCCAACAGCATAAAAACTCTAAACGCTGTCTTTTCATGCATACCCCCCTTATTAAAAAACATCTTCCAACAGCATAAAACTCTAAACGCTGTCTTTTCATGCATACCACTCTTATTAAAAAAAACTTCTTCCATCAGCATAAAACTCTAAACGCTGTCTTTTCATGCATACCTCCATTCTAAAAAAAACAACTTCCAACAACATAAAAACTTTAAACGCTGTCTTTTCATGCATACCACTCTTATTAAAAAAAACTTCTTCCATCAGCATAAAACTCTAAACGCTGTCTTTTCATGCATACCTCCATTCTAAAAAAACATCTTCCAACAACATAAAAACTTTAAACGCTGTTTTTTCATGCATACCCCTCTTATTAAAAAAACATCTTCCACCAGCATAAAAACTCTAAACGTTGTCTTTTCATGCATACCACTCTTATTAAAAAAAACTTCTTCCATCAGCATAAAACTCTAAACGCTGTCTTTTCATGCATACCCCCATTCTAAAAAAAAACATCTTCCAACAGCATAAAAACTTTAAACGCTGTCTTTTCATGCATACCCCTCTTATTAAAAAAAACATCTTCCAACAGCATACAAACTCAAAACGCTGTCTTTTCATGAATACCCCCTTATTAAAAAAAACATCTTCCAACAACATACGCTGTCTTTTCATGCATACTCCCCTTATTAAAAAAAACATCTTCCAACAGGATAAAAACTCTAAACGCTCTCTTTTCATGCATAACCCCCTTATTATAAAAAAAAAATCTTCCAACAGCATAAAAACTCTAAACGTTGTCTTTTCATGCATACTCCTGTTATTAAAAAAACATCTTCCAACAGGATAAAAACTCTAAACGCTGTCTTTTCATGTATACCCCCCTTATTAAAAAAACATCTTCCAACAGCATAAAAACTCTAAATGCTATCTTTTCATGCATATCCCCTTATTAAAAAAAACATCTTCCAACAGCATAAAAACTCAAAACGCTGCCTTTTCATGAATACCCCCCTTATTAAAAAAAACATCTTCCAACAGCATAAAAACTCTAAACAATGTCTTTTTATGCATACCCCCATTGTTAAAAAAAACATCTTCCAACAACATAAAAACTCAAAACGCTGTCTTTTCATGAATACCCCCCTTATTAAAAAAACATCTTCCAACAGCATAAAAACTCTAAATGCTGTCTTTTCATGCATATCCCCTTACTAAAAAAAACATCTTCCAACAGCATAAAAACTCAAAACGCTGCCTTTTCATGTATACCCCCCTTATTAAAAAAACATCTTCCAACAGCATAAAAACTCTAAATGCTGTCTTTTCATGCATATCCCCTTATTAAAAAAACATCTTCCAACAGCATAAAAACTCAAAACGCTGTCTTTTCATGAATACCCCCCTTATTAAAAAAAACAACTTCCAACAGCATACGCTGTCTTTTCATGCATACTCCCCTTATTAAAAAAAACATCTTCCAACAGGATAAAAACTCTAAACGCTCTCTTTTCATGCATAACCCCCTTATTATAAAAAAAAATCTTCCAACAGCATAAAAACTCTAAACGCTGTCTTTTCATGCATACTCCTGTTATTAAAAAAACATCTTCCAACAGGATAAAAACTCTAAACGCTGTCTTTTCATGTATACCCCCCTTATTAAAAAAACATCTTCCAACAGCATAAAAACTCTAAATGCTGTCTTTTCATGCATATCCCCTTATTAAAAAAAACATCTTCCAACAGCATAAAAACTCAAAACGCTGCCTTTTCATGTATACCCCCCTTATTAAAAAAACATCTTCCAACAGCATAAAAACTCTAAATGCTGTCTTTTCATGCATATCCCCTTAGTAAAAAAAACATCTTCCAACAGCATAAAAACTCAAAACGCTGTCTTTTCATGAATACCCCCCTTATTAAAAAAAACATCTTCCAACAGCATACGCTGTCTTTTCATGCATACTCCCTTTATTAAAAAAACATCTTCCAACAGGATAAAAACTCTAAACGCTCTCTTTTCATGCATAACCCCCTTATTATAAAAAAAAATCTTCCAACAGCATAAAAACTCTAAACGCTATCTTTTCATGCATATCCCCTTATTAAAAAAAACATCTTCAAACAGCATAAAAACTCAAAACTCTGTCTTTTCATGCATACCCCCTTATTAAAAAAAACAAATCTTCCAACAGCATAAAAACTCTAAACGATGTCTATTCATGCATACCCCCCTTATTAAAAAAACATCATCCAACAGCATAAAAACTCTAAACGCTGTCTTTTCATGCATACCCCCTTATTAAAAAAAACATCTTCCAACAACATAAAATCTCTGAACGCTGTCTTTTCATGCATACCACCCTTATTAAAAAAAACATCTTCCAACAGCATAAAAACTCTAAACGCTGTCTTTTCATGCATACCCCCTTATTAAAAAAAACATCTTCCAAGAGCATAAAAACTCTAAACGCTGTCTTTTCATGCATACCCCCCTTATTAAAAAAAACATCTTCCAACAGCATAAAAACTCTAAACGCTGTCTTTTCATGCATACACCCTTATTAAAAAAAACATCTTCCAACAGCATAAAAATTCTAAACGCTGTCTTTTCCTGCATAGCCCCCTTATAAAAAAAACATCTTCCAACAGCATAAAAACTCTAAACGCTGTCTTTTCATGCATACCCCCTTATTAAAAAAACATCTTCCAACAGCATAAAATCTCTGAACGCTGTCTTTTATGCATACCCCCCTTATTAAAAAAACATCTTCCAAAAGCATAAAAACTCAGAACGCTGTCTTTTCATGCATACCCCATTGTTAAAAAAAACATCTTCCAACAGCATAAAAACTCTAAACGCTGTCTTTTCATGCATACTCTCCTTCTTAAAAAAACATCTTCCAACAGCATAAAAACTCTAAACGCTGTCTTTTCATGCATACCCCCCTTATTAAAAAACATCTTCCAACAGCATAAAAACTCTAAACGCTGTCTTTTCATGCATACCACTCTTATTAAAAAAAACTTCTTCCATCAGCATAGAACTCTAAACGCTGTCTTTTCATGCATACCTCCATTCTAAAAAAAACATCTTCCAACAACATAAAAACTTTAAACGCTGTCTTTTCATGCATACCCCTCTTATTAAAAAAACATCTTCCACCAGCATAAAAACTCTAAACGCTGTCTTTTCATGCATACCCCCCTTATTAAAAAAAACATCTTCCAACAGCATAAAAACTCTAAACGCTGTCTTTTCATGCATACACCCTTATTAAAAAAACATCTTCCAACAGCATAAAAATTCTAAACGCTGTCTTTTCCTGCATAGCCACCTTATAAAAAAACATCTTCCAACAGCATAAAAACTCTAAACGCTGTCTTTTCATGCATACCCCCTTATTAAAAAAACATCTTCCAACAGCATAAAATCTCTGAACGCTGTCTTTTATGCATACCCCCCTTATTAAAAAAACATCTTCCAAAAGCATAAAAACTCAAAACGCTGTCTTTTCATGCATACCCCATTGTTAAAAAAAACATCTTCCAACAGCATAAAAACTCTAAACGCTGTCTTTTCATGCATACTCTCCTTCTTAAAAAAAACATCTTCCAACAGCATAAAAACTCTAAACGCTGTCTTTTCATGCATACCCCCCTTATTAAAAAACATCTTCCAACAGCATAAAAACTCTAAACGCTGTCTTTTCATGCATACCACTCTTATTAAAAAAAACTACTTCCATCAGCATAAAACTCTAAACGCTGTCTTTTCATGCATACCTCAATTCTAAAAAAAACATCTTCCAACAACATAAAAACTTTAAACGCTGTCTTTTCATGCATACCACTCTTATTAAAAAAAACTTCTTCCATCAGCATAAAACTCTAAACGCTGTCTTTTCATGCATACCTCCATTCAAAAAAAAAACATCTTCCAACAACATAAAAACTTTAAACGCTGTCTTTTCATGCATACCCCTCTTATTAAAAAAACATCTTCCACCAGCATAAAAACTCTAAACGCTGTCTTTTCATGCATACCACTCTTATTAAAAAAAACTTCTTCCATCAGCATAAAACTCTAAACGCTGTCTTTTCATGCGTACCCCCATTCTTAAAAAAAACATCTTCCAACAGCATAAAAACTTTAAACGCTGTCTTTTCATGCATACCCCTCTTATTAAAAAAACATATTCCAACAGCATACAAACTCAAAACGCTGTCTTTTCATGAATACCCCCCTTATTAAAAAAACATCTTCCAACAGCATACGCTGTCTTTTCATGCATACTCCCCTTATTAAAAAAAACATCTTCCAACAGGATAAAAACTCTAAACGCTCTCTTTTCATGCATAACCCCCTTATTATAAAAAAAAATCTTCCAACAGCATAAAAACTCTAAACGCTGTCTTTTCATGCATACTCCTGTTATTAAAAAAACATCTTCCAACAGGATAAAAACTCTAAACGCTGTCTTTTCATGTATACCCCCCTTATTAAAAAAACATCTTCCAACAGCATAAAAACTCTAAATGCTGTCTTTTCATGCATATCCCCTTATTAAAAAAAACATCTTCCAACAGCATAAAAACTCAAAACGCTGCCTTTTCATGAATACCCCCCTTATTAAAAAAAACATCTTCCAACAGCATAAAAACTCTAAACAATGTCTTTTTATGCATACCCCCATTGTTAAAAAAAACATCTTCCAACATCATAAAAACTCTAAACGCTGTCTTTTCATGCATATCCCCTTCTTAAAAAAACATCTTCCAAAAGCATAAAAACTCTAAACGCTGTTTTTTCATGCATACCCCTCTTATTAAAAAACATCTTCCAACAGCATAAAAACTCTAAACGCTGTCTTTTCATGCATACCCCCCTTCTTAAAAAAACAACTTCCAAAAGCATAAAAACTCTAAACGTTGTCTTTTCATGCATACCCCCTTATTAAAAAACATCTTCCAACATCATAAAAACTCAAGACGCTGTCTTTTCATGCAAACCCCCATTGTTAAAAAAAACATCTTCCAACAGCATAAAAACTCTAAACGCTGTCTTTTCATGCATACTCCCCTTCTTAAAAAAATCATCCTCCAACAGCATAAAAACTCTAAACGCTATCTTTTCATGCATACACCCTTATTGAAAAAACATCTTCCAACAGCATAAAAACTCTAAACGTTGTCTATTCATGCATACCCCCCTTATTATAAAAAACATCATCCAACAGCATAAAAACTCTAAACGCTGTCTTTTCATGCATACCCTTTATTAAAAAAAACATCTTCCAACAGCATAAAAACTCTAAACGCTGTCTTTTCATGCATAGCCCCCTTATTAAAAAAAACAACTTCCAACAGCATAAAAACTCTAAACGTTGTCTTTTCTTGCATACCACTCTTATTAAAAAAAACTTCTTCCATCAGCATAAAACTCTAAACGCTGTCTTTTCATGCATACCCCCCTTATTAAAAAAACATCTTCCAACAGCATAAAATCTCTGAACGCTGTCTTTCCATGCATACCCCCCTTATTAAAAAAACATCTTCCAACAGCATAAAAACTCTAAACGCTATCTTTTCATGCATATCCCCTTATTAAAAAAAACATCTTCCAACAGCATAAAAACTCAAAACTCTGTCTTTTCATGCATACCCCCTTATTAAAAAAAAACAAATCTTCCAACAGCATAAAAACTCTAAACGATTTCTATTCATGCATACCCCCCTTATTAAAAAAAACATCATCCAACAGCATAAAAACTCTAAACGCTGTCTTTTCATGCATACCCCCTTATTAAAAAAAACATCTTCCAACAACATAAAATCTCTGAACGCTGTCTTTTCATGCATACCCCCCTTATTAAAAAAAACATCTTCCAACAGCATAAAAACTCTAAACGCTGTCTTTTCATGCATACCCCCTTATTAAAAAAACATCTTCCAAGAGCATACAAACTCTAAACGCTGTCTTTTCATGCATACCCCCCTTATTAAAAAAAACATCTTCCAACAGCATAAAAACTCTAAACGCTGTCTTTTCATGCATACACCCTTATTAAAAAAAACATCTTCCAACAGCATAAAAATTCTAAACGCTGTCTTTTCCTGCATAGCCCCCTTATAAAAAAAACATCTTCCAACAGCATAAAAACTCCAAACGCTGTCTTTTCATGCATACCCCCTTATTAAAAAAACATCTTCCAACAGCATAAAATCTCTGAACGCTGTCTTTTATGCATACCCCCCTTATTAAAAAACATCTTCCAAAAGCATAAAAACTCAAAACGCTGTCTTTTCATGCATACCCCATTGTTAAAAAAAACATCTTCCAACAGCATAAAAACTCTAAACGCTGTCTTTTCATGCATACTCTCCTTCTTAAAAAAAACATCTTCCAACAGCATAAAAACTCTAAACGCTGTCTTTTCATGCATACACCCTTATTAAAAAAAACATCTTCCAACAGCATAAAAACTCTAAACGCTGTCTTTTCATGCATACCACTCTTATTAAAAAAAAACTTCTTCCATCAGCATAAAACTCTAAACGCTGTCTTTTCATGCATACCTCCATTCTAAAAAAAACATCTTCCAACAACATAAAAACTTTAAACGCTGTCTTTTCATGCATACCCCTCTTATTAAAAAAACATCTTCCACCAGCATAAAAACTCTAAACGCTGTCTTTTCATGCATACCCCCCTTATTAAAAAAACATCTTCCAACAGCATAAAATCTTTGAACGCTGTCTTTCCATGCATACCCCCCTTATTAAAAAAACATCTTCCAACAGCATAAAATCTCTGAACGCTGTCTTTCCATGCATACCCCCCTTATTAAAAAAACATCTTCCAACAGCATAAAAACTCTAAACGCTATCTTTTCATGCATATCCCCTTATTAAAAAAAACATCTTCCAACAGCATAAAAACTCAAAACTCTGTCTTTTCATGCATACCCCCTTATTAAAAAAAACAACTTCCAACAGCATAAAAACTCTAAACGTTGTCTTTTCATGCATACCCCCCTTATTAAAAAAAACATCTTCCAACAGCATAAAAACTCTAAACACTGTCTTTTCATGCATACCCCCCTTATTAAAAAAACATCTTCCAACAGCATAAAAACTCTAAACGCTGTCTTTTCATGCATACCACTCTTATTAAAAAAAACTTCTTCCATCAGCATAAAACTCTAAACGCTGTCTTTTCATGCATACCCCCTTATTAAAAAAACATCTTCCAACAGCATAAAATCTCTGAACGCTGTCTTTCTATGCATACCCCCCTTGTTAAAAAAACATATTCCAACAGCATAAAAACTCTAAACGCTATCTTTTCATGCATATACCCTTATTAAAAAAAACATATTCCAACAGCATAAAAACTCAAAACTCTGTCTTTTCATGCATACCCCCTTATTAAAAAAAAACAACTTCCAACAGCATAAAAACTCTAAACGTTGTCTTTTCATGCATACCCCCCTTATTAAAAAAACATCTTCCAACAGCATAAAAACTCTAAACGCTGTCTTTTCATGCATACCCCCCTTATTAAAAAAAATATCTTCCAACAACATAAAAACTCTAAACGCTGTCTTTTCATGCATACCACTCTTATTAAAAAAACATCTTCCAACAGCATAAAACTCTAAACGTTGTCTTTTCATGCATACCCCCATTCTAAAAAAACATCTTCCAACAGCATAAAAACTTTAAACGCTGTCTTTTCATGCATACTCCTCTTATTAAAAAAACATCTTCCAACAGCATAAAATCTCTGAATGCTGTCTTTTCATGCATACCACCCTTATTAAAAAAAACATCTTCCAACAGCATAAAAACTCTAAACGCTGTCTTTACATGCATACCCCTTATTAAAAAAAACATCTTCCAACAGCATAAAAACTCTAAACGCTGTCTTTTATGCATACCTCCTTATTAAAAAAACATCTTCCAACAGTAGAAAAACTCTAAACGTTGTCTTTTCATGCATACCCCCCTTATTAAAAAAACATCTTCCAACAGCATAAAAACTTTAAACGCTGTGTAACGACCCTGAAATTCCGACCCAATTTAAAAATTTTAGAACCGTTATTTTAATATAAAATGTGAAACTTCCATACGATTTCAATCAACGTCCAAACTTTGTTTCTAAATTGCGCCTAGATGAATGTAGAGATGGGTAAAGTTTCGTCGAAAAATACCGCAGTAAACTTCGTGCGCGTTTTACTGCACATCAGTTCATTTTAAAGCGTGAAATTTTTATCTTCCGAACCTAAATATTTTTACATAGAAAAATTCTAAATCATTTTCTGCCAAAGGCGTCATTTTTCGTTTTTCAAAATTCGGATATCTTTAGCTCCGTTGATCTTATTCTTCGGTGTTTTGCTGCATTCCCCGTAATAGGAATTTCAAATATTCACAAACGATTTCCGTTACCGTTCAAACTTCACATTTGGGATGCGTCTAGATAGACATAGGCGTACGCCAAATTTCGTCGAAAAATATTGTAAAAAATTTCGCTCGTCAAATTTACATATTAGTTTTAATTTTATGTGTAAATTTTCTATCGTCCGAACTTTAATATTTTTCGCAATGTTGCATAAGAAAAATATTCTGATCATAACGGCGCATTTCGTTTCGTCAAATTTCGCTTTTAATTGCTAGTTAAAATGTTCACTCGTGCAAATGGGTTAATAAGATTCGCCACTTCGCAAACAATGCCAAACCACCAATATCTTCATACCGTTGTGTCCGCCTCGTCGCGCTGATCAAAACGGTATATTTATTTGTGTCAATCGGAGTTCGGCATTGCAAACGATAGATTGTAACGCAGCACAAACCGGTGCACAACATTTCAACATTTTAAGTTTAGAACCATTCAGCTGACCTTGGGAACCCAAATAGCCCCCATTTTGAAAACATCAGTACCTGTGCACTGAACCCTTCATTAATTGCGTTCTGCTCTCCTATGTGATGGCACGTCACCTCCACTGCAAAAATTATATTCCCCTTTCTTTTCCCCCATATCCTTCCTCTGTCTATTACTACTCCCCAGCTCATTCATTTATTGCTGCATCAGCTCACTCTGCGAAGGAACTGGGTACGTTCTGTATTATTTTCTCTTCTTTATATTTTCCTTTCTTCTCCTCTTCTTCTTCTCGGCAAATTTTCTTTTGTTCCTCCCTGTGCTTTTTCCCCCCTTCTTTTTTTTTGTTTCCTTTTGTTCACGTTTTATATTTTGTTACTTTTTCCAAACTGAAAGCTTCCAACCTCCCCACGCATGCACCCCTCCCACCACCTCACGCACGTCCCCACCCCAGCTCCTCCCTTCCTCCTCTCTCTCCACGTTTTACTTCAAAGAAAATCCCATGTTCCCATGCAACATCCCCTTCACCGCCACTGCACCTCCCATCCGCCACCCCCCTACCGGCCACCACTTCCACCACCAGAGCCACCGCCAGCCCGCCATGTTCCCCTGCACCTCCCATCCGACTCCCCACGCACGCACCCCACCAACGCACGCACCCCACCAATGCACCACCGCCACCACTGCAACCGCCTCTGCCTCGGCCTCTCCCCTCCGCCATGCCGCATGCCCCACACCATCAGTTCCGCCCCTGCAAGCTCCGCCCACACCACACGGCCGTCCCTACCAGCCGCCCACGCCCCTCGGCCACCCCACCACCAGCAAACCCACACACGTTTCCCCCCCATCAACCCATACGCCACTCCGCCTCCCCGCGTACACAGCCCACCGGCCCCTGCAGCACTGCCACCACTTTGCTCTTTGATTATATACAGTCGTTTGAAAAATTTATATATGAAAATAAGCCAAATACATGTAAAAGTCAGTGATGTTAGTTTGGTTTACCAAGTTTATGTATAGTGTGTGTATAAGTACTTTATAAATCAGTAGTGTAAGTGTTTATTATATAGATATTTAGTTAGATTAAGGCACATATGAGAGTTCAGTGGAAAATATAGTGTACATATTTAGTTGGCTTCGGCTGTTGGTTAGTTGGTTTGCGGGTACAGTATAACTTTATGAACTTTATATATGCATTGTTATATTATATGAGTTAAGGTACAGTAAAAAGTTACAATATAAACATGTGTAGTTTTATGCGCCAGTAGTGTATAGGTTTGGGTAGGGAACTGTTGCATAAAATTTGTTTCATAATTTAGTACCAACATCTCCGACTTTGCTTAAGAATTTTGTTTTGGTTTACGTAATGGTTATAATGTACAGTAGCTTTAGCAGTATATGTATTTTAGAAGCAGTGCAAGTGTTTTAATAAACTTTGCTGCGTTATCACAGCTCCCGCTATTGATCCGGAAACGTAGGCTGCTTCCTCCCCGCTTATCGAATCTATTTTGCTTCGTTGTTTGTTGCGTTCATTTTGCGTCGTGCTTGTTAGGGCCTATTTTGTCTATTCCTCTTCGTGCTTCGCCATCATCTTCTTCAACCACGCAAGGTGAATATTTTATATTCACGACTCAATCTATTATGCTATGATAATCAAGTGATAATTGTTGTTAATATTAATCTGGATATTAAATTGTTGATTGTTAAAATTTGGTTGAAATGAATTGTTAATTTCTAAAAGTTGACGCCATATATTGTTTAAACCTGTCGAACTGTAATACGATGTTAATTAGAGTAAATAATAGTGACATTAAAATTGATAAGTACGATTGATGTAGAAATTTGATAACGGACACCAAGTAAAAATATAAATGTGATAATCTTTAATCCGTAGGATTCTAGGAATAATTGTATTAATTTACATAATAACAAATGTAAGTTAATAGGGTTATTTCGGGATTATTTGAATAAATTGTTAATTTGTTATGTATGGTTGCTATTGCTTGTTTATTTACTTTGACACCATCCCAGTTATCACACTGCAAGTTCCCTTTGTTATGATTTGTTTATATTGAATGATATCGGGTTGAAATGATAAATACCCACTTAAATAACTTGGCCTAGGATAGACAATTAAAAATAAGAAACCCGATTGGTCAACGAAATTATTTTGAAATTGAAATCTATTTGAAATTAAGAAATGAACTTATTAAATTGTTTGGAAATCAAGTAACGACTTAATGGATTTAATTGAAATAAATAAATGGATTTAATTGAAATAAATTAAGGGATTTATTTGAAATAAATTAATGGATTGAATTGAAACGGATTAATAAATCTATTTAATTGAAGAAAATGAATTGGAGAATTTGATTGAAATAAGATTTAAAACAAGTGAGTTTTAAAATTTAATAACGTAATTTATTAAATTGGTAGATTTAGATTTAGACTGAGTTTTAAATTAAATAGATTTGAACTTGTCATAAATAACAATTTAGATTTAGGAAATTTTGACTTAAAATGGAATACGAAACTAACTAAAGTTTTATGGATTTAATTTAGCGATAATTTAAATGTAAAATGATTTTAAATCTAATGAAATCGATTTAATCAAATTTATGATTATATTTAATGTAACGATGAATGTAAACATGAATTGAGATAAATAGAATTTGATCTAACGACTCGAACATAATTGACCGGTAAATTTGGATAAATTGATTTTGAACTAAATTTAATAAGAGAGTTATTAAATTGAACTTGAATACTTAACTATATTGTTAGTTAAAATGTTGAACTACAGATTTCATTTGGAAATATGATTTTAAATATCCGAAATAAATTGAATCGTGAAATGTCAAATTTTGGAAGTCAAATTTGCACCTTGACTTTCGGACTTTGATTTGTTTTAAACTTTAACTTAAATGACCATTGGGTAATAAATACGTAGTTATTAAAGAGTCCGGGATCGGATATGGACATACTCTTTGTCGATACCGAAAACCACTTTAATAACTATTACACGCGAAGTGTTGATCCAGAATGAAGTGGATGGTTTGGTGATCGCGTTGACTGAAAAAAGAGAACGATATTGGACGACCCCTGACATGACTAAAACAGGAGCCGCGCCGGGCCATTGAGGTTCGCTACCTCTAGCGGACGCACTTCTTCGATACCATATCTATTACTTTTGTGATTCGATTTGGGTGCACCCCTTGATTTGGGAGTGTTGTTTCGCGGTGTTGAGATAGTAGCTGCTATGCTCAACATCAGTCCGGATCACGCAACTACTAGTATCCTAGTTGGTATCGCCTCATGTACCTTGTCATACTGATTATCCTATTCGCGACCACTACGTTTTGATTTGTACCTTAGTATATGGATTGCCCTCTGGTGACTTCCGGTTTTGGGGAAACTACGGTCTTGTATATGCTCTTGGGAATAAAACGTGTTAAGGATGGAATGGGCCATGTCTTAACACTATTTTAATATCGTACTTTACTGATTAGGCATTACCTATCTATCGTATTCTACTGTATATATATAGATAGTTTATCGGATCCTTAGAGATGTTATTTCACCCATCTTTAAGTTATGAACTATTACCTTGCACTTGATTTAATTGTATAAGATTTTGAGTCCTGACTCGAGTGTTTCTTTTGCATATGCTCGGGTCAGTCTAAAGCTATCCAGTTGCTGATCAAGGTTGGTTGAAGATGCTGAAGGCTTAGCATTTATCTTTATCAGTCTATTTATATTCCTGTATTGATGTCCTAGTCTGTTGGACATTTTTGGTATTAGTCACTTGATGTTAAGACATTGTTGTATATTATATAGTGGCTTCATGAACTGCTATTATGACGATGTATTTTCCGCTGCATTATTCTGTGACTGTTCTGTGATGTTGTATTGATTCTCATTTACATTTATGTATTTATAATCCCATAATGATTCGTGTTTTTTATTATTTAAGTTGACATGTGTGGATTATTGTCAATTTAAATGGTCCAAATATACGGGTTGTTACACGCTGTCTTTTCATGCATACCCCTCTTATTAAAAAAAACACCTTCCAACAGCATAAAAACTCTAAACGCTGTCTTTACATGCATACCCCTTATTAAAAAAAACATCTTCCAACAGCATAAAAACTCTAAACGCTGTCTTTTATGCATACCTCCTTATTAAAAAAACATCTTCCAACAGTAGAAAAACTCTAAACGCTGTCTTTTCATGCATACCACTCTTATTAAAAAAACATCATCCAACAGCATAAAAACTTTAAACGCTGTGTTTTCATGCACACCCCCTTATTAAAAAAAACATCTTCCAACCGCATAAAAACTCTAAACGCTGTCTTTTCATGCATACGCCCTTATTGAAAAAACAACTTCCAACGGCATAAAAACTCTAAACGCTGTCTATTCATGCATACCCCCCTTATTAAAAAAAACATCATCCAACAGCATAAAACTCTAAACGCTGTCTTTTCATGCATACCCCCTTATTAAAAAAACATCTTCCAACAGCATAAAAACTCTAAACGCTGTATTTTCATGCATACCCCCCTTATTAAAAAAACATCTTCCAACAGTATAAAAACTCTAAACGCTCTCGTTTCATGCATACCCCCCTTATTAAAAAAAACATCTTCCAACAGCATAAAATCTCTGAACGCTGTCTTTTCATGCATACCTCCCTTATTAAAAAAACATCTTCCAACAGCATAAAAACTCTAAACGCTGTCTTTTCATGCATACCCCCTTATTAAAAAAACAACTTCCAATAGCATAAAAACTCTAAACGCTGTCTTTTATGCATACCCCCTTATTAAAAAAAACATCTTCCAACAGCTTAAAAACTCTAAACGCTGTCTTTTCATGCATACCACTCTTATTAAAAAAAAACTTCTTCCATCAGCATAAAACTCTAAACGTTGTCTTTTCATGCATACCCCCATTCTAAAAAAACATCTTCCAACAACATAAAAACTTTAAACGCTGTCTTTTCATGCATACCCCTCTTATTAAAAAAACATCTTCCACCAGCATAAAAACTCTAAACGCTGTCTTTTCATGCATACCCCCCTTATTAAAAAAACATCTTCCAACAGCATAAAATCTCTGAACGCTGTCTTTCCATGCATACCCCCCTTATTAAAAAAACATCTTCCAACAGCATAAAAACTCTAAACGCTATCTTTACATGCATAAAAAAAACATCTTCCAACAGCATAAAAACTCAAAACTCTGTCTTTTCATGCATACCCCCTTATTAAAAAAAACAACTTCCAACAGCATAAAAACTCTAAACATTGTCTTTTCATGCATACCCCCCTTATTAAAAAAACATCTTCCAAAAGCATAAAAACTCTAAACGCTGTCTTTTCATGCATACCCCCCTTATTAAAAAAAACATCTTCCAACAGCATAAAAACTCTAAACGCTGTCTTTTCATGCATACCACTCTTATTAAAAAAAACTTCTTCCATCAGCATAAAACTCTAAACGCTGTCTTTTCATGCATACACCCCTTATTAAAAAAACATCTTCCAACAGCATAAAATCTCTGAACGTTGTTTTTCCATGCATACCCCCCTTATTAAAAAAACATCTTCCAACAGCATAAAAACTCTAAACGCTATCTTTTCATGCATATCCCCTTATTAAAAAAAACATCTTCCAACAGCATAAAAACTCAAAACTCTGTCTTTTCATGCATACCCCCTTATTAAAAAAAAACAACTTCCAACAGCATTAAAACTCTGAACGTTGTCTTTTCATGCATACCCCCCTTATTAAAAAAACATCTTCCAACAGCATAAAAACTCTAAACGCTGTCTTTTCATGCACACCCCCCTTATTAAAAAAAACATCTTCCAACAATATAAAAACTCTAAACGCTGTCTTTTCATGCATACCACTTTTATTAAAAAAACATCTTCCAGCAGCATAAAACTCTAAACGTTGTCTTTTCATGCATACCCCCATTCTAAAAAAACATCTTCCAACAGCATAAAAACTTTAAACGCTGTCTTTTCATGCATACTCCTCTTATTAAAAAAAACATCTTCCAACAGCATAAAATCTCTGAACGCTGTCTTTTCATGCATACCCCCCTTATTAAAAAAAAAATCTTCCAACAGCATAAAAACTCTAAACGCTGTCTTTTAATGCATACCCCTTATTAAAAAAAACATCTTCCAACAGCATAAAAACTCTAAACGCTGTCTTTTATGCATACCTTCTTATTAAAAAAACATCTTCCAACAGTAGAAAAACTCTAAACGTTGTCTTTTCATGCATACCCCCCTTATTAAAAAAACATCTTCCAACAGCATAAAAACTTTAAACGCTGTCTTTTCATGCATACCTCTCTTATTAAAAAAAACATCTTCCAACAGCATAAAAACTCTAAACGCTGTGCATACCCCTTATTAAAAAAAACATCTTCCAACAGCATAAAAACTCTAAACGCTGTCTTTACATGCATACCCCTTATTAAAAAAACATCTTCCAACAGCATAAAAACTCTAAACGCTGTCTTTTATGCATACCTCCTTATTAAAAAAACATCTTCCAACAGTAGAAAAACTCTAAACGCTGTCTTTTCATGCATACCACTCTTATTAAAAAAACATCATCCAATAGCATAAAAACTTTAAACGCTGTGTTTTCATGCATACCCCCTTATTAAAAAAAAACATCTTCCAACCGAATAAAAACTCTAAACGCTGTCTTTTCATGCATACGCCCTTATTGAAAAAACAACTTCCAACAGCATAAAAACTCTAAACGCTGTCTATTCATGCATACCCCCCTTATTAAAAAAAACATCATCCAACAGCATAAAACTCTAAACGCTGTCTTTTCATGCATACCCCCTTATTAAAAAAAACATCTTCCAACAGCATAAAAACTCTAAACGCTGTATTTTCATGCATACCCCCCTTATTAAAAAAACATCTTCCAACAGTATAAAAACTCTAAACGCTGTCGTTTCATGCATACCCCCCTTATTAAAAAAAACATCTTCCAACAGCATAAAATCTCTGAACGCTGTCTTTTCATGCATACCTCCCTTATTAAAAAAACATCTTCCAACAGCATAAAAACTCTAAACGCTGTCTTTTCATGCATACTCCCTTATTAAAAAAACATCTTCCAAGAGCATAAAAACTCTAAACGCTGTCTTTTCATGCATACCCCCCTTATTAAAAAAAACATCTTCCAACAGCATAAAAACTCTAAACGCTATCTTTTCATGCATATCCCCTTATTAAAAAAAACATCTTCCAACAGCATAAAAACTCAAAACTCTGTCTTTTCATGCATACCCCCTTATTAAAAAAAACAAATCTTCCAACATCATAAAAACTCTAAACGCTGTCTTTTCATGCATACTCTCCTTCTTAAAAAAAACATCTTCCAACAGCATAAAAACTCTAAACGCTGCCTTTTCATGCATACCCCTCTTATTAAAAAAAACATCTTCCAACAGTATAAAATCTCTGAACGCTGCCTTTTCATGCATACACCTCTTATTAAAAAAACATCTTCCAACAGCATAAAATCTCTAAACGCTATCTTTTCATGCATATCCCCTTATTAAAAAAACATCTTCCAACAGCATAAAAACTCAAAACGCTGTCTTTTCATGAATACCCCCCTTATTAAAAAAATATCTTCCAACAGCATAAAAACTCTAAATGCTGTCTTTTCATGCATACTCCCCTTATTAAAAAAACATCTTCCAACAGGATAAAAACTCTAAACGCTCTCTTTTCATGCATAACCCCCTTATTATAAAAAAAATCTTCCAACAGCATAAAAACTCTAAACGCTGTCTTTTCATGCATACCCCCTTATTAAAAAAAACATCTTCCAAGAGCATAAAAACTCTAAACGCTGTCTTTTCATGCATACCCCCCTTATTAAAAAAACATCTTCCAACAGCATAAAAACTTTAAACGCTGCCTTTTCATGCATACCCCCCTTATTAAAAAAACATCTTCCAACAGCATAAAAACTCTAAACGCTGTCTTTTCATGCATACCCCCCTTATTAAAAAAAACATCTTCCAACAGCATAAAAACTCAAAACGCTGTCTTTTCATGCATACCCCCATTGTTAAAAAAAACATCTTCCAACAGCATAAAAACTCTAAACGCTGTCATTTAATGCATACCCCCTTATTAAAAAAAATATCATCCAACAGCATAAAAACTCTAAACGTTGTCTATTCATGCATACCCTCCTTATTAAAAAAAACATCATCCAACAGCATAAAAACTCTAAACGCTGTCTTTTCATGCATACCCCCTTATTAAAAAAAACATCTTCCAATAGCATAAAAACTCTAAACGTTGTCTTTTCCTGCATACCATCCTTATTAAAAAACATCTTCCAACAGCATAAAAACTCTAAACGCTGTATTTTCATGCATACCCCTCTTATTAAAAAAACATCTTCCAACAGAATAAAAACTCTAAACGCTGTCTTTTCATGCATACCCGACTTATTAAAAAAACATCTTCCAACAGCATAAAAACTCTAAACGCTGTCTTTTCATGCATACCCCCTTATTAAAAAAAACATCTTCCAACAGCATAAAAACTCTAAACGCTGTCTTTTCATACATACCACTCTTATTAAAAAACATCTTCCAACAGCATAAAACTCTAAACGCTGTCTTTTCATGCATACTCCCATTATTAAAAAAACATCTTCCAACAGGATAAAAACTCTAAACGCTGTCTTTTCATGTATCCCTTATTAAAAAAACATCTTCCAACAGCATAAAAACTCTAAACGCTGTCTTTTCATGCATATCCCCTTATTAAAAAAACATCTTCCAGCAGCATAAAAACTCAAAACGCTGTCTTTTCATGCATACCCGCATTATTAAAAAACATCTTCCAACAGCATAAAAACTCTAAACGTTGTCTTTTCATGCATACACCCCTTATTAAAAAAAACATATTCCAAAA
This sequence comes from Allium fistulosum, assembly GCA_030737815.1. Lineage (NCBI taxonomy): Eukaryota > Viridiplantae > Streptophyta > Magnoliopsida > Asparagales > Amaryllidaceae > Allium > Allium fistulosum. The sequence goes on from JASFAW010000018.1 coordinate 6,392,022, forward strand.
ACATAAAAACTCTAAACGCTGTCTTTTCATGCATACCCCCCTTCGTAAAAAAAACATCTTCCAACAGCATAAAAACTCTAAACGTTGTCTTTTCATGTATACCCCCCATTCTAAAAAAAACATCTTCCAACAGCATAAAAACTCTAAACGCTGTATTTTCATGCATACCCCCTTATTAAAAAAAACATCTTCCATAACATAAAAACTCTAAACGTTGTCTTTTCATGCATACCCCCCTTATTAAAAAAAACATCTTCCAACAGCATAAAATCTCTAAACGCTGTCTTTTCATGCATACCCCCCTTATTAAAAAAAAATCTTCCAACAGCATAAAAACTCTAAACGCTATCTTTTCATGCATATCCCCTTATTAAAAAAACATCTTCCAACAGCATAAAAACTCAAAACGCTGTCTTTTCATGCATATACCCTTATTAAAAAAAACATCTTCCAACAGCATAAAAACTCAAAACTCTGCCTTTTCATGCATACCCCCTTATTAAAAAAAACAACTTCCAACAGCATAAAAACTCTAAACGTTGTCTTTTCATGCATACCCCCCTTATTAAAAAAACATCTTCCAACAGCATAAAAACTCTAAACGCTGTCTTTTCATGCATACCCCCCTTATTAAAAAAAAATATATTCCAACAACATAAAAACTCTAAACGCTGTCTTTTCATGCATACCACTCTTATTAAAAAAACATCTTCCAACAGCATAAAACTCTAAACGTTGTCTTTTCATGCATACCCCCATTCTAAAAAAACATCTTCCAACAGCATAAAAACTTTAAACGCTGTCTTTTCATGCATACTCCTCTTATTAAAAAAACATCTTCCAACAGCATAAAATCTCTGAACGCTGTCTTTTCATGCGTACCCCCCTTATTAAAAAAAACATCTTCCAACAGCATAAAAACTCTAAACGCTGTCTTTACATGCATACCCCTTATTAAAAAAAACATCTTCCAACAGCATAAAAACTCTAAACGCTGTCTTTTATGCATACCTCCTTATTAAAAAAACATCTTCCAACAGTAGAAAAACTCTAAACGTTGTCTTTTCATGCATACCCCCCTTATTAAAAAAAACATCTTCCAACAGCATAAAAACTTTAAACGCTGTCTTTTCATGCACACCCCTCTTATTAAAAAAAACACCTTCCAACAGCATAAAAACTCTAAACGCTGTCTTTGCATGCATACCCCTTATTAAAAAAAATACCTTCCAACAGCATAAAAACTCTAAACGCTGTCTTTTATGCATACCTCCTTATTAAAAAAACATCTTCCAACAGTAGAAAAACTCTAAACGCTGTCTTTTCATGCATACCACTCTTATTAAAAAAACATCATCCAACAGCATAAAAACTTTAAACGCTGTGTTTTCATGCACAACCCCTTATTAAAAAAAACATCTTCCAACCGCATAAAAACTCTAAACGCTGTCTTTTCATGCATACGCCCTTATTGAAAAAACAACTTCCAACGGCATAAAAACTCTAAACGCTGTCTATTCATGCATACCCCCCTTATTAAAAAAAACATCATCCAACAGCATAAAACTCTAAACGCTGTCTTTTCATGCATACCCCCCTTATTAAAAAAAACATCTTCCAACCGCATAAAAACTCAAAACTTTGTCTTTTCATGCATACCCCCTTTGTTAAAAAAAACATCTTCCAACAGCATAAAAACTCTAAACGCTGTATTTTCATGCATACCCCCCTTATTAAAAAAACATCTTCCAACAGCATAAAAACTCTAAACGCTGTCGTTTCATGCATACCCCCCTTATTAAAAAAACATCTTCCAACAGCATAAAATCTCTGAACGCTGTCTTTTCATGCATACCTCCCTTATTAAAAAAACATCTTCCAACAGCATAAAAACTCTAAACGCTGTCTTTTCATGCATACCCCCTTATTAAAAAAAACAACTTCCAATAGCATAAAAACTCTAAACGCTGTCTTTTATGCATACCCCCTTATTAAAAAAAACATCTTCCAACAGCTTAAAAACTCTAAACGCTGTCTTTTCATGCATACCACTCTTATTAAAAAAAACTTCTTCCATCAGCATAAAACTCTAAACGCTGTCTTTTCATGCATACCCCCATTCTATAAAAAACATCTTCCAATAACATAAAAACTTTAAACGCTGTTTTTTCATGCATACCCCTCTTATTAAAAAAAACATCTTCCACCAGCATAAAAACTCTAAACGCTGTCTTTTCATGCATACCCCCCTTATTAAAAAAACATCTTCCAACAGCATAAAATCTCTGAACGCTGTCTTTCCATGCATACCCCCCTTATTAAAAAAACATCTTCCAACAGCATAAAAACTCTAAACGCTATCTTTTCATGCATATCCCCTTATTAAAAAAAACATCTTCCAACAGCATAAAAACTCAAAACTCTGTCTTTTCATGCATACCCCCTTATTAAAAAAACAACTTCCAACAGCATAAAAACTCTAAACGTTGTCTTTTCATGCATACCCCCCTTATTAAAAAAACATCTTCCAACAGCATAAAAACTCTAAACGCTGTCTTTTCATGCATACCCCCCTTATTAAAAAAAACATCTTCCAACAGCATAAAAACTCTAAACGCTGTCTTTTCATGCATACCACTCTTATTAAAAAAAACTTCTTCCATCAGCATAAAACTCTAAACGCTGTCTTTTCATGCATACCCCCTTATTAAAAAAACATCTTCCAACAGCATAAAATCTCTGAACGCTGTCTTTCCATGCATACCCCCCTTATTAAAAAAACATCTTCCAACAGCATAAAAACTCTAAACGCTATCTTTTCATGCATATCCCCTTATTAAAAAAAACATCTTCCAACAGCATAAAAACTCAAAACTCTGTCTTTTCATGCATACCCCCTTATTAAAAAAAAACAACTTCCAACAGCATTAAAACTCTAAACGTTGTCTTTTCATGCATACCCCCCTTATTAAAAAAACATCTTCCAACAGCATAAAAACTCTAAACGCTGTCTTTTCATGCATACCCCCCTTATAAAAAAAACATCTTCCAACAACATAAAAACTCTAAACGCTGTCTTTTCATGCATACCACTCTTATTAAAAAAACATCTTCCAACAGCATAAAACTCTAAACGTTGTCTTTTCATGCATACCCCCATTCTAAAAAAACATCTTCCAACAGCATAAAAACTTTAAACGCTGTCTTTTCATGCATACTCCTCTTATTAAAAAAAACATCTTCCAACAGCATAAAATCTCTGAACGCTGTCTTTTCATGCATACCCCACTTATTAAAAAAAAAATCTTCCAACAGCATAAAAACTCTAAACGCTGTCTTTTAATGCATACCCCTTATTAAAAAAACATCTTCCAACAGCATAAAAACTCTAAACGCTGTCTTTTATGCATACCTCCTTATTAAAAAAACATCTTCCAACAGTAGAAAAACTCTAACCGTTGTCTTTTCATGCATACCCCCCTTATTAAAAAAACATCTTCCAACAGCATAAAAACTTTAAACGCTGTCTTTTCATGCATACCTCTCTTATTAAAAAAAACATCTTCCAACAGCATAAAAACTCTAAACGCTGTCTTTTCATGCATACCCCTTATTAAAAAAAACATCTTCCAACAGCATAAAAACTCTAAACGCCGTCTTTACATGCATACCCATTATTAAAAAAACATCTTCCAACTGCATAAAAACTCTAAACGCTGTCTTTTATGCATACCTCCTTATTAAAAAAACATCTTCCAACAGTAGAAAAACTATAAACGCTGTCTTTTCATGCATACCACTCTTATTAAAAAAACATCATCCAACAACATAAAAACTTTAAACGCTGTGTTTTCATGCATACCCCCTTATTAAAAAAAACATCTTCCAACCGCATAAAAACTCTAAACGCTGTCTTTTCATGCATACGCCCTTATTGAAAAAACAACTTCCAACAGCATAAAAACTCTAAACGCTGTCTATTCATGCATACCCCCCTTATTAAAAAAAACATCATCCAACAGCATAAAACTCTAAACGCTGTCTTTTCATGCATACCCCCTTATTAAAAAAAACATCTTCCAACAGCATAAAAACTCTAAACGCTGTATTTTCATGCATACCCCCCTTATTAAAAAAACATCTTCCAACAGTATAAAAACTCTAAACGCTGTCGTTTCATGCATACCCCCCTTATTAAAAAAAACATCTTCCAACAGCATAAAATCTCTGAACGCTGTCTTTTCATGCATACCTCCCTTATTAAAAAAACATCTTCCAACAGCATAAAAACTCTAAACGCTGTCTTTTCATGCATACCCCCTTATTAAAAAAAACAACTTCCAAAAGCATAAAAACTCTAAACGCTGTCTTTTATGCATACCCCCTTATTAAAAAAAACATCTTCCAACAGCTTAAAAACTCTAAACGTTGTCTTTTCATGCATACCACTCTTATTAAAAAAAACTTCTTCCATCAGCATAAAACTCTAAACGCTGTCTTTTCATGCATACCCCCATTCTAAAAAAAACATCTTCCAACAGCATAAAAACTCTAAACGCTGTCTTTCATGCATACTCTCCTTCTTAAAAAAAACATCTTCCAACAGCATAAAAACTCTAAACGCTGTCTTTTCATGCATACCCCCCTTATTAAAAAAAACATCTTCCAACAGTATAAAATCTCTGAACGCTGTCTTTTCATGCATACCCCTCTTATTAAAAAAACATCTTCCAACAGCATAAAAACTCAAAACGCTGTCTTTTCATGAATACCCCCCTTATTAAAAAAACATCTTCCAACAGCATAAAAACTCTAAATGCTATCTTTTCATGCATATCCCCTTATTAAAAAAACATCTTCCAACAGCATAAAAACTCAAAGCGCTGTCTTTTCATGAATACCCCCCTTATTAAAAAAACATCTTCCAACAGCATAAAAACTCTAAATGCTGTCTTTTCATGCATACTCCCCTTATTAAAAAAACATCTTCCAACAGGATAAAAACTCTAAACGCTCTCTTTTCATGCATAACCCCCTTATTATAAAAAAAAATCTTCCAACAGCATAAAAACTCTAAACGCTGTCTTTTCATGCATACGCCCTTATTGAAAAAACAACTTCCAACGGCATAAAAACTCTAAACGCTGTCTATTCATGCATACCCCCCTTATTAAAAAAAACATCATCCAACAGCATAAAACTCTAAACGTTGTCTTTTCATGCATACCCCCCTTATTAAAAAAAACATCTTCCAACCGCATAAAAACTCAAAACTTTGTCTTTTCATGCATACCCCCTTTGTTAAAAAAAACATCTTCCAACAGCATAAAAACTCTAAACGCTGTATTTTCATGCATACCCCCCTTATTAAAAAAACATCTTCCAACAGCATAAAAACTCTAAACGCTGTCGTTTCATGCATACCCCCCTTATTAAAAAAACATCTTCCAACAGCATAAAATCTCTGAACGCTGTCTTTTCATGCATACCTCCCTTATTAAAAAAACATCTTCCAACAGCATAAAAACTCTAAACGCTGTCTTTTCATGCATACCCCCTTATTAAAAAAAACAACTTCCAATAGCATAAAAACTCTAAACGCTGTCTTTTATGCATACCCCCTTATTAAAAAAAACATCTTCCAACAGCTTAAAAACTCTAAACGCTGTCTTTTCATGCATACCACTCTTATTAAAAAAAACTTCTTCCATCAGCATAAAACTCTAAACGCTGTCTTTTCATGCATACCCCCATTCTATAAAAAACATCTTCCAACAACATAAAAACTTTAAACGCTGTCTTTTCATGCATACCCCTCTTATTAAAAAAAAACATCTTCCACCAGCATAAAAACTCTAAACGCTGTCTTTTCATGCATACCCCCCTTATTAAAAAAACATCTTCCAACAGCATAAAATCTCTGAACGCTGTCTTTCCATGCATACCCCCCTTATTAAAAAAACATCTTCCAACAGCATAAAAACTCTAAACGCTATCTTTTCATGCATATCCCCTTATTAAAAAAAACATCTTCCAACAGCATAAAAACTCAAAACTCTGTCTTTTCATGCATACCCCCTTATTAAAAAAACAACTTCCAACAGCATAAAAACTCTAAACGTTGTCTTTTCATGCATACCCCCCTTATTTAAAAAACATCTTCCAACAGCATAAAAACTCTAAACGCTGTCTTTTCATGCATACCCCCCTTATTAAAAAAAACATCTTCCAACAGCATAAAAACTCTAAACGCTGTCTTTTCATGCATACCACTCTTATTAAAAAAAACTTCTTCCATCAGCATAAAACTCTAAACGCTGTCTTTTCATGCATACCCCCTTATTAAAAAAACATCTTCCAACAGCATAAAATCTCTGAACGCTGTCTTTCCATGCATACCCCCCTTATTAAAAAAACATCTTCCAACAGCATAAAAACTCTAAACGCTATCTTTTCATGCATATCCCCTTATTAAAAAAAACATCTTCCAACAGCATAAAAACTCAAAACTCTGTCTTTTCATGCATACCCCCTTATTAAAAAAAAACAACTTCAAACAGCATTAAAACTCTAAACGTTGTCTTTTCATGCATACCCACCTTATTAAAAAAACATCTTCCAACAGCATAAAAACTCTAAACGCTGTCTTTTCATGCATACCCCCCTTATAAAAAAAACATCTTCCAACAACATAAAAACTCTAAACGCTGTCTTTTCATGCATACCACTCTTATTAAAAAAACATCTTCCAACAGCATAAAACTCTAAACGTTGTCTTTTCATGCATACCCCCATTCTAAAAAAACATCTTCCAACAGCATAAAAACTTTAAACGCTGTCTTTTCATGCATACTCCTCTTATTAAAAAAAACATCTTCCAACAGCATAAAATCTCTGAACGCTGTCTTTTCATGCATACCCCCCTTATTAAAAAAAAAATCTTCCAACAGCATAAAAACTCTAAACGCTGTCTTTTAATGCATACCCCTTATTAAAAAAAACATCTTCCAACAGCATAAAAACTCTAAACGCTGTCTTTTATGCATACCTCCTTATTAAAAAAACATCTTCCAACAGTAGAAAAACTCTAACCGTTGTCTTTTCATGCATACCCCCCTTATTAAAAAAACATCTTCCAACAGCATAAAAACTTTAAACGCTGTCTTTTCATGCATACCTCTCTTATTAAAAAAAACATCTTCCAACAGCATAAAAACTCTAAACGCTGTCTTTTCATGCATACCCCTTATTAAAAAAAACATCTTCCAACAGCATAAAAACTCTAAACGCTGTCTTTACATGCATACCCATTATTAAAAAAAACATCTTCCAACAGCATAAAAACTCTAAACGCTGTCTTTTATGCATACCTCCTTATTAAAAAAACATCTTCCAACAGTAGAAAAACTATAAACGCTGTCTTTTCATGCATACCACTCTTATTAAAAAAACATCATCCAACAACATAAAAACTTTAAACGCTGTGTTTTCATGCATACCCCCTTATTAAAAAAAACATCTTCCAACCGCATAAAAACTCTAAACGCTGTCTTTTCATGCATACGCCCTTATTGAAAAAACAACTTCCAACAGCATAAAAACTCTAAACGCTGTCTATTCATGCATACCCCCCTTATTAAAAAAAACATCATCCAACAGCATAAAACTCTAAACGCTGTCTTTTCATGCATACCCCCTTATTAAAAAAAACATCTTCCAACAGCATAAAAACTCTAAACGCTGTATTTTCATGCATACCCCCCTTATTAAAAAAACATCTTCCAACAGTATAAAAACTCTAAACGCTGTCGTTTCATGCATACCCCCCTTATTAAAAAAACATCTTCCAACAGCATAAAATCTCTGAACGCTGTCTTTTCATGCATACCTCCCTTATTAAAAAAACATCTTCCAACAGCATAAAAACTCTAAACGCTGTCTTTTCATGCATACCCCCTTATTAAAAAAAACAACTTCCAAAAGCATAAAAACTCTAAACGCTGTCTTTTATGCATACCCCCTTATTAAAAAAAACATCTTCCAACAGCTTAAAAACTCTAAACGTTGTCTTTTCATGCATACCACTCTTATTAAAAAAAGCTTCTTCCATCAGCATAAAACTCTAAACGCTGTCTTTTCATGCATACCCCCATTCTAAAAAAAACATCTTCCAACAGCATAAAAACTCTAAACGCTGTCTTTTCATGCATACTCTCCTTCTTAAAAAAAACATCTTCCAACAGCATAAAAACTCTAAACGCTGTCTTTTCATGCATACCCCCCTTATTAAAAAAAACATCTTCCAACAGTATAAAATCTCTGAACGCTGTCTTTTCATGCATACCCCTCTTATTAAAAAAACATCTTCCAACAGCATAAAAACTCAAAACGCTGTCTTTTCATGAATACCCCCCTTATTAAAAAAACATCTTCCAACAGCATAAAAACTCTAAATGCTATCTTTTCATGCATATCCCCTTATTAAAAAAACATCTTCCAACAGCATAAAAACTCAAAACGCTGTCTTTTCATGAATACCCCCCTTATTAAAAAAACAACTTCCAACAGCATAAAAACTCTAAATGCTGTCTTTTCATGCATACTCCCCTTATTAAAAAAACATCTTCCAACAGGATAAAAACTCTAAACGCTCTCTTTTCATGCATAACCCCCTTATTATAAAAAAAAATCTTCCAACAGCATAAAAACTCTAAACGCTGTCTTTTCATGCATACACCCTTATTGAAAAAACAACTTCCAACGGCATAAAAACTCTAAACGCTGTCTATTCTTGCATACCCCCCTTATTAAAAAAAACATCATCCAACAGCATAAAACTCTAAACGTTGTCTTTTCATGCATACCCCCCTTATTAAAAAAAACATCTTCCAACAGCATAAAAACTCAAAACGCTGTCTTTTCATGCATACCCCCATTGTTAAAAAAAACATCTTCCAACAACATAAAAACTCTAAACGCTGTCTTTTCATGCATACCACTCTTATTAAAAAAACATCTTCCAACAGCATAAAACTCTAAACATTGTCTTTTCATGCATACCCCCATTCTAAAAAAACATCTTCCAACAGCATAAAAACTTTAAACGCTGTCTTTTCATACATACTCCTCTTATTAAAAAAACATCTTCCAACAGCATAAAATCTCTGAACGCTGTCTTTTCATGCATACCCCCCTTATTAAAAAAAACATCTTCCAACAGCATAAAAACTCTAAACGCTGTCTTTACATGCATACCCCTTATTAAAAAAAACATCTTCCAACAGCATAAAAACTCTAAACGCTGTCTTTTATGCATACCTCCTTATTAAAAAAACATCTTCCAACAGTAGAAAAACTCTAAACGTTGTCTTTTCATGCATACCCCCCTTATTAAAAAAAACATCTTCCAACAGCATAAAAACTTTAAACGCTGTCTTTTCATGCACACCCCTCTTATTAAAAAAAACACCTTCCAACAGCATAAAAACTCTAAACGCTGTCTTTGCATGCATACCCCTTATTAAAAAAAACATCTTCCAACAGCATAAAAACTCTAAACGCTGTCTTTTATGCATACCTCCTTATTAAAAAAACATCTTCCAACAGTAGAAAAACTCTAAACGCTGTCTTTTCATGCATACCACTCTTATTAAAAAAACATCATCCAACAGCATAAAAACTTTAAACGCTGTGTTTTCATGCACACCCCCTTATTAAAAAAAACATCTTCCAACCGCATAAAAACTCTAAACGCTGTCTTTTCATGCATACGCCCTTATTGAAAAAACAACTTCCAACGGCATAAAAACTCTAAACGCTGTCTATTCATGCATACCCCCCTTATTAAAAAAAACATCATCCAACAGCATAAAACTCTAAACGCTGTCTTTTCATGCATACCCCCCTTATTAAAAAAAACATCTTCCAACCGCATAAAAACTCAAAACTTTGTCTTTTCATGCATACCCCCTTTGTTAAAAAAAACATCTTCCAACAGCATAAAAACTCTAAACGCTGTATTTTCATGCATACCCCCCTTATTAAAAAAACATCTTCCAACAGCATAAAAACTCTAAACGCTGTCGTTTCATGCATACCCCCCTTATTAAAAAAACATCTTCCAACAGCATAAAATCTCTGAACGCTGTCTTTTCATGCATACCTCCCTTATTAAAAAAACATCTTCCAACAGCATAAAAACTCTAAACGCTGTCTTTTCATGCATACCCCCTTATTAAAAAAAACAACTTCCAATAGCATAAAAACTCTAAACGCTGTCTTTTATGCATACCCCCTTATTAAAAAAAAACATCTTCCAACAGCTTAAAAACTCTAAACGCTGTCTTTTCATGCATACCACTCTTATTAAAAAAAACTTCTTCCATCAGCATAAAACTCTAAACGCTGTCTTTTCATGCATACCCCCATTCTATAAAAAACATCTTCCAACAACATAAAAACTTTAAACGCTGTCTTTTCATGCATACCCCTCTTATTAAAAAAAAACATCTTCCACCAGCATAAAAACTCTAAACGCTGTCTTTTCATGCATACCCCCCTTATTAAAAAAACATCTTCCAACAGCATAAAATCTCTGAACGCTGTCTTTCCATGCATACCCCCTTATTAAAAAAACATCTTCCAACAGCATAAAAACTCTAAACGCTATCTTTTCATGCATATCCCCTTATTAAAAAAAACATCTTCCAACAGCATAAAAACTCAAAACTCTGTATTTTCATGCATACCCCCTTATTAAAAAAACAACTTCCAACAGCATAAAAACTCTAAACGTTGTCTTTTCATGCATACCCCCCTTATTAAAAAAACATCTTCCAACAGCATAAAAACTCTAAACGCTGTCTTTTCATGCATACCCCCCTTATTAAAAAAAACATCTTCCAACAGCATAAAAACTCTAAACGCTGTCTTTTCATGCATACCACTCTTATTAAAAAAAACTTCTTCCATCAGCATAAAACTCTAAACGCTGTCTTTTCATGCATACCCCCTTATTAAAAAAACATCTTCCAACAGCATAAAATCTCTGAACGCTGTCTTTCCATGCATACCCCCCTTATTAAAAAAACATCTTCCAACAGCATAAAAACTCTAAACGCTATCTTTTCATGCATATCCCCTTATTAAAAAAAACATCTTCCAACAGCATAAAAACTCAAAACTCTGTCTTTTCATGCATACCCCCTTATTAAAAAAAACAACTTCCAACAGCATTAAAACTCTAAACGTTGTCTTTTCATGCATACCCCCCTTATTAAAAAAACATCTTCCAACAGCATAAAAACTCTAAACGCTGTCTTTTCATGCATACCCCCCTTATAAAAAAAACATCTTCCAACAACATAAAAACTCTAAACGCTGTCTTTTCATGCATACCACTCTTATTAAAAAAACATCTTCCAACAGCATAAAACTCTAAACGTTGTCTTTTCATGCATACCCCCATTCTAAAAAAACATCTTCCAACAGCATAAAAACTTTAAACGCTGTCTTTTCATGCATACTCCTCTTATTAAAAAAACATCTTCCAACAGCATAAAATCTCTGAACGCTGTCTTTTCATGCATACCCCCCTTATTAAAAAAAAATCTTCCAACAGCATAAAAACTCTAAACGCTGTCTTTTAATGCATACCCCTTATTAAAAAAAACATCTTCCAACAGCATAAAAACTCTAAACGCTGTCTTTTATGCATACCTCCTTATTAAAAAAACATCTTCCAACAGTAGAAAAACTCTAACCGTTGTCTTTTCATGCATACCCCCCTTATTAAAAAAACATCTTCCAACAGCATAAAAACTTTAAACGCTGTCTTTTCATGCATACCTCTCTTATTAAAAAAAACATCTTCCAACAGCATAAAAACTTTAAACGCTGTCTTTTCATGCATACCCCTTATTAAAAAAAACATCTTCCAACAGCATAAAAACTCTAAACGCTGTCTTTACATGCATACCCATTATTAAAAAAAACATCTTCCAACAGCATAAAAACTCTAAACGCTGTCTTTTATGCATACCTCCTTATTAAAAAAACATCTTCCAACAGTAGAAAAACTATAAACGCTGTCTTTTCATGCATACCACTCTTATTAAAAAAACATCATCCAACAACATAAAAACTTTAAACGCTGTGTTTTCATGCATACCCCCTTATTAAAAAAAACATCTTCCAACCGCATAAAAACTCTAAACGCTGTCTTTTCATGCATACGCCCTTATTGAAAAAACAACTTCCAACAGCATAAAAACTCTAAACGCTGTCTATTCATGCATACCCCCCTTAATAAAAAAAACATCATCCAACAGCATAAAACTCTAAACGCTGTCTTTTCATGCATACCCCCTTATTAAAAAAAACATCTTCCAACAGCATAAAAACTCTAAACGCTGTATTTTCATGCATACCCCCCTTATTAAAAAAACATCTTCCAACAGTATAAAAACTCTAAACGCTGTCGTTTCATGCATACCCCCCTTATTAAAAAAAACATCTTCCAACAGCATAAAATCTCTGAACGCTGTCTTTTCATGCATACCTCCCTTATTAAAAAAACATCTTCCAACAGCATAAAAACTCTAAACGCTGTCTTTTCATGCATACCCCCTTATTAAAAAAAAACAACTTCCAAAAGCATAAAAACTCTAAACGCTGTCTTTTATGCATACCCCCTTATTAAAAAAAACATCTTCCAACAGCTTAAAAACTCTAAACGTTGTCTTTTCATGCATACCACTCTTATTAAAAAAAACTTCTTCCATCAGCATAAAACTCTAAACGCTGTCTTTTCATGCATACCCCCATTCTAAAAAAAACATCTTCCAACAGCATAAAAACTCTAAACGCTGTCTTTTCATGCATACTCTCCTTCTTAAAAAAAACATCTTCCAACAGCATAAAAACTCTAAACGCTGTCTTTTCATGCATACCCCCCTTATTAAAAAAACATCTTCCAACAGTATAAAATCTCTGAACGCTGTCTTTTCATGCATACCCCTCTTATTAAAAAAACATCTTCCAACAGCATAAAAACTCAAAACGCTGTCTTTTCATGAATACCCCCCTTATTAAAAAAACATCTTCCAACAGCATAAAAACTCTAAATGCTATCTTTTCATGCATATCCCCTTATTAAAAAAACATCTTCCAACAGCATAAAAACTCAAAACGCTGTCTTTTCATGAATACCCCCCTTATTAAAAAAACATCTTCCAACAGCATAAAAACTCTAAATGCTGTCTTTTCATGCATACTCCCCTTATTAAAAAAACATCTTCCAACAGGATAAAAACTCTAAACGCTCTCTTTTCATGCATAACCCCCTTATTATAAAAAAAAATCTTCCAACAGCATAAAAACTCTAAACGCTGTCTTTTCATGCATACGCCCTTATTGAAAAAACAACTTCCAACGGCATAAAAACTCTAAACGCTGTCTATTCATGCATACCCCCCTTATTAAAAAAACATCATCCAACAGCATAAAACTCTAAACGTTGTCTTTTCATGCATACCCCCCTTATTAAAAAAAACATCTTCCAACAGCATAAAAACTCAAAACGCTGTCTTTTCATGCATACCCCCATTGTTAAAAAAAACATCTTCCAACAGCATAAAAACTCTAAACGCTGTCACTTAATGCATACCCCCTTATTAAAAAAAACATCATCCAACAGCATAAAAACTCTAAACGTTGTCTATTCATGCATACCCTCCTTATTAAAAAAACATCATCCAACAGCATAAAAACTCTAAACGCTGTCTTTTCATGCATACCCCCTTATTAAAAAAAACATCTTCCAATAACATAAAAACTCTAAACGTTGTCTTTTCCTGCATACCATCCTTATTAAAAAAACATCTTCCAACAGCATAAAAACTCTAAACGCTGTATTTTCATGCATACCCCCCTTATTAAAAAAACATCTTCCAACAGTATAAAAACTCTAAACGCTGTCTTTTCATGCATACCCCACTTATTAAAAAAACATCTTCCAACAGCATAAAAACTCTAAACGCTGTCTTTTCATGCATACCCCCTTATTAAAAAAAACATCTTCCAACAGCATAAAAACTCTAAACGCTGTTTTTTCATACATACCACTCTTATTAAAAAACATCTTCCAACAGCATAAAACTCTAAACACTGTCTTTTCATGCATACTCCCCTTATTAAAAAAACATCTTCCAACAGGATAAAAACTCTAAACGCTGTCTTTTCATGTATCCCTTATTAAAAAAACATCTTCCAACAGCATAAAAACTCTAAACGCTGTCTTTTCATGCATATCCCCTTATTAAAAAAAACATCTTCCAGCAGCATAAAAACTCAAAACGCTGTCTTTTCATGCATACCCCCATTATTAAAAAACATCTTCCAACAGCATAAAAACTCTAAACGTTGTCTTTTCATGCATACACCCCTTATTAAAAAAAACATATTCCAAAAACATAAAAACTCTAAACGCTGTCTTTTCATGCATACCCCCCTTCTTAAAAAAAACATCTTCCAACAGTATAAAAACTCTAAACGCTGTCTTTTCATGTATACCCCCCATTCTAAAAAAAACATCTTCCAACAGCATAAAAACTCTAAACGCTGTATTTTCATGCATACCCCCTTATTAAAAAAAACATCTTCCAGAACATAAAAACTCTAAACGCTGTCTTTTCATGCATACCCCCCTTATTAAAAAAAAACATCTTCCAACAGCATAAAATCTCTAAACGCTGTCTTTTCATGCATACTCCCCTTATTAAAAAAAAATCTTCCAACAGCATAAAAACTCTAAACGCTATCTTTTCATGCATATCCCCTTATTAAAAAAACATCTTCCAACAGCATAAAAACTCAAAACGCTGTCTTTTCATGAATACCCCCCTTATTAAAAAAACATCTTCCAACAGCATAAAAACTCTAAATGCTGTCTTTTCATGCATACTCCCCTTATTAAAAAAACATCTTCCAACAGGATAAAAACTCTAAACGCTCTCTTTTCATGCATAACCCCCTTATTATAAAAAAAAATCTTCCAACAGCATAAAAACTCTAAACGCTGTCTTTTCATGCATACCCCCTTATTAAAAAAAACATCTTCCAAGAGCATAAAAACTCTAAACGCTGTCTTTTCATGCATACCCCCCTTATTAAAAAAAACATCTTCCAACAGCATAAAAACTCTAAACGCTGTCTTTTCATGCATACCCCCCTTATTAAAAAAACATCTTCCAACAGCATAAAAACTCTAAACGCTGTCTTTTCATGCATACCCCCCTTATTAAAAAAAACATCTTCCAACAGCATAAAAACTCAAAACGCTGACTTTTCATGCATACCCCCAATGTTAAAAAAAACATCTTCCAACAGCATAAAAACTCTAAACGCTGTCACTTAATGCATACCCCCTTATTAAAAAAAACATCATCCAACAGCATAAAAACTCTAAACGTTGTCTATTCATGCATACCCTCCTTATTAAAAAAACATCATCCAACAGCATAAAAACTCTAAACGCTGTCTTTTCATGCATACCCCCTTATTAAAAAAAACATCTTCCAATAGCATAAAAACTCTAAACGTTGTCTTTTCCTGCATACCATCCTTATTAAAAAAACATCTTCCAACAGCATAAAAACTCTAAACGCTGTATTTTCATGCATACCCCCCTTATTAAAAAAACATCTTCCAACAGTATAAAAACTCTAAACGCTGTCTTTTCATGCATACCCCACTTATTAAAAAAACATCTTCCAACAGCATAAAAACTCTAAACGCTGTCTTTTCATGCATACCCCCTTATTAAAAAAAATATCTTCCAACAGCATAAAAACTCTAAACGCTGTTTTTTCATACATACCACTCTTATTAAAAAACATCTTCCAACAGCATAAAACTCTAAACGCTGTCTTTTCATGCATACTCCCCTTATTAAAAAAACATCTTCCAACAGGATAAAAACTCTAAACGCTGTCTTTTCATGTATCCCTTATTTAAAAAACATCTTCCAACAGCATAAAAACTCTAAACGCTGTCTTTTCATGCATATCCCCTTATTAAAAAAAACATATTCCAGCAGCATAAAAACTCAAAACGCTGTCTTTTAATGCATACCCCCATTATTAAAAAACATCTTCCAACAGCATAAAAACTCTAAACGTTGTCTTTTCATGCATACACCCCTTATTAAAAAAAACATATTCCAAAAACATAAAAACTCTAAACGCTGTCTTTTCATGCATACCCCCCTTCTTAAAAAAAACATCTTCCAACAGCATAAAAACTCTAAACGCTGTCTTTTCATGTATACCCCCCATTCTAAAAAAAACATCTTCCAACAGCATAAAAACTCTAAACGCTGTATTTTCATGCATACCCCCTTATTAAAAAAAACATCTTCCATAACATAAAAACTCTAAACGCTGTCTTTTCATGCATACCCCCCTTATTAAAAAAAAACATCTTCCAACAGCATAAAATCTCTAAACGCTGTATTTTCATGCATACCCCCCTTATTAAAAAAAAATCTTCCAACAGCATAAAAACTCTAAACGCTATCTTTTCATGCATATCCCCTTATTAAAAAAACATCTTCCAACAGCATAAAAACTCAAAACGCTGTCTTTTCATGAATACCCCCCTTATTAAAAAAACATCTTCTAACAGCATAAAAACTCTAAACGCTGTCTTTTCATGCATACTCCCCTTATTAAAAAAACATCTTCCAACAGGATAAAAACTCTAAACGCTGTGTTTTCATGTATACCCTCCTTATTAAAAAAAACATCTTCCAATAGCATAAAAACTCTAAACGCTATCTTTTCATGCATATCTCCTTATTAAAAAAACAACTTTCAACAGCATAAAAACTCAAAACGCTGTCTTTTCATGAATACCCCCCTTATTAAAAAAAACATCTTCCAACAGCATAAAAACTCTAAACGCTGTCATTTCATGCATACCCCCTTATTAAAAAATATCTTCCAACAGCATAAAAACTCTAAACGCTGTCTTTTCATGCATACCCCCTTATTAAAAAAAAACATCTTCCAACAGCATAAAAACTTTAAACGCTGTATTTTCATGCATACCCCCCTTATTAAAAAAACATCTTCCAACAGTATAAAAACTCTAAACGCTGTCTTTTCATGCATACCCCCCTTAGTAAAAAAACATCTTCTAATAGCATAAAAACTCTAAACGCTGTATTTTCATGCATACCCCCCTTATTAAAAAAACATCTTCCAACAGCATAAAAACTCTAAACGCTGTCTTTTCATGCATACCCCCTTTATTAAAAAAAACATCTTCCAACAGCATAAAAACTCTAAACGCTGTCTTTTCATGCATACCCCTCTTATTAAAAAAACATCTTCCAACAGCATAAAATCTCTAAACGTTATCTTTTCATGCATATCCCCTTATTAAAAAAACATCTTCCAACAGCATAAAAACTCAAAACGCTGTCTTTTCATGAATACCCCCCTTATTAAAAAAACATCTTCCAACAGGATAAAAACTCTAAACGCTGTCTTTTCATGTATACCCTCCTTATTAAAAAAACATCTTCCAACAGCATAAAAACTCTAAACGCTATCTTTTCATGCATATCTCCTTATTAAAAAAACAACTTTCAACAGCATAAAAACTCAAAACGCTGTCTTTTCATGAATACCCCCCTTATTAAAAAAAACATCTTCCAACAGCATAAAAACTCTAAACGCTGTCATTTCATGCATACCCCCCTTATTAAAAAACATCTTCCAACAGCTTAAAAACTCTAAACGCTGTCTTTTCATGCATACCCCCCTTATTAAAAAAAAACATCTTCCAAAAGCATAAAAACTTTAAACGCTGTATTTTCATGCATACCCCCCTTATTAAAAAAACATCTTCCAACAGCATAAAAACTCTAAACGCTGTCTTTTCATGCATACCCCCCTTAGTAAAAAAACATCTTCTAATAGCATAAAAACTCTAAACGCTGTATTTTCATGCATACCCCCCTTATTAAAAAAACATCTTCCAACAGGATAAAAACTCTAAACGCTGTCTTTTCATGTATACCCTCCTTATTAAAAAAAACATCTTCCAACAGCATAAAAACTCTAAACGCTATCTTTTCATGCATATCTCCTTATTAAAAAAACAAATTTCAACAGCATAAAAACTCAAAACGCTGTCTTTTCATGAATACCCCCCTTATTTAAAAAAAACATCTTCCAACAGCATAAAAACTCTAAACGCTGTCATTTCATGCATACCCCCCTTATTAAAAAACATCTTCCAACATCTTAAAAACTCTAAACGCTGTCTTTTCATGCATACCCCCCTTATTAAAAAAAAACATCTTCCAACAGCATAAAAACTTTAAACGCTGTATTTTCATGCATACCCCCCTTATTAAAAAAACATCTTCCAACAGTATAAAAACTCTAAACGCTGTCTTTTCATGCATACCCCCCTTAGTAAAAAAACATCTTCCAACAGCATAAAAACTCTAAACGCTGTATTTTCATGCATACCCCCCTTATTAAAAAAACATCTTCCAACAGCATAAAAACTCTAAACGCTGTCTTTTCATGCATACCCCCTTTATTAAAAAAAACATCTTCCAACAGCATAAAAACTCTAAACGCTGTCTTTTCATGCATACCCCCCTTATTAAAAAAAACATCTTCCAACAGCATAAAAACTCTAAACGCTGTCTTTTCATGCATACCCCCCTTATTAAAAAAAACATCTTCAAACAGCATAAAAACTCTAAACGCTGTCTTTTCATGCAAATCCCTTATTAAAAAAAACATATTTCAACAGCATAAAAACTCTAAACGTTGTCTTTTATGCATACCCCCTTATTAAAAAAACATCTTCCAACAGCAGAAAAACTCTAAACGCTGTCTTTTCATGCATACCACTCTTATTAAAAAAAACATCATCCAACAGCATAAAAACTCTAAACGCTGTCTTTTCATGCATACCCCCTTATTAAAAAAAACATCTTCCAACAGCATAAAAACTCTAAACGCTGTCTTTTCATGCATACCCCCCTTATTAAAAAAACATCTTCCAACAGCATAAAAACTCTAAACGCTGTCTTTTCATGCATACACCTTTATTAAAAAAAACATCTTCCAACAGCATAAAAATTCTAAACGCTGTCTTTTCATGCATACCCTCTTTATTAACAAAAACATCTTTCAACAGCATAAAAACTGTAAACGCTGTCTTTTCATGCATACCCCCCTTATTAAAAAAAACATCTTCCAACAGCATAAAAACTCTAAACGATTTCTTTTCATGCATACCCCCTTATAAAAAAACATCTTCCAACAGCATAAAAACTCTAAACGCTGTCTTTTCATGCATACCCCCTTATTAAAAAAAACATCTTCCAACAGCATAAAAACTCTAAACGCTGTCTTTTCATGCATACCCCTCTTATTAAAAAAACATCTTCCTACAGCATAAAATCTCTAAACGTTATCTTTTCATGCATATCCCCTTATTAAAAAAACATCTTCCAACAGCATAAAAACTCAAAACGCTGTCTTTTCATGAATACCCCCTTATTAAAAAAACATCTTCCAACAGCATAAAAACTCTAAATGCTGTCTTTTCATGCATACTCCCCTTATTAAAAAAACATCTTCCAACAGGATAAAAACTCTAAACGCTCTCTTTTCATGCATAACCCCCTTATTATAAAAAAAATCTTCCAACAGCATAAAAACTCTAAACGCTGTCTTTTCATGCATACCCTCTTATTAAAAAAAACATCTTCCAAGAGCATAAAAACTCTAAACGCTGTCTTTTCATGCATACCCCCCTTATTAAAAAAACATCTTCCAACAGCATAAAAACTCTAAACGCTGTCTTTTCATGCATACCCCCCTTATTAAAAAAACATCTTCCAACAGTTTTTAACAGCATAAAAACTCTAAACGCTGTTTTTTCATGCATACCCCCCTTATTAAAAAAAACATCTTCCAACAGCATAAAAACTCAAAACGCTGTCTTTTCATGCATACCCCCATTGTTAAAAAAAACATCTTCCAACAGCATAAAAACTCTAAACGCTGTCATTTAATGCATACCCCCTTATTAAAAAAACATCATCCAACAGCATAAACTCTAAACGTTGTCTATTCATGCATACCCTCCTTATTAAAAAAAACATCATCCAACAGCATAAAAACTCTAAACGCTGTCTTTTCATGCATACCCCCTTATTAAAAAAAACATCTTCCAATAGCATAAAAACTCTAAACGTTGTCTTTTCCTGCATACCATCCTTATTAAAAAAACATCTTCCAACAGCATAAAAACTCTAAACGTTGTATTTTCATGCATACCCCCCTTATTAAAAAAACATCTTCCAACAGTATAAAAACTCTAAACGTTGTCTTTTCATGCATACCCCACTTATTAAAAAAACATCTTCCAACAGCATAAAAATTCTAAACGCTGTCTTTTCATGCATACCCCCTTATTAAAAAAAACATCTTCCAACAGCATAAAAACTCTAAACGCTGTCTTTTCATACATACCACTCTTATTAAAAAACATCTTCCAACAGCATAAAACTCTAAACACTGTCTTTTCATGCATACTCCCATTATTAAAAAAACATCTTCCAACAGGATAAAAACTCTAAACGCTGTCTTTTCATGTATCCCTTATTAAAAAAACATCTTTCAACAGCATAAAAACTCTAAACGCTGTCTTTTCATGCATATCCCCTTATTAAAAAAAACATCTTCCAGCAGCATAAAAACTCAAAACGCTGTCTTTTCATGCATACCCGCATTATTAAAAAACATCTTCCAACAGCATAAAAACTCTAAACGTTGTCTTTTCATGCATACACCCCTTATTAAAAAAACATATTCCAAAAACATAAAAACTCTAAACGCTGTCTTTTCATGCATACCCCCCTTCTTAAAAAAAACATCTTCCAACAGCATAAAAACTCTAAACGCTGTATTTTCATGCATACCCCCCTTATTAAAAAAACATCTTCCAACAGCATAAAAACTCTAAACGCTGTCTTTTCATGCATACCCCCTTTATTAAAAAAAACATCTTCCAACAGCATAAAAACTCTAAACGCTGTCTTTTCATGCATACCCCCCTTATTAAAAAAAACATCTTCCAACAGCATAAAAACTCTAAACGCTGTCTTTTCATGCATACCCCCCTTATTAAAAAAACATCTTCAAACAGCATAAAAACTCTAAACGATGTCTTTTCATGCATATCCCTTATTAAAAAAAACATATTTCAACAGCATAAAAACTCTAAACGTTGTCTTTTATGCATACCCCCTTATTAAAAAAACATCTTCCAACAGCAGAAAAACTCTAAACGCTGTCTTTTCATGCATACCACTCTTATTAAAAAAACATCATCCAACAGCATAAAAACTCTAAACGCTGTCTTTTCATGCATACCCCCTTATTAAAAAAACATCTTCCAACAGCATAAAAACTCTAAACGCTGTCTTTTCATGCATACCCCCCTTATTAAAAAAAACATCTTCCAACAGCATAAAAACTCTAAACGCTGTCTTTTCATGCATACACCTTTATTAAAAAAAACATCTTCCAATAGCATAAAAATTCTAAACGCTGTCTTTTCATGCATACCTTCTTTATTAACAAAAACATCTTTCAACAGCATAAAAACTCTAAACGCTGTCTTTTCATGCATACCCCCCTTATTAAAAAAAACATCTTCCAACAGCATAAAAACTCTAAACGATTTCTTTTCATGCATACCCCCTTATAAAAAAACATCTTCCAACAGCATAAAAACTCTAAACGCTGTCTTTTCATGCATACCCCCTTATTAAAAAAAACATCTTCCAACAGCATAAAAACTCTAAACGCTGTCTTTTCATGCATACCCCTCTTATTAAAAAAACATCTTCCAACAGCATAAAATCTCTAAACGTTATCTTTTCATGCATATCCCCTTATTAAAAAAACATCTTCCAACAGCATAAAAACTCAAAACGCTGTCTTTTCATGAATACCCCCCTTATTAAAAAAACATCTTCCAACAGCATAAAAACTCTAAATGCTGTCTTTTCATGCATACTCCCCTTATTAAAAAAACATCTTCCAACAGGATAAAAACTCTAAACGCTCTCTTTTCATGCATAACCCCCTTATTATAAAAAAAATCTTCCAACAGCATAAAAACTCTAAACGCTGTCTTTTCATGCATACCCCCTTATTAAAAAAAACATCTTCCAAGAGCATAAAAACTCTAAACGCTGTCTTTTCATGCATACCCCCCTTATTAAAAAAACATCTTCCAACAGTTTTTAACAGCATAAAAACTCTAAACGCTGTCTTTTCATGCATACCCCCCTTATTAAAAAAAACATCTTCCAACAGCATAAAAACTCAAAACGCTGTCTTTTCATGCATACCCCCATTGTTAAAAAAAACATCTTCCAACAGCATAAAAACTCTAAACGCTGTCATTTAATGCATACCCCCTTATTAAAAAAACATCATCCAACAGCATAAAAACTCTAAACGTTGTCTATTCATGCATACCCTCCTTATTAAAAAAAACATCATCCAACAGCATAAAAACTCTAAACGCTGTCTTTTCATGCATACCCCTTATTAAAAAAAACATCTTCCAATAGCATAAAAACTCTAAACGTTGTCTTTTCCTGCATACCATCCTTATTAAAAAAACATCTTCCAACAGCATAAAAACTCTAAACGTTGTATTTTCATGCATACCCCCCTTATTAAAAAAACATCTTCCAACAGTATAAAAACTCTAAACGCTGTCTTTTCATGCATACCCCACTTATTAAAAAAACATCTTCCAACAGCATAAAAATTCCAAACGCTGTCTTTTCATGCATACCCCCTTATTAAAAAAAACATCTTCCAACAGCATAAAAACTCTAAACGCTGTCTTTTCATACATACCACTCTTATTAAAAAACATCTTCCAACAGCATAAAACTCTAAACGCTGTCTTTTCATGCATACTCCCATTATTAAAAAAACATCTTCCAACAGGATAAAAACTCTAAACGCTGTCTTTTCATGTATCCCTTATTAAAAAAACATCTTTCAACAGCATAAAAACTCTAAACGCTGTCTTTTCATGCATATCCCCTTATTAAAAAAAACATCTTCCAGCAGCATAAAAACTCAAAACGCTGTCTTTTCATGCATACCCGCATTATTAAAAAACATCTTCCAACAGCATAAAAACTCTAAACGTTGTCTTTTCATGCATACACCCCTTATTAAAAAAACATATTCCAAAAACATAAAAACTCTAAACGCTGTCTTTTCATGCATACCCCCCTTCTTAAAAAAAACATCTTCCAACAGCATAAAAACTCTAAACGTTGTCTTTTCATGTATACCCCCCATTCTAAAAAAAACATCTTCCAACAGCATAAAAACTCTAAACGCTGTATTTTCATGCATACCCCCTTATTAAAAAAAACATCTTCCATAACATAAAAACTCTAAACGCTGTCTTTTCATGCATACCCCCCCCTTATTAAAAAAAAACATCTTCCAACAGCATAAAATCTCTAAACGCTGTCTTTTCATGCATACCCCCCTTATTAAAAAAAAAATCTTCCAACAGCACAAAAACTCTAAACGCTATCTTTTCATGCATATCCCTTTATTAAAAAAACATCTTTCAACAGCATAAAAACTCAAAACGCTGTCTTTTCATGCATATACCCTTATTAAAAAAAACATCTTCCAACAGCATAAAAACTCAAAACTCTGTCTTTTCATGCATACCCCCTTATTAAAAAAAAACAACTTCCAACAGCATAAAAACTCTAAACGTTGTCTTTTCATGCATACCCCCCTTATTAAAAAAACATCTTCCAACAGCATAAAAACTCTAAACGCTGTCTTTTCATGCATACCCCCCTTATTAAAAAAAATATATTCCAACAACATAAAAACTCTAAACGCTGTCTTTTCATGCATACCACTCTTATTAAAAAAACATCTTCCAACAGCATAAAACTCTAAACGTTGTCTTTTCATGCATACCCCCATTCTAAAAAAACATCTTCCAACAGCATAAAAACTTTAAACGCTGTCTTTTCATGCATACTCCTCTTATTAAAAAAACATCTTCCAACAGCATAAAATCTCTGAACGCTGTCTTTTCATGCATACCCCCCTTATTAAAAAAAACATCTTCCAACAGCATAAAAACTCTAAACGATGTCTTTACATGCATACCCCTTATTAAAAAAACATCTTCCAACAGCATAAAAACTCTAAACGCTGTCTTTTATGCATACCTCCTTATTAAAAAAACATCTTCCAACAGTAGAAAAACTCTAAACGTTGTCTTTTCATGCATACCCCCCTTATTAAAAAAAACATCTTCCAACAGCATAAAAACTTTAAACGCTGTCTTTTCATGCATACCCCTCTTATTAAAAAAACACCTTCCAACAGCATAAAAACTCTAAACGCTGTCTTTGCATGCATACCCCTTATTAAAAAAAACATCTTCCAACAGCATAAAAACTCTAAACGCTGTCTTTTATGCATACCTCCTTATTAAAAAAACATCTTCCAACAGTAGAAAAACTCTAAATGCTGTCTTTTCATGCATACCACTCTTATTAAAAAAACATCATCCAACAGCATAAAAACTTTAAACGCTGTGTTTTCATGCACACCCCCTTATTAAAAAAAACATCTTCCAACCGCATAAAAACTCTAAACGCTGTCTTTTCATGCATACGCCCTTATTGAAAAAACAACTTCCAACGGCATAAAAACTCTAAACGCTGTCTATTCATGCATACCCCCCTTATTAAAAAAAACATCATCCAACAGCATAAAACTCTAAACGCTGTCTTTTCATGCATACTCCCTTATTAAAAAAACATCTTCCAACAGCATAAAAACTCTAAACGCTGTATTTTCATGCATACCCCCCTTATTAAAAAAAACATCTTCCAACAGTATAAAAACTCTAAACGCTGTCGTTTCATGCATACCCCCCTTATTAAAAAAACATCTTCCAACAGCATAAAATCTCTGAACGCTGTCTTTTCATGCATACCTCCCTTATTAAAAAAACATCTTCCAACAGCATAAAAACTCTAAACGCTGTCTTTTCATGCATACCCCCTTATTAAAAAAAACAACTTCCAATAGCATAAAAACTCTAAACGCTGTCTTTTATGCATACCCCCTTATTAAAAAAAACATCTTCCAACAGCTTAAAAACTCTAAACGCTGTCTTTTCATGCATACCACTCTTATTAAAAAAAACTTCTTCCATCAGCATAAAACTCTAAACGCTGTCTTTTCATGCATACCCCCATTCTATAAAAAACTTCTTCCAACAACATAAAAACTTTAAACGCTGTCTTTTCATGCATACCCCTCTTATTAAAAAAAACATCTTCCACCAGCATAAAAACTCTAAACGCTGTCTTTTCATGCATACCCCCCTTATTAAAAAAACATCTTCCAACAGCATAAAAACTCTAAACGCTGTCTTTTCATGCATACCCCCCTTATTAAAAAAAACATCTTCCAACAGCATAAAATCTCTGAATGCTGTCTTTTCATGCATACCCCCCTTATTAAAAAAAAACATCTTCCAACAGCATAAAAACTCTAAACGCTATCTTTTCATGCATATCCCCTTATTAAAAAAACATCTTCCAACAACGTAAAAACTCTAAACGCTGTCTTTTCATGCATACCCCCCTTATTAAAAAAAACATCTTCCAACAGCATAAAAACTCTAAACTCTGTCTTTTCATGCATACCCTTAATTAAAAAAACTTCTTCCAACAGCATAAAAACTCTAAACGCTGTCTTTTCATGCATACCCCCCTTCTTAAAAAAACATCTTCCAACAGCATAAAAATTCTAAACGCTGTCTTTTCATGCATACCCTCTTTATTAAAAAAACATCTTTCAACAGCATAAAAACTCTAAACGATGTCTTTTCATGCATACCCCCTTATAAAAAAACATCTTCCAACAGAATAAAAACTCTAAACGTTGTCTTTTCATGCATACCCACCTTATTAAAAAACATCTTCCAATAGCATAAAAACTCTAAACGCTGTCTTTTCATGCATACCCCCCTTATTAAAAAAACATCTTCCAACAGCATAAAAACTAAAAACGATGTCTTTTCATGCATACCCCCATTGTTAAAAAAAACATCTTCCAACAGCATAAAAACTCTAAACGCTGTCTTTTCATGCATACTCCCATTCTTAAAAAAAACATCTTCCAAAAGCATAAAAACTGTAAACGCTGTCTTTTCATGCATACCCCCCTTATTAAAAAAACATCATCCAACAGCATAAAAACTTTAAACGCTGTGTTTTCATGCATACCCCCTTATTAAAAAAAACATCTTCCAACCGCATAAAAACTCTAAACGCTGTCTTTTCATGCATACGCCCTTATTGAAAAAACAACTTCCAACGGCATAAAAACTCTAAACGCTGTCTATTCATGCATACCCCCCTTATTAAAAAAAACATCATCCAACAGCATAAAACTCTAAACGCTGTCTTTTCATGCATACCCCCCTTATTAAAAAAACATCTTCCAACAGCATAAAAACTAAAAACGATGTCTTTTCATGCATACCCCCATTGTTAAAAAAAACATCTTCCAACAGCATAAAAACTCTAAACGCTGTCTTTTCATGCATACTCCCATTCTTAAAAAAAACATCTTCCAAAAGCATAAAAACTGTAAACGCTGTCTTTTCATGCATACCCCCCTTATTAAAAAAACATCATCCAACAGCATAAAAACTTTAAACGCTGTGTTTTCATGCATACCCCCTTATTAAAAAAAACATCTTCCAACCGCATAAAAACTCTAAACGCTGTCTTTTCATGCATACGCCCTTATTGAAAAAACAACTTCCAACGGCATAAAAACTCTAAACGCTGTCTATTCATGCATACCCCCCTTATTAAAAAAAACATCATCCAACAGCATAAAACTCTAAACGCTGTCTTTTCATGCATACCCCCTTATTAAAAAAACATCTTCCAACAGCATAAAAACTCTAAACGCTGTATTTTCATGCATACCCCCCTTATTAAAAAAACATCTTCCAACAGTATAAAAACTCTAAACGCTGTCGTTTCATGCATACCCCCCTTATTAAAAAAACATCTTCCAACAGCATAAAATCTCTGAACGCTGTCTTTTCATGCATACCTCCCTTATTAAAAAAACATCTTCCAACAGCATAAAAACTCTAAACGCTGTCTTTTCATGCATACCCCCTTATTAAAAAAAACAACTTCCAATAGCATAAAAACTCTAAACGCTGTCTTTTATGCATACCCCCTTATTAAAAAAAACATCTTCCAACAGCTTAAAAACTCTAAACGCTGTCTTTTCATGCATACCACTCTTATTAAAAAAAACTTCTTCCATCAGCATAAAACTCTAAACGCTGTCTTTTCATGCATACCCCCATTCTATAAAAAACTTCTTCCAACAACATAAAAACTTTAAACGCTGTCTTTTCATGCATACCCCTCTTATTAAAAAAAACATCTTCCACCAGCATAAAAACTCTAAACGCTGTCTTTTCATGCATACCCCCCTTATTAAAAAAACATCTTCCAACAGCATAAAATCTCTGAACGCTGTCTTTCCATGCATACCCCCCTTATTAAAAAAACATCTTCCAACAGCATAAAAACTCTAAACGCTATCTTTTCATGCATATCCCCTTATTAAAAAAAACATCTTCCAACAGCATAAAAACTCAAAACTCTGTCTTTTCATGCATACCCCCTTATTAAAAAAACAACTTCCAACAGCATAAAAACTCTAAACGTTGTCTTTTCATGCATACCCCCCTTATTAAAAAAACATCTTCCAACAGCATAAAAACTCTAAACGCTGTCTTTTCATGCATACCCCCCTTATTAAAAAAAACATCTTCCAACAGCATAAAAACTATAAACGCTGTCTTTTCATGCATACCACTCTTATTAAAAAAAACTTCTTCCATCAGCATAAAACTCTAAACGCTGTCTTTTCATGCATATCCCCTTATTAAAAAAACATCTTCCAACAGCATAAAATCTCTGAACGCTGTCTTTCCATGCATACCCCCCTTATTAAAAAAACATCTTCCAACAGCATAAAAACTCTAAACGCTATCTTTTCATACATATCCCCTTATTAAAAAAAACATCTTCCAACAGCATAAAAACTCTAAACGCTGTCTTTTCATGCATACCCCTCTTATTAAAAAAACATCTTCCAACAGCATAAAATCTCTAAACGTTATCTTTTCATGCATATCCCCCTATTAAAAAAACATCTTCCAACAGCATAAAAACTCTAAACGCTGTCTTTTCATGCATACCCCCCTTATTAAAAAAAACATCTTCCAACAACATAAAAACTCTAAACGCTGTCTTTTCATGCATACCACTCTTATTAAAAAAACATCTTCCAACAGCATAAAACTCTAAACGTTGTCTTTTCATGCATACCCCCATTCTAAAAAAACATCTTCCAACAGCATAAAAACTTTAAACGCTGTCTTTTCATGCATACTCCTCTTATTAAAAAAACATCTTCCAACAGCATAAAAACTCTAAACGCTGTCTTTTCATGCATACCCCCCTTATTAAAAAAAATCTTCCAACAGCATAAAAACTCTAAACGCTGTCTTTTAATGCATACCCCTTATTAAAAAAAACATCTTCCAACAGCATAAAAACTCTAAACGCTGTCTTTTATGCATACCTCCTTATTAAAAAAACATCTTCCAACAGTAGAAAAACTCTAAACGTTGTCTTTTCATGCATACCCCCCTTATTAAAAAGACATCTTCCAACAGCATAAAAACTTTAAACGCTGTTTTTTCATGCATACCTCTCTTATTAAAAAAAACATCTTCCAACAGCATAAAAACTCTAAACGCTGTCTTTACATGCATACCCCTTATTAAAAAAAACATCTTCCAACAGCATAAAAACTCTAAACGCTGTCTTTACATGCATACCCATTATTAAAAAAAACATCTTCCAACAGCATAAAAACTCTAAACGCTGTCTTTTATGCATACCTCCTTATTAAAAAAACATCTTCCAACAGTAGAAAAACTATAAACGCTGTCTTTTCATGCGTACCACTCTTATTAAAAAAACATCATCCAACAACATAAAAACTTTAAACGCTGTGTTTTCATGCATACCCCCTTATTAAAAAAAACATCTTCCAACCGCATAAAAACTCTAAACGCTGTCTTTTCATGCATACGCCCTTATTGAAAAAACAACTTCCAACAGCATAAAAACTCTAAACGCTGTCTATTCATGCATACCCCCTTATTAAAAAAAACATCTTCCAACAGCATAAAAACTCTAAACGCTGTATTTTCATGCATACCCCCCTTATTAAAAAAACATCTTCCAACAGTATAAAAACTCTAAACGCTGTCGTTTCATGCATACACCCCTTATTAAAAAAAATATCTTCCAACAGCATAAAATCTCTGAACGCTGTCTTTTCATGCATACCTCCCTTATTAAAAAAACATCTTCCAACAGCATAAAAACTCTAAACGCTGTCTTTTCATGCATACCCCCTTATTAAAAAAACAACTTCCAATAGCATAAAAACTCTAAACGCTGTCTTTTATGCATACCCCCTTATTAAAAAAAACATCTTCCAACAGCTTAAAAACTCTAAACGTTGTCTTTTCATGCATACCACTCTTATTAAAAAAAACTTCTTCCATCAGCATAAAACTCTAAACGCTGTCTTTTCATGCATACCCCCATTCTAAAAAAAAACATCTTCCAACAGCATAAAAACTCTAAACGCTGTCTTTTCATGCATACCCCCCTTATTAAAAAAAACATCTTCCAACAGTATAAAATCTCTGAACGCTGTCTTTTCATGCATACCCCTCTTATTAAAAAAACATCTTCCAACAGCATAAAAACTCAAAACGCTGTCTTTTCATGAATACCCCCCTTATTAAAAAAACATCTTCCAACTGCATAAAAACTCTAAATGCTATCTTTTCATGCATATCCCCTTATTAAAAAAACATCTTCCAACAGCATAAAAACTCAAAACGCTGTCTTTTCATGAATACCCCCCTTATTAAAAAAACATCTTCCAACAGCATAAAAACTCTAAATGCTGTCTTTTCATGCATACTCCCCTTATTAAAAAAACATCTTCCAACAGGATAAAAACTCTAAACGCTCTCTTTTCATGCATAACCCCCTTATTATAAAAAAAATCTTCCAACATCATAAAAACTCTAAACGCTGTCTTTTCATGCATACCCCCTTATTAAAAAAAACATCTTCCAAGAGCATAAAAACTCTAAACGCTGTCTTTTCATGCATACCCCCCTTATTAAAAAAAACATCTTCCAACAGCATAAAAACTCTAAACGCTGTCTTTTCATGCATACCCCCCTTATTAAAAAAACATCTTCCAACAGCATAAAAACTCTAAACGCTGTCTTTTCATGCATACCCCCCTTATGAAAAAAAACATCTTCCAACAGCATAAAAACTCAAAACGCTGTCTTTTCATGCATACCCCCATTGTTAAAAAAAACATCTTCCAACAGCATAAAAACTCTAAACGCTGTCACTTAATGCATACCCCCTTATTAAAAAAAACATCATCCAACAGCATAAAAACTCTAAACGTTGTCTATTCATGCATACCCTCCTTATTAAAAAAACATCATCCAACAGCATAAAAACTCTAAACGTTGTCTTTTCATGCATACCCCCTTATTAAAAAAAACATCTTCCAATAGCATAAAAACTCTAAACGTTGTCTTTTCCTGCATACCATCCTTATTAAAAAAACATCTTCCAACAGCATAAAAACTCTAAACGCTGTATTTTCATGCATACCCCCCTTATTAAAAAAACATCTTCCAACAGTATAAAAACTCTAAACGCTGTCTTTTCATGCATACCCCACTTATTAAAAAAACATCTTCCAACAGCATAAAAACTCTAAACGCTGTCTTTTCATGCATACCCCCTTATTAAAAAAAACATCTTCCAACAGCATAAAAACTCTAAACGCTGTTTTTTCATACATACCACCCTTATTAAAAAACATCTTCCAACAGCATAAAACTCTAAACGCTGTCTTTTCATGCATACTCCCCTTATTAAAAAAACATCTTCCAACATGATAAAAACTCTAAACGTTGTCTTTTCATGTATCCCTTATTAAAAAAACATCTTCCAACAGCATAAAAACTCTAAACGCTGTATTTTCATGCATATCCCCTTATTAAAAAAAACATCTTCCATCAGCGTAAAAACTCAAAACGCTGTCTTTTCATGCATACCCCCATTATTAAAAAACATCTTCCAACAGCATAAAAACTCTAAACGTTGTCTTTTCATGCATACACCCCTTATTAAAAAAAACATATTCCAAAAACATAAAAACTCTAAACGCTGTCTTTTCATGCATACCCCCCTTCTTAAAAAAAACATCTTCCAACAGCATAAAAACTCTAAACGCTGTCTTTTCATGTATACCCCCCATTCTAAAAAAAACATCTTCCAACAGCATAAAAACTCTAAACGCTGTATTTTCATGCATACCCCCTTATTAAAAAAAACATCTTCCATAACATAAAAACTCTAAACGCTGTCTTTTCATGCATACCCCCCTTATTAAAAAAAAACATCTTCCAACAGCATAAAATCTCTAAACGCTGTCTTTTCATGCATACCCCCCTTATTAAAAAAAATCTTCCAACAGCATAAAAACTCTAAACGCTATCTTTTCATGCATATCCCCTTATTAAAAAAACATCTTCCAACAGCATAAAAACTCAAAACGCTGTCTTTTCATGAATACCCCCCTTATTAAAAAAACATCTTCTAACAGCATAAAAACTCTAAACGTTGTCTTTTCATGCATACTCCCGTTATTAAAAAAAACATCTTCCAACAGGATAAAAACTCTAAACGCTGTCTTTTCATGTATACCCTCCTTATTAAAAAAAATATCTTCCAACAGCATAAAAACTCTAAACGCTATCTTTTCATGCATATCTCCTTATTAAAAAAAACAACTTTCAACAGCATAAAAACTCAAAACGCTGTCTTTTCATGAATACCCCCCTTATTAAAAAAAAACATCTTCCAACAGCATAAAAACTCTAAACGCTGTCATTTCATGCATACCCCCTTATTAAAAAACATCTTCCAACAGCATAAAAACTCTAAACGCTGTCTTTTCATGCATACCCCCCTTAAAAAAAACATCTTCCAACAGCTTAAAAACTCTAAACGCTGTCTTTTCATGCATACCCCCCTTATTAAAAAAAAACATCTTTCAACAGCATAAAAACTCTAAACGCTGTATTTTCATGCATACCCCCCTTATTAAAAAAACATCTTCCAACAGTATAAAAACTCTAAACGCTGTCTTTTCATGCATACCCCCCTTAGTAAAAAAACATCTTCTAACAGCATAAAAACTCTAAACGCTGTATTTTCATGCATACCCCCCTTATTAAAAAAACATCTTCCAACTGCATAAAAACTCTAAACGCTGTCTTTTCATGCATACCCCCTTTATTAAAAAAAACATCTTCCAACAGCATAAAAACTCTAAACGCTGTCTTTTCATGCATACCCCCCTTATTAAAAAAAACATCTTCCAACAGCATAAAAACTCTAAACACTGTCTTTTCATGCATACCCCCCTTATTAAAAAAAACATCTTCAAACAACATAAAAACTCTAAACGCTGTCTTTTCATGCATATCCCTTATTAAAAAAACATCTTTCAACAGCATAAAAACTCTAAACGTTGTCTTTTATGCATACCCCCTTATTAAAAAAACGTCTTCCAACAGCAGAAAAACTCTAAACGCTGTCTTTTCATGCATACCACTCTTATTAAAAAAACATCATCCAACAGCATAAAAACTCTAAACGCTGTCTTTTCATGCATACCCCCTTATTAAAAAAAACATCTTCCAACAGCATAAAAACTCTAAACGCTGTCTTTTCATGCATACCCCCCTTATTAAAAAAAACATCTTCCAACAGCATAAAAACTCTAAACGCTGTCTTTTCATGCATACACCTTTATTAAAAAAAACATCTTCCAACAGCATAAAAATTCTAAACGCTGTCTTTTCATGCATACCCTCTTTATTAAAAAAACATCTTTCAACAGCATAAAAACTCTAAACGTTGTCTTTTCATGCATACCCCCCTTATTAAAAAAAACATCTTCCAACAGCATAAAAACTCTAAACGATTTCTTTTCATGCATACCCCCCTTATAAAAAAACATCTTCCAACAGCATAAAAACTCTAAACGCTGTCTTTTCATGCATACCCCCTTATTAAAAAAAACATCTTCCAACAGCATAAAAACTCTAAACGCTGTCTTTTCATGCATACCCCCTTATTAAAAAAAACATCTTCCAACAGCATAAAATCTCTAAACGCTGTCTTTTATGCATACCCCCTTATTAAAAAAAACATCTTCCAACAGCATAAAAACTCTAAACGCTGTCTTTTCATGCATACCCCCTTATAAAAAAAACAACTTCTAACCGCATAAAAACTCTAAACGCTGTCTTTTCATGCATACCCCCCTTATTAAAAAAAACATCTTTCAACCGCATAAAAACTCTAAACGCTGTCTTTTCATGCATACCCCCTTATTAAAAAAAAATCTTCAACCAGCATAAAAACTCTAAACGTTGTCTTTTCATGCATACCCCCTTATTATAAAACATCTTCCAACAGCATAAAAACTCTAAACGCTGTCTTTTCATGCATACCCCCCTTATTAAAAAAAACATCTTCCAACAGCATAAAAACTCAAAACGCTGTCTTTTCATGCATACCCCATTGTTAAAAAAAAACATCTTCCAACAGCATAAAAACTCTAAACGCTGTCTTTTCATGCATACTCTCCTTCTTAAAAAAAACATCTTCCAACAGCATAAAAACTCTAAACGCTGCCTTTTCATGCATACACCCTTATTAAAAAAAACATCTTCCAACAGCATAAAAACTCTAAACGATGTCTATTCATGCATACCCCCCTTATTAAAAAAACATCATCCAACAGCATAAAAACTCTAAACGCTGTCTTTTCATGCATACCCCCCTTATTAAAAAAAACATCTTCAAACAACATAAAAACTCTAAACGCTGTCTTTTCATGCATATCCCTTATTAAAAAAACATCTTTCAACAGCATAAAAACTCTAAACGTTGTCTTTTATGCATACCCCCTTATTAAAAAAACGTCTTCCAACAGCAGAAAAACTCTAAACGCTGTCTTTTCATGCATACCACTCTTATTAAAAAAACATCATCCAACAGCATAAAAACTCTAAACGCTGTCTTTTCATGCATACCCCCTTATTAAAAAAACATCTTCCAACAGCATAAAAACTCTAAACGCTGTCTTTTCATGCATACCCCCCTTATTAAAAAAAACATCTTCCAACAGCATAAAAACTCTAAACGCTGTCTTTTCATGCATACACCTTTATTAAAAAAAACATCTTCCAACAGCATAAAAATTCTAAACGCTGTCTTTTCATGCATACCCTCTTTATTAAAAAAACATCTTTCAACAGCATAAAAACTCTAAACGCTGTCTTTTCATGCATACCCCCCTTATTAAAAAAAACATCTTCCAACAGCATAAAAACTCTAAACGATTTCTTTTCATGCATACCCCCCTTATAAAAAAACATCTTCCAACAGCATAAAAACTCTAAACGCTGTCTTTTCATGCATACCCCCTTATTAAAAAAAACATCTTCCAACAGCATAAAAACTCTAAACGCTGTCTTTTCATGCATACCCCCTTATTAAAAAAAACATCTTCCAACAGCATAAAATCTCTAAACGCTGTCTTTTATGCATACCCCCTTATTAAAAAAAACATCTTCCAACAGCATAAAAACTCTAAACGCTGTCTTTTCATGCATACCCCCTTATAAAAAAAACAACTTCTAACCGCATAAAAACTCTAAACGCTGTCTTTTCATTCATACCCCCCTTATTAAAAAAAACATCTTTCAACCGCATAAAAACTCTAAACGCTGTCTTTTCATGCATACCCCCTTATTAAAAAAACATCTTCCAACAGCATAAAAACTCTAAACGTTGTCTTTTCATGCATACCCCCTTATTATAAAACATCTTCCAACAGCATAAAAACTCTAAACGCTGTCTTTTCATGCATACCCCCCTTATTAAAAAAAACATCTTCCAACAGCATAAAAACTCAAAACGCTGTCTTTTCATGCATACCCCATTGTTAAAAAAAACATCTTCCAACAGCATAAAAACTCTAAACGTTGTCTTTTCATGCATACTCTCCTTCTTAAAAAAAACATCTTCCAACAGCATAAAAACTCTAAACGCTGCCTTTTCATGCATACACCCTTATTAAAAAAAACATCTTCCAACAGCATAAAAACTCTAAACGATGTCTATTCATGCATACCCCCCTTATTAAAAAAACATCATCCAACAGCATAAAAACTCTAAACGCTGTCTTTTCATGCATACCCCTTATTAAAAAAAACATCTTCCAATAGCATAAAAACTCTAAACGTTGTCTTTTCTTGCATACCCCCCTTATTATAAAAACATCTTCCAACAGCATAAAAACTCTAAACGCTGTATTTTCATGCATACCCCTCTTATTAAAAAAACATCTTCCAACAGTATAAAAACTCTAAACACTGTCTTTTCATGCATACCCCATTATTAAAAAAAACATCTTCCAACAGCATAAAATGTGATATCCCGGAAATTTGGCAATATCAATTTAATAATCATTATTAATAATTAAATTGATTTGTTGATTTTATTTTATAAAATTAACAAGTTTATTCATTTTAAAGGTTAATAATATTTTTAATTGGCAAATTTATTTCTTTTGAAAACTAATAACAATTTAATTTGGGAATATCTTTTCTAACAATTTTAAATTGGTGAGATTTATCTTTCATAACTTATATAAATGTTTATATTTATAATGTATATATATTGATATATATATATATTGAAAATAGGGAGTCTTTAAATTTAATAAAAGGATATGTTTTCAAATTATAATATATATGTATATATATAGTGATTTGGAGTTATGTTATATAGTATTTATAAAAAACTAATTTTAAAAATATTTTCCATTTAGAATATATATATATATATATATATTTGTATATATTGGAATGGAAAGAATATTGGATTTGAATTTTATAAAGTATTTTCAAACTTTAATATTTATATAATTTGTAATTTGGAAATTTTTAATTTGACTTAATACTTTAGAAAATGATATTTGAGATTTAAATAACAAGAATAATTTCTTATTTATTAAAGATATATTTTAGCTTAAGTTTTGAATAAGGTTTAAATTAAGAAGTTCAATTATTTTAATATTCTTTCCTTTTTAAAAATTCAAACATAAGTCAAATTGATTTGTAAAATATATTTATAAAGTTAAACTACATTTCTCAAGCATATAAAAATATGTTATATTTATTTGATCAAAGCATAAGTTATTATAAATAAATGTTTACTTGAATTCACATTTGTATATTTATGTAAATCTAAAAGCTTAAATTATAAAAAAGATAAATACATTATATACATATAATTATTTCATTAATACATATAAATGACTTAAATAAATTAATTAAAACAAGATTAACACTTGTAAACATTTTAATACTTGGTAAAAACACTTGTAAACATATAAGCTTAGGTGTAAGATAATTAAGACATAAGAGGGGACAAATGTCATACTCTTGATATTTTAATTTAAAATCTAAAATTGTAAAATAAAAGAGGGGTTTTATTCTTCAGTTGAAGATATTTTCTACAATTCTCAACCAAAATTAGAATCGAAACATAGATCATAAAAATGAAGAAGTAAAATAACAGGAAATGAATGAAACCTAGAATTTCATCTTGAAAATGAAATCTGGAATTGCAATCTGAAAACAAGATGATAAGCTGGAAATTCAAATGCAATCAACAAAAGAAGTAAATCAACATGCAAACTGAAAACCAACAGCAACAAGATTCGAAATTTCTTCAAGTATAATCTATCAACAAACAACCTGTGATCATGCAAACTTAAAGGAGATCAAAGGCAAATAGAAGTTCAAAACCAAACATGCAAGCCTGGAAATAGTTTCTGTTCTCTGTCTCTGTTCTACATGTCTGGTGAGTAAACCTTAAACTTAAAAACAGTTTTAAAAATCTGTTGTGATGGATGCATGTGATGGATGTTTTATGTAAATTGTGTTGCTTAGTATATGATATGAATGCATGTTTATATATCTGAAATGTCTGTATGCCTGTGAATGTATATATACAAAATCTACTTCTCTGTTTCTATTGGTGAGTAAATGGAATTTTTCTAAAAACAGTTAAATCTTGATCTTAACTTAGTTTTGTGTTGGATATCATGATGTTAATGAATTGTTTGAATTTAATTTGGATGCATGTCTGAACATTTGTGCTTGAATACTGTATTGATAATTTGTTATTACTGTGTGCTCATAACAGTTCCAAATTTTCTAATAAATTCAAATGCTTGTTCTTGAATTCGAATTAGACTACGTAGTGTAAATAGAAGTTGTTTATAATCGAGTAACCTATCAGTTAAAAATAGTTATAGGATTTTAAATTAAATGATTAGCTCTTTATTTTTCAAATTTACAGTAAAAATCTTATTATGGTCAAAAATTAATAGAATCAATTTTAAGAATTGATTGCAGGATTGAATTCACTATAGGAAATCATGAATTTTAGTATGTATATCAAGATTTTTAGATTTGAATTTCGAGAGAATTTGGGGCTTGATTGTTTTTGGCATTATGGCCAATTCACGGTGAACGGCGACGATCGACGTGCCGTGGGTGAACTCGAAGGTGGGGGGGAGGTAGTGAGCTTGGGAAAAATCTTTCGTGAATTTTTTTGTGAGTGAGTTGGTCGCAATTGATCAAGTTAGGGTTTAAGACCCTGTTTTTCTCGTGACGTTCATCTTGGTTTCGCGGCAACGAAGGACAACCGGAGGCGATCGCGGTCATTGTCGTAGGTTCTGGAGGTTGTGGCGTAGCTACGGTGGAAGTCGTGGGTTGTCTCGAAGCTTTGGTTGCCGGGGAGGGTTGGTTTTCCGGTGTTGGTGGTTTCAAGCGAATGGGTTTGAGAGTCAAAATTTGATTCTCAATCGAATTGAGTTTTCTGGATCTCGAGAGTTGTTGTAGGACTCGATTGCGACTTAGTGGAGGCCGGTGTGGAGTTCGCCGTCGACTGGGGAGGAAGTGCACGTTGATGTGCACGGTTTTCGTGCACAAGTATTTGGCATTGGAGAAGAAGGTTGGAGGCTCGTTTTGCTCGTGTGTTTTTCCAGGAAAGTTCGAGTTTTTCTCGAAGCAGGTTGAAGAGTGAGAAGCACGGGGTAAACAGGGGTTTTACTCGGGGTTGACGCGTGAGTTCTGGGAGTTCGCTCGAGTTTTTGGGTGAGGTAGATTTCAGTGGTTCAGATTTTAAATATAACAGAATGTTTAAGTTTTAAAAAGCAAAGTTAAACAAGTTTTCACTTGTAAAATAAATGGTTTTTAAAATAAATGTTTTAACAAGTTTTAATATTTAAATAGATAAGTTTTTAAAGGGTAAATAAATAGATTTTCAAATGGTTATTTGTATTAAAGTTAATTTAATAACTATGGAAGTTTAAAGATTTTGAAAGTCGAGAAGGAGTTTAAAATGTTTTAATTATAATTGATTTCTAAAATTGTTTTATTTTAAATGAAGTTTAAATAATAAGGATTTTAGTAAATCAATTATAATAAAGAATTTATCTTAAGTAATTAAGAGATTTAATTAAATTAAGATAATTAATATGGAAAGATAATTAAATTGTTGGTCAATTTAATTTATTTAATTAAGATAAATGATTTCTTAATTAAAGATCTTTTAAATATAAGGATTAAGAAATTAGTTCATTTATTTAAATAATTAGTTAAATAATTAACTAAGTAATTAATTAGTAATTATTAAAGATAATTACTTATAAATTAATTTAGTATAATTACTTGATGAAGTAATTAAGAAATAATTACTGGATATAATTTAGTAAAGATAAAATATTTAATAAAGTAATTAGAGGATAATTATTTTATTAAATGAAAATGATTAAGAGTTAATCACTTGTTATTAATTTAATAATTTATTAAATTAAATTAATTAAAGGATTAGATTAATCAAAGATGATTAATAATTGTGGTTTAATTAAGGTTAATTAATAATGTAATTAATTATTTGTGAAGGTAATTAATTAAAGTAATTAATTAATGGAATTAATTAAGGGAAGTTAATTACTGGATTATATTAATCAAAGGTGATTAATAATTATGGATTAATTAAGAATAATTACTTAATGTAATTAATAAATAATTAAAGATGTAATTAGGGATCATTAGTTATAATTAATTAATGATTAAGAGTTGATTAATTAAGATTAATTAATCAAATGATAAGTGACTAATTGTAATTAATTAAGGATTAAAGTAATTGATTATAATTAATTAATTAATAACTGAAGTAATTAAAGGTTAATTACTGTATTGGTTAAGAATAATTAATTTGTGAAATTAATTAAAGATAATTACTTAAATGTAATTAAAGTATAATTAATCAAGGTGATTAATTAAAATAGATAATTAGAGAAAGATTAATTAAATTATTTGTAATTAATTAATGATTATATAAGTAAAATTTATAATGAAGTAATTAATTTGATTTACTTTAAATTAATTAAGAGATGAAGTAATTAATTTAATTCACTTTAAATTAATTAAAGATAGAGATAGTTAATTTAATTCATTTTAAATTAATTATGTTGTGATTAAGTAAATCATTGCTTATATAAGAATGGATGACATTGATTGTCTTGAATGGATGTAATCTCAGAAATGAGATAAGAAATGTTGTGTAGTATGAATGCTTGGTTGCATTATGATGGTAATATAGATTAACTATTGTGATGTTGATATGGATTACCTATTTGGTTATAGATCATTTGTTTATTTGATAATGTGATTATCAATTGTGATTTGTGAATTATCTATCTGTATGAATATAGATAAGTTAAATTGTTTAAAACTTTAAACAACTTGGCCTTAAAAGATACGTTTTGGATTTCGATGAGACCGGGATCGGGTTTCCGTATACCGGTATTCCAGGTCTGGAGACCCGAATACCACATCGATCCAAATTAACGATAGGTCGTGAATCTCAAGTGAAGATGAAGATTCAGTATGCAAGGGTTATTGTCGTTAACTCTGAGGGTGATTCCAAAACGAGTGTAACGAGATAATTCCTTCGGTTTCGTTCGAACCCGGAACGAACTTGTATGGATTGAATGCTTTCAGCACATCGTCAGGCGGACGATGAGCATTCTAAGTGATATGTTCTGATTAAAGGTAATCGTAACCTCAAGCCTCATCAACCGGGAATGGCTAAAACAGGGGAGGTGCAGCAAGGCTTCGTGGGTAGCGCCCATTGAGAGCAAGATAGATCCCTGTCTAGAGGTCCCTTTCTATATTTCGGCTTAGTGGGTAGTTGGAACTGCAGCCAACTACGGGGTTGTCTTGTTCGGGATTATCCAGTAAGGGATGGTTCCGGCTTTGTGTTGCAGGGGAGCGGGCGTACTCCTCGGTACGGTGATCTAGGCCACGTACTGTGACGGGCGGTACCCCAGTAGCCCTGCCATTGATGGAAACCCATTCTTCCTACGAGACCCTACGGTTTTGATTGTATAACCCACTTTGTGGCTAGTATGCTGGAATTTAATAATGTAACAATTTCAGCTATATGAGTATTTATTTGAAAACCCTAGACCCTATTATAATATAATCAAATTTCCTATCAAAGTTTTGGTTAGCGTAAGGTAAAAACTTACCCATGTTTATGTGTGGGAAGTCTTACGTGATACCTTTTGTTTTCAAAGGTTTTTCAAAGTTAAGCAACTTTTAACCGTTTACTCACACCAGACCCATGTCTGACCCAAGTGTTTATTTTCTGTTTTATTAAACTATTGGGTACTCAAATTTGTATGAGTAGTCAAGGGATTCAGGTTAGCCTTGACGAATTCTGGAGGAGATTGGAGCAGGAGGCTTCAGCGTGTAGATATATAGAGTTTCCGCTGTGATGATGTATTGTATGGATGTAGTAGTGTTGTATAATAGACAGAATTTATAACTGTCTATTTTGTGATGTAAGTTGTGTACTCTGATGTATATGATACTATGTAATATCATATCTGATATATTATATTTCATTCGTTCCGCTGTGAGATTCTGATGTGTTGTTGTTCTCTCTTCTCTTCTTTTCTTCTTCTATCCCTTTCTTTCTTAATAATGATGCGTTTTCCTGGCATAGGAAGGCGGGTCGTTACATAAAAACTCTAAACGCTGTCTTTTCATGCATACCCCCTTATTAAAAAAAACATCTTCCAACAGCATAAAAACTATAAACGCTGTCCTTTATGCATACCCCCTTATTAAAAAAACATCTTCCAACAGCATAAAAACTCTAAACGCTGCATACATACCACTCTTATTAAAAAAACATCTTCCAACAGCATAAAACTCTAAACGCTGTCTTTTCATGCATACTCCCCTTATTAAAAAAACATCTTCCAACAGGATAAAAACTCTAAACGCTGTCTTTTCATGTATCCCTTATTAAAAAAAACATCTTCCAACAGCATAAAAACTCTAAACGCTGTCTTTTCATGCATATCCCCTTATTAAAAAAAACATCTTCCAGCAGCATAAAAACTCAAAACGCTGTCTTTTCATGCATAACCCCATTATTAAAAAACATCTTCAAACAGCATAAAAACTCTAAACGTTGTCTTTTCATGCATACACCCCTTATTAAAAAAACATCTTCCAAAAACATAAAAACTCTAAACGCTGTCTTTTCATGCATACCCCCCTTCTTAAAAAAAACATCTTCCAACAGCATAAAAACTCTAAACGCTGTCTTTTCATGCATACCCCCATTTTTTAAAAAAACATCTTTCAACAACGTAAAACTCTAAACGCTGTCTTTTCATGCATACCCCCCTTATTAAAAAACATCTTCCAACAGCATAAAAACTCTAAACGCTGTCTTTTCATGCATACCCCCATTGTTAAAAAACACATCTTCCAACAGCATAAAAACTCTAAACGTTGTCTTTTCATGCATACTCCCCTTCTTAAAAAAAACATCTTCCAACAGCATAAAAACTCTCAACGCTGTCTTTTCATGCATACATTCTTATTGAAAAAACATCTTCTAACAGCATAAAAACTCTAAACGCTGTCTATTCATGCATACCCCCCTTATTATAAAAAACATCATCCAACAGCATAAAAACTCTAAACGCTGTCTTTTCATGCATACTCCCTTATTAAAAAAACATCTTCCAACAGGATAAAAACTCTAAACGCTGTCTTTTCATGTATCCCTTATTAAAAAAACAACTTCCAACAGCATAAAAACTCTAAACGCTGTCTTTTCATGCATATCCCCTTATTAAAAAAACATCTTCCAGCAGCATAAAAACTCAAAACGC
This sequence comes from Allium fistulosum, assembly GCA_030737815.1. Taxonomy (NCBI): domain Eukaryota; kingdom Viridiplantae; phylum Streptophyta; class Magnoliopsida; order Asparagales; family Amaryllidaceae; genus Allium; species Allium fistulosum. The sequence goes on from JASFAW010000018.1 coordinate 6,434,729, forward strand.
TGTCTTTTCATGCATACCCCCATTATTAAAAAACATCTTCCAACAGCATAAAAACTCTAAACGTTGTCTTTTCATGCATACACCCCTTATTAAAAAAAACATATTCCAAAAACATAAAAACTCTAAACGCTGTCTTTTCATGCATACCTTCCTTCTTAAAAAAAAACATCTTCCAACAGCATAAAAACTCTAAACGCTGTCTTTTCATGTATACCCCCCATTTTAAAAAAAACATCTTCCAACAGCATAAAAACTCTAAACGCTGTATTTTCATGCATACCCCCTTATTAAAAAAAACATCTTCCATAACATAAAAACTGTAAACGCTGTCTTTTCATGCATACCCCCATTATTAAAAAAAAACATCTTCCAACAGCATAAAATCTCTAAACGCTGCCTTTTCATGCATACCCCCCTTATTAAAAAAAAATCTTCCAACAGCATAAAAACTGTAAACGCTATCTTTTCATGCATATCCCCTTATTAAAAAAACATCTTCCAACAGCATAAAAACTCAAAACGCTGTCTTTTCATGAATACCCCCCTTATTAAAAAAACATCTTCTAACAGCATAAAAACTCTAAACGCTGTCTTTTCATGCATACTCCCCTTATTAAAAAAAACAGCTTCCAACAGGATAAAAACTCTAAACGCTGTCTTTTCATGTATACCCCCCTTATTAAAAAAACATCTTCCAACAGCATAAAAACTCTAAACGCTATCTTTTCATGCATATCTCCTTATTAAAAAAACAACTTTTAACAGCATAAAAACTCAAAACGCTGTCTTTTCATGAATACCCCCCTTATTAAAAAAACATCTTCCAACAGCATAAAAACTCTAAACGCTGTCATTTCATGCATACCCCCCTTATTAAAAAACATCTTCCAACAGCATAAAAACTCTAAACGCTGTCTTTTCATGCATACCCCCCTTAAAAAAAACATCTTCCAACAGCTTAAAAACTCTAAACGCTGTCTTTTCATGCATACCCCCCTTATTAAAAAAAACATCTTCCAACAGCTTAAAAACTCTAAACGCTGTATTTTCATGCATACCCCCCTTATTAAAAAAACATCTTCCAACAGTATAAAAACTCTAAACGCTGACTTTTCATGCATACCCCCCTTAGTAAAAAAACATCTTCTAACAGCATAAAAACTCTAAACGCTGTATTTTCATGCATACCCCCCTTATTAAAAAAACATCTTCCAACAGCATAAAAACTCTAAACGCTGTCTTTTCATGCATACCCCCTTTATTAAAAAAAACATCTTCCAACAGCATAAAAACTCTAAACGCTGTCTTTTCATGCATACCCCCCTTATTAAAAAAAACATCTTCCAACAGCATAAAAACTCTAAACGTTGTCTTTTCATGCATACCCCCCTTATTAAAAAAAACATCTTCAAACAGCATAAAAACTCTAAACGCTGTCTTTTCATGCATATCCCTTATTAAAAAAAACATCTTTCAACAGCATAAAAACTCTAAACGTTGTCTTTTATGCATACCCCCTTATTAAAAAACATCTTCCAACAGCAGAAAAACTCTAAACGCTGTCTTTTCATGCATACCACTCTTATTAAAAAAACATCATCCAACAGCATAAAAACTCTAAACGCTGTCTTTTCATGCATACCCCCTTATTAAAAAAAACATCTTCCAACAGCATAAAAACTCTAAACGATGTCTTTTCATGCATACCACTCTTATTAAAAAAACATCTTCCAACAGCATAAAAACTCTAAACGCTGTCTTTTCATGCATACCCCCATTCTAAAAAAACAACTTCCAACGGCATAAAAACTTTAAACGCTGTCTTTTCATGCATACCCCTCTTATTAAAAAAAACATCTTCCAACAGCATAAAAACTCTAAATGTTGTCTTTTCATGCATACATCTTATTAAAAAAAACATCTTCCAACAGCATAAAAACTCTAAACGCTGTCTTTTCATGCATACCCCCCTTATTAAAAAAGAACATCTTCCAACAGCATAAAAACTCAAAACGCTGTCTTTTCATGCATACCCCCATTGTTAAAAAAAACATCTTCCAACAGCATAAAAACTCTAAACGCTGTCTTTTCATGCATACTCCCCTTCTTAGAAAAAACATCTTCCAACAGCATAAAAACTCTAAACGCTGTCTTTTCATGCATACACTCGTATTAAAAAAAACATCTTCCAACTGCATAAAATCTCTAAACGCTGTCTATTCATGCATACCCCCCTTATTAAAAAAACATCATCCAACAGCATAAAAACTCTAAACGCTGTCTTTTCATGCATACCCCCTTATTAAAAAAACAACTTCCAACAGCATAAAAACTCTAAACGTTGTCTTTTCATGCATACCCTCCTTATTAAAAAAATATCTTCCAACAGAATAAAAACTCTAAACGCTGTATTTTCATGCATACCCCCTTATTAAAAAAACATCTTCCAACAGAATAAAAACTCTAAACGCTGTCTTTTCATGCATACCCCCTTATTAAAAAAACATCTTCCAACAACATAAAATCTCTGAACGCTGTCTTTTCATGCATACCCCCTTATTAAAAAAACATCTTCCAACAACATAAAAACTCTAAACGCTGTGTTTTCATGCATACCCCCTTCTTAAAAAAAACATCTTCCAACAACATAAAAACTCTAAACGCTGTCTTTTCATGTATACCCCCTTATTAAAAAAAACATTTTCCAACAGCATAAAAACTCTAAACGCTGTCTTTTCATGCATATCCCCTTATTAAAAAAACATCTTCCAACATCATAAAAACTCAAAATGCTGTCTTTTCATGAATACCCCCTTTATTAAAAAAAACATCTTCCAACAGCATAAAAACTCTAAACGCTGACTTTTCATGCATACCCCCTTATTAAAAAACATCTTCCAACAGCATAAAAACTCTAAACGCTGTCTTTTCATGCATACCCCCCTTATTAAAAAAATACATCTTCCAACAGCATAAAAACTCTAAACGCTGACTTTTCATGCATACCCCCTTATTAAAAAACATCTTCCAACAGCATAAAAACTCTAAACGCTGTCTTTTCATGCATACCCCCCTTATTAGAAAAGAACATCTTCCAACAGCATAAAAACTCAAAACGCTGTCTTTTCATGCATACCCCCATTGTTAAAAAAAACATCTTCCAACAGCATAAAAACTCTAAACGCTGTCTTTTCATGCATACCCCCCTTATTAAAAAACATTTTCCAACAGCATAAAAACTCTAAACGCTGTCTTTTCATGCATACCCCCATTGTTAAAAAAAACATCTTCCAACAACATAAAAACTCTAAACGCTGTCTTTTCATGCATACTCCCCTTCTTAGAAAAAACATCTTCCAACAGCATAAAAACTCTAAACGCTGTCTTTTCATGCATACCCCCTTATTTAAAAAAACATATTCCAACAGCATAAAAACTCTTAACGCTGTCTTTTCATGAATACCCCCCTTATTAAAAAAAACATCTTCCAACATCATAAAAACTCTAAACGCTCTCTTTTCATGCATAACCCCCTTATTATAAAAAAACATCTTCCAACAGCATAAAAATTCTAAACGATGTCTTTTCATGCATATCCCCCTTGTTAAAAAAAATATGTTCCAACAGCATAAAAACTCTAAATGCTATCTTTTCATGCATACCCCTTTTTTTTTAAAAAAAACAACTTCCAACAGCATAAAAACTCTAAACGCTTTCTTTTCATGCATACTCCCCTTATTAAAAAAAACATCTTCCAACAGGATAAAAACTCTAAACGTTGCATTTTCATGTATACCCCCTTATTAAAAAAAACATTTTCCAACAGCATAAAAACTCTAAACGCTGTCTTTTCATGCATATCCCCTTATTAAAAAAACATCTTCCAACAGCATAAAAACTCTAAACGCTGTCTTTTCATGCATACCCCCTTATTAAAAAACATCTTCCAAAAGCATAAAAACTCTAAACGCTGTCTTTTCATGCATACCCCCCTTATTAAAAAAGAACATCTTCCAACAGCATAAAAACTCAAAACGCTGTCTTTTCATGCATACCCCCATTGTTAAAGAAAACATCTTCCAACAGCATAAAAACTCTAAACGCTGTCTTTTCATGAATACTTTCCTTCTTAAAAAAAAATCTTCCAACAGCATAAAAACTCTAAACGCTGTCTTTTCATGCATACCCCCCTTGTTAAAAAAAACATTTTCCAACAGCATAAAAACTCTAAACGCTATCTTTTCATACATACCCCCTTTTTTTAAAAAAAAACATCTTCCAACAGCATAAAAACTCTAAACGCTGTCTTTTCATGCATACTCCCCTTATTAAAAAAACATCTTCCAACAGGATAAAAACTCTAAACGCTGTCTTTTCATGTATACCCCCTTATTAAAAAAACATTTTCCAACAGCATAAAAACTGTAAACGCTGTCTTTTCATGCATATCCCCTTATTAAAAAAACATCTTCCAATAGCATAAAAACTCAAAATGCCGTCTTTTCATGAATACCCCCTTTATTAAAAAAAACATCATGCAACAGCATAAAAACTCTAAACGCTGTCTTTTCATGCATACCCCCATTGTTAAAAAAACGTCTTCCAACAGCATAAAAACTCTAAACACTGTCTTTTCATGCATACTCCCCTTCTTAAAAAAACATCTTCCAACAGCATAAAAACTCTAAACGCTGTCTTTTCATGCATACTCCCCTTCTTAAAAAAAACATCTTCCAACAGCATAAAAACTCTAAACGCTATCTTTTCATGCACACCCTTATTAAAAAAAACATCTTCCAACAGCATAAAATCTCTAAACGATGTCTATTCATGCATACCCCCTTATTAAAAAAACATCATCCAATAGCATAAAAACTCTAAACGCTGTCTTTTCATGCATACCCCCTTATTAAAAAAACAACTTTCGACAGCATAAAAACTCTAAACGTTGTCTTTTCATGCATACCCCCTTATTAAAAAAACATCTTCCAACAGCATAAAAACTCTAAACACTGTATTTTCTTGCATACCCCCCTTATTAAAAAAACATCTTCCAACAGTATAAAAACTATAAACGCTGTCTTTTCATGCATACCCCTCTTATTAAAAAAAAACATCTACCAACAACATAAAATCTCTAAACACTGTATTTTCTTGCATACCCCCCTTATTAAAAAAACATCTTCCAACAGTATAAAAACTATAAACGATGTCTTTTCATGCATACCCCTCTTATTAAAAAAACATCTACCAACAACATAAAATCTCTGAACGTTGTCTTTTCATGCATACCCCCCTTATTAAAAAAAACATCTTCCAACAGCATAAAAACTCTAAACGCTGTGTTTTCATGCATACCCCCTTATTAAAAAAAACATCTTCCAACAGCATAAAAACTCTAAACGCTGTCTTTTATGCATACCCCCATATTCAAAAAACATCTTCCAACAGCATAAAAACTCTAAACGCTGTCTTTTCATGCATACCACTCTTATTAAAAAAACATCTTCCAATAGCATAAAACCTCTGAACGCTCTCTTTTCATGCATACTCCCCTTATTAAAAAAAACATCTTCCAACAGGATAAAAACTCTAAACGCTGTCTTTTCATGCATACCCTCCTTATTAAAAAAAACATCTTCCAACCGCATAAAAACTCTAAACGCTGTCTTTTCATGCATATCCCCTTATTAAAAAAACATCTTCCAACAGCATAAAAACTCAAAACGCTGTCTTTTCATGAATACCCCCCTTATTAAAAAAACATCTTCCAACAGCATAAAAACTCTAAACTCTGTCTTTTCATGCATACCCCCCTTATTAAAAAACATCTTCCAACAGCATAAAAACTCTAAACGCTGTCTTTTCATGCATACCCCCCTTATTAAAAAAAACATCTTCCAATAGCATAAAAACTCAAAACGTTGTCTTTTCATGCATACCCCCATTGTTAAAAAAACATATTCCAACAGCATAAAAACTCTAAACGCTGTCTTTTCATGCATACTCCCCTTCTTAAAAAAAACATCTTCCAACAACATAAAAACTCTAAACGCTGTCTTTTCATGCATACACCCTAATTAAAAAATACATCTACCAACAGCATAAAAACTCTAAACGATGTCTATTCATGCATACCCCCCTTATTAAAAAAACATCATCCAACAGCATAAAAACTCTAAACGCTGTCTTTTCATGCATACCCCCTTATTAAAAAAAACATCTTCCAACAGCATAAAAACTCTAAACGTTGTCTTTTCCTGCATACCCCTCTTATTAAAAAAACATCTTCCAACAGCATAAAAACTCTAAACGCTGTCTTTTCATGCATACCCCCCTTATTAAAAAAAACATCTTCCAACAGCATAAAATCTCTAAACGATGTCTTTTCATGCATACCCCCTTATTAAAAAAACTTCTTCCAACAGCATAAAAACTCTAAACGATGTCTTTTCATGTATCCCTTATTAAAAAAACATATTCCAACAGCATAAAAACTCTAAACGCTGTCTTTTATGCATACCCCCTTATTAAAAAAACATCTTCCAACAGCATAAAAACTCTAAACGCTGTCTTTTCATGCATACCACTTTTATTAAAAAAACATTTTCCAACAGCATAAAACTCTAAACGCTGTCTTTTCACGCATACCCCCATTCTAAAAAAACATCTTCCAACAGCATAAAAACTTTAAACGCTGTCTTTTCATGCATACCCCTCTTATTAAAAAAAACATCTTCCAACAGCATAAAAACTCTAAACGTTGTCTTTTCATGCATACCCCCCTTATTAAAAAAAACATCTTCCAACAGCATAAAATCTCTGAACACTGTCTTTTCATGCATACCCCCTTTATTAAAAAAAACATCTTGCAACAGCATAAAAACTCTAAACGCTGTCTTTTCATGTATACCCCCTTATTAAAAAAACATTTTCCAACAGCATAAAAACTGTAAACGCTGTCTTTTCATGCATATCCCCTTATTAAAAAAACATCTTCCAATAGCATAAAAACTCAAAATGCCGTCTTTTCATGAATACCCCCTTTATTAAAAAAAACATCTTGCAACAGCATAAAAACTCTAAACGCTGTCTTTTCATGCATACCCCCATTGTTAAAAAAACGTCTTCCAACAGCATAAAAACTCTAAACACTGTCTTTTCATGCATACTCCCCTTCTTAAAAAAACATCTTCCAACAGCATAAAAACTCTAAACGCTATCTTTTCATGCATACTCCCCTTCTTAAAAAAAACATCTTCCAACAGCATAAAAACTCTAAACGCTATCTTTTCATGCACACCCTTATTAAAAAAAACATCTTCCAACAGCATAAAATCTCTAAACGATGTCTATTCATGCATACCCCCTTATTAAAAAAACATCATCCAATAGCATAAAAACTCTAAACGCTGTCTTTTCATGCATACCCCCTTATTAAAAAAACAACTTTCGACAGCATAAAAACTCTAAACGTTGTCTTTTCATGCATACCCCCTTATTAAAAAAACATCTTCCAACAGCATAAAAACTCTAAACACTGTATTTTCTTGCATACCCCCCTTATTAAAAAAACATCTTCCAACAGTATAAAAACTATAAACGCTGTCTTTTCATGCATACCCCTCTTATTAAAAAAAAACATCTACCAACAACATAAAATCTCTAAACACTGTATTTTCTTGCATACCCCCCTTATTAAAAAAACATCTTCCAACAGTATAAAAACTATAAACGATGTCTTTTCATGCATACCCCTCTTATTAAAAAAACATCTACCAACAACATAAAATCTCTGAACGTTGTCTTTTCATGCATACCCCCCTTATTAAAAAAAACATCTTCCAACAGCATAAAAACTCTAAACGCTGTGTTTTCATGCATACCCCCTTATTAAAAAAAACATCTTCCAACAGCATAAAAACTCTAAACGCTGTCTTTTATGCATACCCCCATATTCAAAAAACATCTTCCAACAGCATAAAAACTCTAAACGCTGTCGTTTCATGCATACCACTCTTATTAAAAAAACATCTTCCAATAGCATAAAACCTCTGAACGCTCTCTTTTCATGCATACTCCCCTTATTAAAAAAAACATCTTCCAACAGGATAAAAACTCTACACGCTGTCTTTTCATGCATACCCTCCTTATTAAAAAAAACATCTTCCAACCGCATAAAAACTCTAAACGCTGTCTTTTCATGCATATCCCCTTATTAAAAAAACATCTTCCAACAGCATAAAAACTCAAAACGCTGTCTTTTCATGAATACCCCCCTTATTAAAAAAAACATCTTCCAACAGCATAAAAACTCTAAACTCTGTCTTTTCATGCATACCCCCCTTATTAAAAAACATCTTCCAACAGCATAAAAACTCTAAACGCTGTCTTTTCATGCATACCCCCCTTATTAAAAAAAACATCTTCCAATAGCATAAAAACTCAAAACGTTGTCTTTTCATGCATACGCCCATTGTTAAAAAAACATATTCCAACAGCATAAAAACTCTAAACGCTGTCTTTTCATGCATACTCCCCTTCTTAAAAAAAACATCTTCCAACAACATAAAAACTCTAAACGCTGTCTTTTCATGCATACACCCTAATTAAAAAAAACATCTTCCAACAGCATAAAAACTCTAAACGATGTCTATTCATGCATACCCCCCTTATTAAAAAAACATCATCCAACAGCATAAAAACTCTAAACGCTGTCTTTTCATGCATACCCCCTTATTAAAAAAAACATCTTCCAACAGCATAAAAACTCTAAACGTTGTCTTTTCCTACATACCCCTCTTATTAAAAAAACATCTTCCAACAGCATAAAAACTCTAAACGCTGTCTTTTCATGCATACCCCCCTTATTAAAAAAAACATCTTCCAACAGCATAAAATCTCTAAACGATGTCTTTTCATGCATACCCCCTTATTAAAAAAACTTCTTCCAACAGCATAAAAACTCTAAACGATGTCTTTTCATGTATCCCTTATTAAAAAAACATATTCCAACAGCATAAAAACTCTAAACGCTGTCTTTTATGCATACCCCCTTATTAAAAAAACATCTTCCAACAGCATAAAAACTCTAAACGCTGTCTTTTCATGCATACCACTTTTATTAAAAAAACATTTTCCAACAGCATAAAACTCTAAACGCTGTCTTTTCACGCATACCCCCATTCTAAAAAAACATCTTCCAACAGCATAAAAACTTTAAACGCTGTCTTTTCATGCATACCCCTCTTATTAAAAAAAACATCTTCCAACAGCATAAAAACTCTAAACGTTGTCTTTTCATGCATACCCCCCTTATTAAAAAAAACATCTTCCAACAGCATAAAATCTCTGAACACTGTCTTTTCATGCATACCCCCCTTATTAAAAAAAACATCTTCCAACAGCATAAAAACTCTAAATGCTGTCTTTACATGCATACCCCTTATTAAAAAAAACATCTTCCAACAGCATAAAAACTCTAAACGCTGTCTTTTATGCATACCCCCTTATTAAAAAAAACATCTTTCAACAGTAGAAAAACTCTAAACGCTGTCTTTTCATGCATACCACTCTTATTAAAAAACATCATCCAACAGCATAAAAACTTTAAACGCTGTGTTTTCATGCATACCCCCTTATTAAAAAAAAACATCTTCCAACCGCATAAAAACTCTAAACGCTGTCTTTTCATGCATACGCCCTTATTGAAAAAACATCTTCCAACAGCATAAAAACTCTAAACGCTGTCTATTCATGCATACCCCCCTTATAAAAAAAAAATATCATCCAACAGCATAAAACTCTAAACGCTGTCTTTTCATGCATACCCCCTTATTAAAAAAAACATCTTCCAACAGGATAAAAACTCTAAACGCTGTCTTTTCATGCATACCCCCCTTATTAAAAAAAACATCTTCCAACAGCATAAAAACTCTAAAAGCTGTCTTTTCATGCATACCCCCCTTGTTAAAAAAAACATCTTCCAACAACATAAAAACTCTAAACGTTGTCTTTTCATGCATACCCCCCTTGTTAAAAAAAACATCTTCCAACAGCATAAAAACTCTAAACGCTGTCTTTTCACGCATACCACCCTTATTAAAAAAACATCTTCCAACAGCATAAAATCTATAAACGCTGTCTTTTCATTCATACCCCCCTTATTAAAAAAACATGTTACAACAACATAAAAACTCTAAACGCTGTCTTTTCATTCACACCCCCCTTATTAAAAAAAACATCTTCCCACAGCATAAAAACTCTAAACGCTGTCTTTTCATGCATACCCCCTTATTTAAAAAAACATCTTCCAACAGCATAAAAACTCTAAACGCTGTCTTTTCATGAATACCCCCTTATTAGAAAAAAACATCTTCCAACAGCATAAAAACTCTAAACGCTGTCTTTTCATGCATACACACCTTATTAAAAAAAACATCTTCCAACATCATATAAACTTTAAACGCTCTCTTTTCATCCATAACCCCCTTATTATAAAAAAAAATCTTCCAACAACATAAAAACTCTAAACGCTGTCTTTTCATACATACCCCCCTTGTTAAAAAAACATTTTCCAACAGCATAAAAACTCTAAACGCTATCTTTTCATGCATACTCCTTTTTTTTTAAAAAAACATCTTCCAACAGCATAAAAACTCTAAACGCTGTCTTTCATGCATACTCCCCTTATTAAAAAAACATCTTCCAACAGGATAAAAACTCTAAACGCTGTCTTTTCATGTATACCTCCTTATTAAAAAAAACATCTTCCAACAACATAAAAACTGTAAACGCTGTCTTTTCATGCATATCCCCTTATTAAAAAAAACATCTTCCAATAGCATAAAAACTCAAAATGCCGTCTTTTCATGAATACCCCCTTTATTAAAAAAACATCTTCCAACAGCATAAAAACTCTAAACGCTGTCTTTTCATGCATACCCCCTTATTAAAAAACATCTTCCAACAGCATAAAAACTCAAAACGCTGTCTTTTCATGCATACCCCCCTTATTAAAAAAGAACATCTTCCAACAGCATAAAAACTCAAAACGCTGTCTTTTCATGCATACCTCCATTGTTAAAAAAAACGTCTTCCAACAGCATAAAAACTCTAAACGCTATCTTTTCATGCATACTCCCCTTCTTAAAAAAAACATCTTCCAACAGCATAAAACTCTAAACGCTGTCTTTTCATGCATACCCCCCTTATTAAAAAAACATCTTCCAACAGCATAAAAACTAAAAACGATGTCTTTTCATGCATACCCCCATTGTTAAAAAAAACATCTTCCAACAGCATAAAAACTCTAAACGCTATCTTTTCATGCATACACCCTTATTAAAAAAAAACATCTTCCAACAGCATAAAATCTCTAAACTCTGTATATTCATGCATATCCCCCTTATTAAAAAAAACATCATCCAACAGCATAAAAACTCTAAACGCTTTCTTTTCATGCATACCCCCTTATTAAAAAAAACAACTTCCAACAGCATAAAAACTCCGAACGCTGTCTTTTCATGCATACTCCCCTTATTAAAAAAAACATCTTCCAACAGGATAAAAACTCTAAACGCTGCCTTTTCATGCATACCCCCCTTATTAAAAAAAACATCTTCCAACCGCATAAAAACTCTAAACGCTGTCTTTTCATGCATATCCCCTTATTAAAAAAACATCTTCCAACAGCATAAAAACTCAAAATGCTGTCTTTTAATGAATACCCCCTTTATTAAAAAAAACATCTTCCAACAGCATAAAAACTCTAAACGCTGACTTTTCATGCATACCCCCTTATTAAAAAACATCTTCCAACAGCATGAAAACTCTAAACGCTTTCTTTTCATGCATACCCCCCTTATTAAAAAAGAACATCTTCCAACAGCATAAAAACTCAAAACGCTGTCTTTTCATGCATACCCCCATTGTTAAAAAAAACATCTTCCAACAGCATAAAAACTCTAAACGCTGTCTTTTCATGCATACCCCCCTTATTAAAAAACATTTTCCAACAGCATAAAAACTCTAAACGCTGTCTTTTCATGCATACCCCCCTTATTAAAAAAGAACATCTTCCAAGAGCAAAAAAACTCAAAACGTTGTCTTTTCATGCATACCCCCTTATTAAAAAAAACATATTCTAACAGCATAAAAACTCTAAACGCTGTCTTTTCATGCATACCCCCTTATTTAAAAAAACATATTCCAACAGCATAAATACTCTAAACGCTGTCTTTTCATGAATACCCCCCTTATTAGAAAAAAACATCTTCCAACAGCATAAAAACTCTAAACGCTGTCTTTTCATGCATACTCTCCTTATTAAAAAAAACATCTTCCAACATCATAAAAACTCTAAACGCTCTCTTTTCATACATAACCCCCTTATTATAAAAAAACATCTTCCAACAACATAAAAATTCTAAACGCTGTCTTTTCATGCATATCCCCCTTGTTAAAAAAAATATTTTCCAACAGCATAAAAACTCTAAATGCTATCTTTTCATGCATACCCCCTTTTTTAAAAAAAAAACAACTTCCAACAGCATAAAAACTCTAAACGCTTTCTTTTCATGCATACTCCCCTTATTAAAAAAACAACTTCCAATAGGATAAAAACTCTAAATGTTGTCTTTTCATGTATACCCCCTTATTAAAAAAAACATTTTCCAACAGCACAAAAACTCTAAACGCTGTCTTTTCATGCATACCCACTTATTAAAAAACATCTTCCAAAAGCATAAAAACTCTAAACGTTGTCTTTTCATGCATACCCCCCTTATTAAAAAAGAACATCTTCCTACAATATTAAAACTCAAAACGCTGTCTTTTCATGCATACCTCCATTATTAAAAAAGAACATCTTCCAACAGCATAAAAACTCAAAACGCTGTCTTTTCATGCATACCCCCCTTATTAAAAAAACATCTTCCAACAGCATAAAAACTCTAAACGCTGTCTTTTCATGCATACCCCCCTTATTAAAAAACATTTTCCAACAGTATAAAAACTCTAAACGCTGTCTTTTCATGCATACCCCCCTTATTAAAAAAGAACATCTTCCAACAGCATAAAAACTCAAAACGCTGTCTTTTCATGCATACCCCCATTGTTAAAAAAACATCTTCCAACAGCATAAAAACTCTAAACGCTGTCTTTTCATGCATACTTCCCTTCTTAAAAAAAAATCTTCCAACAGCATAAAAACTCTAAACGCTGTCTTTTCATGCATACCCCCTTGTTAAAAAAAACATTTTCCAAAAGCATAAAAACTCTAAACGCTATCTTTTCATGTATACCCCCTTTTTAAAAAAAAAACATCTTCCAACAGCATAAAAACTCTAAACGATGTCTATTCATGCATACTCCTCTTATTAAAAAACATCTTCCAACAGCATAAAAACTCTAAACGTTGTCTTTTCATGCATACCCCCCTAATTAAAAAAAACATCTTCCAACAGCATAAAAACTCTAAACGTTGTCTTTTCATGCATACCCCTTATTAAAAAAGAACATCTTCCAACAGCATAAAAACTCAAAACGCTGTCTTTTCATGCATACCCCCATTGCTAAAAAAACGTCTTCCAACAGCATAAAAACTCTAAACGCTGTCTTTTCATGCATACACCCTTATTAAAAAAACATCTTCCAACAGCATAAAATCTCTAAACGCTGTCTATTCATGCATACCCTCCTTATTAAAAAAAAATCATCCAACAGCATAAAAACTCTAAAAGCTGTCTTTTCATGCATACCCCCCTTAATAAAAAAAACATCTACCAACAACATAAAATCTCTAAACACTGTATTTTCTTGCATACCCCCCTTATTAAAAAAACATCTTCCAACAGTATAAAAACTATAAACGCTGTCTTTTCATGCATACCCCCCTTATTAAAAAAAACATCTACCAACAACATAAAATTTCTGAACGCTGTCTTTTCATGCATACCCCCCTTATTAAAAAAAAAATCTTCCAACAGCATAAAAACTCTAAACGCTGTGTTTTCATGCATACCCCTTATTAAAAAAACATCTTCCAACAACATAAAAACTCTAAACGCTGTCTTTTATGCATACCCCCTTATTCAAAAAACATCTTCCAACAGCATAAAAACTCTAAACGCTGTCTTTTCATGCATACCACTCTTATTAAAAAAACATCTTCCAACAGCATAAAAACTCCGAACGCTGTCTTTTCATGCATACTCCCCTTATTAAAAAAAACATCTTCCAACAGGATAAAAACTCTAAACGCTGTCTTTTCATGCGTACCCCCCTTATTAAAAAAAACATCTTCCAACCGCATAAAAACTCTAAACGCTGTCTTTTCATGCATATCCCCTTATTAAAAAAACATCTTCCAACAGCATAAAAACTCAAAACGTTGTCTTTTCATGAATACCCCCCTTATTAAAAAAAACATCTTCCAACAGCATAAAAACTCTAAACTCTGTCTTTTCATGCATACCCCCCTTATTAAAAAACATCTTCCAACAGCATAAAAACTCTAAACGCTGTCTTTTCATGCATACCCCCCTTATTAAAAAAAACATCTTCCAATAGCATAAAAACTCAAAACGCTGTCTTTTCATGCATACCCCCATTGTTAAAAAAAACATCTTCCAACAACATAAAAACTCTAAACACTGTCTTTTTATGCATACTCCCCTTCTTAAAAAAAACATCTTCCAACAGCATAAAAACTCTAAACGCTGTCTTTTCATGCATACACCCTAATTAAAAAAAACATCTTCCAACAGCAGAAAAACTCTAAACGATGTCTATTCATGCATACCCCCCTTATTAAAAAAACATCATCCAACAGCATAAAAACTCTAAACGCTGTCTTTTCATGCATACCCCCTTATTAAAAAAAAACTTCTTCCAACAGCATAAAAACTCTAAACGTTGTCTTTTCCCGCATACCCCTTTTATTAAAAAAACATCTTCCAACAGCATAAAAACTCTAAACGCTGTCTTTTCATGCATACCCCCCTTATTAAAAAAACATCTTACAACAGCATAAAATCTCTGAACGCTGTCTTTTCATGCATACCCCCTTATTAAAAAAACATCTTCCAACAGCATAAAAACTCTAAACGCTGTCTTTTCATGTATCCCTTGTTAAAAAAAACATCTTCCAACAGCATAAAACCTCTGAACGCTGTCTTTTCATGCATACCCCCCTTATTAAAAAAAACATCTTCCAACAGCATAAAAACTCTAAACGCTGTCTTTTCATGCATACCACTCTTATTAAAAAAACATTTTCCAACAGCATAAAACTCTAAACGCTGTCTTTTCACGCATACCCCCATTCTAAAAAAACATCTTCCAACAGCATAAAAACTCTAAACGTTGCCTTTTCATGCATACCACCTTATTAAAAAAACATCTTCCAACAGCATAAAAACTCTAAACGCTGTATTTTCATGCATACCCCCCTTATTAAAAAAACATCTTCCAACAGTATAAAAACTCTAAACGCTCTATTTTCATGCATACCCCCCTTATTAAAAAAAACATCTTCCAACAGCATAAAATCTCTGAACGCTGTCTTTTCATGCATACCACCCTTATTAAAAAAAACATCTTCCAACAGCATAAAAACTCTAAACGCTGTCTTTTCATGCATACCCCCTTATTAAAAAAACATCTTCCAACAGCATAAAATCTCTGAACGTTGTCTTTTATGCATACCCCCTTATTAAAAAAAACATCTTCCAAAAGCATAAAAACTCTAAACGCTGTCTTTTCATGCATACCTCTTTATAAAAAAAACAACTTCAAACAGCATAAAAACTCTAAACGCTGTCTTTTCATGCATACGCCTCTTATTAAAAAACATCTTCCAACCGCATAAAAATTCTAAACGCTGTATTTTCATGCATATCCCCTTATTAAAAAAACATCTTCCAACAGCATAAAAACTCAAAACGCTGTCTTTTCATGAATACCCCCCTTATTAAAAAAAACATCTTCCAACAGCATAAAAACTCTAAACGCTGTCTTTTCATGCATACCCCCCTTATTAAAAAAACATCTTACAACAGCATAAAATCTCTGAACGCTGTCTTTTCATGCATACCCCCTTATTAAAAAAACATCTTCCAACAGCATAAAAACTCTAAACGCTGTCTTTTCATGTATCCCTTGTTAAAAAAAACATCTTCCAACAGCATAAAACCTCTGAACGCTGTCTTTTCATGCATACCCCCCTTATTAAAAAAAACATCTTCCAACAGCATAAAAACTCTAAACGCTGTCTTTTCATGCATACCACTCTTATTAAAAAAACATTTTCCAACAGCATAAAACTCTAAACGCTGTCTTTTCACGCATACCCCCATTCTAAAAAAACATCTTCCAACAGCATAAAAACTCTAAACGTTGCCTTTTCATGCATACCACCTTATTAAAAAAACATCTTCCAACAGCATAAAAACTCTAAACGCTGTATTTTCATGCATACCCCCCTTATTAAAAAAACATCTTCCAACAGTATAAAAACTCTAAACGCTCTATTTTCATGCATACCCCCCTTATTAAAAAAAACATCTTCCAACAGCATAAAATCTCTGAACGCTGTCTTTTCATGCATACCACCCTTATTAAAAAAAACATCTTCCAACAGCATAAAAACTCTAAACGCTGTCTTTTCATGCATACCCCCTTATTAAAAAAACATCTTCCAACAGCATAAAATCTCTGAACGTTGTCTTTTATGCATACCCCCTTATTAAAAAAAACATCTTCCAAAAGCATAAAAACTCTAAACGCTGTCTTTTCATGCATACCCCTTTATAAAAAAAACAACTTCAAACAGCATAAAAACTCTAAACGCTGTCTTTTCATGCATACGCCTCTTATTAAAAAACATCTTCCAACCGCATAAAAATTCTAAACGCTGTATTTTCATGCATATCCCCTTATTAAAAAAACATCTTCCAACAGCATAAAAACTCAAAACGCTGTCTTTTCATGAATACCCCCCTTATTAAAAAAAACATCTTCCAACAGCATAAAAACTCTAAACGCTGTCTTTTCATGCATACCCCCCTTATTAAAAAACATCTTCTAACAGCATAAAAACCCTAAATGCTGTCTTTTCATGCATACCCCCCTTATTAAAAAAAACATCTTCCAACAGCATAAAAACTCAAAACGCTGTCTTTTCATGCATACCCCCATTGTTAAAAAAAACATCTTCCAACAGCATAAAAACTCTAAACGCTGTCTTTTCATGCATACTCCCCTTCTTAAAAAAAACATCTTCCAACAGCATAAAAACTCTAAACGCTATCTTTTCCTGCATACACCCTTATTAAAAAAACATCTTCCAACAGCATAAAAACTCTAAACGATGTCTATTCATGCATACCCCCCTTATTAAAAAAACATCATCCAACAGCATAAAAACTCCAAACGCTGTCTTTTCATGCATACCCCCTTATTAAAAAAAACATCTTCCAACAGCATAAAAACTCTAAACGTTGTCTTTTCCTGCATACCCCCCTTATTAAAAAACATCTTTCAACAGCATAAAAACTCTAAACGCTGTATTTTCATGCATACCCCCCTTATTAAAAAAACATCTTCCAACAACATAAAAACTCCAAACGCTGTCTTTTCATGCATACCCCCTTATTAAAAAAACATCTTCCAACAGCATAAAAACTCTAAACGCTGTCTTTTATGCATATCCCCTTATTAAAACAAACATCTTCCAACAGCATAAAAACTCAAAATGCTGTCTTTTCATGAATACCCCCCTTATTAAAAAAACATCTTTCAACAGCATAAAAACTCTAAACGCTGTCTTTTCATGCATACCCCTCTTATTAAAAAAAACATCTTCCAACAACATAAAAACTCTAAACGTTGTCTTTTCATGCATACCCCCCTTATTAAAAAAAAACATCTTCCAACAGCATAAAATCTCGGAACGCTGTCTTTTCATGCATACCCCCCTTATTAAAAAAAACATCTTCCAACAGCATAAAAACTCTAAACGCTGTCTTTACATGCATACCCCTTATTAAAAAAACATCTTCCAACAGTAGAAAAACTCTAAACGCTGTCTTTTCATGCATAACTCTTATTAAAAAAACATCATCCAACAGCATAAAAACTCTAAACGCTGTGTTTTCATGCATACCCCCTTATTAAAAAAAACATCTTCCAACCGCATAAAAACTCTAAACGTTGTCTTTTCATGCATACGCCCTTATTGAAAAAACATCTTCCAACAGCATAAAAACTCTAAACGCTGTCTATTCATGCATACCCCCTGTAACGACTCGGATTTTCGCGCTCGAAAATCAACATCCGTACTTCACCTTGTACTTGAATGCCGTAGATTCGACCGTTCAAATCCGATTCGCCGGAGCTTATAACACAGTTAAGTAAACAACACAGCGGAATAAAGAGAAATAAATGATATCATATACAACTCCAATGAATACAATATCCAGTATGATATACAACAATGATATCAATATGATACAACAATATCAGAGATAACAAAAATGATACAGCGGAAGTAACAACAAATGGAAGAGATCCCCAAATGATCAATCGGAGAATGACTCCAATAACTCCAATATCAGTTCGAACCACAAAGAGAAGCAAGTGCAGTCCTGAACTCCAAGAACTGAACCAGCTCCAGATAATCTACTAAACCTGAATATCTGAAAAACCCAACTCTAGACTGCCCGTGTGGAAAATAGTGGGCACCCAGAGTTTAGGAAGGGAACAATAAACTCCGGATCAGTCATGGGACTGCTGTGAGCAACAAAAACAGTTTATCTTTAAACAAACAACAAAGGATTTTAAACATTGAAATCCGCAATGCTTTTCGAAAATGAAACTATCATAAGACCTCCCGCCACACACACAATGCAATCGCAGAATTGGAGGAGATTTCTCCTTATGATAGTCAAACATGCTGTAACATCCCAGAAGTTTATGACTTTCGAAAATTCAACATCGATACTCACTTTATCGACTGCTGAGCCATCGAATGCCGGAAACCCGAAAAGTTATGGTTTTAAGAAAGAAGAAAAAAGGTAGAAGAAGAAGAAGATAGAAGTAAAGAGAAGAAGAACAACAAAATAACAACAGATACAGAACAGAGACAATATCAGAATCTCACATATCGCAGCGGAACAATATATAATAGATAAATCAGTAATCTTTTAAACAAAGAACTATATCCTTTTATACATACATCAATCATCAGAGTCAATATACATCAATGGACAGTTATATAAACTTGTCCTCATACATAATATACAGCGGAATAAATACTATCAGATGCAAATACTACGTCTCGCCATCCAGCTTATCTCCAAAGCTCCAGAATATCCAGAATATCCTGATAATCTAACTCTAGACTGCCCGTGTGGAAATTGGTGGGCACCCAGAGTTTAGAAGGGAACAATAAACTCCGAGTCAGTCATGGTGACTGGTGTGAGATCGTAAAACAGTTATTCTTTATATAACAACAAAATAATTTTAAAGTCAATTCGAAATGCTTTTGGAAAATGAAACTACCATAAGACCTCCCGCCACACACACAATGCAAACGCAGAATTGGAGGAGATTTCTTCTTATGATAGTCAAAGATGCTTACTACGCAAAATCAAATCATTTTTGATATTATTATTAGTGCATAGTGTAGAAATCATTTCGAAAGTATAATATTAATCTTAGCCAACATACGACCAGTATCGTATGCCTACTATAGCTACCATCTAAACAGTGGTGACCACCGTACGTAAATGGCAGGTTCTACAACTAATACCGTACAAATCACGTATTGGAGTTTGGATTTCCAACAAATGGTCAGGCTAAGGAACTTCCTATCCACGATGGGTACGTCCCTGGAATAGACGACCCGAGAACCTAACCGGATCTCTGCCAACACAAGGCCGGGTTACCTCTGCAAAAATAGGTAACTACTGACACGCGTATGCCATCCCCCGATCGTAACCGATCTTCCCGAGGATCCCCGATTCGCAACAAACCACATAGATAATAATAATGCAGTAACCACAGAGGTTAAGTATCTGGGCTCCATACCATGATACCACCTTTATCCAGAAGGAATGACATACACTAAGGGGCGCTACTCCCTAGAACCTTGCTGCATTCGTCCTGTTTCGACCATTTCCGGGGTGTGAGGCTCGACGAAGTCTCGTCCACAAAGCTACGCTTTCTCAAAAGCCCTGCTTCGGGTAAAACAAAATGATCAACCTATGATCACAAAGATATAAGATCAAACAAATGATCATATCACCAATGATCAAACACTGATCATTTCACAGCAACACTCAGTATGCCACGTTACCAAATTGGGATATATCGCTGATAAATTTCAACTACATAACCTCTGAGCTCGTACGTCTCAGAGAAGTGTGTTAAGCTAAGAGAATAAATTCTCCGCCACCAACAGAAATGTATTTGAAAGAAATCAGCTTTATATCTCAAATTGTAACGTCAGACACACAATCCATACAAGTCTGTTCCGGGATCGAACAGAACCGAAGGCACTTCTCACGAAGCCCTTGCAAATCCAGATAATTTCAATCACGTCAGGACTTCCCGTCACTAAGGGTGATAAAACCTCTAAATCGGAGA
Source organism: Allium fistulosum (assembly GCA_030737815.1). Classification (NCBI taxonomy): domain Eukaryota; kingdom Viridiplantae; phylum Streptophyta; class Magnoliopsida; order Asparagales; family Amaryllidaceae; genus Allium; species Allium fistulosum. The sequence continues at coordinate 6,455,378 of JASFAW010000018.1, forward strand.
TCAGCCGATGTAGAGTAACTCGACGGTAATCCTTCCGTTTTCAAAAATATCCGGTCTTCAACACCGGTCTTCAAATGCAATTCATAACGACGTATCACATATTCGGAATGGGTTATACGACCCCATGGTCCTTTCCCGGTTAACCCGAATAGTGAGCGTTTATTCAAAAATAAGTGTGGCATTCAAATTCATCCAATTCACAACAAATACCTACTCAAGGTAATTATTGATAGTCGGTTATTTAACTATCAATAAAGATGCGCAACATCATCAGATTCCAAATGATTTTCCCAAATTATTTTATCTTCCAAAATATCTTTACTAGATATATAATTTCCACACTTAACCGTTTGAAAACAAATTCAAATCAATTTCCACATTTCATTTTATCTTTGAAGATAAAATCTCAAACAGTTCATTTCATATTGGAAAAACATTTCCATACTTATTTAAAAATAAGTAATTCACAAATCATTTATTTTCAACATTTGAAAATATTCGATATACTTAAATCAAATTAAGTATATATTCATTTTTTAAGGAAATCATAAATTTCAACATCTATTTGAGTCAAAACGAATGTTGCGTAAAACATCGTTACGACGACTCAAAATTACTAGTATAGGGATTCGGATTTAGATAGATATATAAATCCCAATACTACATCAAAACATTTCCTTTCGGAAATCATCTACTATAACAACAGTGTTATAGTCCACCATTTCCTTAAATTTCTCGAAAACGTCTATTTCAACAAGAACTGCGGAAATCTCTGCTTTCGATTTATAATACATTTTAAAAACATCTCTAAAATGTTTAACTTCATTTTTAATATCCCTTTTCCAAAACTATCCATTTTACTTAACGATATATTCACTATCCAAAATCGTGAATATACTTCAATAATTACATTTCAATCTTTTCTACACGTTTTTATTTCAATAATTACCCACTAGCCAAAATCGCGGATATATCTCCTTTATTAAACTTCTATGTTTAACCTATCAATTTCAATTGGTTTTGAATTTATAAAACAATGTTTATAAATTTCACCCTTTATATTTTATAACAACTTCGATTTGTAAATCTCCTTTATTAACAAATTCGATCAATCTTTCATTTGTAGGCAAAATCCAATTTATAAGTTAATTCCTTATAAATCTTCTATTCTACAATTTCATTCATTTTAACTTCACAATTTATACATCTATAAATTTCATATCTTCACAATTTTAAAATTCTATAAGATTCATATCTTCACTTATAAAAACTCGTTTTAAAATTCCAAAAATTTTAATTGATAAATATATCAATTTTTCTGTACATCTTTTATAATACTTTAAAAATCTCAATTTAACCTATTTTACAATTAAATCAACTTTCATTTCAAAAATCACACTTTGGTTATATTTCACCAAAATCTTAACTTTTATAACTTTAAAATTCTAGACGTTTATTTTTCTGAAATAAATCAATTCAAAAATTCGATAAACGTCTACTTTTCAAAAATCACTTTAAAATCTTTTATAATATAAAAGTCGTTATTTTTACATTTTAAAACTGAATCCGATGATGCAACAACACCAATCAGTCCATCACAACAGTCAAATATCATATATCATCATATGATAACAGAATATATCAAAATATCTGTAAATAATCAATACGGTGAGGAATCCAGTCGGATCCCTCCAACCTGTTTCCCTGCATCCACAGATGTTAGCACAATACCAATTCCGCTCCAGTACGGAATTATCGCGGTATATGGGTTTTTATAAATCCGCTTACTAACGGCGCAATAGGGTCTCATCCGCTATACGAGGCGGGAAATCAATCAATCCAATATATACATATGCCAATATGTATATACTGCTATATATAGATATATATCCTACTATATCTAATATCACATTCAAACAAATCAATCAATAACTGCATTTCAAAATTAAATCTGAGTGAGAAGATCTCACCTTGATTTCAATTCCGATTTCAGCGTTTATTTCGAATAAAATTAAACACGCGTTTAATTTTACCCGAAATTCAAACTAGCTCCAAATGGCTCCAATTCAGTTGCATCGCGAAGTACACGTCGAGACGATTCCAACGCAACTGATTTCGTAAATTTCTGACAATATATGGAAAAGTTATTGCATTTTAAACATCGTACGAATAAAAAGAAGATTAATTTACAATTCCTTTTAATAATTTATAACCTAACAAATCGTGGCCGTTCACCCTTCATCACGAGATCTGGGCCGCGCATCCTTCTTTCTCCCCCCATCAGTTTTTCACGCGCGACATTCCCAGGTTTCGAACGAACCCATGCCGCCCTTAAACCCTAATTTTCGCACCCCCATTCGAGCACCATCACATTGATCAACTACCTCCCACGCGTAGCCCTAGGCCCCACGAACCTTCACCTGGAACCGCGCTTCACTCGGTGGCCCCACTACCTCGAACGACGCGCGCGACACGGCAATGAACGCGAGTATGCAGCTCCACTTATGGTCGACGAGAACCAACTTCACCGTACGGATCTATCGAGCTCGAGACGCTCTACCACTTTGCAGTTGAAAGTTTGTGAAATTATTGAGTGGATTGGAAGAATTTTAGGGGAGAAGACGAGTGATTTCTGGCCTTCGAATTTGAAAGTGGCGGCTCTGAATTAAAACCCTAGGCTCGGTTTGCAAATGAGAAAATGTAGGTGCTTTTATAGAAAATTTCACGATTTACTATTCATCGAAAAATTTCGAACTCGAAATCGAACGTGCCGGCTGACGTTTCTAAGGTTTACCCCGCGTTCCGAACGCAATGGAACGTGTTTCGGAAGCTAATTCGGACATCTGTGCGAGATACGGAGAAAAACGATCAATTTAAATTAAACCGATTTAAATCGATTTCGAGGCGTTTTGGCTTGCCCCGGACAAACGGTAACTCCAAAAATTACGAAATTTGGAATCTTACAATAATATCACATTACGGATCCGATGAAACTGGTTTCGTCGAAATCCGAGACCGTTTGAAAAATGACTATTTTAACTCGACGATTTAAAATTAAAACGATGTCGATGCGTTTCGAGTTGCCACGGTCAAACGACAACTCCGATTGCTACGAAAATTGAAATCCGATAATAACTAACTATTACGGATCCAATGGAATTGGTCTCGTTCAATTCTGAGACTATTCGAAAATTGGCTATTTTTACAGTCGATAATTAAATATTAAAATATTCAATTTTCACAGTTTAACTTTAAATTCGATTCTGAAAGTTCTATAACCTTTCTATAACTCCAGTATGATTAAATAAAATTTTACAAATCATTTTCAATCATATTAACTCGATTTCCAATTATCTCTGGAATTTCAATCATTAATATATCGATTTAATCATCAAATTAAACCCAATATTCGAAAAATAAATCCTTCGACTTCTAAATTCCATTTATTAATATTTAAAATCAATTAAATATTCGAATTTTAATTATCAAAATTTCTGGGTCGTTACAAACTTCCCCCCTTAAAAGAATTTCGTCCTCGAAATTACAAGTTAGGAAAAATGGTCCTTAACTCGTCTACTCTTTTTCCAACACCTAATAGTTTTATCAATTTTCCAAAACAAATCTTTCTATTAAAAATTCGTTATCATTCATACTAGCTTTCCAACTTCAATTATAAGTTCCAAACAACATTGTTTAACTTCTCAATTCAAATTCAAGTTTAAATCCAGATTTTTAAACTTTCAAAATTTCTCTAAAATTTTCTAACGCCCTAAATTTTCGAAAAATTTCGCCAGCGTCTCCTTTGCGCGGCTAATACAGCACGACTACAAAACGTCCCTACGGACTCTCAGATTTCAAAAAGAAAAAGAAAAAGCCAAGTGGCTAGACAAGAAGTCATCAAAAACTCATATTCAAATTCAAATACTTACCTTTTGTCGAGCCATTCAAATTTATCTTTGAAATCAAAATTCCAATTCCTTAATAACACCTGTATCTTACTAGCCATAATATCTAGTTACAGCATTCAAATCATTTTGCAAATTCTATTACAAATATTTTCAATATAACTGCTTATACAGTTTTACTTCACTGTTGAAGTTATATATTCAATTTCGTTCAATTTTGCATTTCAAGATTCCATTTGAATTCAATTCACAATTTCAATTCAATTTGAATTCTATTCATCTTCAATTCTGAAATATTGAATTTATCAATTATCTTTCATTCATAACTGCTCTTTTAGCTTAGTTTCAATTACTAACTCATTACAAATTCCAATTCATTTTCAAATTATATTTACCTTGTCATTCCTTCAATTAGTTTCGCTTACTAATTTTATTTCAATACTTCACTTTGTTTATCACAAATCAAATCCAGTTTTTCAATATTCAGCTTGAATTTCATTTACTAACAAATTTCAAATATTTTATAAGTCTTCGACTTATCTACATTCCAATTTCATTCCTTTAATGAATTTTAATTCCAATTATCTTCTTTGAAATTTCACTTTCATTTATTCAAATTTATGCACTTATACTTCCTTTAATTTAACTCCACTCTTTAAGTTAAATTTATTCTATCAACATTCAATTTGTATAAGTTATCAACTTAATAATATTTCATAAATATGGTATTCCAGAGTCTTACCAACATTTCAAAAATCTCTTTTGAAAACAATTCAAATTATCCTTTGAATTTTCTAAAACCAAACCCAAAATTTTCAAACCACTTCCATTTAAAACAATTTGGCAGCAATTTCTCTTCTGGAAACCCGAAAATGAACACCAACGATGCCGCGGTCATCATCGAAGTTATTTTCCAGCGACCGAAAAGAGTTTAGAGCCTTCATTTCTCAAAGTACTTTTCAAAACCTTTGAAATTCATTTTCAAATCAAAAATGATTTAAACTTCCAAATCTCCAAAATTTTCAAATTCTTTTCAAACATTCCAAAAACTTCTCTGGAATTCCGTTTTAAATTACAAATCACATTTATAATTTTCATTCTCAAATTTCATTAGTATATGTGAATTTTATTTCTTAACTTTGGAGTTATGATTTCAATTTCTTATTCAATTTCATATAATAATTCAATGTTATTATTTTCCTAACATCCATGCAACCATATACTATAGTACTTTATAGAAAAACATTTCTTTTCTATACAAAAATAGTTTTGGGCAAAATTATCTCATTCACCCTATTTAAAATCAATACTGTGCCGAATTGTTCTATATAAGTGTTTAGAGATCCCTATCGAGAGTTGTACGGACAATACCGACCAGAATCCATATACCACTCAACAAACCAATCATCACAATATGAAACAAATTTTATATTCAAATAACAAATACGCGCTCATATCTATTATTACACTCAACTCATTCTAGAGTACTACTGACTCTATCTCTAATGAGTAACACCCAACAGAGCAGGGTTGTCGCTTAACCATATGCTCTGATACCACTTGTAACATCCCAGAAGTTTATGACTTTCGAAAATTCAACATCGATACTCACTTTATCGACTGCTGAGCCATCGAATGCCGGAAACCCGAAAAGTTATGGTTTTAAGAAAGAAGAAAAAAGGTAGAAGAAGAAGAAGATAGAAGAAAAGAGAAGAAGAACAACAAAATAACAACAGATACAGAACAGAGACAATATCAGAATCTCACATATCGCAGCGGAACAATATATAATAGATAAATCAGTAATCTTTTAAACAAAGAACTATATCCTTTTATACATACATCAATCATCAGAGTCAATATACATCAATGGACAGTTATATAAACTTGTCCTCATACATAATATACAGCGGAATAAATACTATCAGATGCAAATACTACGTCTCGCCATCCAGCTTATCTCCAAAGCTCCAGAATATCCAGAATATCCTGATAATCTAACTCTAGACTGCCCGTGTGGAAATTGGTGGGCACCCAGAGTTTAGAAGGGAACAATAAACTCCGAGTCAGTCATGGTGACTGGTGTGAGATCGTAAAACAGTTATTCTTTATATAACAACAAAATAATTTTAAAGTCAATTCGAAATGCTTTTGGAAAATGAAACTACCATAAGACCTCCCGCCACACACACAATGCAAACGCAGAATTGGAGGAGATTTCTTCTTATGATAGTCAAAGATGCTTACTACGCAAAATCAAATCATTTTTGATATTATTATTAGTGCATAGTGTAGAAATCATTTCGAAAGTATAATATTAATCTTAGCCAACATACGACCAGTATCGTATGCCTACTATAGCTACCATCTAAACAGTGGTGACCACCGTACGTAAATGGCAGGTTCTACAACTAATACCGTACAAATCACGTATTGGAGTTTGGATTTCCAACAAATGGTCAGGCTAAGGAACTTCCTATCCACGATGGGTACGTCCCTGGAATAGACGACCCGAGAACCTAACCGGATCTCTGCCAACACAAGGCCGGGTTACCTCTGCAAAAATAGGTAACTACTGACACGCGTATGCCATCCCCCGATCGTAACCGATCTTCCCGAGGATCCCCGATTCGCAACAAACCACATAGATAATAATAATGCAGTAACCACAGAGGTTAAGTATCTGGGCTCCATACCATGATACCACCTTTATCCAGAAGGAATGACATACACTAAGGGGCGCTACTCCCTAGAACCTTGCTGCATTCGTCCTGTTTCGACCATTTCCGGGGTGTGAGGCTCGACGAAGTCTCGTCCACAAAGCTACGCTTTCTCAAAAGCCCTGCTTCGGGTAAAACAAAATGATCAACCTATGATCACAAAGATATAAGATCAAACAAATGATCATATCACCAATGATCAAACACTGATCATTTCACAGCAACACTCAGTATGCCACGTTACCAAATTGGGATATATCGCTGATAAATTTCAACTACATAACCTCTGAGCTCGTACGTCTCAGAGAAGGGTGTTAAGCTAAGAGAATAAATTCTCCGCCACCAACAGAAATGTATTTGAAAGAAATCAGCTTTATATCTCAAATTGTAACGTCAGACACACAATCCATACAAGTCTGTTCCGGGATCGAACAGAACCGAAGGCACTTCTCACGAAGCCCTTGCAAATCCGGATAATTTCAATCACGTCAGGACTTCCCGTCACTAAGGGTGATAAAACCTCTAAATCGGAGATCAGCCGATGTAGAGTAACTCGACGGTAATCCTTCCGTTTTCAAAAATATCCGGTCTTCAACACCGGTCTTCAAATGCAATTCATAACGACGTATCACATATTCGGAATAGGTTATACGACCCCATGGTCCTTTCCCGGTTAACCCGAATAGTGAGCGTTTATTCAAAAATAAGTGTGGCATTCAAATTCATCCAATTCACAACAAATACCTACTCAAGGTAATTATTGATAGTCGGTTATTTAACTATCAATAAAGATGCGCAACATCATCAGATTCCAAATGATTTTCCCAAATTATTTTATCTTCCAAAATATCTTTACTAGATATATAATTTCCACACTTAACCGTTTGAAAACAAATTCAAATCAATTTCCACATTTCATTTTATCTTTGAAGATAAAATCTCAAACAGTTCATTTCATATTGGAAAAACATTTCCATACTTATTTAAAAATAAGTAATTCACAAATCATTTATTTTCAACATTTGAAAATATTCGATATACTTAAATCAAATTAAGTATATATTCATTTTTTAAGGAAATCATAAATTTCAACATCTATTTGAGTCAAAACGAATGTTGCGTAAAACATCGTTACGACGACTCAAAATTACTAGTATAGGGATTCGGATTTAGATAGATATATAAATCCCAATACTACATCAAAACATTTCCTTTCGGAAATCATCTACTATAACAACAGTGTTATAGTCCACCATTTCCTTAAATTTCTCGAAAACGTCTATTTCAACAAGAACTGTGGAAATCTCTGCTTTCGATTTATAATACATTTTAAAAACATCTCTAAAATGTTTAACTTCATTTTTAATATCCCTTTTCCAAAACTATCCATTTTACTTAACGATATATTCACTATCCAAAATCGTGAATATACTTCAATAATTACATTTCAATCTTTTCTACACGTTTTTATTTCAATAATTACCCACTAGCCAAAATCGCGGATATATCTCCTTTATTAAACTTCTATGTTTAACCTATCAATTTCAATTGGTTTTGAATTTATAAAACAATGTTTATAAATTTCACCCTTTATATTTTATAACAACTTCGATTTGTAAATCTCCTTTATTAACAAATTCGATCAATATTTCATTTGTAGGCAAAATCCAATTTATAAGTTAATTCCTTATAAATCTTCTATTCTACAATTTCATTCATTTTAACTTCACAATTTATACATCTATAAATTTCATATCTTCACAATTTTAAAATTCTATAAGATTCATATCTTCACTTATAAAAACTCGTTTTAAAATTCCAAAAATTTTAATTGATAAATATATCAATTTTTCTGTACATCTTTTATAATACTTTAAAAATCTCAATTTAACCTATTTTACAATTAAATCAACTTTCATTTCAAAAATCACACTTTGGTTATATTTCACCAAAATCTTAACTTTTATAACTTTAAAATTCTAGACGTTTATTTTTCTGAAATAAATCAATTCAAAAATTCGATAAACGTCTACTTTTCAAAAATCACTTTAAAATCTTTTATAATATAAAAGTCGTTATTTTTACATTTTAAAACTGAATCCGATGATGCAACAACACCAATCAGTCCATCACAACAGTCAAATATCATATATCATCATATGATAACAGAATATATCAAAATATCTGTAAATAATCAATACGGTGAGGAATCCAGTCGGATCCCTCCAACCTGTTTCCCTGCATCCACAGATGTTAGCACAATACCAATTCCGCTCCAGTACGGAATTATCGCGGTATATGGGTTTTTATAAATCCGCTTACTAACGGCGCAATAGGGTCTCATCCGCTATACGAGGCGGGAAATCAATCAATCCAATATATACATATGCCAATATGTATATACTGCTATATATAGATATATATCCTACTATATCTAATATCACATTCAAACAAATCAATCAATAACTGCATTTCAAAATTAAATCTGAGTGAGAAGATCTCACCTTGATTTCAATTCCGATTTCAGCGTTTATTTCGAATAAAATTAAACACGCGTTTAATTTTACCCGAAATTCAAACTAGCTCCAAATGGCTCCAATTCAGTTGCATCGCGAAGTACACGTCGAGACGATTCCAACGCAACTGATTTCGTAAATTTCTGACAATATATGGAAAAGTTATTGCATTTTAAACATCGTACGAATAAAAAGAAGATTAATTTACAATTCCTTTTAATAATTTATAACCTAACAAATCGTGGCCGTTCACCCTTCATCACGAGATCTGGGCCGCGCATCCTTCTTTCTCCCCCCATCAGTTTTTCACGCGCGACATTCCCAGGTTTCGAACGAACCCATGCCGCCCTTAAACCCTAATTTTCGCACCCCCATTCGAGCACCATCACATTGATCAACTACCTCCCACGCGTAGCCCTAGGCCCCACGAACCTTCACCTGGAACCGCGCTTCACTCGGTGGCCCCACTACCTCGAACGACGCGCGCGACACGGCAATGAACGCGAGTATGCAGCTCCACTTATGGTCGACGAGAACCAACTTCACCGTACGGATCTATCGAGCTCGAGACGCTCTACCACTTTGCAGTTGAAAGTTTGTGAAATTATTGAGTGGATTGGAAGAATTTTAGGGGAGAAGACGAGTGATTTCTGGCCTTCGAATTTGAAAGTGGCGGCTCTGAATTAAAACCCTAGGCTCGGTTGGCAAATGAGAAAATGTAGGTGCTTTTATAGAAAATTTCACGATTTACTATTCATCGAAAAATTTCGAACTCGAAATCGAACGTGCCGGCTGACGTTTCTAAGGTTTACCCCGCGTTCCGAACGCAATGGAACGTGTTTCGGAAGCTAATTCGGACATCTGTGCGAGATACGGAGAAAAACGATCAATTTAAATTAAACCGATTTAAATCGATTTCGAGGCGTTTTGGCTTGCCCCGGACAAACGGTAACTCCAAAAATTACGAAATTTGGAATCTTACAATAATATCACATTATGGATCCGATGAAACTGGTTTCGTCGAAATCCGAGACCGTTTGAAAAATGACTATTTTAACTCGACGATTTAAAATTAAAACGATGTCGATGCGTTTCGAGTTGCCACGGTCAAACGACAACTCCGATTGCTACGAAAATTGAAATCCGATAATAACTAACTATTACGGATCCAATGGAATTGGTCTCGTTCAATTCTGAGACTGTTCGAAAATTGGCTATTTTTATAGTCGATAATTAAATATTAAAATATTCAATTTTCACAGTTTAACTTTAAATTCGATTCTGAAAGTTCTATAACCTTTCTATAACTCCAGTATGATTAAATAAAATTTTACAAATCATTTTCAATCATATTAACTCGATTTCCAATTATCTCTGGAATTTCAATCATTAATATATCGATTTAATCATCAAATTAAACCCAATATTCGAAAAATAAATCCTTCGACTTCTAAATTCCATTTATTAATATTTAAAATCAATTAAATATTCGAATTTTAATTATCAAAATTTCTGGGTCGTTACACATGCTTACTACGCAAAATCATTCGATATTATTATCATTAGTGCATAGTGTCGAAAACCATTTCGAAAATATAATATTAATCTTAGCCAGCATACAACCATTGTTGTATGCCTACTATAGCTACTACGTTCAATAGCAGGTTACCGCCACATTCCATAGCAGGTTATACAACTAAAACCGTACAGGGTTCGTATTGTTTCTTTGGATTTCCAACAAATGATCAGGCTAAGGAACTTCCTTACCGAAATAGAAACGCCTTTGGAAAGACGCCCCGGATCCTAACCGGATCTCCGCAAACAAAAGGCCGACGCTACCTCACGCTGTACAGCTGTAACTAGGTAACTAACACACTGACGCTACCTCACGCTGTACAGCTGTAACTAGGTAACTAACACACGAGCTATGTCATCCCCCGGTCGTTACCGACCTTTATCCGCGGGATCCCGAAAACCAACAAAGCAACATCATACAGTAATAAATTACCGTGTCCACATGAGTTAAGTATCTGGGCTCCATACCATGATACCACCCTTTATCCAGAAGGAAATGACATACCCTAGGGGCGCTACCCCTATAAACCTTTGTCGCAACATTCCTGTTTCGACCATTACCGGGTTGTGAGGCTCGACGAAGTCTCGTCCACAAAGCCACGCTTTTTCACAAAGCCACGCTTTGATCAATCAAATGATCAGCAGCACTTCGTATGCCACATTACCAAATTGGGAATGTATCACTAGTAACCATCAACTACATAACCTCTGAGCTCGTACGTCTCAGAGAAGGGTGTTAAGCTAAGAGAATAAATTCTCCGCCACCAACAGAAATGTATTTGATAGAAACCAGCTTTACATCTCAAAGTGTAACGTCAGACACACATCCATACAAGTCTGTTCCGGGTTCGAACAGAACCGAAGGCACTTCCAAAGAAGCCCTTGCAAATCCGGGTATTCACAATCTCGATCGGACTTCCCATCACTTAGGGAATCTCTATACCGGAGCCATGATGCAGAGAAAATCGATAGGTCATCATATCGCTCTCGCAAATACCCGGTCTTCACCACCGGTCTTCAAATGCTATCCATATCGTCGTATCACTATTCGGAATGGGTTATATGACACAAAGGTCCTCTCCCGGCTAAACCGAATAACGAGCGCAATTAAAAAATCATATGGATACTGGGGTCTCAGTTAAATCACAGCTTAAAGCCCAAAACTTTTCATTCGAATGGTTAAAACAAATTACCATTTCCAATCTTTTAAACAAAAAGATTCAATTCACAAAGTTTACCCCGTTCACAAAGATTCATTCATACAATTCAAATCGATTTCCAATTCAATTGAATTAACTCGTTAAATCTTTAAATCAAGATTTAACTTATAGCTTTCAAAACTCGTTTCCAAGATTCATTCATAGTCTTCCAAAACAATTCCATTTCAAGTTAGATTAATTAATCCGGTCTTTGAAATCAAAGACTCATTTCATAGTTTTCAAAACATTCCAATTCTATTTCAAACTTGAAATTCTTTCAACACAAATTGGAAATTCATTACTTTTGTGAAAGCTTTTACTATTTGAAAACAAATAGTTTCATTTCAGAAAAATCCAGTTATATTTACACGAGTTAAAACCCTTGAATTAAATTTAAGTTCCCAATCAATACTTTTATAATGGTTTAACCCATATATAACTTGTACAGCATCTTTAACCCCTAGTTTCAAATCATAGAATTCAATTTCAAACTTGAATTAAATTTTAAATCAAATTATTTAAATTTTCAAAACTCGATTAAGTTATTTAAAATAACTTTTATCTTTGAAATTCCATTTCAAAAGCTTGTCATATTAAACCCCAATTTCCAATTTCAAAATCAATTGAAATTAAAATTTCAATTTCAAAAATATTAAATTTAAATCATCTATGACTTAACCGATTTCCACGTGAAATCCATATTTGTGTGTGTATGGTGTAGTCCAGGGGTTTTACACAATAGTGCACAACATCAATCATCACAGATATATCGATAAGCGGTATAACCCATAACGCTTATCTTCATTCACAGATTCATAGATAAAATAAATTTATCAATCACAAAGATTCATCATTACAATTCGATGTGGGTTTCGGATAACCAACTGGAATCCGACTCCCTGTCGCATCGAAATTCAAATGTCGTTTACGGGCCAAAGGTTTCATATATTCACATAGTAATATATCACAGAAATAGAAATTTCAGATCACAACATAAATCAGGGTATATCACAAAGCATCATATATCAGGGATATCAAACAATTCAACATTCCATAGAATCCAAACATTCATAAGGCCAATTAATTGTCTGGTTAATTCAAATCAGATTAATCTTATGAATTTCTAATTCTGGTTAATTAACATCAATAATTTACAAATCATTTTGATTAATTATTCCTTAATCATTTATTAATTAGCCGTTAATAATAAATAAATTAACTTTTAATTATAATTCATCAACCTTTAATTATTAAATAATTAACCTTTAATTATTTAATTCACCATTTAATTAATTATCATTAATTAATTACTTTAATTAATTATGTCTCAATTAATTATCATTCCTTAATCATCTTCATTAATTAATCAACCTTCAAATTAATTAATTATTCTCGAATTAATCACCTTAATTAATTAATCACATTAATTAATTCTTCGTTTAAATTAATTATCCTTTAGATACTTGATTAATTAATCTTTAATCAATAATTATCCATCCTTAATTACTTTAAAACAAACAACTAAAGAAAAAAAACATTTAACTTTAACATTTAAGTCTTTGAAAATTTGTTCAAAACCCGATGAATAAATTTAATAAATACTTATTCTTTGAAAACTTTATTATCATTCCATTAAAAACTCATTCACTTTAAATACAGTTTTAAAAACTTGCCCAAACATAAAACTATGCTTTCCTTTTACATTTTAAAACCTGGAACAAGATTTCCTTTCAAAATGTTAAAACCTGGTATTTAACGAGACAACCCCGAGCCAATTAGACAAAGTTTTCGAGTTTGACTTCGAGTCTGTTGCTACTTCCCCCCAAATCTCGCGATCGTTCTCCTTCTTCCCCAACCTTCCTTCAACACCTGATGCACAACGTGCACAGTGCACGTGCCCCATCGATTCCGACCACCGTAGGCCATCGTGACTATCCTTGACGACCATACGAACCCACGCGAACCTCTTCGAACACTCAGCTCACACAATAATCACGCGAAACAAAATTCGATCATTGATCGAGAACTGGACCCAAACTCAACCCACAAAACCTCCTAACGCCGTCGACCACGTTGACTGAAATTTCCAGAACCTCTTCCAGAGCATCGCCGTGTCACCACGCCACCATCCTCCATCTCGCGATCGAATCTGACGAACCATAGACGCCGAGATCATATTGACAACATAACTTGTCAAAAACTACCCTCAAACCCTAGTTCGCCCTCGTCCTCACGACACGATCACCAGAAAATTCACCACCCATTTTTCCAATGATCATCTCCCCTAAAGCTACCATCAACCCAAAACTTATCGAACCTCAGCACGCCGATTATCGGAAATCGATGGTATTCCCAAAATCTATTAACTTAGCATAACTCGATAAATACAGCATTAAAAATCATGACTTGAATTTTAAAATTCATCATTTGATATCATGAAACTGGTTATGGAATTTAAACATGAATTTTAGCCCATTGGTTTTCGACTTATTTTTAGTCCATCACTGTATTCCTTTATTTTGAAATATTTACTACCTGTAAATCTTTAAAACCATCTTAAAAATTTATAAAACCCTGTTAAAATCCTTTTCCTTTCAGATATCTCAAGTCTAAACTAATTTATTTGAAAGATATAATTTTTTATATAAAAAAAAATTAGAACCAGTTATATTCAACAGAACAGAGGTATGAATATACAGGAACTCAACTTACCCAGATATATCCCAAATACAAACGTGCATTCACGGCCAATTTTTTTTTATATATATAAACATATGTATATATTATCACAACACAAATCTTTCACAAGAATCAAAGTTTAATCACTGATGAAAACAAAGAAGTCTGGAAAAAAATAAACAAAGTTGCTCACCAGTTTATTTAAAAATGAAGAACAGAGCAGCCCTTATTTGAAACAGGCTTTTGAAAACTTTAAAAACTGGAAAATTGCTAACTGGAACTCCTCTAAATCTCCTGGTTTGTTTTGAGTTGAACTGAAGATTCAGTTGATAATGTATTTACTGGAATGCTAAGCTTCTTCTTTTTTTCTTTTTGTAAACGAAATAAAATAGAGAAAGGTAGCTATAGAACAAATGTTTATACAAGATGTTTACAGCGTTGTACAAGATTATTAAATGGAGTCAGAGATTTTTTTTTCTATAGAGGGGGCTGAAATGAGATATAAAATGTACTAAAGATACAAACATTTAATGCTTATGTCCTTATGTCTTCAAATTTATCTCTTACTTTACATTTCGTATGGTACTTATACCTTTGTATATATATTATGTGTACATACTCATTTAATACTCCCTGTATGTAACGTATCGGGTTTTGCCCGCTCGAAAATCAACATCCGTACTTCACATTGTACTAGAATGCCGCAGATTCGATCGTTCAAATCCGATTCGCCGGAGCTATAACAACATTAAGTAAATAACACAGCGGAATAAAAAGAATAATACATTGATATACAATATCTGATACAACAGAGTGATACAATGAATATCAATATACATCAGAGATATGATACAAGAAATAGCAGCGGAAAAGAAAAGATAACAACAGCAGCGGAACAATATCAATAGAAGTGATAACTCCAAAATGATCTTCAGACAAGAATGAATCCACAACCCCAAGATAACCAACTCCGATGAATGAACTAGCTCCAGATAATCTACTAAACCTGAATATCTGAAAAGAAACCCAACTCTAGACTGCTCGTGTGGAAAATTATGAGCACCCAGAGTTTAGGAAGGGAACAATAAACTCTGGATCAGTCATGGGACTGGTGTGAGCAACAAAAACAGCTTATCTTTAAACAATCAACCAAAAGAATTTACAATCAATTCGCAATGCTTTTTTTTTTGAAAAATTAAACTACCATAAGACCTCCCGCCACACACACAATGCAAACGCAGAATTGGAGGAGATTTCTTCTTATGATAGTCAAAGATGCTTACTACGCAAAATCATTGGTTATTATTACTAGTGCATAGTGTAGAAAACATTTCGAAAGTAGAATATTAATCTTAGCCAGCATAGGTACCATTATACTATGCCTACTATAGCTACCATATTAGATGGTAGGTTCTACAACTAAAACCGTACAAGTTCCGTATTGGAGAAATGGATTTCCAACAAATGGTCAGGCTAAGGAACTTCCTTCTGCCGCATGGGAACGCCTCTGGCGGGACGCCCCGAGAGACAAACTGCTCTCTGCCAAACAAGGCCGGGTTACCCCTGTAACAGGTAACTCACGAATATGTCATCACCCGGTCCTTTGGGACCTTTATCCGAGGCCTCGATAACCAACATCACACATAATAAAGTGTATCCACATGAGTAAGTATCTGGGCTCCATACCATGACACCACCCTTTTCCAGAAGGAAATGACATACCCTAAAGGGCGCGACCCTCATAACCTTGCCGCAACGATCCTGTTTCGACCATTTCCGGGTTGTGAGGCTCTGACGAAGTCTCGTCCACAAAGCTACGCTTTTTCAAAAAGCCACGCTTTGGGTCAACAGATGATCAACCTATGATCACAAAGATAAATGATCAAACAAATGATCATATCACAAATGATCAAACACTGATCATCACACAGCAACACTCAGCATGTCACATTACCAAATTGGGATATATCGCTGATAAACTTCAACTACATAACCTCTGAGCTCATACGTCTCAGAGAAGGGTGTTAAGCTAAGAGAATAAATTCTCCGCCACCAACAGAAATGTATTTGAAAGAAATCGGCTTTTTATCTCAAAGTGTAATGTCAGACATGTATCCATACAAGTCTGTTCCGGGTTCGAACAGAACCGAAGGCACTTCTCACGAAGCCCTTGCAAATCGGGATAATTTCCAATCACGTCCGGACTTCCCATCACAAAAGAGTGATATAAATCTCTATACCGGAGCAACTCGGTGTAGAGACATTCGACAGGTTGTCCTTTCATTTTTTAAAAATATCCGGTCTTCAACACTGGTCTTCAAATGCGATCCATATACGACGAATCACTTATTCGGAATGGGTTATGTGACACAAAGGTCCTCTTCCGGCTAAACCGAATAGTGAGCGCAATATTTAAAAACATATGGATATTGGGATTTCAATTAAGTCACAACTTAAACCCAAACTTTCTTTTAAATGGTTCAAACCAATTACCATTTTCAAATCTTTAAACAAAAAGATTCATTTTAACAACCTTCAATGGTTTAAAACAATTTCCACGTTTTAATCTTTTAAACAAAAGATTCATTCACGGACTTTCCAAATTAATTTCCATTTCAACTGGATTAACTAGTTAAATCTTTAAAACAAAGATTTAACTCATAGCTTTCAAAACAATTTCATTTCAAATGGTTTAAACAGTTCATCATTTTAAATCTGTTAAAAATAAACAGATTTAATTCAAAGCTTTCAAAAAGAATTCATTCATAACTTGGAAAACCATCTTTCAATTCACTTGAAATTCCTTTAAATTGGAATTTCATTTGTTATATATACGAAAGCTTTTATCATTCGAAAACAAACAGTTTTCGTCTAAGAAAAATCCAATTTTATTTGCACGGGTTAAAGTCCTTGAATTCTATTCACATTTCAAAATCAATACTTTTAAAATGGTTTAACCCTTATATAACGATATAACTTCTTTAATCCCAAGTTTCAAATTATAGAATTCGATTTCAAATCTTGAATTTAAGTTTTAAATCAAATTATTTAAACTTCCAAAACTTCATCAAGTTATTCAAAATTAAATTTCATCTTTGAAATTCCATTTCAAAAGCTTTTCACTTTAAACCCAAATTTCTAATTTTCAAAATCAATTGAAATTAAAATTTCAATTTCAAAAACATCAAATTTAAATCATCTGTGACTTAACCGATTTCCACATGAAATCCATATTTGTGTGTGTATGGTGTAGTCCAGGGGTTTAACACAATGGTGCACAACATCAATCATCACCGACATATCGATAAGCGGTATAATCGATAACGCTTATCTTCATTCACAGATTCATAGATAAAATAAATTTATCAGTCACAAAGATTCACTATTACAATTCGATGTGGGTTTCGGATAACCAACTGGAATCCGACTCCCTGTCGCATCGAAATTCAAATGCCGTTTTACGGGCAAAAGGGTTTCATATTCACATAGTAACATATCACAGAAATAGAAATTTCATCTCAGATCACAACATAAATCAGGATGTATCACAAAGCATCATATATCAGGGATATCAAATAATTCAACATTCAATAGAATTCAACATCCGTAGGTAGGATCAATTTAATTATCTGATTGATTTGAATCAGATTTATTCCTATGAATAAATTACTAATCCTGGTTAATTAATATTAATCAATTACAAATTATTTTGATTAATTATTCTTTAATCATTTATTAATTAATCATTAATAACAAATTTAATTAACCTTTAATTATAATTCATCAACCTTTAATTATTAAAATAATTAACCTTTAATTATTTAATTTACCATTTAATTATTTATCTTTAATTAATAAATTAACCTCTAATTAATAAAATTTCAATAAGTGATCATTCCTAACCACTTACATTGATTAATAAATCTTTAATTATTTAATTTACCATTTAATTATTTCTTAACAAATCACATAAATTAAATTAACCTTTAATAATTAATTAATCATTCTCAATTAATCAATCAATCTTTAGTAATCAATTATCTTTTATTAATTGTCATCAATTAAACTTTACTTAATAAATCATTCATATCATAAATTAATCAAATCAATAATTTACCCATTTTTAATTATCTTAATAATTTAATGAATCCAAATCATTAAATCCTAATTATCTTTAAGATAAACTTTATTCTTATAAATGATCAAAACATTTAAAACAATTTACTTCCAAAATTTACTTAACTTTTCATTTTAAATTTAAATAAATTTACAAATCCACTTTATCATTTAATTGTTCAAAACCATTTAAAATCTCCCTTTATTTTAAAACTAAGATTCAAATTTTAAATATGAACCCAGATTTAAATTTAACACTCACAGATTTTATCCTGTAACATGAAATCTACCCGAGCCTCACGACAATTTCTTCGAGTCAAACTGCAGATTTCACGAGTTCAACCCCGAGACCTTCCTCTGGTTCTTTACGCACCCTTCTTCTTCCCATTTCTTTTCTAGCTTAAGTTTAACACTTTTAAAATCTGGACTAAACACTCACAAACTCTCTCGTCCCCACCACTTCGATCCAAACATAGGAATACGCGAACTCGAACTCGAGACGAAGCCATCTTCCCCAAATTTCAACCATACCAGATATCTGTGCACACGCGTGCACATGTACATGCGATCATCCACGATCTGATCATCGATGATACCTCCGGCATGTCACCGCGAACCACCACGACCAGCCCAGCCCTCCAGAATCTCCCTATTCGCCGTAGATCGAAATCGAGTAACTCGATCGAACGTGAACCCAAAATAGACCATCGAAAACACCTCGCTACGACAATGCCGATCATCAGAGGCCACGCGACTTCTGTCAGAGGTTCGCCTGACCTCAACGCGTCGATCGCCACCGGACCGGTTCGACTCGATGCACCGGTGATGCTGCATTCTCCTCGAAATCAATCGCTACCCAGAACCAGGCTTAAACCCTAGTTTTACCTTGTTTGATCATTATTTGAAATAGAAAAATTATCTAACATTTTTCCTAACTCCATTGATGACTAAGCAAGCTTCAAACAAAATTTCAACATCTAAAAATTCTCTGGTGACCGGAAATCGATCAAAAGGTATTTCCCTTTCATTTATGAACTGCTCACAAATTATACCACTAAAAATCACCATTTAAGTGTTGAAAATCCTATCTTTGGCTGTAGATTCAAGTTATAAAATCAAATCAGTACTTTAAAATATTCGAAATAATTCATATGATTTCTTTTTACTGTAAAATTGAGTTTACAGAGTCAATATTTCTTCAAACCAATTCTAGGCCATGGTTTAAGTTTAAACAACCCTATTTTGTTTACAAATCCTAAGCTTAAATGTTTGTATGAAGATTTATTGAATTCCTTTATTACATTTTCAATTTTTTATAGCAAACAGCGATGAAACAAGCATTACACTTTCAACCATTTATACACAGAGGCTTATATATATAGATAGGTATAAATATACCTACACACATACACATTTCCAGATATTATTCAAGCAACATATAAAATTTATACTAAAGCAAAATTTTCAACAAGGAGTTACTCACAACATTAAGAAACCAAAACAAGTTAGGCTTTTAAAAATAGGAGTTGCTCACCTGAGTTTCTTTTGAACAGAGGACATTTTTGAAATAGCTTTGAAATCTTTAAAACTGGAAGATGCTTGAAAGTTGCTAACTGGAACTCTTTTTTTTTTATCTCCAAGTATGTGTTGAGTTGAATTGTTATTGAATCTTTGTTTCAGTTTTGAATGATATATTGTTTGCTTCAGATTTTGGTTTCCAGTTTGGATGGACGAACAAACATGAGAGGTTGATGTTTTTGAAACAAGTTACAGGGTATTAGGCTTATTTGTTTAAGCTGATATGGAGTGTTGTACAAGTGTTATAATTTGTTGTACAAGTGATATTTTCTCCCAGTACAAATATACGCAGGGATTTTTCTCATTTTGGAGGCTGGTATCTTGCTTTTGTGCTGAGGTGATAAATGGTGTACTAGAGTTGCCTAGCAGCATTAATTGTTTGAGTACTTCATGTTTCACATCTCCCTTCTTTTGCTTTTAGCCATACTTGACTTCGGCTGAAATGATGTTAGTGGCTTGCATTCTTGTCTTTATAATAAATTGAATATATTTTATTTATTTTGGTTTCACACTTGCTCATTTGTTTACTTTTGTACAATTTGTATTTGTTATTTTATTTCAGGTATTACTATATATGTTTTATTAACCCATTAATAATAAATTCAAAATTATTTATTGTTATTTATATTTTAAACAATTTATTTACAATTTAAATTCAAATCAAATGTATATACATATATATTAACTAAAATCCCTAATTTACTCATATATCATTTATACATATATATTCACATATATGTACAATATTCTTAAATTTAAATGATTTATACAAAATCTATTTTAATTTGGGGAAACTCGCATCGCTTTCCAATTAATTTTACAAATTGTCTTTAAAAATTCAGTTAATTATCAATTTAAATATATGTAAAATTCGGGGTCGTTACAGATTTCCCCCCTTAAAAGAATTTCGTCCTCAAAATTGACAAGGAAGACACAAAGATAGATGAAGAATGTTTCATCAAATCAAACTGAACATCTATTCTGCATTTGGCTTACCAAATCAGAATATCAATAACAGATACACGAACGAATTTGTTTAACACTTCACAAGATACTCGGGTTATCCAGATCTACGAAGTATGGAGTGGCATCGGTCAGTTTGAAATGATAACTAACCATTCGTAGAATATTTCCGGACCCAAAGAATAGACAGATATATGAATACAATTTCAAAACTTTCAGTTTAGAAACTAAAGCATATCTATCAACCATAGCAACCAATACATCCAAACAAACAATTTGGCCTATCTGGAGTTTATGTCCCATATTAATATATCGAATTTCTTCCTGGATAGACCAGAAACTATTGAAGAATTGAGAAAAGATGACGAACAAAGAGATCGATAGAGAAAAGATTACTTCCTTGTTGTTACAGAGTATTGACCAGTTATAGTCATATTTCCCTGTCCTCTATCTCATCCTCTTCTTACACTCATACTCACTATCAGTGGATAGTAAGAGAATTTACTGATGCATACGGACGGATATCTGAGGAATACTCATTCTAGAGTTTACTTCACTCTATCTCTAATGAGCTACTTAACGTGTTATACTCCTGAGCTAAAGTTCAACCTTAGCTCTGATACCAAATGTAACGTATTGGGTTTTGCCCGCTCGAAAATCAACATCCGTACTTCACATTGTACTAGAATGCCGCAGATTCGATCGTTCAAATCCGATTCGCCGGAGCTATAACAACATTAAGTAAATAACACAGCGGAATAAAAAGAATAATACATTGATATACAATATCTGATACAACAGAGTGATACAATGAATATCAATATACATCAGAGATATGATACAAGAAATAGCAGCGGAAAAGAAAAGATAACAACAGCAGCGGAACAATATCAATAGAAGTGATAACTCCAAAATGATCTTCAGACAAGAATGAATCCACAACCCCAAGATAACCAACTCCGATGAATGAACTAGCTCCAGATAATCTACTAAACCTGAATATCTGAAAAGAAACCCAACTCTAGACTGCTCGTGTGGAAAATTATGAGCACCCAGAGTTTAGGAAGGGAACAATAAACTCCGGATCAGTCATGGGACTGGTGTGAGCAACAAAAACAGCTTATCTTTAAACAATCAACCAAAAGAATTTACAGTCAATTCGCAATGCTTTTTTTTTGAAAAATGAAACTACCATAAGACCTCCCGCCACACACACAATGCAAACGCAGAATTGGAGGAGATTTCTTCTTATGATAGTCAAAGATGCTTACTACGCAAAATCATTGGTTATTATTACTAGTGCATAGTGCAGAAAACATTTCGAAAGTAGAATATTAATCTTAGCCAGCATAGGTACCATTATACTATGCCTACTATAGCTACCATATTAGATGGTAGGTTCTACAACTAAAACCGTACAAGTTCCGTATTGGAGAAATGGATTTCCAACAAATGGTCAGGCTAAGGAACTTCCTTCCGCCGCATGGGAACGCCTCTGGCGGGACGCCCCGAGAGACAAACTGCTCTCTGCCAAACAAGGCCGGGTTACCCCTGTAACAGGTAACTCACGAATATGTCATCACCCGGTCCTTTGGGACCTTTATCCGAGGCCTCGATAACCAACATCACACATAATAAAGTGTATCCACATGAGTAAGTATCTGGGCTCCATACCATGACACCACCCTTTTCCAGAAGGAAATGACATACCCTAAAGGG
The DNA here is from genome assembly GCA_030737815.1 of Allium fistulosum. NCBI lineage: Eukaryota > Viridiplantae > Streptophyta > Magnoliopsida > Asparagales > Amaryllidaceae > Allium > Allium fistulosum. The sequence continues at coordinate 6,478,348 of JASFAW010000018.1, forward strand.
CGCGACCCTCATAACCTTGCCGCAACGATCCTGTTTCGACCATTTCCGGGTTGTGAGGCTCTGACGAAGTCTCGTCCACAAAGCTACGCTTTTTCAAAAAGCCACGCTTTGGGTCAACAGATGATCAACCTATGATCACAAAGATAAATGATCAAACAAATGATCATATCACAAATGATCAAACACTGATCATCACACAACAACACTCAGCATGTCACATTACCAAATTGGGATATATCGCTGATAAACTTCAACTACATAACCTCTGAGCTCATACGTCTCAGAGAAGGGTGTTAAGCTAAGAGAATAAATTCTCCGCCACCAACAGAAATGTATTTGAAAGAAATCGGCTTTATATCTCAAAGTGTAATGTCAGACAAGTATCCATACAAGTCTGTTCCGGGTTCGAACAGAACCGAAGGCACTTCTCACGAAGCCCTTGCAAATCCGGATAATTTTCAATCACGTCCGGACTTCCCATCACAAAAGAGTGATATAAATCTCTATACCGGAGCAACTCGGTGCAGAGACATTCGACAGGTTGTCCTTTCATTTTTGAAAAATATCCGGTCTTCAACACCGGTCTTCAAATGCGATCCATATACGACGAATCACTTATTCGGAATGGGTTATGTGACACAAAGGTCCTCTTCTGGCTAAACCGAATAGTGAGCGCAATATTTAAAAACATATGGATATTGGGATTTCAATTAAGTCACAACTTAAACCCAAACTTTCTTTTAAATGGTTCAAACCAATTACCATTTTCAAATCTTTAAACAAAAAGATTCATTTTAACAACCTTCAATGGTTTAAAACAATTTCCACGTTTTAATCTTTTAAACAAAAGATTCATTCACGGACTTTCCAAATTAATTTCCATTTCAACTGGATTAACTAGTTAAATCTTTAAAACAAAGATTTAACTCATAGCTTTCAAAACAATTTCATTTCAAATGGTTTAAACAGTTCATCATTTTAAATCTGTTAAAAATAAACAGATTTAATTCAAAGCTTTCAAAAAGAATTCATTCATAACTTGAAAAACCATCTTTCAATTCACTTAAAATTCCTTTAAATTGGAATTTCATTTGTTATATATACGAAAGCTTTTATCATTCGAAAACAAACAGTTTTTGTCTAAGAAAAATCCAATTTTATTTGCACGGGTTAAAGTCCTTGAATTCTATTCACATTTCAAAATCAATACTTTTAAAATGGTTTAACCCTTATATAACGATATAACTTCTTTAATCCCAAGTTTCAAATTATAGAATTCGATTTCAAATCTTGAATTTAAGTTTTAAATCAAATTATTTAAACTTCCAAAACTTCATCAAGTTATTCAAAATTAAATTTCATCTTTGAAATTCCATTTCAAAAGCTTTTCACTTTAAACCCAAATTTCTAATTTTCAAAATCAATTGAAATTAAAATTTCAATTTCAAAAACATCAAATTTAAATCATCTGTGACTTAACCGATTTCCACGTGAAATCCATATTTGTGTGTGTATGGTGTAGTCCAGGGGTTTAACTCAATGGTGCACAACATCAATCATCACCGACATATCGATAAGCGGTATAATCGATAACGCTTATCTTCATTCACAGATTCATAGATAAAATAAATTTATCAGTCACAAAGTTTCACTATTACAATTCGATGTGGGTTTCGGATAACCAACTGGAATCCGACTCCCTGTCGCATCGAAATTCAAATGCCGTTTTATGGGCAAAAGGGTTTCATATTCACATAGTAACATATCACAGAAATAGAAATTTCATCTCAGATCACAACATAAATCAGGATGTATCACAAAGCATCATATATCAGGGATATCAAATAATTCAACATTCAATAGAATTCAACATCCGTAGGTAGGATCAATTTAATTATCTGATTGATTTGAATCAGATTTATTCCTATGAATAAATTACTAATCCTGGTTAATTAATATTAATCAATTACAAATTATTTTGATTAATTATTCTTTAATCATTTATTAATTAATCATTAATAACAAATTTAATTAACCTTTAATTATAATTCATCAACCTTTAATTATTAAAATAATTAACCTTTAATTATTTAATTTACCATTTAATTATTTATCTTTAATTAATAAATTAACCTCTAATTAATAAAATTTCAATAAGTGATCATTCCTAACCACTTACATTGATTAATAAATCTTTAATTATTTAATTTACCATTTAATTATTTCTTAACAAATCACATAAATTAAATTAACCTTTAATAATTAATTAATCATTCTCAATTAATCAATCAATCTTTAGTAATCAATTATCTTTTATTAATTGTCATCAATTAAACTTTACTTAATAAATCATTCATATCATAAATTAATCAAATCAATAATTTACCCATTTTTAATTATCTTAATAATTTAATGAATCCAAATCATTAAATCCTAATTATCTTTAAGATAAACTTTATTCTTATAAATGATCAAAACATTTAAAACAATTTACTTCCAAAATTTACTTAACTTTTCATTTTAAATTTAAATAAATTTACAAATCCACTTTATCATTTAATTGTTCAAAACCATTTAAAATCTCCCTTTATTTTAAAACTAAGATTCAAATTTTAAATATGAACCCAGATTTAAATTTAACACTCACAGATTTTATCCTGTAACATGAAATCTACCCGAGCCTCACGACAATTTCTTCGAGTCAAACTGCAGATTTCACGAGTTCAACCCCGAGACCTTCCTCTGGTTCTTCACGCACCCTTCTTCTTCCCATTTCTTTTCTAGCTTAAGTTTAACACTTTTAAAATCTGGACTAAACACTCACAAACTCTCTCGTCCCCACCACTTCGATCCAAACATAGGAATACGCGAACTCGAACTCGAGACGAAGCCATCTTCCCCAAATTTCAACCATACCAGATATCTGTGCACACGCGTGCACATGTACATGCGATCATCCACGATCTGATCATCGATGATACCTCCGGCATGTCACCGCGAACCACCACGACCAGCCCAGCCCTCCAGAATCTCCCTATTCGCCGTAGATCGAAATCGAGTAACTCGATCGAACGTGAACCCAAAATAGACCATCGAAAACACCTCGCTACGACAATGCCGATCATCAGAGGCCACGCGACTTCTGTCAGAGGTTCGCCTGACCTCAACGCGTCGATCGCCACCGGACCGGTTCGACTCGATGCACCGGTGATGCTGCATTCTCCTCGAAATCAATCGCTACCCAGAACCAGGCTTAAACCCTAGTTTTACCTTGTTTGATCATTATTTGAAATAGAAAAATTATCTAACATTTTTCCTAACTCCATTGATGACTAAGCAAGCTTCAAACAAAATTTCAACATCTAAAAATTCTCTGGTGACCGGAAATCGATCAAAAGGTATTTCCCTTTCATTTATGAACTGCTCACAAATTATACCACTAAAAATCACCATTTAAGTGTTGAAAATCCTATCTTTGGCTGTAGATTCAAGTTATAAAATCAAATCAGTACTTTAAAATATTCGAAATAATTCATATGATTTCTTTTTACTGTAAAATTGAGTTTACAGAGTCAATATTTCTTCAAACCAATTCTAGGCCATGCTTTAAGTTTAAACAACCCTATTTTGTTTACAAATCCTAAGCTTAAATGTTTGTATGAAGATTTATTGAATTCCTTTATTACATTTTCAATTTTTTATAGCAAACAGAGATGAAACAAGCATTACACTTTCAACCATTTATACACAGAGGCTTATATATATAGATAGGTATAAATATACCTACACACATACACATTTCCAGATATTATTCAAGCAACATATAAAATTTATACTAAAGCAAAATTTTCAACAAGGAGTTACTCACAACATCAAGAAACCAAAACAAGTTAGGCTTTTAAAAATAGGAGTTGCTCACCTGAGTTTCTTTTGAACAGAGGACATTTTTGAAATAGCTTTGAAAACTTTAAAACTGGAAGATGCTTGAAAGTTGCTAACTGGAACTCTTTTTTTTATCTCCAAGTATGTGTTGAGTTGAATTGTTATTGAATCTTTGTTTCAGTTTTGAATGATATATTGTTTGCTTCAGATTTTGGTTTCCAGTTTGGATGGACGAACAAACATGAGAGGTTGATGTTTTTGAAACAAGTTACAGGGTATTAGGCTTATTTGTTTAAGCTGATATGGAGTGTTGTACAAGTGTTATAATTTGTTGTACAAGTGATATTTTCTCCCAGTACAAATATACGCAGGGATTTTTCTCATTTTGGAGGCTGGTATCTTGCTTTTGTGCTGAGGTGATAAATGGTGTACTAGAGTTGCCTAGCAGCATTAATTGTTTGAGTACTTCATGTTTCACATCTCCCTTCTTTTGCTTTTAGCCATACTTGACTTCGGCTGAAATGATGTTAGTGGCTTGCATTCTTGTCTTTATAATAAATTGAATATATTTTATTTATTTTGGTTTCATACTTGCTCATTTGTTTACTTTTGTACAATTTGTATTTGTTATTTTATTTCAGGTATTACTATATATGTTTTATTAACCCATTAATAATAAATTCAAAATTATTTATTGTTATTTATATTTTAAACAATTTATTTACAATTTAAATTCAAATCAAATGTATATACATATATATTAACTAAAATCCCTAATTTACTCATATATCATTTATACATATATATTCACATATATGTACAATATTCTTAAATTTAAATGATTTATACAAAATCTATTTTAATTTGGGGAAACTCGCATCGCTTTCCAATTAATTTTACAAATTGTCTTTAAAAATTCAGTTAATTATCAATTTAAATATATGTAAAATTCGGAGTCGTTACAGATTTCCCCCCTTAAAAGAATTTCGTCCTCGAAATTGACAAGGAAGACACAAAGATAGATGAAGAATGTTTCATCAAATCAAACTGAACATCTATTCTGCATTTGGCTTACCAAATCAGAATATCAATAACAGATACACGAACGAATTTGTTTAACACTTCACAAGATACTCGGGTTATCCAGATCTACGAAGTATGGAGTGGCATCGGTCAGTTTGAAATGATAACTAACCATTCGTAGAATATTTCCGGACCCAAAGAATAGACAGATATATGAATACAATTTCAATACTTTCAGTTTAGAAACTAAAGCATATCTATCAACCATAGCAACCAATACATCCAAACAAACAATTTGGCCTATCTGGAGTTTATGTCCCATATTAATATATCGAATTTCTTCCTGGATAGACCAGAAACTATTGAAGAATTGAGAAAAGATGACGAACAAAGAGATCGATAGAGAAAAGATTACTTCCTTGTTGTTACAGAGTATTGACCAGTTATAGTCATATTTCCCTGTCCTCTATCTCATCCTCTTCTTACACTCATACTCACTATCAGTGGATAGTAAGAGAATTTACTGATGCATACGGACGGATATCTGAGGAATACTCATTCTAGAGTTTACTTCACTCTATCTCTAATGAGCTACTTAACGTGTTATACTCCTGAGCTAAAGTTCAACCTTAGCTCTGATACCAAATGTAACGTATCGGGTTTTTCCCGCTCGAAAATCAACATCCGTACTTCACATTGTACTAGAATGCCGCAGATTCGATCGTTCAAATCCGATTCGCCGGAGCTATAACAACATTAAGTAAATAACACAGCGGAATAAAAAGAATAATACATTGATATACAATATCTGATACAACAGAGTGATACAATGAATATCAATATACATCAGAGATATGATACAAGAAATAGCAGCGGAAAAGAAAAGATAACAACAGCAGCGGAACAATATCAATAGAAGTGATAACTCCAAAATGATCTTCAGACAAGAATGAATCCACAACCCCAAGATAACCAACTCCGATGAATGAACTAGCTCCAGATAATCTACTAAACCTGAATATCTGAAAAGAAACCCAACTCTAGACTGCTCGTGTGGAAAATTATGAGCACCCAGAGTTTAGGAAGGGAACAATAAACTCCGGATCAGTCATGGGACTGGTGTGAGCAACAAAAACAGCTTATCTTTAAACAATCAACCAAAAGAATTTACAGTCAATTCGCAATGCTTTTTTTTTTGAAAAATGAAACTACCATAAGACCTCCCGCCACACACATAATGCAAACGCAGAATTGGAGGAGATTTCTTCTTATGATAGTCAAAGATGCTTACTACGCAAAATCATTGGTTATTATTACTAGTGCATAGTGCAGAAAACATTTCGAAAGTAGAATATTAATCTTAGCCAGCATAGGTACCATTATACTATGCCTACTATAGCTACCATATTAGATGGTAGGTTCTACAACTAAAACCGTACAAGTTCTGTATTGGAGAAATGGATTTCCAACAAATGGTCAGGCTAAGGAACTTCCTTCCGCCGCATGGGAACGCCTCAGGCGGGACGCCCCAAGAGACAATGTAACGACCTGGCTTTCCAGACCCGGAAAATCGAACCATTTTAGTTAAGAAGAAGAGGTAGAAGAAGAAAATAGAAAAAACATCAGAATCTAACCATCGCAGCGGAATAAAATATAATATATATTAACAGATCTTTACACAAATCAAAACTATATCAGTTTTATATAATATAGCATCAGAGTATACGCCAGAGAACACATAACATACAACTGGACAATAACCATATCATGTCCTCAATACAACAGAGTACAACAATCAACACAGCGGAATATATATATATATATAAACAAGTACGGGAGATACGTCTCGCCATCCAGCTCGTCTCCTGATCTCCACAGCATCATATCCTGTATCCTATAATACTCGGTCTGACCCGAGCATCATATAAAACAATACCCGAGTCAGTCTGGAATACCAGCGTGAGAAAATCACACTCAATTTGATTATTAAAGTTTCAAAATCTTTTGAAAACAAAAGCATCTCGTAAGACCACGCCACAAATAAACATGTCGGGTTTTTACCTTACGATAGCTAAAACACTTTATATCAAAATCCTCTGATATTATAATAGTGTCTACAGAAAGTAAAATAGAATCTAGCTGAAATGCTTGCATCTCACATTTCAACAATAGTTGGGCACAATCAAAACCGTACAGGCACGTAGGGAGAATGGATTTCCAACGAATGACTAGGCACTGGGGTACCACCTGTCACAGTACGTGGCCTAGATCACAGTACCGAGGAGTACGCCCGCTCCCCTGCAACACAAAGCCGGAATCATCCCTTACTGGATAATTCCAAATAAAATCACCCCACGGTTGGGATCAGCAACCGCACCACTAAGCCGAAATAAAAGGGACATCTAGACAGGGATGACCTTACTCTCAAGTGGGTGCTACCCACGAAGCCTTGCTGCATAACCCCTGATTTTCAGTCATTCCCGGTTGATGAGGCTCGAGGCTAAACGATACCTTTATAGCACATATCCCTTAGAATGCCCATCGTCCACCTGACGATGTCACGAAAGCATTTGTCCATACAAGTCCGTCCCGGGTTCGAACGGAACCGAAGGCACTATTCCTACTACATCCATTTTGGAAATATCCTCAGGATTAGTAGCGACTAGCCCTTGCACTTCACAGCTCCATCTTCGACTCTGTACACGTTACACGAAACGTACAAACCGGATCGAAGTGGTATTCGAGTCTCCAGACCTAGAATCCTGGTATACGGAAACTCGATCCCGGTCTCTTCGATACGATCAACGCATTTGGCCAATATTGATAGTCGGTTATTTAACTATCAATTAACATCCACAAGCAACCATCACACAATAAATAATTTCCCACATTATTTATTTGCCCAAATATCTTTCCAAGATATATTTCCAAATTTTCAAAACTCATTTGGAAACAATTTCTAAACAGTTTCCGCTTACGGAAAACATTTCCCAAATAATTATTTCCACTGAATCACCAAGTACAAAATACTTTTAGATTTTTAAAATAATTTTAAAACACTTTACTATAAATATACTTTATAATATTGAAATTTTAAAACTACTTTAATACTTTATCAAAATATATATTTTAAGAATATTTAAAATAAAACCACTTTATAAATATAAGCTGACTTCCTCTTTAAAACATAATACCAAATTACTTTTATATAATTACTACAATAATAGATTTTTGAAAATACTTACTTTGGAAATTAACCTTTAAAAATAATCAATTTCCTAAAACATGCATTTTTAAACAAATTGGAACTTTTAACTTATATTAAAAATTGCTTTGAAAACGTACTTGGCTATCCAGAGAAATACACTTCTCTTCACATCCTTTAAAAATAAATCAACACTTATTTTTAAACCAATTCATATCCCTTTATAAATTCCCACCTCGAATTTATATTCTCAAATATCCCCTGATATTTTATTTTACTTTATAAACCCAGTTTATAAATTTCAAAATCTCACTTCTCTTTAAATTTCAAATCCCAAGTATTTAAATTTATTAACAATTGATTCTCCAATTTAATTTACTTTGAAATAAATTTCCTTACTTAATCCATTTATTTCCAAATTCATTAACTTCCAGATTTTATTTCTCATTATGATTTAAAATCTTTAAACTGAACACAAGTTTCAGATTTCCCAAATTCTTTCTTTCTTTTTAATTACATTTAAACATTGAATTAAAATAAATTATTTATTCTTTTAAATAATATCACATAAGTTTTCTTTAGATTCAATATTCTCTGTTTATTTAAAATTCTTTTTTTCCATATTTAATTTATTCGAATTTACTAGAATTACTTAACTTAAATTTTACTCTTTTATTTCTTTCCAAAAATCCAATTCAATTGCTTTTGATAACTCGTTATACTGGGAAATTCAATCCAACCAGATTATCCAATATAAATCATCACAGGATATCAACAATCATATCACAGAATATTTAAACAAAATTAAATATTTTGAGGAATCCAGTTGGATCCCTCCAACCTGTTTCCCTGCATCCGCAGACGTTAGCACAATACCAATTCCACTTCGAGGTGGAATATCGCAGTATATGGGTTTTATAAAATATCATCCGCTATTATGCGGCGCATAGGGTCTCATCCGCTATATAAATGCGGGAATATCAACAACTCAAATATATACATATGCCAATATGTATATATTGCTATATACTACTATATATAATATAGCACATCAATCAATGCAATCATCCAATCAATTATTTAAATTTAACCATTTAAATTTAAATTATAATTTAACTGAGTGAGATTAACTCACCTTTGATTTTTAATTTGCCAACCAATCCAAACCGGTCTGTCTTTCCCCGATTCCATACCTAATATAACATTTAGATGATTTTTATTAATATTCTTACTTATTGAACAATTACCTCCCTTTAGATAAATTTACTCCATTTAAAATAAATTCTTTATCCTTTCAAATAAATTTAAACCTTGGATTTAAAAATAGACTTGTAGATTAAAATGTATACTTATTTTATTTTATTTGTGAAACTTCACATATATTTATAAAGATAATCTATCTATATAGATAAAAATCCAATCTTTGTATAAATTCCTATGCTTTCCCAAGTCTACAAAACATTTCTAAAATATGTGTATATGTTTATATATTTATTTTTCCAAACTCTTTTCTAAATGTTTATAAAAATTAATTAGTACTTTTTAAGGTATGAATATATATATAAACTGTTTTAAAATCTTTACTAAGATTAAATTTTTATTTTATTTTCTGCTAACACATTACAACTGAAACTGCATATATACTTAATGATCTGCTTTTTAATAAACTCTATATAACATTTTTGAACTGTATATATATAATATTTAATTTTCCAGTAAACCTCAAAAACAAGCTCTTACTTTATTGTTACCACTTTATTTTTATTTTCTTCCTAACTACCTTGCATTCATATGTGCTAAATATTTTCTGTAAATAACAAAATAACTGTTCTTACTGTTTTTAACAAAATATATATGGGGATATATTTGATTAAAACAGGGTAAATTTATACCTCAACTCCACCTTTGCCGAGTTCGCAAATCGAACTTAACCCTAGCCTTAACCTCCACCAAGAGCCTACACTGTTGCCGAAGTCGCTGCCTTACTGCTATCACCCTAAGTTCCACGCAGATCGACCTCGCGTGGCCACTCCTCCATCAGCCCACGCGTGCGCCACTCCGTCGAGTATCCCACTTCCAGTCGCGAACTCCCATCGACTCTCCCACGCGAAATCTCGACCACCCGAACTCTTGCGCCTGTGCACGCGCCCAGATCTCATCATCACGTCGCGACTTTGGTCGCCCACCCTAGCTCAAGCGAGCGCTTCCCTTATTCGAAATCGAGCAGAACAAAAAGTCGACAGAGGAAGGAAATCGCGAGTATAATCTCGCAATTCAATTTGAAGGGGCGAACGAAATTTGATTGAGAACGCTACAAACGTTTGCCGTTAAATAGATTTTCGAAAAAAAATCAATTTCTCCCCTTTTGTTTCGAATGAAGAGATGAGGGATAAAAGAACGAGACGAAGGCGATTTCATTCATTTGAAACTTGAAAGTAAATAAAAGGCTCGGCTGTTAAATAAAAGAGATAAGATCTGATGTTAGCGTGTGGGAGAATACTCGTTACAGTGTTTTGATAGTGAAACGAAAAAGTTAAGATGTGACAGAATACGGCTGAAAGTTTGATTAGTATAAATATTTAATTTAAATTCAAACCATTCCGATAAATGCAACTTAAAATTTTGAATTCCTATCGAGGCGTGCCGCCAGGCGTTTATAGGTTATACCCCCATTCTAAACGCACTGAAAAAGGTTTCGAGTCCTAATTCGATCGTATGAAGAAGATAGCTTTTTGAACCCAGTATTATTGAATTCTCGATATAATTTCAGCGCGTTTATATATCGTACGTTCACACAACAACTCCAAAAGCTACGAAAATTGAAATCCGATAATAATACAATAATACGGATCCAATGAAACCGGTTTCGTCGAATTCCGAGACTGTGCCTCGGAAGGCTATTTTAAAATTCAATTTAAATGATATAAAATTTCAAAACATAACAAACCATTTTTAAAGCTGATTCCAACACTTCTATCCATTTCAGTATTATCTATATAAATTTTATAAGTCTTCAAATTATTTTTAACAGGCTTAAAGCTCCAGATTCAATAATTTACCAATTTCAATAATTTAAATTCAACAATTACTTGTCTAATCAATAATGATATTTGAAATTAAAGTTAATAATTATCTTTTGAATATTTAAAATTAATTAAATATTCCTATTTCAAATGCTCAAAAATTCCGGGTCGTCACATTCCTCCCCCCTTAAAAGAATTTCGTCCTCGAAATTACTAGTTAGGAAGAATGATTCAATCCCCGTTACTATTTTCCAAATTCAAACAGTTTTAACAATACCCAAACAATCTTCTATTAATGATACTCTAATCATCTTTTAACTTCCCAAACTTATTCATAAGTTCAATCCATACCACCTACTTATCCATTCAAATTTAAATTTGAATTCAAATTTTGAATTATCAAAATTTCCCAAAATTTTTCTAACTCCCTAAATTTTCGAAAAATTTCACCAGCGTCTCCTTTGCGCGGCTAGCTCGGTACAGCTACAAAATGGCTCTACGGCCTCCCAATCTCAAAAAGAAAACAAAAAGCCAAGTGGCTGGATCAAAAACCCAATCAAATTTCATATAGAAATTCAAATACATACCTTTTGTCGGGCCATTAAATTTTATCCTCTAAAATCAAAATCCCAATTTATCCATTGCTTTTATACACCTGTATATCCTACTAAGCAATAATATTCAAATCATAACATTCAAAATCATTTTATACTTTCCTTTACAAATTTTCAATATTTGCTTTACTTAAGCTCGTACGATGCACATATATCATCCGTACGCAATATCACATTCGATCGCTCAATCGATCACACAATTTCACTTCCGAACTAGTATCGTCCACCCGACTTCCTAGTGCGGACTCAGATCTGGTTTCTCGATTAGAAACCTTCATTCTCCTTGCATAGCCACCAACTATGATAGAGAATATCCAGAATTAATCAACAATCCATATCCAGGCTCGCCGTTGAAAATCGAGTGAAAAATCCTGATTCGGATCGATATATCTATCTCGAAATTCTGTGTTCGACATCTGGACCAAATAGCTATGCGAATAAAATAACATACGTACATCTTACGTATAAATTCCAATTGATTATCAGTTACATCAATTCTCTTTTATTCACGTTCCTTTTTTATTGTTATCCCTTATTCACAACTATCCCATTTCACAACTTCAGTTTTAGTCTTCATTCAACTATTCACTTAGTATATTCATTTTTTCCCATCCCAAAATTACTAAGTATATTTCCAATACCAATTTTCTTAAGAATTTCATTCTTCAATTCTTAAGTTCAATATAAATTTTTCTTATATTTATTTACTACTTCACCACTGAAGTGTATATATTCAAATTGAACTCCCATTTCATATGAATTTCAACTTACTTCAATTTACTAATTCATTTCCAAATTTTTTTCTTAAATTCAATTCATCTCCAACTTCCAAATTTTGAATTTTATTTAGCTCGAAAACAATCCAAGTTAATTCATTCAATAACTATTTCTCAACTTATTTAAACTCCTCTGTTTGAGTTCAGTTTCCATTCAACATTTACTTAAGTCAATAACTTAAGTTTATTTTCCATTTAACCAACTTTTTAAAGTTTTATTTCCATCTTTCATTTGATTCTTATTTAATCAAATTCCATCCATTTATTTATTTAATATAATTGGTTCATTCACTCAATCATTATGAATTTTATTTTCCATACTCAATTCATCTGGAATTATTTTATTAATAACCAGGTCATTTCCAATTTATTTTCACTTATTTGGATTTCATTCGCAATTCAAACCATCACTATGTTAATCCAATTCCATTAACTCACAATTCAATTTCATTAACTAATTTATTATCTAATTAGTTCCTCCGCTAGTTAAAATTAAATACTTGCTTTTTAATTCCAATATCACTTCACTTAATTATCTTAAGTTCAATTTATTTTATAATTCAAGTTTGGATTTATTTAAAAATTAAGATTGCTCATCTTAGTCGTTTCCATTTGATAATTACAATTTCAAATTATAACTCTTAATGGTTCAAAGAAATGAATTCCCATTTATGACTTACAATTTCATCTCTATTCATAAGTTTTAACTTACTTGCTGAAGACCTGGGACTATTCATTTAAGTCCATTTTCATCTTTACAATCAAATCTCAAATTATTACACTTAAGAACTTAAGAATATGAATTTCTTTACACAATTATAAGCATTTTACATTACCTTTGTATTCAATTCAATTCGACTTCAACTTATTTACATTTAATTCAATTCCAATTCTCAATTTTATTTAACTTATCTTAAGTGAAATTCAAATATATTTATTCACCTTCATATACTCAAATTAAATTTTAATTCCAGGATACACATTTACGAGTTTTACAATTCATTCACCTTCAAGTTCTCTAACTCTTTTATCTACCAGCTTATATTACTCATTGAGTTATTTTCATCTCATAATTATAATCCCAGAATTAAACTTTCATTCCCTTCTTATTTCAATCAACTTCATTCTATACTTTATATTGTTGATTCGTTTAAATTCCCACATTTATATTTTAAATAGAATCCCCAGACTCCAATTGCCCGGTTTTATTTCAAAACCATTTTGAATCCATAAATAACTCATACATATCTGGTATATCACCTCAAATCCCAATTTCCAAAACAATCTGCTTTTACCAAACAAATTTTCCCTTTGAATTTCAAAACCAACCCAGTTCACAATCACTTTCAATTTAAAACAGTTTGGTATCAATTTCTCTTTGGAAACTCGAAAATAGACACCGATGATGCTGCAGTCATCACCGAAATTATTTTCCAGCGACCAAAAGAGAATTTAATGCTTTTATCACTCTAAACATTTCAAATATTTTTAAATTCCCAAACCTCACCAGATTTCAATTCCACCCCAAAATATTTCTGAAATAGTACTACTTATTATTTCTCCCAAAATCTTTGAAAACCATTTCCAAATCCCAAGAATTTAAACTTTTCCCAAAAATCCCAAATTGCAATTCCTTTAAATCTACATTCAAACATTCCCTGGAATTTAGCTCATTTCAATTTCAAATGTTTCTATGGAATTCTATTTCAAAATTATAATCACCTTTGTATATGAAGTTTTATTTCAACTTATAAATTACATTTATAATTTATGTTCTCAAATTCCATTTGTTATATAAATTTATTCTTGAACTTTGGTTATAAGTTTTCAATTTCCTCCTAATGATAATAATTTATTATCATCATCTAACAACCAAACATCCAAATATAACTATAAAAATTTATAAAAATTATTTCTTTCATATACAAAAATAATTTGGGTAAAATTATTTCATCTACCCATTTTAAAACAATATTGTGTCGAATTGTTCTATTTAAGTGTTTAGAGATCCCTATCAATAACGTTAATTACTCGTATTGACCAGAATCCATAAACTACTCAATAAACCAACCAACACAATATAAAACCATTTTATATTCACTAACAAATACGCGCTCATATCTATTAGTACTCTCAAACTCATTCTAGAGTAATATCGACTCTATTTAAGAGTAATTCCCACCAGAGCCAAGGTTATCGCCAGCCTAAGCTCTGATACCACTGTAACGACCTGGCTTACCAGACCCGGAAAATCGAACCATTTTAGTTAAGAAGAAGAGGTAGAAGAAGAAAATAGAAAAAACATCAGAATCTAACCATCGCAGCGGAATAAAATATAATATATATTAACAGATCTTTACACAAATCAAAACTATATCAGTTTTATATAATATAGCATCAGAGTATACGCCAGAGAACACATAACATACAACTGGACAATAACCATATCATGTCCTCAATACAACAGAGTACAACAATCAACACAGCGGAATATATATATATAAACAAGTATGGGAGATACGTCTCGCCATCCAGCTCGTCTCCTGAGCTCCACAGCATCATATCCTGTATCCTATAATACTCGGTCTGACCCGAGCATCATATAAAACAATACCCGAGTCAGTCTGGAATACCAGCGTGAGAAAATCACACTCAATTTGATTATTAAAGTTTCAAAATCTTTTGAAAACAAAAGCATCTCGTAAGACCACGCCACAAATAAACATGTCGGGTTTTTACCTTACGATAGCTAAAACACTTTATATCAAAATCCTCTGATATTATAATAGTGTCTACAGAAAGTAAAATAGAATCTAGCTGAAATGCTTGCATCTCACATTTCAACAATAGTTGGGCACAATCAAAACCGTACAGGCACGTAGGGAGAATGGATTTCCAACGAATGACTAGGCACTGGGGTACCACCTGTCACAGTACGTGGCCTAGATCACAGTACCGAGGAGTACGCCCTCTCCCCTGCAACACAAAGCCGGAATCATCCCTTACTGGATAATTCCAAATAAAATCACCCCACGGTTGGGATCAGCAACCGCACCACTAAGCCGAAATAAAAGGGACATCTAGACAGGGATGACCTTACTCTCAAGTGGGTGCTACCCACGAAGCCTTGCTGCATAACCCCTGATTTTCAGTCATTCCCGGTTGATGAGGCTCGAGGCTAAACGATACCTTTATAGCACATATCCCTTAGAATGCCCATCGTCCACCTGACGATGTCACGAAAGCATTTGTCCATACAAGTCCGTCCCGGGTTCGAACGGAACCGAAGGCACTATTCCTACTACATCCATTTTGGAAATATCCTCAGGATTAGTAGCGACTAGCCCTTGCACTTCACAGCTCCATCTTCGAATCTGTACACGTTACACGAAACGTACAAACCGGATCGAAGTGGTATTCGAGTTTCCAGACCTAGAATCCCGGTATACGGAAACTCGATCCCGGTCTCTTCGATACGATCAACGCATTTGGCCAATATTGATAGTCGGTTATTTAACTATCAATTAACATCCACAAGCAACCATCACACAATAAATAATTTCCCACATTATTTATTTGCCCAAATATCTTTCCAAGATATATTTCCAAATTTTCAAAACTCATTTGGAAACAATTTCTAAACAGTTTCCGCTTACGGAAAACATTTCCCAAATAATTATTTCCACTGAATCACCAAGTACAAAATACTTTTAGATTTTTAAAATAATTTTAAAACACTTTACTATAAATATACTTTATAATATTGAAATTTTAAAACTACTTTAATACTTTATCAAAATATATATTTTAAGAATATTTAAAATAAAACCACTTTATAAATATAAGCTGACTTCCTCTTTAAAACATAATACCAAATTACTTTTATATAATTACTACAATAATAGATTTTTGAAAATACTTACTTTGGAAATTAACCTTTAAAAATAATCAATTTCCTAAAACATGCATTTTTAAACAAATTGGAACTTTTAACTTATATTAAAAATTGCTTTGAAAACGTACTTGGCTATCCAGAGAAATACACTTCTCTTCACATCCTTTAAAAATAAATCAACACTTATTTTTAAACCAATTCATATCCCTTTATAAATTCCCACCTCGAATTTATATTCTCAAACATCCCCTGATATTTTATTTTACTTTATAAACCCAGTTTATAAATTTCAAAATCTCACTTCTCTTTAAATTTCAAATCCCAAGTATTTAAATTTATTAACAATTGATTCTCCAATTTAATTTACTTTGAAATAAATTTCCTTGCTTAATCCATTTATTTCCAAATTCATTAACTTCCAGATTTTATTTCTCATTATGATTTAAAATCTTTAAACTGAACACAAGTTTCAGATTTCCCAAATTCTTTCTTTCTTTTTAATTACATTTAAACATTGAATTAAAATAAATTATTTATTCTTTTAAATAATATCACATAAGTTTTCTTTAGATTCAATATTCTCTGTTTATTTAAAATTCTTTTTTTCCATATTTAATTTATTCGAATTTACTAGAATTACTTAACTTAAATTTTACTCTTTTATTTCTTTCCAAAAATCCAATTCAATTGCTTTTGATAACTCGTTATACTGGGAAATTCAATCCAACCAGATTATCCAATATAAATCATCACAGGATATCAACAATCATATCACAGAATATTTAAACAAAATTAAATATTTTGAGGAATCCAGTTGGATCCCTCCAACCTGTTTCCCTGCATCCACAGACGTTAGCACAATACCAATTCCACTTCGAGGTGGAATATCGCAGTATATGGGTTTTATAAAATATCATCCGCTATTATGCGGCGCATAGGGTCTCATCCGCTATATAAATGCGGGAATATCAACAACTCAAATATATACATATGCCAATATGTATATATTGCTATATACTACTATATATAATATAGCACATCAATCAATGCAATCATCCAATCAATTATTTAAATTTAACCATTTAAATTTAAATTATAATTTAACTGAGTGAGATTAACTCACCTTTGATTTTTAATTTGCCAACCAATCCAAACCGGTCTGTCTTTCCCCGATTCCATACCTAATATAACATTTAGATGATTTTTATTAATATTCTTACTTATTGAACAATTACCTCCCTTTAGATAAATTTACTCCATTTAAAATAAATTCTTTATCCTTTCAAATAAATTTAAACCTTGGATTTAAAAATAGACTTGTAGATTAAAATGTATACTTATTTTATTTTATTTGTGAAACTTCACATATATTTATAAAGATAATCTATCTATATAGATAAAAATCCAATCTTTGTATAAATTCCTATGCTTTCCCAAGTCTACAAAACATTTCTAAAATATGTGTATATGTTTATATATTTATTTTTCCAAACTCTTTTCTAAATGTTTATAAAAATTAATTAGTACTTTTTAAGGTATGAATATATATATAAACTGTTTTAAAATCTTTACTAAGATTAAATTTTTATTTTATTTTCTGCTAACACATTACAACTGAAACTGCATATATACTTAATGATCTGCTTTTTAATAAACTCTATATAACATTTTTGAACTGTATATATATAATTTTTAATTTTCCAGTAAACCTCAAAAACAAGCTCTTACTTTATTGTTACCACTTTATTTTTATTTTCTTCCTAACTACCTTGCATTCATATGTGCTAAATATTTTCTGTAAATAACAAAATAACTGTTCTTACTGTTTTTAACAAAATATATATGGGGATATATTTGATTAAAACAGGGTAAATTTATACCTCAACTCCACCTTTGCCGAGTTCGCAAATCGAACTTAACCCTAGCCTTAACCTCCACCAAGAGCCTACACTGTTGCCGAAGTCGCTGCCTTACTGCTATCACCCTAAGTTCCACGCAGATCGACCTCGCGTGGCCACTCCTCCATCAGCCCACGCGTGCGCCACTCCGTCGAGTATCCCACTTCCAGTCGCGAACTCCCATCGACTCTCCCACGCGAAATCTCGACCACCCGAACTCTTGCACCTGTGCACGCGCCCAGATCTCATCATCACGTCGCGACTTTGGTCGCCCACCCTAGCTCAAGCGAGCGCTTCCCTTATTCGAAATCGAGCAGAACAAAAAGTCGACAGAGGAAGGAAATCGCGAGTATAATCTCGCAATTCAATTTGAAGGGGCGAACGAAATTTGATTGAGAACGCTACAAACGTTTGCCGTTAAATAGATTTTCGAAAAAAAATCGATTTCTCCCCTTTTGTTTCGAATGAAGAGATGAGGGATAAAAGAACGAGACGAAGGCGATTTCATTCATTTGAAACTTGAAAGTAAATAAAAGGCTCGGCTGTTAAATAAAAGAGATAAGATCTGATGTTAGCGTGTGGGAGAATACTCGTTACAGTGTTTTGATAGTGAAACGAAAAAGTTAAGATGTGACAGAATACGGCTGAAAGTTTGATTAGTATAAATATTTAATTTAAATTCAAACCATTCCGATAAATGCAACTTAAAATTTTGAATTCCTATCGAGGCGTGCCGCCAGGCGTTTATAGGGTTATACCCCCATTCTAAACGCACTGAAAAAGGTTTCGAGTCCTAATTCGATCGTATGAAGAAGATAGCTTTTTGAACCCAGTATTATTGAATTCTCGATATAATTTCAGCGCGTTTATATATCGTACGTTCACACAACAACTCCAAAAGCTACGAAAATTGAAATCCGATAATAATACAATAATACGGATCCAATGAAACCGGTTTCGTCGAATTCCGAGACTGTGCCTCGGAAGGCTATTTTAAAATTCAATTTAAATGATATAAAATTTCAAAACATAACAAACCATTTTTAAAGCTGATTCCAACACTTCTATCCATTTCAGTATTATCTATATAAATTTTATAAGTCTTCAAATTATTTTTAACAGGCTTAAAGCTCCAGATTCAATAATTTACCAATTTCAATAATTTAAATTCAACAATTACTTGTCTAATCAATAATGATATTTGAAATTAAAGTTAATAATTATCTTTTGAATATTTCAAATTAATTAAATATTCCTATTTCAAATGCTCAAAAATTCCGGGTCGTCACAGACAAACTGCTCTCTGCCAAACAAGGCCGGGTTACCCCTGTAACAGGTAACTCACGAATATGTCATCACCCGGTCCTTTGGGACCTTTATCCGAGGCCTTGATAACCAACATCACACATAATAAAGTGTATCCACATGAGTAAGTATCTGGGCTCCATACCATGACACCACCCTTTTCCAGAAGGAAATGACATACCCTAAAGGGCGCGACCCTCATAACCTTGCCGCAACGATCCTGTTTCGACCATTTCCGGGTTGTGAGGCTCTGACGAAGTCTCGTCCACAAAGCTACGCTTTTTCAAAAAGCCACGCTTTGGGTCAACAGATGATCAACCTATGATCACAAAGATAAATGATCAAACAAATGATCATATCACAAATGATCAAACACTGATCATCACACAGCAACACTCAGCATGTCACATTACCAAATTGGGATATATCGCTGATAAACTTCAACTACATAACCTCTGAGCTCATACGTCTCAGAGAAGGGTGTTAAGCTAAGAGAATAAATTCTCCGCCACCAATAGAAATGTATTTGAAAGAAATCGGCTTTATATCTCAAAGTGTAATGTCAGACATGTATCCATACAAGTCTGTTCCGGGTTCGAACAGAACCGAAGGCACTTCTCACGAAGCCCTTGCAAATCCGGATAATTTCCAATCACGTCCGGACTTCCCATCACAAAAGAGTGATATAAATCTCTATACCGGAGCAACTCGGTGCAGAGACATTCGACAGGTTGTCCTTTCATTTTTGAAAAATATCCGGTCTTCAACACCGGTCTTCAAATGCGATCCATATACGACGAATCACTTATTCGGAATGGGTTATGTGACACAAAGGTCCTCTTCCGGCTAAACCGAATAGTGAGCGCAATATTTAAAAACATATGGATATTGGGATTTCAATTAAGTCACAACTTAAACCCAAACTTTCTTTTAAATGGTTCAAACCAATTACCATTTTCAAATCTTTAAACAAAAAGATTCATTTTAACAACCTTCAATGGTTTAAAACAATTTCCACGTTTTAATCTTTTAAACAAAAGATTCATTCACGGACTTTCCAAATTAATTTCCATTTCAACTGGATTAACTAGTTAAATCTTTAAAACAAAGATTTAACTATAGCTTTCAAAACAATTTCATTTCAAATGGTTTAAACAGTTCATCATTTTAAATCTGTTAAAAATAAACAGATTTAATTCAAAACTTTCAAAAAGAATTCATTCATAACTTGAAAAACCATCTTTCAATTCACTTGAAATTCCTTTAAATTGGAATTTCATTTGTTATTTATACGAAAGCTTTTATCATTCGAAAACAAACAGTTTTCGTCTAAGAAAAATCCAATTTTATTTGCACGGGTTAAAGTCCTTGAATTCTATTCACATTTCAAAATCAATACTTTTAAAATGGTTTAACCCTTATATAACGATATAACTTCTTTAATCCCAAGTTTCAAATTATAGAATTCGATTTCAAATCTTGAATTTAAGTTTTAAATCAAATTATTTAAACTTCCAAAACTTCATCAAGTTATTCAAAATTAAATTTCATCTTTGAAATTCCATTTCAAAAGCTTTTCACTTTAAACCCAAATTTCTAATTTTCAAAATCAATTGAAATTAAAATTTCAATTTCAAAAACATCAAATTTAAATCATCTGTGACTTAACCGATTTCCACGTGAAATCCATATTTGTGTGTGTATGGTGTAGTCCAGGGGTTTAACACAATGGTGCACAACATCAATCATCACCGACATATCGATAAGCGGTATAATCGATAACGCTTATCTTCATTCACAGATTCATAGATAAAATAAATTTATCAGTCACAAAGATTCACTATTACAATTCGATGTGGGTTTCGGATAACCAACTGGAATCCGACTCCCTGTCGCATCGAAATTCAAATGCCGTTTTACGGGCAAAAGGGTTTCATATTCACATAGTAACATATCACAGAAATAGAAATTTCATCTCAGATCACAACATAAATCAGGATGTATCACAAAGCATCATATATCTGGGATATCAAATAATTCAACATTCAATAGAATTCAACATCCGTAGGTAGGATCAATTTAATTATCTGATTGATTTGAATCAGATTTATTCCTATGAATAAATTACTAATCCTGGTTAATTAATATTAATCAATTACAAATTATTTTGATTAATTATTCTTTAATCATTTATTAATTAATCATTAATAACAAATTTAATTAACCTTTAATTATAATTCATCAACCTTTAATTATTAAAATAATTAACCTTTAATTATTTAATTTACCATTTAATTATTTATCTTTAATTAATAAATTAACCTCTAATTAATAAAATTTAAATAAGTGATCATTCCTAACCACTTACATTGATTAATAAATCTTTAATTATTTAATTTACCATTTAATTATTTCTTAACAAATCACATAAATTAAATTAACCTTTAATAATTAATTAATCATTCTCAATTAATCAATCAATCTTTAGTAATCAATTATCTTTTATTAATTGTCATCAATTAAACTTTACTTAATAAATCATTCATATCATAAATTAATAAAATCAATAATTTACCCATTTTTAATTATCTTAATAATTTAATGAATCCAAATCATTAAATCCTAATTATCTTTAAGATAAACTTTATTCTTATAAATGATCAAAACATTTAAAACAATTTACTTCCAAAATTTACTTAACTTTTCATTTTAAATTTAAATAAATTTACAAATCCACTTTATCATTTAATTGTTCAAAACCATTTAAAATCTCCCTTTATTTTAAAACTAAGATTCAAATTTTAAATATGAACCCAGATTTAAATTTAACACTCACAGATTTTATCCTGTAACATGAAATCTACCCGAGCCTCACGACAATTTCTTCGAGTCAAACTGCAGATTTCACGAGTTCAACCCCGAGACCTTCCTCTGGTTCTTCACGCACCCTTCTTCTTCCCATTTCTTTTCTAGCTTAAGTTTAACACTTTTAAAATCTGGACTAAACACTCACAAACTCTCTCGTCCCCACCACTTCGATCCAAACATAGGAATACGCGAACTCGAACTCGAGACGAAGCCATCTTCCCCAAATTTCAACCATACCAGATATTTGTGCACACGCGTGCACATGTACATGCGATCATCCACGATCTGATCATCGATGATACCTCCGGCATGTCACCGCGAACCACCACGACCAGCCCAGCCCTCCAGAATCTCCCTATTCGCCGTAGATCGAAATCGAGTAACTCGATCGAACGTGAACCCAAAATAGACCATCGAAAACACCTCGCTACGACAATGTCGATCATCAGAGGCCACGCGACTTCTGTCAGAGGTTCGCCTGACCTCAACGCGTCGATCGCCACCGGACCGGTTCGACTCGATGCACCGGTGATGCTGCATTCTCCTCGAAATCAATCGCTACCCAGAACCAGGCTTAAACCCTAGTTTTACCTTGTTTGATCATTATTTGAAATAGAAAAATTATCTAACATTTTTCCTAACTCCATTGATGACTAAGCAAGCTTCAAACAAAATTTCAACATCTAAAAATTCTCTGGTGACCGGAAATCGATCAAAAGGTATTTCCCTTTCATTTATGAACTGCTCACAAATTATACCACTAAAAATCACCATTTAAGTGTTGAAAATCCTATCTTTGGCTGTAGATTCAAGTTATAAAATCAAATCAGTACTTTAAAATATTCGAAATAATTCATATGATTTCTTTTTACTGTAAAATTGAGTTTACAGAGTCAATATTTCTTCAAACCAATTCTAGGCCATGGTTTAAGTTTAAACAACCCTATTTTGTTTACAAATCCTAAGCTTAAATGTTTGTATGAAGATTTATTGAATTCCTTTATTACATTTTCAATTTTTTATAGCAAACAGAGATGAAACAAGCATTACACTTTCAACCATTTATACACAGAGGCTTATATATATAGATAGGTATAAATATACCTACACACATACACATTTCCAGATATTATTCAAGCAACATATAAAATTTATACTAAAGCAAAATTTTCAACAAGGAGTTACTCACAACATCAAGAAACCAAAACAAGTTAGGCTTTTAAAAATAGGAGTTGCTCACCTGAGTTTCTTTTGAACAGAGGACATTTTTGAAATAGCTTTGAAAACTTTAAAACTGGAAGATGCTTGAAAGTTGCTAACTGGAACTCTTTTTTTTTTATCTCCAAGTATGTGTTGAGTTGAATTGTTATTGAATCTTTGTTTCAGTTTTGAATGATATATTGTTTGCTTCAGATTTTGGTTTCCAGTTTGGATGGACGAACAAACATGAGAGGTTGATGTTTTTGAAACAAGTTACAGGGTATTAGGCTTATTTGTTTAAGCTGATATGGAGTGTTGTACAAGTGTTATAATTTGTTGTACAAGTGATATTTTCTCCCAGTACAAATATACGCAGGGATTTTTCTCATTTTGGAGGCTGGTATCTTGCTTTTGTGCTGAAGTGATAAATGGTGTACTAGAGTTGCCTAGCAGCATTAATTGTTTGAGTACTTCATGTTTCACATCTCCCTTCTTTTGCTTTTAGCCATACTTGACTTCGGCTGAAATGATGTTAGTGGCTTGCATTCTTGTCTTTATAATAAATTGAATATATTTTATTTATTTTGGTTTCACACTTGCTCATTTGTTTACTTTTGTACAATTTGTATTTGTTATTTTATTTCAGGTATTACTATATATGTTTTATTAACCCATTAATAATAAATTCAAAATTATTTATTGTTATTTATATTTTAAACAATTTATTTACAATTTAAATTCAAATCAAATGTATATACATATATATTAACTAAAATCCCTAATTTACTCATATATCATTTATACATATATATTCACATATATGTACAATATTCTTAAATTTAAATGATTTATACAAAATCTATTTTAATTCGGGGAAACTCGCATCGCTTTCCAATTAATTTTACAAATTGTCTTTAAAAATTCAGTTAATTATCAATTTAAATATATGTAAAATTCGGGGTCGTTACACTGTACAAGCATGAAGATATGTTTCCCTTTATACTTTGTTTCACAGCCTACATGCATACTTTACTTAACATATCTTACTGTCTTCTTATGCAAGCCATAGATTTTTATATTCTTGTTTGAATGTCTACTTTATATTATAAAACTTATTCTATCTATATCTCTGTTTATACAAGTGTTAATTGTTATTATTTTATATTTTCATTTCACATTCTTATATAACTATAAATTTATTGGAAATATTTGTTTAACATCAATGCAAATTTTTGTTTCCTTTTAAAGTTCAACTATCTGATATTTTATTTACTCATTTATTATTTATTTTCAAATATCCAATGTATTTATTCTATACTTTTATATCATATATTTTTATATACATATATACTCACATATATATACATATATATACAATATTTTAATTTTACATGATTCATCCAAAAATTTATTCGAAGATCGGGGAAACTCGCATCACTTAAATCGATTTATTTCACAAATTTTATTCGAAAATTCTTTAAATTATCAATTTAAATTTGTATAAAATTCGGGGTCGTTACAGACTTCCCCCCTTAAAAGAATTTCGTCCTCGAAATTTGCCAGGGAGACACAAAGATAGATGAAGAATATTTCATCAAATCAAACTGAATATTTATTCTGCATTTGGCTTACCAATTCAGAATATCAATAATAGATACAAGAACGAATCTGTTTTAACACTTCACAAAATACTCGGGCTATCCAGATTTACGAAATATGCAGTGGCATCGGTTAGTTCGAAAGGATAACTAACCATTCGTAGAACATATCGGGACCCAAAGAATAGATAGATATATGAATACAATTTCAAAAAATTTCAGTTTAGAATTAAAGTATACCTATCAACCATAGCAAACAAAGCAATCAATTCATCCAAACAAACAGTTTTGGTCAATTCGGAGTTTACGTCCCATATTAATATATATCGAATCTTCTTTCTGGATCTACCAGAAACCATCGAAGAATTGAGAAGAGATGACGAACAAAATAGATTGATAGAGAAAAGATTGTTTCCGCTATTGTTACAGGGTACTGATCATTTATAGTCATACTCCCCTGTCCCCTATCTCATCCTCTTCTCGCACTCATACTCACTATCGGTGGATAGCAAGAGAATTTACTGAGACGTACGGACGGATATCTGAGAATTACTCATTCTAGAGTTTACTTCACTCTATCTATAATGAGCTACTTAACGTGTTATACTCCTGAGCTAAAGTTCAACCTTAGCTCTGATACCACATGTAACGACTCGGATTTTCGCGCTCGAAAATCAACATCCGTACTTCACCTTGTACTTGAATGCCGTAGATTCGACCGTTCAAATCCGATTCGCCGGAGCTTATAACACAGTTAAGTAAACAACACAGCGGAATAAAGAGAAATAAATGATATCATATACAACTCCAATGAATACAATATCCAGTATGATATACAACAATGATATCAATATGATACAACAATATCAGAGATAACAAAAATGATACAGCGGAAGTAACAACAAATGGAAGAGATCCCCAAATGATCAATCGGAGAATGACTCCAATAACTCCAATATCAGTTCGAACCACAAAGAGAAGCAAGTGCAGTCCTGAACTCCAAGAACTGAACCAGCTCCAGATAATCTACTAAACCTGAATATCTGAAAAACCCAACTCTAGACTGCCCGTGTGGAAAATAGTGGGCACCCAGAGTTTAGGAAGGGAACAATAAACTCCGGATCAGTCATGGGACTGGTGTGAGCAACAAAAACAGTTTATCTTTAAACAAACAACAAAGGATTTTAAACATTGAAATCCGCAATGCTTTCACTACTAGAAAAAAGCTAAATACCGACGGAGGGGGGCGACGGCTTCCGACGGCCTATTTCCGACGGTTTCCGACGGGCCGTCGGCGGCCGTCGGAAGCCGTCGGAAATTATCGATTTACAGGCTCAGCCGAGCCTTCTTCCTCCTCACTTTTCATACGAAAATCAAAATCCCTAAATCCCCAAACCTCTTCCCCAAACTTCCAATCATCAATTTCGAGCATTCGGATCCTCCCCAGCTGCATAATCAACGTATATTGCTCTCCAGCTAAGGTATAATCTCTTATTTTCGAGAAAAATTGAGTTTTTACCCTAATTCTAGATTTGCATAAATTGATAGATTAGGGTTAATTGATGATTGAAATTGTTTCTAATTGTGTTACAATAGTTTCTAGCATTCAATGATATACTTATTTCATCTTTTAGCGTGAAATTGTGAAAAACATGTTTAATTTGGCCTTATTCAATTTACAGACAAGATTCATATCTTGGTTATACCCTTGAGGTTGCTCCATAAATATTTCTTCCTGCAAAGCGCCATTCAAAAAAGCATTATTAACATCAAGTTGTATAATATTCTAATGTTCATATAAAGCAATAGTCAAAATAATTGTTATGGTTGTGGGTTTGACTACAGTAGAAAAGGTTTCATTGTAGTCAAATCCATACTCCTATGTGTAACCCTTAGCCACAAGTTTGGCCTTATATCTAGCTACTGTTCCATTTGGATTTTTTTTATTTTGAAGATCCATTTGCATCCAATTATATTTTTATTCTCTGGAGGATATACTAAACTCCATGTTTTGTTTTTCATGAGAGCATTATACTCCTTATCCATAGCTGCTTTCCAGTTCTGGTCAACAATAGCTTGGTCAAAAGTTTCAGGCTCTTCTATACTAGTTACAGCAGTAAATAATTTCGGTTCGAAAATACCACTTTTTCTCTTGTGATCATGGGATGACCTGCTCTTGCTTATGGTTGTACTTCTTTATTTGTATTGCTATTTTCTGATTAATCTTCCTGATTTTCTGTGTAGCTTTCACTTACTTGTTGTGATTGTATATTTGAATTTGCAGGAGGTTGGCTGTGATAGTTGGACTGCTCAGATGATTCATGACCTGGTTGATCAAGAACTATGTGTTGAGAATCATCAGCTCCAACAGTCCTTTCAGTCTTCCATGTTTGCAGATCATCAGCATATATAGGTATGTCAGATATGGTTAAATTTGGATTATAAATCTTTCTTCTTGTTTTTATTGCGGAATTGCTGAAAGGAAATACCTGCTTATTAAAAACAACATGTCTGCTAGCATATATCCTTCCATTATCATCAAGACATTTATAACCTTTTTGATTGGTTCCATACCCCAAGAATGTACATGGTTTTGATCTGAAATCTAATTTATTGCTATTGTAAGACCTTAAGTAGGGAAAACATAAACATCCAAAGGTTCTCAAGTACTGATAATCAGGTTTAACTCCAAATAGTATTTCTATAGGTGATATTCCTTTGAGAACCTTTGTTGGCAATCTATTAATTAGATAAACAGCTGTATTAAAAGACTCGGGCAAAAATTTCAATGGCAATGATGCTTGAGCTAATAAAGTAAGATCTGTCTCAACAATATGTCTAGGGATATAAATGAATAACAACTTTACATGTTTCACCTAGACTTTAAAAAATGTATCCATGTATGCCTTGAAAAAACATCAATAAATGATATATAATACATATAGCCATAGTTAGAATATATTAGAGTTGGACCCCATAAGTTTATTGCAACTAATTCCAATGGTTTTGATTAGGCATGTAATTATAATTAAATCTGAAGTAGCATTTCATTGCTGTATGACAAAATTTCTCACATATTTGTCATTTTGGTCTATTGTTGTTGTTGTTTCTCCACCTTCATGGTTAGTTTATTTTACTTTTTTTTATAGCAAGAGTGGTACTTAGGAGCACACTCATAGTTTATTTTACCCTTTTACATTGTTAAAAATTTAAAATCCATGTATAAAATTAAAGCCTAGATGACCTATCATTGATCTTGTGTTAAACTTGTTTATATCAGGATACAGATCAGAAATGTTGTCTGCATTGAAACCCATTCAAGGCTCTTCTAAAGGCGGTATGTTTATAAACTCATGCTTTGCTCACTTTCAAAGCGAACTTGTATATATGTATATTTTATGTTGATTTAATTTTATTTATTTGTGTGTTTATTAAATATTGTGTAGTTTGAGTTTCGATATTTGATTGAAATATTGTATACTGGATGATTGTGCAATATTGATATAATTGTGTTTGGAAGAGAAATTTGGATGGAAGGCTACATTTGCAGAAAAATTTAAAAAAAAATAGCAGATTTCCGACGGCTTCCTACGGCTGCCGTCGGAAGCCGTCGGAAAATCACACGACACCCTATGTCGGAAGCCGTCAGAAATACTGCTTCCCGACGCAGTAGTTTCCGACGGCTTTTTCCGACGGCCGCCGACGGCTTCCGACGGCCGCCGACGGTTTTCAGCCGTCGGAAATCATTAATCTTCTTGTAGTGTTTTCGAAAATGAAACTATCATAAGACCTCCCGCCACACACACAATGCAATCGCAGAATTGGAGGAGATTTCTCCTTATGATAGTCAAACATGCTTACTACGCAAAATCATTCGATATTATTATCATTAGTGCATAGTGTCGAAAACCATTTCGAAAATATAATATTAATCTTAGCCAGCATACAACCATTGTTGTATGCCTACTATAGCTACTACGTTCAATAGCAGGTTACCGCCACATTCCATAGCAGGTTATACAACTAAAACCGTACAGGGTTCGTATTGTTTCTTTGGATTTCCAACAAATGATCAGGCTAAGGAACTTCCTTACCGAAATAGAAACGCCTCTGGAAAGACGCCCCGGATCCTAACCGGATCTTCGCAAACAAAAGGCCGACGCTACCTCACACTGTACAGCTGTAACTAGGTAACTAACACACTGACGCTACCTCACGCTGTACAGCTGTAACTAGGTAACTAACACACGAGCTATGTCATCCCCCGGTCGTTACCGACCTTTATCCGCGGGATCCCGAAAACCAACAAAGCAACATCATACAGTAATAAATTACCGTGTCCACATGAGTTAAGTATCTGGGCTCCATACCATGATACCACCCTTTATCCAGAAGGAAATGACATACCCTAGGGGCGCTACCCCTATAAACCTTTGTCGCAACATTCCTGTTTCGACCATTACCGGGTTGTGAGGCTCGACGAAGTCTCGTCCACAAAGCCACGGTTTTTCACAAAGCCACGCTTTGATCAATAAAATGATCAGCAGCACTTCGTATGCCACATTACCAAATTGGGAATGTATCACTAGTAACCATCAACTACATAACCTCTGAGCTCGTACGTCTCAGAGAAGGGTGTTAAGCTAAGAGAATAAATTCTCCGCCACCAACAGAAATGTATTTGATAGAAACCAGCTTTACATCTCAAAGTGTAACGTCAGACACACATCCATACAAGTCTGTTCCGGGTTCGAACAGAACCGAAGGCACTTCCAAAGAAGCCCTTGCAAATCCGGGTATTCACAATCTCGATCGGACTTCCCATCACTTAGGGAATCTCTATACCGGAGCCATGATGCAGAGAAAATCGATAGGTCATCATATCACTCTCGCAAATACCCGGTCTTCACCACCGGTCTTCAAATGCTATCCATATCGTCGTATCACTATTCGGAATGGGTTATATGACACAAAGGTCCTCTCCCGGCTAAACCGAATAACGAGCGCAATTAAAAAATCATATGGATACTGGGGTCTCAGTTAAATCACAGCTTAAAGCCCAAAACTTTTCATTCGAATGGTTAAAACAAATTACCATTTCCAATCTTTTAAACAAAAAGATTCAATTCACAAAGTTTACCCCGTTCACAAAGATTCATTCATACAATTCAAATCGATTTCCAATTCAATTGAATTAACTCGTTAATTCTTTAAATCAAGATTTAACTTATAGCTTTCAAAACTCGTTTCCAAGATTCATTCATAGTCTTCCAAAACAATTCCATTTCAAGTTAGATTAATTCATCCGGTCTTTGAAATCAAAGACTCATTTCATAGTTTTCAAAACATTCCAATTCTATTTCAAACTTGAAATTCTTTCAACACAAATTGGAAATTCATTACTTTTGTGAAAGCTTTTACTATTTGAAAACAAATAGTTTCATTTCAGAAAAATCCAGTTATATTTACACGAGTTAAAACCCTTGAATTAAATTTAAGTTCCCAATCAATACTTTTAAAATGGTTTAACCCATATATAACTTGTACATCATCTTTAACCCCTAGTTTCAAATCATAGAATTCAATTTCAAACTTGAATTAAATTTTAAATCAAATTATTTAAATTTTCAAAACTCGATTAAGTTATTTAAAATAACTTTTATCTTTGAAATTCCATTTCAAAAGCTTGTCATATTAAACCCCAATTTCCAATTTCAAAATCAATTGAAATTAAAATTTCAATTTCAAAAATATTAAATTTAAATCATCTATGACTTAACCGATTTCCACGTGAAATCCATATTTGTGTGTGTATGGTGTAGTCCAGGGGTTTTACACAATAGTGCACAACATCAATCATCACAGATATATCGATAAGCGGTATAACCCATAACGCTTATCTTCATTCACAGATTCATAGATAAAATAAATTTATCAATCACAAAGATTCATCATTACAATTCGATGTGGGTTTCGGATAACCAACTGGAATCCGACTCCCTGTCGCATCGAAATTCAAATGTCGTTTACGGGCCAAAGGTTTCATATATTCACATAGTAATATATCACAGAAATAGAAATTTCAGATCACAACATAAATCAGGGTATATCACAAAGCATCATATATCAGGGATATCAAACAATTCAACATTCCATAGAATCCAAACATTCATAAGGCCAATTAATTGTCTGGTTAATTCAAATCAGATTAATCTTATGAATTTCTAATTCTGGTTAATTAACATCAATAATTTACAAATCATTTTGATTAATTATTCCTTAATCATTTATTAATTAGCCATTAATAATAAATAAATTAACTTTTAATTATAATTCATCAACCTTTAATTATTAAATAATTAACCTTTAATTATTTAATTCACCATTTAATTAATTATCATTAATTAATTACTTTAATTAATTATGTCTCAATTAATTATCATTCCTTAATCATCTTCATTAATTAATCAACCTTCAAATTAATTAATTATTCTCGAATTAATCACCTTAATTAATTAATCACATTAATTAATTCTTCGTTTAAATTAATTATCCTTTAGGTACTTGATTAATTAATCTTTAATCAATAATTATCCATCCTTAATTACTTTAAAACAAACAACTAAAGAAAAAAAACATTTAACTTTAACATTTAAGTCTTTGAAAATTTGTTCAAAACCCGATGAATAAATTTAATAAATACTTATTCTTTGAAAACTTTATTATCATTCCATTAAAAACTCATTCACTTTAAATACAGTTTTAAAAACTTGCCCAAACATAAAACTATGCTTTCCTTTTACATTTTAAAACCTGGAACAAGATTTCCTTTCAAAATGTTAAAACCTGGTATTTAACGAGACAACCCCGAGCCAATTAGACAAAGTTTTCGAGTTTGACTTCGAGTCTGTTGCTACTTCCCCCCAAATCTCGCGTTCGTTCTCCTTCTTCCCCAACCTTCCTTCAACACCTGATGCACAACGTGCACAGCGCACGTGCCCCATCGATTCCGACCACCGTAGGCCATCGTGACTATCCTTGACGACCATACGAACCCACGCGAACCTCTTCGAACACTCAGCTCACAAAATAATCACGCGAAACAAAATTCGATCATTGATCGAGAACTGGACCCAAACTCAACCCACAAAACCTCCCAACGCCGTCGACCACGTTGACTGAAATTTCCAGAACCTCTTCCAGAGCATCGCCGTGTCACCACGCCACCATCCTCCATCTCGCGATCGAATCTGACGAACCATAGACGCCGAGATCATATTGACAACATAACTTGTCAAAAACTACCCTCAAACCCTAGTTCGCCCTCGTCCTCACGACACGATCACCAGAAAATTCACCACCCATTTTTCCAATGATCATCTCCCCTAAAGCTACCATCAACCCAAAACTTATCGAACCTCAGCACGCCGATTATCGGAAATCGATAGTATTCCCAAAATCTATTAACTTAGCATAACTCGATAAATACAGCATTAAAAATCATGACTTGAATTTTAAAATTCATCATTTGATATCATGAAACTGGTTATGGAATTTAAACATGAATTTTAGCCCATTGGTTTTCGACTTATTTTTAGTCCATCACTATATTCCTTTATTTTGAAATATTTACTACCTGTAAATCTTTAAAACCATCTTAAAAATTTATAAAACCCTGTTAAAATCCTTTTCCTTTCAGATATCTCAAGTCTAAACTAATTTATTTGAAAGATATAAATTTTTATATAAAAAAAAATTAGAACCAGTTATATTCAACAGAACAGAGGTATGAATATACAGGAACTCAACTTACCCAGATCTATCCCAAATACAAACGTGCATTCATGGCCAATTTTTTTTTTTATATATATAAACATATGTATATATTATCACAACACAAATCTTTCACAAGAATCAAAGTTTAATCACTGATGAAAACAAAGAAGTCTGGAAAAAAATAAACAAAGTTGCTCACCAGTTTATTTAAAAATGAAGAACAGAGCAGCCCTTATTTGAAACAGGCTTTTGAAAACTTTAAAAACTGGAAAATTGCTAACTGGAACTCCTCTAAATCTCCTGGTTTGTTTTGAGTTGAACTGAAGATTCAGTTGATAATGTATTTACTGGAATGCTAAGCTTCTTCTTTTTTTCTTTTTGTAAACGAAATAAAATAGAGAAAGGTAGCTATAGAACAAATGTTTATACAAGATGTTTACAGCGTTGTACAAGATTATTAAATGGAGTCAGTGATTTTTTTTTTCTATAGAGGGGGCTGAAATGAGATATAAAATGTACTAAAGATACAAACATTTAATGCTTATGTCCTTATGTCTTCAAATTTATCTCTTACTTTACATTTCGTATGGTACTTATACCTTTGTATATATATTATGTGTACATACTCATTTAATACTCCCTGTACAAGCATGAAGATATGTTTCCCTTTATACTTTGTTTCACAGCCTACATGCATACTTTACTTAACATATCTTACTGTCTTCTTATGCAAGCCATGGATTTTTATATTCTTGTTTGAATGTCTACTTTATATTATAAAACTTATTCTATCTATATCTCTGTTTATACAAGTGTTAATTGTTATTATTTTATATTTTCATTTCACATTCTTATATAACTATAAATTTATTGGAAATATTTGTTTAACATCAATGCAAATTTTTGTTTCCTTTTAAAGTTCAACTATCTGATATTTTATTTACTCATTTATTATTTATTTTCAAATATCCAATGTATTTATTCTATACTTTTATATCATATATTTGTATATACATATATACTCACATATATATACATATATATACAATATTTTAAATTTACATGATTCATCCAAAAATTTATTCGAAGATCGTGGAAACTCGCATCACTTAAATCGATTTATTTCACAAATTTTATTCGAAAATTCTTTAAATTATCAATTTAAATTTGTATAAAATTCGGGGTCGTTACAGACTTCCCCCCTTATTAAAAATAACATCATCCAACAACATAAAACTCTAAACGCTGTCTTTTCATGCATACCCCCTTATTAAAAAAACATTTCCAACAGCATAAAAACTCCAAACGCTGTATTTTCATGCATACCCCCCTTATTAAAAAAACTTCTTCAAACAGTATAAAAACTCTAAACGCTGTCGTTTCATGCATACCCCCCTTATTAAAAAAACATCTTCCAACAACATAAAATCTCTGAACGCTGTCTTTTCATGCATACCCCACTTATTAAAAAAAACATCTTCCAACAGCATAAAAACTCTAAACGCTGTCTTTTCATGCATACCCCCTTATTAAAAAAAAACATCTTCCAACAGCATAAAAACTCTAAACGTTGTCTTTTATGCATACCCCCTTATTAAAAAAAACATCTTCCAACAGCTTAAAAACTCTAAACGCTGTCTTTTCATGCATACCACTCTTATTAAAAAAACATCTTCCATCAGCATAAAACTCTAAACGTTGTCTTTTCATGCATACCCCCATTCTAAAAAAACATCTTCCAACAGCATAAAAAGTTTAAACGCTGTCTTATCATGCATACACCTCTTATTAAAAAAAACATCTTCCAACAGGATAAAAACTCTAAACGCTGTCTTTTCATGCATGCCTCCCTTATTAAAAAAAACATCTTCCAACAGCATAAAATCTCTGAATGCTGTCTTTTCATGCATACCCCCCTTATTAAAAAAACATCTTCCAACAGCATAAAAACTCTAAATGCTATCTTTTCATGCATATCCCCTTATTAAAAAAAACATCTTCCAACAGCATAAAAACTCTAAACGCTGTCTTTTCATGCATACCCCCCTTATTAAAAAAAACATCTTCCAACAGCATAAAAACTCTAAACGCTGTCTTTTATGCATACCCTCTTATTAAAAAAACATCTTCCAATAGCAGAAAAACTCTAAACGCTGTCTTTTCATGCATACCACTCTTATTAAAAAAACATCATCCAACAGCATAAAAACTCTAAACGCTGTCTTTTATGCATACCCCTTTATTAAAAAAACATCTTCCAACAGTAGAAAAACTCTAAACGCTGTCTTTTCATGCATAACTCTTATTAACAAAATATCATCCAACAGCATAAAAACTCTAAACGCTGTGTTTTCATGCATACCCCCTTATTAAAAAAAACATCTTCCAACCGCATAAAAACTCTAAACGCTGTCTTTTAATGCATACGCCCTTATTGAAAAAACATCTTCCAACAGCATAAAAACTCTAACGCTGTCTATTCATGCATACCCCCCTTATTAAAAAAAACATCATCCAATAGCATAAAAACTCCAAACGCAGTCTTTTCATGCATACCCCCTTATTAAAAAAAACATCTTCCAACAGCATAAAAACTCTAAACGTTGTCTTTTCCTACATACCCCCCTTATTAAAAAAAACATCTTCCAACAGCATAAAAACTCGAAACGCTGTATTTTCATGCATACCCCCCTTATTAAAAAAACATCTTCCAACAGCATAAAAACTCCAAACGTTGTCTTTTCATGCATACCCCCTTATTAAAAAAAACATCTTCCAACAGCATAAAAACTCTAAACGCTGTCTTTTATGCATACCCTCTTATTAAAAAAACATCTTCCAACAGCATAAAACTCTAAACGCTGTCTTTTCATGCATACCCCCATTCTAAAAAAACATCTTCCAACAGCATAAAAACTTTAAACGCTGTCTTTTCATGCATACCCCTCTTATTAAAAAAAAAACATCTTCCAACAACATAAAAACTATAAACGCTGTCTTTTCATGCATACCCCCCTTATAAAAAAAAACATCTTCCAACAGCATAAAATCTCTGAACGCTGTCTTTTCATGCATACCCCCCTTATTGAAAAAAACATCTTCCAACAGCATAAAAACTCTAAACGCTGTCTTTACATGCATACCCCTTATTAAAAAAACATCTTCCAACAACATAAAAACTCCAAACGCTGTCTTTTATGCATACCCCCTTATTAAAAAAACATCTTCCAACAGTAGAAAAACTCTAAACGCTGTCTTTTCATGCATAACTCTTATTAACAAAACATCATCCAACAGCATAAAAACTCTAAACGCTGTGTTTTCATGCATACCCCCTTATTAAAAAAAACATCTTCCAACCGCATAAAAACTCTAAACGCTGTCCTTTCATGCATATCCCCTTATGAAAAAAAACATCTTCCAACAGCATAAAAACTCAAAACGCTGTCTTTTCATGAATACACCCCTTATTAAAAAAAACATCTTCCAACAGCATAAAAACTCTAAACGATGTCTTTTCATGCATACCCCCTTTATTAAAAAACATCTTCCAACAGCATAAAAACTCTAAACGCTGTCTTTTTTTGCATACCCCCCTTATTAAAAAAACATCTTCCAACAGCATAAAAACTCAAAACGCTGTCTTTTCATGCATACCCCCATTGTTAAAAAAAACATCTTCCAACAGCATAAAAACTCTAAACGCTGTCTTTTCATGTATACTCCCCTTCTTAAAAAAACATCTTCCAACAGCATAAAAACTCTAAACGCTGTCTTTTCATGCATACACCCTTATTAAAAAAACATCTTCCAACAGCATAAAAACTCTAAACGATGTCTATTCTTGCATACCCCCCTTATTAAAAAAAACATCATCCAACAGCATAAAAACTCTAAACGCTGTCTTTTCATGCATACCCCCTTATTAAAAAAAACATCTTCCAACAGCATAAAAACTCGAAACGTTGTCTTTTCCTGCATACCCCCCTTATTAAAAAACATCTTCCAACAGCATAAAAACTCTAAACGCTGTATTTTCATGCATACCCCCCTTATTAAAAAAACATCTTCCAACAGTATAAAAACTCTAAACGCTGTCTTTTTATGCATACTCCCCTTCTTAAAAAAAACATCTTCCAACAGCATAAAAACTCTAAACGTTGTCTTTTCATGCATACACCCTAATTAAAAAAAACATCTTCCAACAGCAGAAAAACTCTAAACGATGTCTATTCATGCATACACCCCTTATTAAAAAAACATCATCCAACAGCATAAAAACTCTAAACGCTGTCTTTTCATGCATACCCCCTTATTAAAAAAAACATCTTCCAACAGCATAAAAACTCTAAACGTTTTCTTTTCCTACATACCCCTCTTATTAAAAAAACATCTTCCAACAACATAAAAACTCTAAACGCTGTCTTTTTACGCATACTCCCCTTCTTAAAAAAAACATCTTCCAACAGCATAAAAACTCTAAACGCTGTCTTTTCATGCATACACCCTAATTAAAAAAACATCTTCCAACAGCAGAAAAACTCTAAACGATGTCTATTCATGCATACCCCCCTTATTAAAAAAACATCATCCAACAGCATAAA
This sequence comes from Allium fistulosum, assembly GCA_030737815.1. Taxonomy (NCBI): domain Eukaryota; kingdom Viridiplantae; phylum Streptophyta; class Magnoliopsida; order Asparagales; family Amaryllidaceae; genus Allium; species Allium fistulosum. The sequence goes on from JASFAW010000018.1 coordinate 6,516,015, forward strand.
AACTCTAAACGCTGTCTTTTCATGCATACCCCCTTATTAAAAAAACATCTTCCAACGACATAAAAACTATAAACGTTGTCTTTTCATGCATACACCCTTATTAAAAAAACATCTTCCAACAGCATAAAAACTCTAAACGATGTCTATTCTTGCATACCCCCCTTATTAAAAAAAACATCATCCAACAGCATAAAAACTTTAAACGCTGTCTTTTCATGCATACCCCCTTATTAAAAAAACATCTTCCAACAACATAAAAACTCGAAACGTTGTCTTTTTCTGCATACCCCCCTTATTAAAAAAACATCTTCCAACAGCATAAAAACTCTAAACGCTGTATTTTCATGCATACCCCCCTTATTAAAAAAACATCTTCCAACAGTATAAAAACTCTAAACGCTGTCTTTTCATGCATACCCCCCTTATTAAAAAAACATCTTCCAACAGCATAAAATCTCTAAACGCTGTCTTTTCATGCATACCCCTCTTATTAAAAAAAACAACTTCCAACAGCATAAAAACTCCAAACGCTGTCTTTTCATGCATACCCCCTTATTAAAAAAACATCTTCCAACAGCATAAAAACTCTAAACGCTGTCTTTTATGCATACCCTCTTATTAAAAAAAACATCTTCCAACAGCAAAAAAACTCTAAACGTTGTCTTTTCATGCATACCACTCTTATTAAAAAAACATCTTTCAACAGCATAAAACTCTAAACGCTGTCTTTTCATGCATACCCCCATTCTAAAAAAACATCTTCCAACAGCATAAAAACTCTAAACGCTGTCTTTTCATGCATACCCCTCTTATTAAAAAAAACATCTTCCAACAGCATTAAAACTCTAAACGCTGTCTTTTCATGCATACCCCCCTTATTAAAAAAAAACATCTTCCAACAGCATAAAATCTCTGAACACTGTCTTTACATGCATACCCCCCTTATAAAAAAAACATCTTCCAACAGCATAAAAACTCTAAACGCTGTCTTTACATGTATACCCCTTATTAAAAAAACATCTTCCAACAGCATAAAAACTCTAAACGTTGTCTTTTATGCATACCCCCTTATTAAAAAGACATCTTCCAACAGTAGAAAAACTCTAAACGCTGTCTTTTCATGCATACCACTCTTATTAACAAAACATCATCCAACAGCATAAAAACTCTAAACGCTGTGTTTTCATGCATACCCCCTTATTAAAAAAAACATCTTCCAACCGCATAAAAACTCTAAACGCTGTCTTTTTGTAACGACCCGGAATTTTCGAACTCGAAAATTCTGGATAGTTAGGAGAAAAAGAAAAGAGATAGAAGAAAGAAACAGAACAAGACATAGATTCTCACATTCGCAGCGGATCAAAATACAATATCAAATAATAATATCAGTTATACAAAGAAACTGTATCTGTTAATTTATATTCGATACATCAGAGTTACAACCATTTACAAATAGACTAGACAGTTATATTAACCTGCCCATACTACTATCAATATAACTCTCAAATACACAGCGGAATACACTCCATACGTTCCTGCCATCCAGCTCGCCTCCTGAGCTCCAGAACGTCCTTACCTGGAAATCTGTAATACTCGGTCTGACCCGAGCATTACATCAAAGTAACACCCGAGTCAGGCTGGAAACCAGCGTGAGTAAACTTATCTAACATGAAATTCCAATTCATAGATCTTATATAAAATCAGGGTAACTCGTATCTTCTACGAGTTCTTACTTATTAAATTCAAACAATTTATTCACAAAATAATATCTAAGTATCGTTACTTAGTTCCAAAGATCCAGATTACTCAATTATTTCATCCCAGCCTATTTGATTTACAAATCAAATCTATAAAGAATTATAGATTACTAATCGAAGTGGTTTCGGGTATTTACTAATACCCGACCCCGGCCTCTTCGAATCCAATGTTCTTTTAAACCCAAGATATTCAAGTGAAATACAATTCAACTTTAAATACAAGATGTCACTTATACACAGCAATTCATCAACGATAGATCACCATGCTATCACTATCTATCAAACATATCATATCAGAGATATCAACCAATTCAAGGTATTTACATCATTCAATCATTTATAAGCAAGATTGATCACTTCCAAAATTAAATTAATTTATCTCAAATTAAATTAATCATTAACTTTAATCACTTGGATTTCCTTTACTTAACATTAACTTATTTACAAATCAATTAATTAATCATCTTTTAATTATCTATTAATCATCCATAATTACTTCCATTAAGTAATTATCCATAGGTTAATTATCCTTAATTAATTAATGACAAAATTAATTTAATTGCTCTTAAACCTTGCTTACTTAACATTAATTAATTACAAACCATTTTAATTAATTGTTCTTTAATCATTTATAAATAAATTAACTAACCTTTAATTATTTAATATTCCTAAATTAATTACATCAATTAATTAACCATTTAATTAATTATCCTTAATCAATTACAATACACAAATTCTTAATCACTTTCATAATCACATTTGAAAACACTAATGAATTTATTTAATTAATTATCCTAATAATTTTTCAAAACCAAAACAATTAAAAAAAATCAAAGACATTTGGCTTTATAATTTAATTATTGGAACTTGTTTAAGAATTTTCACTTTGCTTTTGATTTTAAAACCTGCAATTCCTTATTTCTTTTAAACGGGTTAACAAAAAAAACAAAACCCGAGCCCATGACCACAAATACTCGCGTCATTTACCCAAATTCTCGAGAACGTCTTCGAGTAACCCACACGCTTCTCTTCTCCGAGTATTTCCGCGAATTCTTCGAGTCGAACCCGATACTTCATCTTCTTCCCTGATTCGAACGAACGAACCCAGAGTACATCATGCACATGTGCACATGTACGAGCGAACGACGCTACTCCGGTCATCGCTGCCATCGCTGGCAAGTCGACCCCGACCCCTTTCATCGTTCCGACCACCCAGTTCCACACTCGAGACTGTAAAACGAGATCGAGCAAGTCGAGCCACAACAGGAACCAAACCCGATCGCAAAACATCACCCTGCACCGCCACCTCCGACCACTAAAGACTCCGGCTCCACGTCCAGACCTTCGCCACATGAGCATCTCCCTATTCCCCCTACTCCAGCTCAGCTCGATGCCGCCACGACGTCGTATTTGCCAAGGAAACCCCCTCGACCAAAAACATGAACTAAACCCTATTCTGGCATCGCCGCGCCACCACGAGAGTCTTAAAATCAAACTCCCAATTTTCTCACGACCACCTATCCACGAACTATCTTCCGCCATAAACCCACCGTCCACAACCCACGTGAACACCGGAATTCGAGCAAAGTCTCGTTCCCGATCAACTCACCAATTCTCCATAATTACTAACTTAAAAATCCTAATATTGTTATCAAAATTTATCAATTTCGAAAACGAATTCGATGATGTAAACCAACGTGGAAATCGAACAAATCAAATTTCTGACCTTAATTTATATTCACTGTTCTTTTCTCATTTCCAGTAATCCCACTTATTATATATACTTAATGATATTTTTAAAAATAGCATCTGACTATTACTAACATTTTTCCTTTAAGGATCCTAACCTAAAAGAATCTAGAGGATGAGAATTTGGATTTTGAATAAGTTTTGTATCCTGTAAACTAAGAACAGAGGCAATATATTCATATGTACAAACCTGCACACATATATCTTCATATCTACAGACATGTAAGCATATATTTTTTTTTTTTCATACTTCAAGGATTATCACATACTAATCTAGATATAAACAGTTTAAGATTAATCAAGGTAGTTTACTCACCTTTAATGCTGGAACAGAGAACACAGGCCACATTCAATTTTTGAAATCTGGAATTTGATTTTGAAATCGAACAGCAGCTTGAATTTTTGAACTTGATTAAGTTGAGTTGATTTATCTCCTTGCATGATCTAAGGTTTCATCAAATGATTTAAAACTGATGTTGAATTTGCTTTCATTTCCTCAGATTTCCAGTTTTCTTCTATGATTTGATTTCCAGATTTTATCTTCTTTCATTTTTTTTTTTATCTTTGTTTCTTTCAGATTTGTATTACAGTTTTGGTTGAAAATGAAGAAAGAAATTTGCTGAAAATAAAACTCTTTGTTTCTTTTACAATTAAATTTTAAATTTAATTATTAAAGAGAAGGACATTTGTCTATCCTATGTTCCCATTATCTTACACCTATGCACAATGATTCACAAGTGTCATTAACATACATTAAAAGTTTACAAGTGTTAAAATGTTTTATTAATATTTACAAAAGTTATTTTCTAATGTTTTATTAATGTTTTAAATATTATTTTCCTTTTTAATAATTTATTTAAGCTATATACATGTATTTAAGTAATATTTATATAATTATAAAATGTGTATATTTAAATTTTATACTTATAGTTTTAAAAGATATTCACATATCAAAGCTTTCTGTTTATTTACATATATACTAACTATATCTATTCCCAAGTATATAAAAGAAAAGTATATTTATTTTTTTAAATCTTTAATTAAATCTCACCTTATATATTTACAAACCAACCTTACATTACATATATAAATTTTAAAACATAACTTTCAATACAATATATATAAACCTATATATTATTATATTAGAAAATTATTCTTATTAACTTTAAAAATATAGAGTTTTTAAAATCCAATTTATTTTTAAGATATTTATCAATTTGAATTTCAAATTCAAATTCAAACTCAATTTAGAATCAGCTCATAATAACACATATTTAATTTGCTCAACTTATAAATATAAATATTTATTTGATCAGATTCGTTTGTTCAATCTATAATTCAGTATTTCTATTAATTTACCCAATTATTATATCAATTACAGATGTCCAGAAATCCGGGTTATCACATTCCTCCCCCCTTAAAATCTTTTCGTCCTCGAAAAGGAACGAAGACATAATTTTATTCAATACTTAAAATTAGATAAATTATTCTTATAAACTTTAAAAATATAGAGTTTTTAAAATCCAATTTATTTTTAAGATATTTATCAATTTGAATTTCAAATTCAAATTCAAACTCAATTTAGAATCAGCTCATAATAACACATATTTAATTTGCTCAACTTATAAATATAAATATTTATTTGATCAGATTCGTTTGTTCAATCTATAATTCAGTATTTCTATTAATTTACCCAATTATTATATCAATTACAGATGTCCAGAAATCCGGGTTATCACACTTTTCATGCATACGCCCTTATTGAAAAAACATCTTCCAACAGCATAAAAACTCTAAACGCTGTATATTCATGCATACCCCCCTTATTAAAAAAAACATCATCCAACAGCATAAAACTCTAAACGCTGTCTTTTCATGCATACCCCCTTATTAAAAAAAAATTTTTCCAACAGCATAAAAACTCTTAACGCTGTATTTTCATGCATACCCCCCTTATTAAAAAAACATCTTCCAACAGTATAAAAACTCTAAACGCTGTCGTTTCATGCATACCCCGCTTATTAAAAAAAACATCTTCCAACAGCATAAAATCTCTAAACGCTGTCTTTTCATGCATACCCTCCTTATTAAAAAAAACATCTTCCAACAGCATAAAAACTCTAAACGCTGTCTTTTCATGCATACCCTCTTATTAAAAAAAACATCTTCCAACAGCATAAAAACTCTAAACGCTGTCTTTTATGCATACCCCATTATTAAAAAAAACATCTTCCAACAGCTTAAAAACTCTAAACGCTGTCTTTTCATGCATACCACTCTTATTAAAAAAACATCTTCCATCAGCATAAAACTCTAAACGCTGTCTTTTCTTGCATACCCCATTCTAAAAAAACATCTTCCAACAGCATAAAAACTTTAGACGCTGTCTTTCCATGCATACCCCTCTTATTAAAAAAAACATCTTCCAACAGCATAAAAACTCTAAACGCTGTCTTTTCATGCATACCTCCCTTATTAAAAAAACATCTTCCAACAGCATAAAATCTTTGAACGCTGTCTTTTCATGCATACCCCCCTTATTAAAAATAACATCTTCCAACAGCATAAAAACTCGAAACGCTATATTTTCATGCATATCCCCTTATTAAAAAAACATCTTCCAACAGCATAAAAACTCAAAACGCTGTCTTTTCATGAATACCCCCCTTATTAAAAAAAACATCTTCCAACAGCATAAAAACTCTAAACGCTGTCTTTTCATGCATACTCCCCTTATTAAAAAAAACATCTTCCAACACTCTAAACGTTGTCTTTTCATGTATACCCCTCTTATTAAAAAAACATCTTCCAACAGCATAAAAACTCTAAACGCTATCTTTTCATGCATATCCCCTTATTAAAACAAACATCTTCCAACAGCATAAAAACTCAAAACGCTGTCTTTTCATGAATACCCCCCTTATTAAAAAAAACATCTTCCAACAGCATAAAAATTCTAAACGCTGTCTTTTCATGCATACCCCCCTTATTAAAAAACATCTTCCAACAGCATAAAAACTCTAAACGCTGTCTTTTCATGCATACCCCCCTTATTAAAAAAACATCTTCCAACTGCATAAAAACTAAAAACGATGTCTTTTCATGCATACCCCCATTGTTAAAAAAACATCTTCCAACAGCATAAAAACTCTAAACGCTGTCTTTTATGCATACCCCCTTATTAAAAAAACATCTTCCAACAGCTTAAAAACTCTAAACGCCGTCTTTTCATGCATACCACTCTTATTAAAAAAAACATCTTCCATCAGCATAAAACTCTAAACGCTGTCTTTTCATGCATACCCCATTCTAAAAAAAACATCTTCCAACAGCATAAAAACTCTAAACGTTGTCTTTTCATGTATACCCCCCTTATTAAAAAAAACATCTTCCAACAGCATAAAAACTCTAAACGCTATCTTTTCATGCATATCCCCTTATTAAAAAAACATCTTCCAACAGCATAAAAACTCAAAACGCTGTCTTTTCATGCATACCCCCCTTATTAAAAAAGAACATCTTCAAACAGCATAAAAACTCAAAACGCTGTCTTTTCATGCATACCCCCATTGTTAAAAAAAACATCTTCCAACAGCATAAAAACTCTAAACGCTGTCTTTTCATGCATACCCCCCTTATTAAAAAAACATCTTCCAACAGGATAAAAACTCTAAACGTTGTCTTTTCATGCATACCCCCCTTATTAAAAAAGAACATCTTCCAACAGCATAAAAACTCAAAACGCTGTCTTTTCATGCATACCCCGATTGTTAAAAAAAACATCTTCCAACAGCATAAAAACTCTAAATGCTGTCTTTTCATGCATACCCCCCTTATTAAAAAACATCTTCCAACAGCATAAAAACTCTAAACGCTGTCTTTTCATGCATACACCCTTATTAAAAAAAATATCTTCCAACAGCATAAAAACTCTAAACGATGTCTATTCATGCATACCCCCCTTATTAAAAAAACATCATCCAACAGCATAAAAACTCTAAACGCTGTCTTTTCATGCATACCCCCTTATTATAAAACATCTTCCAACAGCATAAAAACTCTAAACGCTGTCTTTTCATGCATACCCCTTATTAAAAAAGAACATCTTCCAACAGCATAAAAACTCAAAACGCTGTCTTTTCATGCATACCCCCATTGTTAAAAAAAACGTCTTCCAACAGCATAAAAACTCTAAACCCTGTCTTTTCATGCATACTCCCCTTCTTAAAAAAACATCTTCCAACAGCATAAAAACTCTAAACGCTATCTTTTCATGCATACACCCTTATTAAAAAAACATCTTCCAACAGCATAAAATCTCTAAACGCTGTCTATTCATGCATACCCCCCTTATTAAAAAAAACATCATCCAACAGCATAAAAACTCTAAACGCTGTATTTTCATGCATACCCCCTTATTAAAAAAAACAACTTCCGACAGCATAAAAACTCTAAACGTTGTCTTTTCATGCATACCCCTTTATTAAAAAAACATCTTCCAACAGCATAAAAACTCTAAACACTGTATTTTCTTGCATACCCCCCTTATTAAAAAAACTTCTTCCAACAGTATAAAAACTATAAACGCAGTCTTTTCATGCATACTCCCCTTATTAAAAAAAAACATCTACCAACAACATAAAATCTCCAAACACTGTATTTTCTTGCATACCCCCCTTATTAAAAAAACATCTTCCAACAGTATAAAAACTATAAACGCTGTCTTTTCATGCATACCCCCCTTATTAAAAAAACATCTACCAACAACATAAAATCTCTGAACGCTGTCTTTTCATGCATACCCCCCTTATTAAAAAAGAACATCTTCAAACAGCATAAAAACTCTAAACGCTGTGTTTTCATGCATACCCCTTTATTAAAAAAAACATCTTCCAACAACATAAAAACTCTAAACGCTGTCTTTTATGCATACCCCCTTATTCAAAAAACATCTTCCAACAGCATAAAAACTCTAAACGCTGTCTTTTCATGCATACCACTCTTATTAAAAAAACATCTTCCAACAGCATAAAAACTCCGAACGCTGTCTTTTCATGCATACTCCCCTTATTAAAAAAAACATCTTCCAACAGGATAAAAACTCTAAACGCTGTCTTTTCATGCATACCCCCCTTATTAAAAAAAACATCTTCCAACCGCATAAAAACTCTAAACGCTGTCTTTTCATGCATATCCCCTTATTAAAAAAACATCTTCCAACAGCATAAAAACTCTAAACTCTGTCTTTTCATGCATACCCCCCTTATTAAAAAATATCTTCCAACAGCATAAAAACACTAAACGCTGTCTTTTCATGCATACCCCCCTTATTAAAAAAAACATCTTACAATAGCATAAAAACTCAAAACGCTGTCTTTTCATGCATGCCCCCATTGTTAAAAAAAACATCTTCCAACAACATAAAAACTCTAAACGCTGTCTTTTTATGCATACCCCCCTTCTTAAAAAAAACATCTTCCAACAGCATAAAAACTCTAAACGCTGTCTTTTCATGCATACCCCCTTATTAAAAAAAAAGCTTCCGACAGCATAAAAACTCTAAACGTTGTCTTTTCATGCATACCCCCTTATTAAAAAAACATCTTCCAACAGCATAAAAACTCTAAACACTGTATTTTCTTGCATACCCCCCTTATTAAAAAAACATCTTCCAACAGTATAAAAACTATAAACGCTGTCTTTTCATGCATACCCCCCTTATTAAAAAAAAACATCTACCAACAACATAAAATCTCTAAACACTGTATTTTCTTGCATACCCCCCTTATTAAAAAAACATCTTCCAACAGTATAAAAACTATAAACGCTGTCTTTTCATGCATACCCCCCTTATTAAAAAAACATCTACCAACAACATAAAATCTCTGAACGCTGTCTTTTCATGCATACCCCCCTTATTAAAAAAAACATCTTCCAACAGCATAAAAACTCTAAACGCTGTGTTTTCATGCATACCCCCTTATTAAAAAAACAGCTTCCAACAACATAAAAACTCTAAACGGTGTCTTTTATGCATACCCCCTTATTCAAAAAACATCTTCCAACAGCATAAAAACTCTAAACGCTGTATTTTCATGCATACCACTCTTATTAAAAAAACATCTTCCAACAGCATAAAAACTCCGAACGCTGTCTTTTCATGCATACTCCCCTTATTAAAAAAAACATCTTCCAACAGGATAAAAACTCTAAACGCTGTCTTTTCATGCATACCCCCCTTATTAAAAAAAACATCTTCCAACCGCATAAAAACTCTAAACGCTGTCTTTTCATGCATATCCCCTTATTAAAAAAACATCTTCCAACAGCATAAAAACTCTAAACTCTGTCTTTTCATGCATACCCCCTTATTAAAAAACATCTTCCAACAACATAAAAACTCTAAACGCTGTCTTTTCATGCATACCCCCCTTATTAAAAAAAACATCTTCCAATAGCATAAAAACTCAAAACGCTGTCTTTTCATGCATACCCCCATTGTTAAAAAAAACATATTCCAACAACATAAAAACTCTAAACGCTGTCTTTTTATGCATACCCCCCTTCTTAAAAAAAACATCTTCCAACAGCATAAAAACTCTAAACGCTGTCTTTTCATGCATACACCCTAATTAAAAAAAACATCTTCCAACAGCAGAAAAACTCTAAACGATGTCTATTCATGCATACCCCCCTTATTAAAAAAACATCATCCAACAACATAAAAACTCTAAACGCTGTCTTTTCATGCATACCCCCTTATTAAAAAAAACATCTTCCAACAGCATAAAAACTCTAAACGTTGTCTTTTCCTGCATGCCCCTCTTATTAAAAAAACATCTTCCAACAGCATAAAAACTCTAAACGCTGTCTTTTCATGCATACCCCCCTTATTAAAAAAACATCTTCCAACAGCATAAAATCTCTGAACGCTGTCTTTTCATGCATACCCCCTTATTAAAAAAACATCTTCCAACAGCATAAAAACTCTAAACGCTGTCTTTTCATTTATCCCTTATTAAAAAAAACATATTCCAACAGCATAAAAACTCTAAACGCTGTCTTTTATGCATACCCCCTTATTAAAAAAAACATCTTCCAACAGCATAAAAACTCTAAACGCTGTCTTTTCATGCATACCACTCTTATTAAAAAAACATTATCCAACAGCATAAAATTCTAAACGCTGTCTTTTCACGCATACCCCCATTCTAAAAAAACATCTTCCAACAGCATAAAAACTCTAAACGTTGCCTTTTCATGCATACCACCTTATTAAAAAAACATCTTCCAACAGCATAAAAACTCTAAACGATGTATTTTCATGCATACCCCCCTTATTAAAAAAACATCTTCCAACAGTATAAAAACTCTAAACGCTCTATTTTCATGCATACCCCACTTATTAAAAAAAACATCTTCCAACAGCATAAAAACTCTAAACGCTGTCTTTTCATGCATACCCCCCTTATTAAAGAAGAACATCTTCAAACCGCATAAAAACTCAAAACGCTGTCTTTTCATGCATACCTCCATTGTTAAAAAAAACATCTTCCAACAGCATAAAAACTCTAAACGCTGTCTTTTCATGCATACCCCCCTTATTAAAAAAGAACATCTTCCAACCGCATAAAAACTCTAAACGCTGTCTTTTCATGCATATCCCCTTATTAAAAAAACATCTTCCAACAGCATAAAAACTCTAAACTTTGTCTTTTCATGCATACCCCCTTATTAAAAAACATCTTCCAACAACATAAAAACTCTAAACGCTGTCTTTTCATGCATACCCCCCTTATTAAAAAAAAACATCTTCCAATAGCATAAAAACTCAAAACGCTGTCTTTTCATGCATACCCCCATTGTTAAAAAAAACATATTCCAACAACATAAAAACTCTAAACGCTGTCTTTTTATGCATACCCCCCTTCTTAAAAAAAAACATCTTCCAACAGCATAAAAACTCTAAACGCTGTCTTTTCATGCATACACCCTAATTAAAAAAAACATCTTCCAACAGCAGAAAAACTCTAAACGATGTCTATTCATGCATACCCCCCTTATTAAAAAAACATCATCCAACAACATAAAAACTCTAAACGCTGTCTTTTCATGCATACCCCCTTATTAAAAAAAACATCTTCCAACAGCATAAAAACTCTAAACGTTGTCTTTTCCTGCATGCCCCTCTTATTAAAAAAACATCTTCCAACAGCATAAAAACTCTAAACGCTGTCTTTTCATGCATACCCCCCTTATTAAAAAAACATCTTCCAACAGCATAAAATCTCTGAACGCTGTCTTTTCATGCATACCCCCTTATTAAAAAAACATCTTCCAACAGCATAAAAACTCTAAACGCTGTCTTTTCATGTATCCCTTATTAAAAAAAACATATTCCAACAGCATAAAAACTCTATACGCTGTCTTTTATGCATACCCCCTTATTAAAAAAAACATCTTCCAACAGCATAAAAACTCTAAACGCTGTCTTTTCATGCATACCACTCTTATTAAAAAAACATTATCCAACAGCATAAAATTCTAAACGCTGTCTTTTCACGCATACCCCCATTCTAAAAAAACATCTTCCAACAGCATAAAAACTCTAAACGTTGCCTTTTCATGCATACCACCTTATTAAAAAAACATCTTCCAACAGCATAAAAACTCTAAACGCTGTATTTTCATGCATACCCCCCTTATTAAAAAAACATCTTCCAACAGTATAAAAACTCTAAACGCTCTATTTTCATGCATACCCCACTTATTAAAAAAAACATCTTCCAACAGCATAAAAACTCTAAACGCTGTCTTTTCATGCATACCCCCCTTATTAAAGAAGAACATCTTCAAACCGCATAAAAACTCAAAACGCTGTCTTTTCATGCATACCTCCATTGTTAAAAAAAACATCTTCCAACAGCATAAAAACTCTAAACGCTGTCTTTTCATGCATACCCCCCTTATTAAAAAAGAACATCTTCCAACAGCATAAAAACTCAAAACGCTGTCTTTTCATGCATACCCTCACTATTAAAAAAAACATCTTCCAACAGCATAAAAACTCTAAACGCTGTCTTTTCATGCATACCCCCCTTATTAAAAAAAACATCTTCCAACAGGATAAAAACTCTAAACGTTGTCTTTTCATGCATACCCCCCTTATTAAAAAAGAACATCTTCCAACAGCATAAAAACTCAAAACGCTGTCTTTTCATGCATACCCCCATTGTTAAAAAAAACATCTTCCAACAGCATAAAAACTCTAAACGCTGCCTTTTCATGCATACCCCCCTTATTAAAAAACATCTTCCAACAGCATAAAAACTCTAAACGTTGTCTTTTCATGCATACTCCCCTTCTTAAAAAAAACATCTTCCAACAGCATAAAAACTCTAAACGCTGTCTTTTCATGCATACACCCCTTCTTAAAAAAAACGTCTTCCAACAGCATAAAAACTCTAAACCCTGTCTTTTCATGCATACTCCCCTTCTTAAAAAAACATCTTCCAACAGCATAAAAACTCTAAACGCTATCTTTTCATGCATACACCCTTATTAAAAAAACATCTTCCAACAGCATAAAATCTCTAAACGCTGTCTATTCATGCATACCCCCCTTATTAAAAAAAACATCATCCAACAGCATAAAAACTCTAAACGCTGTATTTTCATGCATACCCCCTTATTAAAAAAAACAACTTCCGACAGCATAAAAACTCTAAACGTTGTCTTTTCATGCATACCCCTTTATTAAAAAAACATCTTCCAACAGCATAAAAACTCTAAACACTGTATTTTCTTGCATACCCCCCTTATTAAAAAAACATCTTCCAACAGTATAAAAACTATAAACGCAGTCTTTTCATGCATACCCCTCTTATTAAAAAAAACATCTACCAACAACATAAAATCTCCAAACACTGTATTTTCTTGCATACCCCCCTTATTAAAAAAACATCTTCCAACAGTATAAAAACTATAAACGCTGTCTTTTCATGCATACCCCCCTTATTAAAAAAACATCTACCAACAACATAAAATCTCTGAACGCTGTCTTTTCATGCATACCCCCCTTATTAAAAAAGAACATCTTCAAACAGCATAAAAACTCTAAACGCTGTGTTTTCATGCATACCCCCTTATTAAAAAAAACATCTTCCAACAACATAAAAACTCTAAACGCTGTCTTTTATGCATACCCCCTTATTCAAAAAACATCTTCCAACAGCATAAAAACTCTAAACGCTGTCTTTTCATGCATACCACTCTTATTAAAAAAACATCTTCCAACAGCATAAAAACTCCGAACGCTGTCTTTTCATGCATACTCCCCTTATTAAAAAAAACATCTTCCAACAGGATAAAAACTCTAAACGCTGTCTTTTCATGCATACCCCCCTTATTAAAAAAAACATCTTCCAACCGCATAAAAACTCTAAACGCTGTCTTTTCATGCATATCCCCTTATTAAAAAAACATCTTCCAACAGCATAAAAACTCTAAACTCTGTCTTTTCATGCATACCCCCCTTATTAAAAAATATCTTCCAACAGCATAAAAACACTAAACGCTGTCTTTTCATGCATACCCCCCTTATTAAAAAAAACATCTTACAATAGCATAAAAACTCAAAACGCTGTCTTTTCATGCATGCCCCCATTGTTAAAAAAAACATCTTCCAACAACATAAAAACTCTAAACGCTGTCTTTTCATGCATACCCCCTTATTAAAAAAAAAACTTCCGACAGCATAAAAACTCTAAACGTTGTCTTTTCATGCATACCCCCTTATTAAAAAAACATCTTCCAACAGCATAAAAACTCTAAACACTGTATTTTCTTGCATACCCCCCTTATTAAAAAAACATCTTCCAACAGTATAAAAACTATAAACGCTGTCTTTTCATGCATACCCCCTTATTAAAAAAAAACATCTACCAACAACATAAAATCTCTAAACACTGTATTTTCTTGCATACCCCCCTTATTAAAAAAACATCTTCCAACAGTATAAAAACTATAAACGCTGTCTTTTCATGCATACCCCCCTTATTAAAAAAACATCTACCAACAACATAAAATCTCTGAACGCTGTCTTTTCATGCATACCCCCCTTATTAAAAAAAACATCTTCCAACAGCATAAAAACTCTAAACGCTGTGTTTTCATGCATACCCCCTTATTAAAAAAACAGCTTCCAACAACATAAAAACTCTAAACGCTGTCTTTTATGCATACCCCCTTATTCAAAAAACATCTTCCAACAGCATAAAAACTCTAAACGCTGTATTTTCATGCATACCACTCTTATTAAAAAAACATCTTCCAACAGCATAAAAACTCCGAACGCTGTCTTTTCATGCATACTCCCCTTATTAAAAAAAACATCTTCCAACAGGATAAAAACTCTAAACGCTGTCTTTTCATGCATACCCCTCTTATTAAAAAAAACATCTTCCAACCGCATAAAAACTCTAAACGCTGTCTTTTCATGCATATCCCCTTATTAAAAAAACATCTTCCAACAGCATAAAAACTCTAAACTCTGTCTTTTCATGCATACCCCCTTATTAAAAAACATCTTCCAACAACATAAAAACTCTAAACGCTGTCTTTTCATGCATACCCCCCTTATTAAAAAAAACATCTTCCAATAGCATAAAAACTCAAAACGCTGTCTTTTCATGCATACCCCCATTGTTAAAAAAAACATATTCCAACAACATAAAAACTCTAAACGCTGTCTTTTTATGCATACTCCCCTTCTTAAAAAAACATCTTCCAACAGCATAAAAACTCTAAACGCTGTCTTTTCATGCATACACCCTAATTAAAAAAAACATCTTCCAACAGCAGAAAAACTCTAAACGATGTCTATTCATGCATACCCCCCTTATTAAAAAAACATCATCCAACAACATAAAAACTCTAAACGCTGTCTTTTCATGCATACCCCCTTATTAAAAAAAACATCTTCCAACAGCATAAAAACTCTAAACGTTGTCTTTTCCTGCATGCCCCTCTTATTAAAAAAACATCTTCCAACAGCATAAAAACTCTAAACGCTGTCTTTTCATGCATACCCCCCTTATTAAAAAAACATCTTCCAACAGCATAAAATCTCTGAACGCTGTCTTTTCATGCATACCCTCTTATTAAAAAAACATCTTCCAACAGCATAAAAACTCTAAACGCTGTCTTTTCATGTATCCCTTATTAAAAAAAACATATTCCAACAGCATAAAAACTCTAAACGCTGTCTTTTATGCATACCCCCTTATTAAAAAAACATCTTCCAACAGCATAAAAACTCTAAACGCTGTCTTTTCATGCATACCACTCTTATTAAAAAAACATTATCCAACAGCATAAAATTCTAAACGCTGTCTTTTCACGCATACCCCCATTCTAAAAAAACATCTTCCAACAGCATAAAAACTCTAAACGCTGTCTTTTCATGCATACCCCCCTTATTAAAAAAACATCTTCCAACAGGATAAAAACTCTAAACGTTGTCTTTTCATGCATACCCCCCTTATTAAAAAAGAACATCTTCCAACAGCATAAAAACTCAAAACGCTGTCTTTTCATGCATACCCCGATTGTTAAAAAAAACATCTTCCAACAGCATAAAAACTCTAAATGCTGTCTTTTCATGCATACCCCCCTTATTAAAAAACATCTTCCAACAGCATAAAAACTCTAAACGCTGTCTTTTCATGCATACACCCTTATTAAAAAAAATATCTTCCAACAGCATAAAAACTCTAAACGATGTCTATTCATGCATACCCCCCTTATTAAAAAAACATCATCCAACAGCATAAAAACTCTAAACGCTGTCTTTTCATGCATACCCCCTTATTATAAAACATCTTCCAACAGCATAAAAACTCTAAACGCTGTCTTTTCATGCATACCCCTTATTAAAAAAGAACATCTTCCAACAGCATAAAAACTCAAAACGCTGTCTTTTCATGCATACCCCCATTGTTAAAAAAAACGTCTTCCAACAGCATAAAAACTCTAAACCCTGTCTTTTCATGCATACTCCCCTTCTTAAAAAAACATCTTCCAACAGCATAAAAACTCTAAACGCTATCTTTTCATGCATACACCCTTATTAAAAAAACATCTTCCAACAGCATAAAATCTCTAAACGCTGTCTATTCATGCATACCCCCCTTATTAAAAAAAACATCATCCAACAGCATAAAAACTCTAAACGCTGTATTTTCATGCATACCCCCTTATTAAAAAAAACAACTTCCGACAGCATAAAAACTCTAAACGTTGTCTTTTCATGCATACCCCTTTATTAAAAAAACATCTTCCAACAGCATAAAAACTCTAAACACTGTATTTTCTTGCATACCCCCCTTATTAAAAAAACTTCTTCCAACAGTATAAAAACTATAAACGCAGTCTTTTCATGCATACTCCCCTTATTAAAAAAAAACATCTACCAACAACATAAAATCTCCAAACACTGTATTTTCTTGCATACCCCCCTTATTAAAAAAACATCTTCCAACAGTATAAAAACTATAAACGCTGTCTTTTCATGCATACCCCCCTTATTAAAAAAACATCTACCAACAACATAAAATCTCTGAACGCTGTCTTTTCATGCATACCCCCCTTATTAAAAAAGAACATCTTCAAACAGCATAAAAACTCTAAACGCTGTGTTTTCATGCATACCCCTTTATTAAAAAAAACATCTTCCAACAACATAAAAACTCTAAACGCTGTCTTTTATGCATACCCCCTTATTCAAAAAACATCTTCCAACAGCATAAAAACTCTAAACGCTGTCTTTTCATGCATACCACTCTTATTAAAAAAACATCTTCCAACAGCATAAAAACTCCGAACGCTGTCTTTTCATGCATACTCCCCTTATTAAAAAAAACATCTTCCAACAGGATAAAAACTCTAAACGCTGTCTTTTCATGCATACCCCCCTTATTAAAAAAAACATCTTCCAACCGCATAAAAACTCTAAACGCTGTCTTTTCATGCATATCCCCTTATTAAAAAAACATCTTCCAACAGCATAAAAACTCTAAACTCTGTCTTTTCATGCATACCCCCCTTATTAAAAAATATCTTCCAACAGCATAAAAACACTAAACGCTGTCTTTTCATGCATACCCCCCTTATTAAAAAAAACATCTTACAATAGCATAAAAACTCAAAACGCTGTCTTTTCATGCATGCCCCCATTGTTAAAAAAAACATCTTCCAACAACATAAAAACTCTAAACGCTGTCTTTTCATGCATACCCCCTTATTAAAAAAAAAGCTTCCGACAGCATAAAAACTCTAAACGTTGTCTTTTCATGCATACCCCCTTATTAAAAAAACATCTTCCAACAGCATAAAAACTCTAAACACTGTATTTTCTTGCATACCCCCCTTATTAAAAAAACATCTTCCAACAGTATAAAAACTATAAACGCTGTCTTTTCATGCATACCCCCCTTATTAAAAAAAAACATCTACCAACAACATAAAATCTCTAAACACTGTATTTTCTTGCATACCCCCCTTATTAAAAAAACATCTTCCAACAGTATAAAAACTATAAACGCTGTCTTTTCATGCATACCCCCCTTATTAAAAAAACATCTACCAACAACATAAAATCTCTGAACGCTGTCTTTTCATGCATACCCCCCTTATTAAAAAAAACATCTTCCAACAGCATAAAAACTCTAAACGCTGTGTTTTCATGCATACCCCCTTATTAAAAAAACAGCTTCCAACAACATAAAAACTCTAAACGGTGTCTTTTATGCATACCCCCTTATTCAAAAAACATCTTCCAACAGCATAAAAACTCTAAACGCTGTATTTTCATGCATACCACTCTTATTAAAAAAACATCTTCCAACAGCATAAAAACTCCGAACGCTGTCTTTTCATGCATACTCCCCTTATTAAAAAAAACATCTTCCAACAGGATAAAAACTCTAAACGCTGTCTTTTCATGCATACCCCCCTTATTAAAAAAAACATCTTCCAACCGCATAAAAACTCTAAACGCTGTCTTTTCATGCATATCCCCTTATTAAAAAAACATCTTCCAACAGCATAAAAACTCTAAACTCTGTCTTTTCATGCATACCCCCTTATTAAAAAACATCTTCCAACAACATAAAAACTCTAAACGCTGTCTTTTCATGCATACCCCCCTTATTAAAAAAAACATCTTCCAATAGCATAAAAACTCAAAACGCTGTCTTTTCATGCATACCCCCATTGTTAAAAAAAACATATTCCAACAACATAAAAACTCTAAACGCTGTCTTTTTATGCATACCCCCCTTCTTAAAAAAAACATCTTCCAACAGCATAAAAACTCTAAACGCTGTCTTTTCATGCATACACCCTAATTAAAAAAAACATCTTCCAACAGCAGAAAAACTCTAAACGATGTCTATTCATGCATACCCCCCTTATTAAAAAAACATCATCCAACAACATAAAAACTCTAAACGCTGTCTTTTCATGCATACCCCCTTATTAAAAAAAACATCTTCCAACAGCATAAAAACTCTAAACGTTGTCTTTTCCTGCATGCCCCTCTTATTAAAAAAACATCTTCCAACAGCATAAAAACTCTAAACGCTGTCTTTTCATGCATACCCCCCTTATTAAAAAAACATCTTCCAACAGCATAAAATCTCTGAACGCTGTCTTTTCATGCATACCCCCTTATTAAAAAAACATCTTCCAACAGCATAAAAACTCTAAACGCTGTCTTTTCATTTATCCCTTATTAAAAAAAACATATTCCAACAGCATAAAAACTCTAAACGCTGTCTTTTATGCATACCCCCTTATTAAAAAAAACATCTTCCAACAGCATAAAAACTCTAAACGCTGTCTTTTCATGCATACCACTCTTATTAAAAAAACATTATCCAACAGCATAAAATTCTAAACGCTGTCTTTTCACGCATACCCCCATTCTAAAAAAACATCTTCCAACAGCATAAAAACTCTAAACGTTGCCTTTTCATGCATACCACCTTATTAAAAAAACATCTTCCAACAGCATAAAAACTCTAAACGATGTATTTTCATGCATACCCCCCTTATTAAAAAAACATCTTCCAACAGTATAAAAACTCTAAACGCTCTATTTTCATGCATACCCCACTTATTAAAAAAAACATCTTCCAACAGCATAAAAACTCTAAACGCTGTCTTTTCATGCATACCCCCCTTATTAAAGAAGAACATCTTCAAACCGCATAAAAACTCAAAACGCTGTCTTTTCATGCATACCTCCATTGTTAAAAAAAACATCTTCCAACAGCATAAAAACTCTAAACGCTGTCTTTTCATGCATACCCCCCTTATTAAAAAAGAACATCTTCCAACCGCATAAAAACTCTAAACGCTGTCTTTTCATGCATATCCCCTTATTAAAAAAACATCTTCCAACAGCATAAAAACTCTAAACTTTGTCTTTTCATGCATACCCCCTTATTAAAAAACATCTTCCAACAACATAAAAACTCTAAACGCTGTCTTTTCATGCATACCCCCCTTATTAAAAAAAAACATCTTCCAATAGCATAAAAACTCAAAACGCTGTCTTTTCATGCATACCCCCATTGTTAAAAAAAACATATTCCAACAACATAAAAACTCTAAACGCTGTCTTTTTATGCATACCCCCCTTCTTAAAAAAAAACATCTTCCAACAGCATAAAAACTCTAAACGCTGTCTTTTCATGCATACACCCTAATTAAAAAAAACATCTTCCAACAGCAGAAAAACTCTAAACGATGTCTATTCATGCATACCCCCCTTATTAAAAAAACATCATCCAACAACATAAAAACTCTAAACGCTGTCTTTTCATGCATACCCCCTTATTAAAAAAAACATCTTCCAACAGCATAAAAACTCTAAACGTTGTCTTTTCCTGCATGCCCCTCTTATTAAAAAAACATCTTCCAACAGCATAAAAACTCTAAACGCTGTCTTTTCATGCATACCCCCCTTATTAAAAAAACATCTTCCAACAGCATAAAATCTCTGAACGCTGTCTTTTCATGCATACCCCCTTATTAAAAAAACATCTTCCAACAGCATAAAAACTCTAAACGCTGTCTTTTCATGTATCCCTTATTAAAAAAAACATATTCCAACAGCATAAAAACTCTATACGCTGTCTTTTATGCATACCCCCTTATTAAAAAAAACATCTTCCAACAGCATAAAAACTCTAAACGCTGTCTTTTCATGCATACCACTCTTATTAAAAAAACATTATCCAACAGCATAAAATTCTAAACGCTGTCTTTTCACGCATACCCCCATTCTAAAAAAACATCTTCCAACAGCATAAAAACTCTAAACGTTGCCTTTTCATGCATACCACCTTATTAAAAAAACATCTTCCAACAGCATAAAAACTCTAAACGCTGTATTTTCATGCATACCCCCCTTATTAAAAAAACATCTTCCAACAGTATAAAAACTCTAAACGCTCTATTTTCATGCATACCCCACTTATTAAAAAAAACATCTTCCAACAGCATAAAAACTCTAAACGCTGTCTTTTCATGCATACCCCCCTTATTAAAGAAGAACATCTTCAAACCGCATAAAAACTCAAAACGCTGTCTTTTCATGCATACCTCCATTGTTAAAAAAAACATCTTCCAACAGCATAAAAACTCTAAACGCTGTCTTTTCATGCATACCCCCCTTATTAAAAAAGAACATCTTCCAACAGCATAAAAACTCAAAACGCTGTCTTTTCATGCATACCCTCACTATTAAAAAAAACATCTTCCAACAGCATAAAAACTCTAAACGCTGTCTTTTCATGCATACCCCCCTTATTAAAAAAAACATCTTCCAACAGGATAAAAACTCTAAACGTTGTCTTTTCATGCATACCCCCCTTATTAAAAAAGAACATCTTCCAACAGCATAAAAACTCAAAACGCTGTCTTTTCATGCATACCCCCATTGTTAAAAAAAACATCTTCCAACAGCATAAAAACTCTAAACGCTGCCTTTTCATGCATACCCCCCTTATTAAAAAACATCTTCCAACAGCATAAAAACTCTAAACGTTGTCTTTTCATGCATACTCCCCTTCTTAAAAAAAACATCTTCCAACAGCATAAAAACTCTAAACGCTGTCTTTTCATGCATACACCCCTTCTTAAAAAAAACGTCTTCCAACAGCATAAAAACTCTAAACCCTGTCTTTTCATGCATACTCCCCTTCTTAAAAAAACATCTTCCAACAGCATAAAAACTCTAAACGCTATCTTTTCATGCATACACCCTTATTAAAAAAACATCTTCCAACAGCATAAAATCTCTAAACGCTGTCTATTCATGCATACCCCCCTTATTAAAAAAAACATCATCCAACAGCATAAAAACTCTAAACGCTGTATTTTCATGCATACCCCCTTATTAAAAAAAACAACTTCCGACAGCATAAAAACTCTAAACGTTGTCTTTTCATGCATACCCCTTTATTAAAAAAACATCTTCCAACAGCATAAAAACTCTAAACACTGTATTTTCTTGCATACCCCCCTTATTAAAAAAACATCTTCCAACAGTATAAAAACTATAAACGCAGTCTTTTCATGCATACCCCTCTTATTAAAAAAAACATCTACCAACAACATAAAATCTCCAAACACTGTATTTTCTTGCATACCCCCCTTATTAAAAAAACATCTTCCAACAGTATAAAAACTATAAACGCTGTCTTTTCATGCATACCCCCCTTATTAAAAAAACATCTACCAACAACATAAAATCTCTGAACGCTGTCTTTTCATGCATACCCCCCTTATTAAAAAAGAACATCTTCAAACAGCATAAAAACTCTAAACGCTGTGTTTTCATGCATACCCCCTTATTAAAAAAAACATCTTCCAACAACATAAAAACTCTAAACGCTGTCTTTTATGCATACCCCCTTATTCAAAAAACATCTTCCAACAGCATAAAAACTCTAAACGCTGTCTTTTCATGCATACCACTCTTATTAAAAAAACATCTTCCAACAGCATAAAAACTCCGAACGCTGTCTTTTCATGCATACTCCCCTTATTAAAAAAAACATCTTCCAACAGGATAAAAACTCTAAACGCTGTCTTTTCATGCATACCCCCCTTATTAAAAAAAACATCTTCCAACCGCATAAAAACTCTAAACGCTGTCTTTTCATGCATATCCCCTTATTAAAAAAACATCTTCCAACAGCATAAAAACTCTAAACTCTGTCTTTTCATGCATACCCCCCTTATTAAAAAATATCTTCCAACAGCATAAAAACACTAAACGCTGTCTTTTCATGCATACCCCCCTTATTAAAAAAAACATCTTACAATAGCATAAAAACTCAAAACGCTGTCTTTTCATGCATGCCCCCATTGTTAAAAAAAACATCTTCCAACAACATAAAAACTCTAAACGCTGTCTTTTCATGCATACCCCCTTATTAAAAAAAAAACTTCCGACAGCATAAAAACTCTAAACGTTGTCTTTTCATGCATACCCCCTTATTAAAAAAACATCTTCCAACAGCATAAAAACTCTAAACACTGTATTTTCTTGCATACCCCCCTTATTAAAAAAACATCTTCCAACAGTATAAAAACTATAAACGCTGTCTTTTCATGCATACCCCCTTATTAAAAAAAAACATCTACCAACAACATAAAATCTCTAAACACTGTATTTTCTTGCATACCCCCCTTATTAAAAAAACATCTTCCAACAGTATAAAAACTATAAACGCTGTCTTTTCATGCATACCCCCCTTATTAAAAAAACATCTACCAACAACATAAAATCTCTGAACGCTGTCTTTTCATGCATACCCCCCTTATTAAAAAAAACATCTTCCAACAGCATAAAAACTCTAAACGCTGTGTTTTCATGCATACCCCCTTATTAAAAAAACAGCTTCCAACAACATAAAAACTCTAAACGCTGTCTTTTATGCATACCCCCTTATTCAAAAAACATCTTCCAACAGCATAAAAACTCTAAACGCTGTATTTTCATGCATACCACTCTTATTAAAAAAACATCTTCCAACAGCATAAAAACTCCGAACGCTGTCTTTTCATGCATACTCCCCTTATTAAAAAAAACATCTTCCAACAGGATAAAAACTCTAAACGCTGTCTTTTCATGCATACCCCCCTTATTAAAAAAAACATCTTCCAACCGCATAAAAACTCTAAACGCTGTCTTTTCATGCATATCCCCTTATTAAAAAAACATCTTCCAACAGCATAAAAACTCTAAACTCTGTCTTTTCATGCATACCCCCTTATTAAAAAACATCTTCCAACAACATAAAAACTCTAAACGCTGTCTTTTCATGCATACCCCCCTTATTAAAAAAAACATCTTCCAATAGCATAAAAACTCAAAACGCTGTCTTTTCATGCATACCCCCATTGTTAAAAAAAACATATTCCAACAACATAAAAACTCTAAACGCTGTCTTTTTATGCATACTCCCCTTCTTAAAAAAACATCTTCCAACAGCATAAAAACTCTAAACGCTGTCTTTTCATGCATACACCCTAATTAAAAAAAACATCTTCCAACAGCAGAAAAACTCTAAACGATGTCTATTCATGCATACCCCCCTTATTAAAAAAACATCATCCAACAACATAAAAACTCTAAACGCTGTCTTTTCATGCATACCCCCTTATTAAAAAAAACATCTTCCAACAGCATAAAAACTCTAAACGTTGTCTTTTCCTGCATGCCCCTCTTATTAAAAAAACATCTTCCAACAGCATAAAAACTCTAAACGCTGTCTTTTCATGCATACCCCCCTTATTAAAAAAACATCTTCCAACAGCATAAAATCTCTGAACGCTGTCTTTTCATGCATACCCCCTTATTAAAAAAACATCTTCCAACAGCATAAAAACTCTAAACGCTGTCTTTTCATGTATCCCTTATTAAAAAAAACATATTCCAACAGCATAAAAACTCTAAACGCTGTCTTTTATGCATACCCCCTTATTAAAAAAACATCTTCCAACAGCATAAAAACTCTAAACGCTGTCTTTTCATGCATACCACTCTTATTAAAAAAACATTATCCAACAGCATAAAATTCTAAACGCTGTCTTTTCACGCATACCCCCATTCTAAAAAAACATCTTCCAACAGCATAAAAACTCTAAACGTTGCCTTTTCATGCATACCACCTTATTAAAAAAACATCTTCCAACAGCATAAAAACTCTAAACGCTGTATTTTCATGCATACCCCCCTTATTAAAAAAACATCTTCCAACAGTATAAAAACTCTAAACGCTCTATTTTCATGCATACCCCACTTATTAAAAAAAACATCTTCCAACAGCATAAAAACTCTAAACGCTGTCTTTTCATGCATACCCCCCTTATTAAAGAAGAACATCTTCAAACCGCATAAAAACTCAAAACGCTGTCTTTTCATGCATACCTCCATTGTTAAAAAAAACATCTTCCAACAGCATAAAAACTCTAAACGCTGTCTTTTCATGCATACCCCCCTTATTAAAAAAGAACATCTTCCAACAGCATAAAAACTCAAAACGCTGTCTTTTCATGCATACCCTCACTATTAAAAAAAACATCTTCCAACAGCATAAAAACTCTAAACGCTGTCTTTTCATGCATACCCCCCTTATTAAAAAAAACATCTTCCAACAGGATAAAAACTCTAAACGTTGTCTTTTCATGCATACCCCCCTTATTAAAAAAGAACATCTTCCAACAGCATAAAAACTCAAAACGCTGTCTTTTCATGCATACCCCCATTGTTAAAAAAAACATCTTCCAACAGCATAAAAACTCTAAACGCTGTCTTTTCATGCATACCCCCCTTATTAAAAAACATCTTCCAACAGCATAAAAACTCTAAACGCTGTCTTTTCATGCATACTCCCCTTCTTAAAAAAAACATCTTCCAACAGCATAAAAACTCTAAACGCTGTCTTTTCATGCATACACCCTTATTAAAAAAAATACCTTCCAACAGCATAAAAACTCTAAACGATGTCTATTCATGCATACCCCCCTTATTAAAAAAACATCATCCAACAGCATAAAAACTCTAAACGCTGTCTTTTCATGCATACCCCATTATTATAAAACATCTTCCAACAGCATAAAAACTCTGAACGCTGTCTTTTCATGCATACCCCTTATTAAAAAAGAACATCTTCCAACAGCATAAAAACTCAAAACGCTGTCTTTTCATGCATACCCCCATTGTTAAAAAAAACGTCTTCCAACAGCATAAAAACTCTAAACCCTGTCTTTTCATGCATACTCCCCTTCTTAAAAAAACATCTTCCAACAGCATAAAAACTCTAAACGCTATCTTTTCATGCATACACCCTTATTAAAAAACATCTTCCAACAGCATAAAATCTCTAAACGCTGTCTATTCATGCATACCCCCCTTATTAAAAAAAACATCATCCAACAGCATAAAAACTCTAAACGCTGTCTTTTCATGCATACCCCCTTATTAAAAAAAACAACTTCCGACAGCATAAAAACTCTAAACACTGTATTTTCTTGCATACCCCCCTTATTGAAAAAACATCTTCCAACAGTATAAAAACTATAAACGCTGTCTTTTCATGCATACCCCCCTTATTAAAAAAAAACATCTACCAACAACATAAAATCTCTAAACACTGTATTTTCTTGCATACCCCCCTTATTAAAAAAACATCTTCCAACAGTATAAAAACTATAAACGCTGTCTTTTCATGCGTACCCCCCTTATTAAAAAAACATCTACCAACAACATAAAATCTCTGAACGCTGTCTTTTCATGCATACCCCCCTTATTAAAAAAAACATCTTCCAACAGCATAAAAACTCTAAACGTTGTGTTTTCATGCATACCCCCTTATTAAAAAAAACAGCTTCCAACAACATAAAAACTCTAAACGCTGTCTTTTATGCATACCCCCTTATTCAAAAAACATCTTCCAACAGCATAAAAACTCTAAACGCTGTATTTTCATGCATACCACTCTTATTAAAAAAACATCTTCCAACAGCATAAAAACTCCGAACGCTGTCTTTTCATGCATACTTCCCTTATTAAAAAAAACATCTTCCAACAGGATAAAAACTCTAAACGCTGTCTTTTCATGCATACCCCCCTTATTAAAAAAACATCTTCCAACCGCATAAAAACTCTAAACGCTGTCTTTTCATGCATACCCCCCTTATTAAAAAAAACATCTTCCAACCGCATAAAAACTCTAAACGCTGTCTTTTCATGCATATCCCCTTATTAAAAAAACATCTTCCAACAGCATAAAAACTCTAAACTCTGTCTTTTCATGCATACCCCCCTTATTTAAAAACATCTTCCAACAGCATAAAAACTCTAAACGCTGTCTTTTCATGCATACCCCCCTTATTAAAAAAAACATCTTCCAATAGCATAAAAACTCAAAACGCTGTCTTTTCATGCATACCCCCATTGTTAAAAAAAACATCTTCCAACAGCATAAAAACTCTAAACGCTGTCTTTTTATGCATACTCCCCTTCTTAAAAAAAACATCTTCCAACAGCATAAAAACTCTAAACGCTGTCTTTTCATGCATACACCCTAATTAAAAAAAACATCTTCCAACAGCAGAAAAACTCTAAACGATGTCTATTCATGCATACCCCCCTTATTAAAAAAACATCATCCAACAGCATAAAAACTCTAAACGCTGCCTTTTCATGCATACCCCCTTATTAAAAAAAACATCTTCCAGCAGCATAAAAACACTAAACGTTGTCTTTTCCTGCATGCCCCTCTTATTAAAAAAACATCTTCCAACAGCATAAAAACTATAAACGCTGTCTTTTCATTCATACCCCCTTATTAAAAAAACATCTTCCAACAGCATAAAATCTCTGAACGCTGTCTTTTCATGCATACCCCCTTATTAAAAAAACATCTTCCAACAGCATAAAAACTCTAAACGCTGTCTTTTCATGTATCCCTTATTAAAAAAACATATTCCAACAGCATAAAAACTCTAAACGCTGTCTTTTATGCATACCCCCTTATTAAAAAAAACATCTTCCAACAGCATAAAAACTCTAAACGCTGTCTTTTCATGCATACCACTCTTATTAAAAAAACATTATCCAACAGCATAAAACTCTAAACGCTGTCTTTTCACGCATACCCCCATTCTAAAAAAACATCTTCCAACAGCATAAAAACTCTAAACGTTGCCTTTTCATGCATACCACCTTATTAAAAAAACATCTTCCAACAGCATAAAAACTCTAAACGCTGTATTTTCATGCATACCCCCCTTATTAAAAAAACATCTTCCAACAGTATAAAAACTCTAAACGCTCTATTTTCATGCATACCCCACTTATTAAAAAAAACATCTTCCAACGGCATAAAAACTCTAAACGCTGTCTTTTCATGCATACCCCCCTTATTAAAGAAGAACATCTTCAAACAGCATAAAAACTCAAAACGCTGTCTTTTCATGCATACCTCCATTGTTAAAAAAAACATCTTCCAACAGCATAAAAACTCTAAACGCTGTCTTTTCATGCATACCCCCCTTATTAAAAAAGAACATCTTCCAACAGCATAAAAACTCAAAACGCTGTCTTTTCATGCATACCCTCACTGTTAAAAAAAACATCTTCCAACAGCATAAAAACTCTAAACGCTGTCTTTTCATGCATACCCCCCTTATTAAAAAAAACATCTTCCAACAGGATAAAAACTCTAAACGTTGTCTTTTCATGCATACCCCCCTTATTAAAAAAGAACATCTTCCAATAGCATAAAAACTCAAAACGCTGTCTTTTCATGCATACCCCCATTGTTAAAAAAAACATCTTCCAACAGCATAAAAACTCTAAACGCTGTCTTTTCATGCATACCCCCCTTATTAAAAAACATCTTCAAACAGCATAAAAACTCTAAACGCTGTCTTTTCATGCATACTCCCCTTCTTAAAAAAAACATCTTCCAACAGCATAAAAACTCTAAACGCTGTCTTTTCATGCATACACCCTTATTAAAAAAAATATCTTCCAACAGCATAAAAACTCTAAACGATGTCTATTCATGCATACCCCCCTTATTAAAAAAACATCATCCAACAGCATAAAAACTCTAAACGCTGTCTTTTCATGCATACCCCCTTATTATAAAACATCTTCCAACAGCATAAAAACTCTAAACGCTGTCTTTTCATGCATACCCCTTATTAAAAAAGAACATCTTCCAACAGCATAAAAACTCAAAACGCTGTCTTTTCATGCATACCCCCATTGTTAAAAAAAACGTCTTCCAACAGCATAAAAACTCTAAACCCTGTCTTTTCATGCATACTCCCCTTCTTAAAAAAACATCTTCCAACAGCATAAAAACTCTAAACGCTATCTTTTCATGCATACACCCTTATTAAAAAAACATCTTCCAACAGCATAAAATCTCTAAACGCTGTCTATTCATGCATACCCCCCTTATTAAAAAAAACATCATCCAACAGCATAAAAACTCTAAACGCTGTCTTTTCATGCATACCCCCTTATTAAAAAAAACAACTTCCGACAGCTTAAAAACTCTAAACGTTGTCTTTTCATGCATACCCCCTTATTAAAAAAACATCTTCCAACAGCATAAAAACTCTAAACACTGTATTTTCTGGCATACCCCCCTTATTAAAAAAACATCTTCCAACAGTATAAAAACTATAAACGCTGTCTTTTCATGCATACCCCCCTTATTAAAAAAAACATCTACCAACAACATAAAATCTCTAAACACTGTATTTTCTTGCATACCCCCCTTATTAAAAAAAACATCTCTCAATAGTATAAAAACTATAAACGCTGTCTTTTCATGCATACCCCCCTTATTAAAAAAACATCTACCAACAACATAAAATCTCTGAACGCTGTCTTTTCATGCATACCCCCCTTATTAAAAAAGAACATCTTCAAACAGCATAAAAACTCTAAACGCTGTGTTTTCATGCATACCCCCTTATTAAAAAAAACATCTTCCAACAACATAAAAACTCTAAACGCTGTCTTTTATGCATACCCCCTTATTCAAAAAACATCTTCCAACAGCATAAAAACTCTAAACGCTGTCTTTTCATGCATACCACTCTTATTAAAAAAACATCTTCCAACAGCATAAAAACTCCGAACGCTGTCTTTTCATGCATACTCCCCTTATTAAAAAAAACATCTTCCAACAGGATAAAAACTCTAAACGCTGTCTTTTCATGCATACCCCCCTTATTAAAAAAAACATCTTCCAACCGCATAAAAACTCTAAACGCTGTTTTTTCATGCATATCCCCTTATTAAAAAAACATCTTCCAACAGCATAAAAACTCAAAACGCTGTCTTTTCATGAATACCCCCCTTATTAAAAAAACATCTTCCAACAGCATAAAAACTCTAAACTCTGTCATTTCATGCATACCCCCCTTATTAAAAAATATCTTCCAACAGCATAAAAACTCTAAACGCTGTCTTTTCATGCATACCCCCCTTATTAAAAAAACATCTTCCAATAGCATAAAAACTCAAAACGCTGTCTTTTCATGCATGCCCCCATTGTTAAAAAAAACATCTTCGAACAACATAAAAACTCTAAACGCTGTCTTTTCATGCATACCCCCTTATTAAAAAAAAAACTTCCGACAGCATAAAAACTCTAAACGTTGTCTTTTCATGCATACCCCCTTATTAAAAAAACATCTTCCAACAGCATAAAAACTCTAAACACTGTATTTTCTTGCATACCCCCCTTATTAAAAAAACATCTTCCAACAGTATAAAAACTATAAACGCTGTCTTTTCATGCATACCCCCCTTATTAAAAAAAACATCTACCAACAACATAAAATCTCTAAACACTGTATTTTCTTGCATACCCCCCTTATTAAAAAAACATCTACCAACAACATAAAATCTCTGAACGCTGTCTTTTCATGCATACCCCCCTTATTAAAAAAAACATCTTCCAACAGCATAAAAACTCTAAACGTTGTGTTTTCATGCATACCCCCTTATTAAAAAAAACAGCTTCCAACAACATAAAAACTCTAAACGCTGTCTTTTATGCATACCCCCTTATTCAAAAAACATCTTCCAACAGCATAAAAACTCTAAACGCTGTATTTTCATGCATACCACTCTTATTAAAAAAACATCTTCCAACAGCATAAAAACTCCGAACGCTGTCTTTTCATGCATACTCCCCTTATTAAAAAAACATCTTCCAACAGGATAAAAACTCTAAACGCTGTCTTTTCATGCATACCCCCCTTATTAAAAAAAACATCTTCCAACCGCATAAAAACTCTAAACTCTGTCTTTTCATGCATACCCCCTTATTAAAAAACATCTTCCAACAGCATAAAAACTCTAAACGCTGTCTTTTCATGCATATCCCCTTATAAAAACTCTAAACGCTGTCTTTTCATGCATACCCCCCTTATTAAAAACAACATCTTCCAATAGCATAAAAACTCAAAACGCTGTCTTTTCATGCATGCCCCCATTGTTAAAAAAAACATCTTCGAACAACATAAAAACTCTAAACGCTGTCTTTTCATGCATACCCCCTTATTAAAAAAAAAACTTCCGACAGCATAAAAACTCTAAACGTTGTCTTTTCATGCATACCCCCTTATTAAAAAAACATCTTCCAACAGCATAAAAACTCTAAACACTGTATTTTCTTGCATACCCCCCTTATTAAAAAAACATCTTCCAACAGTATAAAAACTATAAACGCTGTCTTTTCATGCATACCCCCCTTATTAAAAAAAACATCTACCAACAACATAAAATCTCTAAACACTGTATTTTCTTGCATACTCCCCTTATTAAAAAAAACATCTTCCAACAGGATAAAAACTCTAAACGCTGTCTTTTCATGCATACCCCCCTTATTAAAAAAAAACATCTTCCAACCGCATAAAAACTCTAAACGCTGTCTTTTCATGCATATCCCCTTATTAAAAAAACATCTTCCAACAGCATAAAAACTCAAAACGCTGTCTTTTCATGAATACCCCCCTTATTAAAAAAACATCTTCCAACAGCATAAAAACTCTAAACTCTGTCATTTCATGCATACCCCCCTTATTAAAAAATATCTTCCAACAGCATAAAAACTCTAAACGCTATCTTTTCATGCATACCCCCCTTATTAAAAAAAACATCTTCCAATAGCATAAAAACTCAAAACGCTGTCTTTTCATGCATGCACCCATTGTTAAAAAAAACATCTTCGAACAACATAAAAAGTCTAAACGCTGTCTTTTCATGCATACCCCCTTATTAAAAAAAAAACTTCCGACAGCATAAAAACTCTAAACGTTGTCTTTTCATGCATACCCCCTTATTAAAAAAACATCTTCCAACAGAATAAAAACTCTAAACACTGTATTTTCTTGCATACCCCCCTTATTAAAAAAACATCTTCCAACAGTATAAAAACTATAAACGCTGTCTTTTCATGCATACCCCCCTTATTAAAAAAAACATCTACCAACAACATAAAATCTCTAAACACTGTATTTTCTTGCATACCCCCCTTATTAAAAAAACATCTACCAACAACATAAAATCTCTGAACGCTGTCTTTTCATGCATACCCCCCTTATTAAAAAAAACATCTTCCAACAGCATAAAAACTCTAAACGTTGTGTTTTCATGCATACCCCCTTATTAAAAAAAACAGCTTCCAACAACATAAAAACTCTAAACGCTGTCTTTTATGCATACCCCCTTATTCAAAAAACATCTTCCAACAGCATAAAAACTCTAAACGCTGTATTTTCATGCATACCACTCTTATTAAAAAAACATCTTCCAACAGCATAAAAACTCCGAACGCTGTCTTTTCATGCATACTCCCCTTATTAAAAAAACATCTTCCAACAGGATAAAAACTCTAAACGCTGTCTTTTCATGCATACCCCCCTTATTAAAAAAAACATCTTCCAACCGCATAAAAACTCTAAACTCTGTCTTTTCATGCATACCCCCTTATTAAAAAACATCTTCCAACAGCATAAAAACTCTAAACGCTGTCTTTTCATGCATACTCCCCTTATTAAAAAAAACATCTTCCAACAGGATAAAAACTCTAAACGCTGTCTTTTCATGCATACCCCCCTTATTAAAAAAAACATCTTCCAACCGCATAAAAACTCTAAAAGCTGTCTTTTCATGCATATCCCCTTATTAAAAAAACATCTTCCAACAGCATAAAAACTCAAAACGCTGTCTTTTCATGAATACCCCCCTTATTAAAAAAAACATCTTCCAACAGCATAAAAACTCTAAACTCTGTCTTTTCATGCATACCCCCCTTATTAAAAAACATCTTCCAACAGCATAAAAACTCTAAACGCTGTCTTTTCATGCATACCCCCCTTATTAAAAAAACATCTTCCAATAGCATAAAAACTCAAAACGCTGTATTTTCATGCATACCCCCATTGTTAAAAAAAACATCTTCCAACAACATAAAAACTCTAAACGCTGTCTTTTCATGCATACTCCCCTTCTTAAAAAAAACATCTTCCAACAGCATAAAAACTCTAAACGCTGTCTTTTCATGCATACACCCTAATTAAAAAAAACATCTTCCAACAGCAGAAAAACTCTAAACGATGTCTATTCATGCATACCCCCCTTATTAAAAAAACATCATCCAACAGCATAAAAACTCTAAACGCTGTCTTTTCATGCATACCCCCTTATTAAAAAAAAACATCTTCCAACAGCATAAAAACTCTAAACATTGTCTTTTCCTGCATGCCCCTCTTATTAAAAAAACATCTTCCAACAGCATAAAAACTCTAAACGTTGTCTTTTCATGCATACCCCCCTTATTAAAAAAACATCTTCCAACAGCATAAAATCTCTGAACGCTGTCTTTTCATGCATACCCCCTTATTACAAAAACATCTTCCAACAGCATAAAAACTCTAAACGCTGTCTTTTCATGTATCCCTTATTAAAAAAAACATATTCCAACAGCATAAATACTCTAAACGCTGTCTTTTATGCATACCCCCTTATTAAAAAAACATCTTCCAACAGCATAAAAACTCTAAACGCTGTCTTTTCATGCATACCACTCTTATTAAAAAAACATTTTCCAACAGCATAAAACTCTAAACGCTGTCTTTTCACGCATACCCCCATTCTAAAAAAACATCTTCCAACAGCATAAAAACTCTAAACGTTGCCTTTTCATGCATACCACCTTATTAAAAAAACATCTTCCAACAGCATAAAAACTCTAAACGCTGTATTTTCATTCATACCCCCCTTATTAAAAAAAACATCTTCCAACAGTATAAAAACTCTAAACGCTCTATTTTCATGCATACCCCCCTTATTAAAAAAAACATCTTCCAACAACACAAAAACTCTAAACGCTGTCTTTTCATGCATACCCCCCTTATTAAAAAAGAACATCTTCAAACAGCATAAAAACTCAAAACGCTGTCTTTTCATGCATACCCCCATTGTTAAAAAAAACATCTTCCAACAGCATAAAAACTCTAAACGCTGTCTTTTGATGCATACCCCCCTTATTAAAAAAGAACATCTTCCAACAGCATAAAAACTCAAAACGCTGTCTTTTCATGCATACCCCCATTGTTAAAAAAAAACATCTTCCAACAGCATAAAAACTCTAAACGTTGTCTTTTCATGCATACCCCCCTTCTTAAAAAAAACATCTTCCAACAGGATAAAAACTCTAAACGTTGTCTTTTCATGCATACCCCCCTTATTAAAAAAGAACATCTTCCAACAGCATAAAAACTCAAAACTCTGTCTTTTCATGCATACCCCCATTGTAAAAAAAAACATCTTCCAACAGCATAAAAACTCTAAACGCTGTCTTTTCATGCATACCCCCCTTATTAAAAAACATCTTCCAACCGCATAAAAACTCTAAACGCTGTCTTTTCATGCATACTCCCCTTCTTAAAAAAAACATCTTCCAACAGCATAAAAACTCTAAACGCTGTCTTTTCATGCATACACCCTAATTAAAAAAAACATCTTCCAACAGCAGAAAAACTCTAAACGATGTCTATTCATGCATACCCCCCTTATTAAAAAAACATCATCCAACAGCATAAAAACTCTAAACGCTGTCTTTTCATGCATACCCCCTTATTAAAAAAAACATCTTCCAACAGCATAAAAACTCTAAACATTGTCTTTTCCTGCATGCCCCTCTTATTAAAAAAACATCTTCCAACAGCATAAAAACTCTAAACGCTGTCTTTTCATGCATACCCCCCTTATTAAAAAAACATCTTCCAACAGCATAAAATCTCTGAACGCTGTCTTTTCATGCATACCCCCTTATTAAAAAAACATCTTCCAACAGCATAAAAACTCTAAACGCTGTCTTTTCATGTATCCCTTATTAAAAAAAAACATATTCCAACAGCATAAATACTCTAAACGCTGTCTTTTATGCATACCCCCTTATTAAAAAAAACATCTTCCAACAGCATAAAAACTCTAAACGCTGTCTTTTCATGCATACCACTCTTATTAAAAAAACATTTTCCAACAGCATAAAACTCTAAACGCTGTCTTTTCACGCATACCCCCATTCTAAAAAAACATCTTCCAACAGCATAAAAACTCTAAACGTTGCCTTTTCATGCATACCACCTTATTAAAAAAACATCTTCCAACAGCATAAAAACTCTAAACGCTGTATTTTCATTCATACCCCCCTTATTAAAAAAACATCTTCCAACAGTATAAAAACTCTAAACGCTCTATTTTCATGCATACCCCCCTTATTAAAAAAAACATCTTCCAACAACACAAAAACTCTAAACGCTGTCTTTTCATGCATACCCCCCTTATTAAAAAAGAACATCTTCAAACAGCATAAAAACTCAAAACGCTGTCTTTTCATGCATACCCCCATTGTTAAAAAAAACATCTTCCAACAGCATAAAAACTCTAAACGCTGTCTTTTGATGCATACCCCCCTTATTAAAAAAGAACATCTTCCAACAGCATAAAAACTCAAAACGCTGTCTTTTCATGCATACCCCCATTGTTAAAAAAAACATCTTCCAACAGCATAAAAACTCTAAACGTTGTCTTTTCATGCATACCCCCCTTCTTAAAAAAAACATCTTCCAACAGGATAAAAACTCTAAACGTTGTCTTTTCATGCATACCCCCCTTATTAAAAAAGAACATCTTCCAACAGCATAAAAACTCAAAACTCTGTCTTTTCATGCATACCCCCATTGTAAAAAAAAACATCTTCCAACAGCATAAAAACTCTAAACGCTGTCTTTTCATGCATACCCCCCTTATTAAAAAACATCTTCCAACAGCATAAAAACTCTAAACGCTGTCTTTTCATGCATACTCCCCTTCTTAAAAAAAACATCTTCCAACAGCATAAAAACTCTAAACGCTGTCTTTTCATGCATACACCCTTATTAAAAAAAATATCTTCCAACAGCATAAAAACTCTAAACGATGACTATTCATGCATACCCCCCTTATTAAAAAAACATCATCCAACAGCATAAAAACTCTAAACGTTGTCTTTTCATGCATACCCCCTTATTATAAAACATCTTCCAACAGCATAAAAACTCTAAACGCTGTCTTTTCATGCATACCCCTTATTAAAAAAGAACATCTTCCAACAGCATAAAAACTCAAAACGCTGTCTTTTCATGCATACCCCCATTGTTAAAAAAAACGTCTTCCAACAGCATAAAAATTCTAAACCCTGTCTTTTCATGCATACTCCCCTTCTTAAAAAAACATCTTCCAACAGCATAAAAACTCTAAACGCTATCTTTTCATGCATACACCCTTATTAAAAAAACATCTTCCAACAGCATAAAATCTCTAAACGCTGTCTATTCATGCATACCCCCCTTATTAAAAAAAACATCATCCAACAGCATAAAAACTCTAAACGCTGTCTTTTCATGCATACCCCCTTATTAAAAAAAACAACTTCCGACAGCATAAAAACTCTAAACGCTGTCTTTTCATGCATGCCCCCATTGTTAAAAAAACATCTTCGAACAACATAAAAACTCTAAACGCTGTCTTTTCATGCATACCCCCTTATTAAAAAAAAAACTTCCGACAGCATAAAAACTCCAAACGTTGTCTTTTCATGCATACCCCCTTATTAAAAAAACATCTTCCAACAGCATAAAAACTCTAAACACTGTATTTTCTTGCATACCCCCCTTATTAAAAAAACATCTTCCAACAGTATAAAAACTATAAACGCTGTCTTTTCATGCATACCCCCCTTATTAAAAAAAACATCTACCAACAACATAAAATCTCTAAACACTGTATTTTCTTGCATACCCCCCTTATTAAAAAAACATCTACCAACAACATAAAATCTCTGAACGCTGTCTTTTCATGCATACCCCCCTTATTAAAAAAAACATCTTCCAACAGCATAAAAACTCTAAACGTTGTGTTTTCATGCATACCCCCTTATTAAAAAAAACAGCTTCCAACAACATAAAAACTCTAAACGCTGTCTTTTATGCATACCCCCTTATTCAAAAAACATCTTTCAACAGCATAAAAACTCTAAACGCTGTATTTTCATGCATACCACTCTTATTAAAAAAACATCTTCCAACAGCATAAAAACTCCGAACGCTGTCTTTTCATGCATACTCCCCTTATTAAAAAAACATCTTCCAACAGGATAAAAACTCTAAACGCTGTCTTTTCATGCATACCCCCCTTATTAAAAAAAACATCTTCCAACCGCATAAAAACTCTAAACTCTGTCTTTTCATGCATACCCCCTTATTAAAAAACATCTTCCAACAGCATAAAAACTCTAAACGCTGTCTTTTCATGCATACTCCCCTTATTAAAAAAAACATCTTCCAACAGGATAAAAACTCTAAACGCTGTCTTTTCATGCATACCCCCCTTATTAAAAAAAACATCTTCCAACCGCATAAAAACTCTAAAAGCTGTCTTTTCATGCATATCCCCTTATTAAAAAAACATCTTCCAACAGCATAAAAACTCAAAACGCTGTCTTTTCATGAATACCCCCCTTATTAAAAAAAACATCTTCCAACAGCATAAAAACTCTAAACTCTGTCTTTTCATGCATACCCCCCTTATTAAAAAACATCTTCCAACATCATAAAAACTCTAAACGCTGTCTTTTCATGCATACCCCCCTTATTAAAAAAAACATCTTCCAATAGCATAAAAACTCAAAACGCTGTATTTTCATGCATACCCCCATTGTTAAAAAAAACATCTTCCAACAACATAAAAACTCTAAACGCTGTCTTTTCATGCATACTCCCCTTCTTAAAAAAAACATCTTCCAACAGCATAAAAACTCTAAACGCTGTCTTTTCATGCATACACCCTAATTAAAAAAAACATCTTCCAACAGCAGAAAAACTCTAAACGATGTCTATTCATGCATACCCCCCTTATTAAAAAAACATCATCCAACAGCATAAAAACTCTAAACGCTGTCTTTTCATGCATACCCCCTTATTAAAAAAAAACATCTTCCAACAGCATAAAAACTCTAAACATTGTCTTTTCCTGCATGCCCCTCTTATTAAAAAAACATCTTCCAACAGCATAAAAACTCTAAACGTTGTCTTTTCATGCATACCCCCCTTATTAAAAAAACATCTTCCAACAGCATAAAATCTCTGAACGCTGTCTTTTCATGCATACCCCCTTATTACAAAAACATCTTCCAACAGCATAAAAACTCTAAACGCTGTCTTTTCATGTATCCCTTATTAAAAAAACATATTCCAACAGCATAAATACTCTAAACGCTGTCTTTTATGCATACCCCCTTATTAAAAAAAAACATCTTCCAACAGCATAAAAACTCTAAACGCTGTCTTTTCATGCATACCACTCTTATTAAAAAAACATTTTCCAACAGCATAAAACTCTAAACGCTATCTTTTCACGCATACCCCCATTCTAAAAAAACATCTTCCAACAGCATAAAAACTCTAAACGTTGCCTTTTCATGCATACCACCTTATTAAAAAAACATCTTCCAACAGCATAAAAACTCTAAACGCTGTATTTTCATTCATACCCCCCTTATTAAAAAAAACATCTTCCAACAGTATAAAAACTCTAAACGCTCTATTTTCATGCATACCCCCCTTATTAAAAAAAACATCTTCCAACAACACAAAAACTCTAAACGCTGTCTTTTCATGCATACCCCCCTTATTAAAAAAGAACATCTTCAAACAGCATAAAAACTCAAAACGCTGTCTTTTCATGCATACCCCCATTGTTAAAAAAAACATCTTCCAACAGCATAAAAACTCTAAACGCTGTCTTTTGATGCATACTCCCCTTATTAAAAAAGAACATCTTCCAACAGCATAAAAACTCAAAACGCTGTCTTTTCATGCATACCCCCATTGTTAAAAAAAACATCTTCCAACAGCATAAAAACTCTAAACGTTGTCTTTTCATGCATACCCCCCTTCTTAAAAAAAACATCTTCCAACAGGATAAAAACTCTAAACGTTGTCTTTTCATGCATACCCCCCTTATTAAAAAAGAACATCTTCCAACAGCATAAAAACTCAAAACTCTGTCTTTTCATGCATACCCCCATTGTAAAAAAAACATCTTCCAACAGCATAAAAACTCTAAACGCTGTCTTTTCATGCATACCCCCTTATTAAAAAACATCTTCCAACCGCATAAAAACTCTAAACGCTGTCTTTTCATGCATACTCCCCTTCTTAAAAAAAACATCTTCCAACAGCATAAAAACTCTAAACGCTGTCTTTTCATGCATACACCCTAATTAAAAAAAACATCTTCCAACAGCAGAAAAACTCTAAACGATGTCTATTCATGCATACCCCCCTTATTAAAAAAACATCATCCAACAGCATAAAAACTCTAAACGCTGTCTTTTCATGCATACCCCCTTATTAAAAAAAAACATCTTCCAACAGCATAAAAACTCTAAACATTGTCTTTTCCTGCATGCCCCTCTTATTAAAAAAACATCTTCCAACAGTATAAAAACTCTAAACGCTGTCTTTTCATGCATACCCCCCTTATTAAAAAAACATCTTCCAACAGCATAAAATCTCTGAACGCTGTCTTTTCATGCATACCCCCTTATTAAAAAAACATCTTCCAACAGCATAAAAACTCTAAACGCTGTCTTTTCATGTATCCCTTATTAAAAAAAAACATATTCCAACAGCATAAATACTCTAAACGCTGTCTTTTATGCATACCCCCTTATTAAAAAAAACATCTTCCAACAGCATAAAAACTCTAAACGCTGTCTTTTCATGCATACCACTCTTATTAAAAAAACATTTTCCAACAGCATAAAACTCTAAACGCTGTCTTTTCACGCATACCCCCATTCTAAAAAAACATCTTCCAACAGCATAAAAACTCTAAACGTTGCCTTTTCATGCATACCACCTTATTAAAAAAACATCTTCCAACAGCATAAAAACTCTAAACGCTGTATTTTCATTCATACCCCCCTTATTAAAAAAACATCTTCCAACAGTATAAAAACTCTAAACGC
This sequence comes from Allium fistulosum, assembly GCA_030737815.1. NCBI lineage: Eukaryota > Viridiplantae > Streptophyta > Magnoliopsida > Asparagales > Amaryllidaceae > Allium > Allium fistulosum. The sequence continues at coordinate 6,556,216 of JASFAW010000018.1, forward strand.
TCTATTTTCATGCATACCCCCCTTATTAAAAAAACATCTTCCAACAACACAAAAACTCTAAACGCTGTCTTTTCATGCATACCCCCCTTATTAAAAAAGAACATCTTCAAACAGCATAAAAACTCAAAACGCTGTCTTTTCATGCATACCCCCATTGTTAAAAAAAACATCTTCCAACAGCATAAAAACTCTAAACGCTGTCTTTTGATGCATACCCCCTTATTAAAAAAGAACATCTTCCAACAGCATAAAAACTCAAAACGCTGTCTTTTCATGCATACCCCCATTGTTAAAAAAAACATCTTCCAACAGCATAAAAACTCTAAACGTTGTCTTTTCATGCATACCCCCCTTCTTAAAAAAAACATCTTCCAACAGGATAAAAACTCTAAACGTTGTCATTTCATGCATACCCCCCTTATTAAAAAAGAACATCTTCCAACAGCATAAAAACTCAAAACTCTGTCTTTTCATGCATACCCCCATTGTAAAAAAAAACATCTTCCAACAGCATAAAAACTCTAAACGCTGTCTTTTCATGCATACCCCCCTTATTAAAAAACATCTTCCAACAGCATAAAAACTCTAAACGCTGTCTTTTCATGCATACTCCCCTTCTTAAAAAAAACATCTTCCAACAGCATAAAAACTCTAAACGCTGTCTTTTCATGCATACACCCTTATTAAAAAAAATATCTTCCAACAGCATAAAAACTCTAAACGATGACTATTCATGCATACCCCCCTTATTAAAAAAACATCATCCAACAGCATAAAAACTCTAAACGTTGTCTTTTCATGCATACCCCCTTATTATAAAACATCTTCCAACAGCATAAAAACTCTAAACGCTGTCTTTTCATGCATACCCCTTATTAAAAAAGAACATCTTCCAACAGCATAAAAACTCAAAACGCTGTCTTTTCATGCATACCCCCATTGTTAAAAAAAACGTCTTCCAACAGCATAAAAATTCTAAACCCTGTCTTTTCATGCATACTCCCCTTCTTAAAAAAACATCTTCCAACAGCATAAAAACTCTAAACGCTATCTTTTCATGCATACACCCTTATTAAAAAAACATCTTCCAACAGCATAAAATCTCTAAACGCTGTCTATTCATGCATACCCCCCTTATTAAAAAAAACATCATCCAACAGCATAAAAACTCTAAACGCTGTCTTTTCATGCATACCCCCTTATTAAAAAAAACAACTTCCGACAGCATAAAAACTCTAAACGCTGTCTTTTCATGCATGCCCCCATTGTTAAAAAAAACATCTTCGAACAACATAAAAACTCTAAACGCTGTCTTTTCATGCATACCCCCTTATTAAAAAAAAAACTTCCGACAGCATAAAAACTCTAAACGTTGTCTTTTCATGCATACCCCCTTATTAAAAAAACATCTTCCAACAGCATAAAAACTCTAAACACTGTATTTTCTTGCATACCCCCCTTATTAAAAAAACATCTTCCAACAGTATAAAAACTATAAACGCTGTCTTTTCATGCATACCCCCCTTATTAAAAAAACATCTACCAACAACATAAAATCTCTAAACACTGTATTTTCTTGCATACCCCCCTTATTAAAAAAACATCTACCAACAACATAAAATCTCTGAACGCTGTCTTTTCATGCATACCCCCTTATTAAAAAAAACATCTTCCAACAGCATAAAAACTCTAAACGTTGTGTTTTCATGCATACCCCCTTATTAAAAAAAACAGCTTCCAACAACATAAAAACTCTAAACGCTGTCTTTTATGCATACCCCCTTATTCAAAAAACATCTTCCAACAGCATAAAAACTCTAAACGCTGTATTTTCATGCATACCACTCTTATTAAAAAAACATCTTCCAACAGCATAAAAACTCCGAACGCTGTCTTTTCATGCATACTCCCCTTATTAAAAAAACATCTTCCAACAGGATAAAAACTCTAAACGCTGTCTTTTCATGCATACCCCCCTTATTAAAAAAAACATCTTCCAACCGCATAAAAACTCTAAACTCTGTCTTTTCATGCATACCCCCTTATTAAAAAACATCTTCCAACAGCATAAAAACTCTAAACGCTGTCTTTTCATGCATACTCCCCTTATTAAAAAAACATCTTCCAACAGGATAAAAACTCTAAACGCTGTCTTTTCATGCATACCCCCCTTATTAAAAAAAACATCTTCCAACCGCATAAAAACTCTAAAAGCTGTCTTTTCATGCATATCCCCTTATTAAAAAAACATCTTCCAACAGCATAAAAACTCAAAACGCTGTCTTTTCATGAATACCCCCCTTATTAAAAAAAACATCTTCCAACAGCATAAAAACTCTAAACTCTGTCTTTTCATGCATACCCCCCTTATTAAAAAACATCTTCCAACAGCATAAAAACTCTAAACGCTGTCTTTTCATGCATACCCCCCTTATTAAAAAAAACATCTTCCAATAGCATAAAAACTCAAAACGCTGTATTTTCATGCATACCCCCATTGTTAAAAAAAACATCTTCCAACAACATAAAAACTCTAAACGCTGTCTTTTCATGCATACTCCCCTTCTTAAAAAAAACATCTTCCAACAGCATAAAAACTCTAAACGCTGTCTTTTCATGCATACACCCTAATTAAAAAAAACATCTTCCAACAGCAGAAAAACTCTAAACGATGTCTATTCATGCATACCCCCCTTATTAAAAAAACATCATCCAACAGCATAAAAACTCTAAACGCTGTCTTTTCATGCATACCCCCTTATTAAAAAAAAACATCTTCCAACAGCATAAAAACTCTAAACATTGTCTTTTCCTGCATGCCCCTCTTATTAAAAAAACATCTTCCAACAGCATAAAAACTCTAAACGTTGTCTTTTCATGCATACCCCCCTTATTAAAAAAACATCTTCCAACAGCATAAAATCTCTGAACGCTGTCTTTTCATGCATACCCCCTTATTACAAAAACATCTTCCAACAGCATAAAAACTCTAAACGCTTTCTTTTCATGTATCCCTTATTAAAAAAAACATATTCCAACAGCATAAATACTCTAAACGCTGTCTTTTATGCATACCCCCTTATTAAAAAAAACATCTTCCAACAGCATAAAAACTCTAAACGCTGTCTTTTCATGCATACCACTCTTATTAAAAAAACATTTTCCAACAGCATAAAACTCTAAACGCTGTCTTTTCACGCATACCCCCATTCTAAAAAAACATCTTCCAACAGCATAAAAACTCTAAACGTTGCCTTTTCATGCATACCACCTTATTAAAAAAACATCTTCCAACAGCATAAAAACTCTAAACGCTGTATTTTCATTCATACCCCCCTTATTAAAAAAACCATCTTCCAACAGTATAAAAACTCTAAACGCTCTATTTTCATGCATACCCCCCTTATTAAAAAAAACATCTTCCAACAACACAAAAACTCTAAACGCTGTCTTTTCATGCATACCCCCCTTATTAAAAAAGAACATCTTCAAACAGCATAAAAACTCAAAACGCTGTCTTTTCATGCATACCCCCATTGTTAAAAAAAAACATCTTCCAACAGCATAAAAACTCTAAACGCTGTCTTTTGATGCATACCCCCCTTATTAAAAAAGAACATCTTCCAACAGCATAAAAACTCAAAACGCTGTCTTTTCATGCATACCCCCATTGTTAAAAAAAACATCTTCCAACAGCATAAAAACTCTAAACGTTGTCTTTTCATGCATACCCCCCTTCTTAAAAAAAACATCTTCCAACAGGATAAAAACACTAAACGTTGTCTTTTCATGCATACCCCCCTTATTAAAAAAGAACATCTTCCAACAGCATAAAAACTCAAAAATCTGTCTTTTCATGCATACCCCCATTGTAAAAAAAAACATCTTCCAACAGCATAAAAACTCTAAACGCTGTCTTTTCATGCATACCCCCCTTATTAAAAAACATCTTCCAACCGCATAAAAACTCTAAACGCTGTCTTTTCATGCATACTCCCCTTCTTAAAAAAAACATCTTCCAACAGCATAAAAACTCTAAACGCTGTCTTTTCATGCATACACCCTAATTAAAAAAAACATCTTCCAACAGCAGAAAAACTCTAAACGATGTCTATTCATGCATACCCCCCTTATTAAAAAAACATCATCCAACAGCATAAAAACTCTAAACGCTGTCTTTTCATGCATACCCCCTTATTAAAAAAAAACATCTTCCAACAGCATAAAAACTCTAAACATTGTCTTTTCCTGCATGCCCCTCTTATTAAAAAAACATCTTCCAACAGCATAAAAACTCTAAACGCTGTCTTTTCATGCATACCCCCCTTATTAAAAAAACATCTTCCAACAGCATAAAATCTCTGAACGCTGTCTTTTCATGCATACCCCCTTATTAAAAAAACATCTTCCAACAGCATAAAAACTCTAAACGCTGTCTTTTCATGTATCCCTTATTAAAAAAAACATATTCCAACAGCATAAATACTCTAAACGCTGTCTTTTATGCATACCCCCTTATTAAAAAAACATCTTCCAACAGCGTAAAAACTCTAAACGCTGTCTTTTCATGCATACCACTCTTATTAAAAAAACATTTTCCAACAGCATAAAACTCTAAACGCTGTCTTTTCACGCATACCCCCATTCTAAAAAAACATCTTCCAACAGCATAAAAACTCTAAACGTTGCCTTTTCATGCATACCACCTTATTAAAAAAACATCTTCCAACAGCATAAAAACTCTAAACGCTGTATTTTCATTCATACCCCCCTTATTAAAAAAACATCTTCCAACAGTATAAAAACTCTAAACGCTCTATTTTCATGCATACCCCCCTTATTAAAAAAAACATCTTCCAACAACACAAAAACTCTAAACGCTGTCTTTTCATGCATACCCCCCTTATTAAAAAAGAACATCTTCAAACAGCATAAAAACTCAAAACGCTGTCTTTTCATGCATACCCCCATTGTTAAAAAAAACATCTTCCAACAGCATAAAAACTCTAAACGCTGTCTTTTGATGCATACCCCCCTTATTAAAAAAGAACATCTTCCAACAGCATAAAAACTCAAAACGCTGTCTTTTCATGCATACCCCCATTGTTAAAAAAAACATCTTCCAACAGCATAAAAACTCTAAACGTTGTCTTTTCATGCATACCCCCCTTCTTAAAAAAAACATCTTCCAACAGGATAAAAACTCTAAACGTTGTCTTTTCATGCATACCCCCCTTATTAAAAAAGAACATCTTCCAACAGCATAAAAACTCAAAACTCTGTCTTTTCATGCATACCCCCATTGTAAAAAAAAACATCTTCCAACAGCATAAAAACTCTAAACGCTGTCTTTTCATGCATACCCCCCTTATTAAAAAACATCTTCCAACAGCATAAAAACTCTAAACGCTGTCTTTTCATGCATACTCCCCTTCTTAAAAAAAACATCTTCCAACAGCATAAAAACTCTAAACGCTGTCTTTTCATGCATACACCCTTATTAAAAAAAATATCTTCCAACAGCATAAAAACTCTAAACGATGACTATTCATGCATACCCCCCTTATTAAAAAAACATCATCCAACAGCATAAAAACTCTAAACGTTGTCTTTTCATGCATACCCCCTTATTATAAAACATCTTCCAACAGCATAAAAACTCTAAACGCTGTCTTTTCATGCATACCCCTTATTAAAAAAGAACATCTTCCAACAGCATAAAAACTCAAAACGCTGTCTTTTCATGCATACCCCCATTGTTAAAAAAAACGTCTTCCAACAGCATAAAAATTCTAAACCCTGTCTTTTCATGCATACTCCCCTTCTTAAAAAAACATCTTCCAACAGCATAAAAACTCTAAACGCTATCTTTTCATGCATACACCCTTATTAAAAAAACATCTTCCAACAGCATAAAATCTCTAAACGCTGTCTATTCATGCATACCCCCCTTATTAAAAAAAACATCATCCAACAGCATAAAAACTCTAAACGCTGTCTTTTCATGCATACCCCCTTATTAAAAAAAACAACTTCCGACAGCATAAAAACTCTAAACACTGTATTTTCTTGCATACCCCCCTTATTAAAAAAACATCTTCCAACAGTATAAAAACTATAAACGCTGTCTTTTCATGCATACCCCCCTTATTAAAAAAAACATCTACCAACAACATAAAATCTCTAAACACTGTATTTTCTTGCATACCCCCCCTTATTAAAAAAACATCTTCCAACAGTATAAAAACTATAAACGCTGTCTTTTCATGCATACCCCCCTTATTAAAAAAACATCTACCAACAACATAAAATCTCTGAACGCTGTCTTTTCATTCATACCCCCCTTATTAAAAAAACATCTTCCAACAGCATAAAAACTCTAAACGCTGTGTTTTCATGCATACTCCCTTATTAAAAAAAAACATCTTCCAACAACATAAAAACTCTAAACGCTGTCTTTTATGCATACCCCCTTATTCAAAAAACATCTTCCAACAGCATAAAAACTCTAAACGCTGTCTTTTCATGCATACCACTCTTATTAAAAAAACATCTTCCAACAGCATAAAAACTCCGAACGCTGTCTTTTCATGCATACTCCCATTATTAAAAAAACATCTTCCAACAGGATAAAAACTCTAAACGCTGTCTTTTCATGCATACCCCCCTTATTAAAAAAAACATCTTCCAACCGCATAAAAACTCTAAACGCTGTCTTTTCATGCATATCCCCTTATTAAAAAAACATCTTCCAACAGCATAAAAACTCAAAACGCTGTCTTTTCATGAATACCCCCCTTATTAAAAAAACATCTTCCAACAGCATAAAAACTCTAAACTCTGTCTTTTCATGCATACCCCCCTTATTAAAAAATATCTTCCAACAACATAAAAACTCTAAACGCTGTCTTTTCATGCATACCCCCCTTATTAAAAAAAACATCTTCCAATAGCATAAAAACTCAAAACGCTGTCTTTTCATGCATGCCCCCATTGTTAAAAAAAACATCTTCCAACAACATAAAAACTCTAAACGCTGTCTTTTCATGCATACCCCCTTATTAAAAAAAAAACTTCCGACAGCATAAAAACTCTAAACGTTGTCTTTTCATGCATACCCCCTTATTAAAAAAACATCTTCCAACAGCATAAAAACTCTAAACACTGTATTTTCTTGCATACCCCCCTTATTAAAAAAACATCTTCCAACAGTATAAAAACTATAAACGCTGTCTTTTCATGCATACCCCCCTTATTAAAAAAAAACATCTACCAACAACATAAAATCCCTAAACACTGTATTTTCTTACATACCCCCCTTATTAAAAAAACATCTTCCAACAGTATAAAAACTATAAACGCTGTCTTTTCATGCATACCCCCCTGATTAAAAAAACATCTACCAACAACATAAAATCTTTGAACGCTGTCTTTTCATGCATACCCCCCTTATTAAAAAAAACATCTTCCAACAGCATAAAAACTCTAAACGCTGTGTTTTCATGTATACCCCCTTATTAAAAAAAACAGCTTCCAACAACATAAAAACTCTAAACGCTGTCTTTTATGCATACCCCCTTATTCAAAAAACACCTTCCAACAGCATAAAAACTCTAAACGCTGTATTTTCATGCATACAACTCTTATTAAAAAAACATCTTCCAACAGCATAAAAACTCCGAACGCTGTCTTTTCATGCATACTCCCCTTATTAAAAAAAACATCTTCCAACAGGATAAAAACTCTAAACGCTGTCTTTTCATGCATACCCCCCTTATTAAAAAAACATCTTCCAACCGCATAAAAACTCTAAACGCTGTCTTTTCATGCATATCTTCTTATTAAAAAAACATCTTCCAACAGCATAAAAATTCAAAACGCTGTCTTTTCATGAATACCCCCCTTATTAAAAAAACATCTTCCAACAGCATAAAAACTCTAAACTCTGTCTTTTCATGCATACCCCCCTTATTAAAAAACATCTTCCAACAGCATAAAAACTCTAAACGCTGTCTTTTCATGCATACCCCACTTATTAAAAAAAACATCTTCCAATAGCATAAAAACTCAAAACGCTGTCTTTTCATGCATACCCCCATTGTTAAAAAAAACATCTTCCAACAACATAAAAACTCTAAACGCTGTCTTTTTATGCATACTCCCCTTCTTAAAAAAAACATCTTCCAACAGCATAAAAACTCTAAACGATGTCTATTCATGCATACCCCCCTTATTAAAAAAACATCATCCAACAGCATAAAAACTCTAAACGCTGTCTTTTCATGCATACCCCTTATTAAAAAAAAAACATCTTCGAACAGCATAAAAACTCTAAACGTTGTCTTTTCCTGCATGCCCCTCTTATTAAAAAAACATCTTCCAACAGCATAAAAACTCTAAACGCTGTCTTTTCATGCATACCCCCCTTATTAAAAAAACATCTTCCAACAACATAAAATCTCTGAACGCTGTCTTTTCATGCATACCCCCTTATTAAAAAAACATCTTCCAACAGCATAAAAACTCTAAACGATGTCTTTTATGCATACCCCCTTATTAAAAAAAAACATCTTCCAACAGCATAAAAACTCTAAACGCTGTCTTTTCATGCATACCACTCTTAATAAAAAAACATTTTCCAACAGCATAAAACTCTAAACGCTGTCTTTTCACGCATACCACCATTCTAAAAAAACATCTTCCAACAGCATAAAAACTCTAAACGTTGCCTTTTCATGCATACCACCTTATTAAAAAAACATCTTCCAACAGCATAAAAACTCTAAACGCTGTATTTTCATGCATACCCCCCTTATTAAAAAAACATCTTCCAACAGTATAAAAATTCTAAACGCTCTATTTTCATGCATACCCCCCTTATTAAAAAAACATCTTCCAACAGCATAAAAACTCTAAACGCTGTCGTTTCATGCATACCCCCCTTATTAAAAAAGAACATCTTCAAACAGCATAAAAACTCAAAACGCTGTCTTTTCATGCATACCCCCATTGTTAAAAAAACATCTTCCAACAGCATAAAAACTCTAAACGCTGTCTTTTCATGCATAACCACCTTATTAAAAAAGAACATCTTCCAACAGCATAAAAACTCAAAACGCTGTCTTTTCATGAATACCCTCCTTATTAAAAAAAACATCTTCCAACAGCATAAAAACTCTAAACTCTGTCTTTTCATGCATACCCCCCTTATTAAAAAACATCTTCCAACAGCATAAAAACTCTTAACGCTGTCTTTTCATGCATACCCCCCTTATTAAAAAAAACATCTTCCAAAAGCATAAAAACTCAAAACGCTGTCTTTTCATGCATACCCCCATTGTTAAAAAAAACATCTTCCAACAGCATAAAAACTCTAAACGCTGTCTTTTCATGCATACCCCCCTTATTAAAAAACATCTTCCAACAGCATAAAAACTCTAAACGCTGTCTTTTCATGCATACTCCCCTTCTTGAAAAAAACATCTTCCAACAGCATAAAAACTCTAAACGATGTCTTTTATGCATACCCCCTTATTAAAAAAAACATCTTCCAACAGCATAAAAACTCTAAACGCTGTCTTTTCATGCATACCACTCTTAATAAAAAAACATTTTCCAACAGCATAAAACTCTAAACGCTGTCTTTTCACGCATACCACCATTCTAAAAAAACATCTTCCAACAGCATAAAAACTCTAAACGTTGCCTTTTCATGCATACCACCTTATTAAAAAAACATCTTCCAACAGCATAAAAACTCTAAACGCTGTATTTTCATGCATACCCCCCTTATTAAAAAAACATCTTCCAACAGTATAAAAATTCTAAACGCTCTATTTTCATGCATACCCCCCTTATTAAAAAAAACATCTTCCAACAGCATAAAAACTCTAAACGCTGTCGTTTCATGCATACCCCCCTTATTAAAAAAGAACATCTTCAAACAGCATAAAAACTCAAAACGCTGTCTTTTCATGCATACCCCCATTGTTAAAAAAACATCTTCCAACAGCATAAAAACTCTAAACGCTGTCTTTTCATGCATAACCACCTTATTAAAAAAGAACATCTTCCAACAGCATAAAAACTCAAAACGTTGTCTTTTCATGCATACCCCCATTGTTAAAAAAAACATCTTCCAACAGCATAAAAACTCTAAACGCTGTCTTTTCATGCATACCCCCCTTATTAAAAAAAACATCTTCCAACAGGATAAAAACTCTAAACGTTGTCTTTTCATGCATACCCCCCTTATTAAAAAAGAACATCTTCCAACAGCATAAAAACTCAAAACGCTGTCTTTTCATGCATACCCCCATTGTTAAAAAAAACATCTTCCAACAGCATAAAAACTCTAAACGCTGTCTTTTCATGCATACCCCCTTATTAAAAAACATCTTCCAACAGCATAAAAACTCTAAACGCTGTCTTTTCATGCATACTCCCCTTCTTAAAAAAAACATCTTCCAACAGCATAAAAACTCTAAACGCTGTCTTTTCATACATACACCCTTATTAAAAAAAATATCTTCCAACAGCATAAAAACTCTAAACGCTGTCTTTTCATGCATACCCCCCTTATTAAAAAAACATCATCCAACAGCATAAAAACTCTAAACGCTGTCTTTTCATGCATACCCCCTTATTATAAAACATCTTCCAACAGCATAAAAACTCTAAACGCTGTCTTTTCATGCATACCCCTTATAAAAAAAGAACATCTTCCAACAGCATAAAAACTCAAAACGCTGTCTTTTCATGCATACCCCCATTGTTAAAAAAAACGTCTTCCAACAGCATAAAAACTCTAAACCCTGTCTTTTCATGCATACTCCCCTTGTTAAAAAAACATCTTCCAACAGCATAAAAACTCTAAACGCTATCTTTTCATGCATACACCCTTATTAAAAAAACATCTTCCAACAGCATAAAATCTCTAAACGCTGTCTATTCATGCATACCCCCCTTATTAAAAAAAACATCATCCAACAGCATAAAAACTCTAAACGCTGTCTTTTCATGCATACCCCCTTATTAAAAAAAACAACTTCCGACAGCATAAAAACTCTAAACGTTGTCTTTTCATGCATACCCCCTTATTAAAAAAACATCTTCCAACAGCATAAAAACTCTAAACACTGTATTTTCTTGCATACCCCCCTTATTAAAAAAACATCTTCCAACAGTATAAAAACTATAAACGCTGTCTTTTCATGCATACCCCCCTTATTAAAAAAAACATCTACCAACAACATAAAATCTCTAAACACTGTATTTTCTTGCATACCCCCCTTATTAAAAAAACATCTTCCAACAGTATAAAAACTATAAACGCTGTCTTTCCATGCATACCCCCTTATTAAAAAAACATCTACCAACAACATAAAATCTCTGAACGCTGTCTTTTCATGCATACCCCCCTTATTAAAAAAAACATCTTCCAACAGCATAAAAACTCTAAACGCTGTGTTTTCATGCATACCCCTTTATTAAAAAAAACATCTTCCAACAACATAAAAACTCTAAACGCTGTCTTTTATGCATACCCCCTTATTCAAAAAACATCTTCCAACAGCATAAAAACTCTAAACGCTGTCTTTTCATGCATACCACTCTTATTAAAAAAACATCTTCCAACAGCATAAAAACTCCGAACGCTGTCTTTTCATGCATACTCCCCTTATTAAAAAAAACATCATCCAACAGGATAAAAACTCTAAACGCTGTCTTTTCATGCATACCCCCCTTATTAAAAAAAACATCTTCCAACCGCATAAAAACTCTAAACGCTGTCTTTTCATGCATATCCCCTTATTAAAAAAACATCTTCCAACAGCATAAAAACTCAAAACGCTGTCTTTTCATGAAACCCCCCTTATTAAAAAAACATCTTCCAACAGCATAAAAACTCTAAACTCTGTCTTTTCATGCATACCCCCCTTATTAAAAAATATCTTCCAACAGCATAAAAACTCTAAACGCTGTCTTTTCATGCATACCCCCCTTATTAAAAAAAACATCTTCCAATAGCATAAAAAATCAAAACGCTGTCTTTTCATGCATGCCCCCATTGTTAAAAAAAACATCTTCCAACAACATAAAAACTCTAAACGCTGTCTTTTCATGCATACCCCCTTATTAAAAAAACAACTTCCGACAGCATAAAAACTCTAAACGTTGTCTTTTCATGCATACCCCCTTATTAAAAAAACATCTTCCAACAGCATAAAAACTCTAAACACTGTATTTTCTTGCATACCCTCCTTATTAAAAAAACATCTTCCAACAGTATAAAAACTATAAACGCTGTCTTTTCATGCATACCCCCCTTATTAAAAAAAAACATCTACCAACAACATAAAATCTCTAAACACTGTATTTTCTTGCATACCCCCCTTATTAAAAAAACATCTTCCAATAGTATAAAAACTATAAACGTTGTCTTTTCATGCATACCCCCCTTATTAAAAAAACATCTACCAACAACATAAAATCTCTGAACGCTGTCTTTTCATGCATACCCCCCTTATTAAAAAAACATCTTCCAACAGCATAAAAACTCTAAACGCTGTGTTTTCATGCATACCCCCTTATTAAAAAAAACAGCTTCCAACAACATAAAAACTCTAAACGCTGTCTTTTATGCATACCCCCTTATTCAAAAAACATCTTCCAACAGCATAAAAACTCTAAACGCTGTATTTTCATGCATACCACTCTTATTAAAAAAACATCTTCCAACAGCATAAAAACTCCGAACGCTGTCTTTTCATGCATACTCCCCTTATTAAAAAAAACATCTTCCAACAGGATAAAAACTCAAAACGCTGTCTTTTCATGCATACCCCCCTTATTAAAAAAAACATCTTCCAACCGCATAAAAACTCTAAACGCTGTCTTTTCATGCATATCCCCTTATTAAAAAAACATCTTCCAACAGCATAAAAACTCAAAACGCTGTCTTTTCATGAATACCCTCCTTATTAAAAAAAACATCTTCCAACAGCATAAAAACTCTAAACTCTGTCTTTTCATGCATACCCCCCTTATTAAAAAACATCTTCCAACAGCATAAAAACTCTTAACGCTGTCTTTTCATGCATACCCCCCTTATTAAAAAAAACATCTTCCAATAGCATAAAAACTCAAAACGCTGTCTTTTCATGCATACCCCCATTGTTAAAAAAAACATCTTCCAACAGCATAAAAACTCTAAACGCAGTCTTTTTATGCATACTCCCCTTCTTAAAAAAAACATCTTCCAACAGCATAAAAACTCTAAACGCTGTCTTTTCATGCATACACCCTAATTAAAAAAAACATCTTTCAACAGCAGAAAAACTCTAAACGATGTCTATTCATGCATACCCCCCTTATTAAAAAAACATCATCCAACAGCATAAAAACTCTAAACGCTGTCTTTTCATGCATACCCTCTTATTAAAAAAAACATCTTCCAACAACATAAAAACTCTAAACGTTGTCTTTTCCTGCATGCCCCTCTTATTAAAAAAACATCTTCCAACAGCATAAAAACTCTAAACGCTGTCTTTTCATGCATACCCCCCTTATTAAAAAAACATCTTCCAACAGCATAAAATCTCTGAACGCTGTCTTTTCATGCATACCCCCTTATTAAAAAAACATCTTCCAACAGCATAAAAACTCTAAACGCTGTCTTTTCATGTATCCCTTATTAAAAAAACATATTCCAACAGCATAAAAACTCTAAACGCTGTCTTTTATGTATACCCCCTTATTAAAAAAAACATCTTCCAACAGCATAAAAACTCTAAACGCTATCTTTTCATGCATACCACTCTTATTAAAAAAACATTTTCCAACAGCATAAAACTCTAAACGCTGTCTTTTCACGCATACCCCCATTCTAAAAAAACATCTTCCAACAGCATAAAAACTCTAAACGTTGCCTTTTCATGCATACCACCTTATTAAAAAAACATCTTCCAACAGCATAAAAACTTTAAACGCTGTATTTTCATGCATACCCCCCTTATTAAAAAAAACATCTTCCAACAGTATAAAAACTCTAAACGCTCTATTTTCATGCATACCCCCCTTATTAAAAAAAACATCTTCCAACAGCATAAAATCTCTGAACGGTGTATTTTCATGCATACCACCCTTACTAAAAAAAACATCTTCCAACAGCATAAAATCTCTAAACGCTGTCTTTTCATGCATACCCCCTTATTAAAAAAACATCTTCCAACAGCATAAAATCTCTGAACGTTGTCTTTTATGCATACCCCCTTATTAAAAAAAACATCTTCCAACAGCATAAAAACTCTAAACGCTGTCTTTTCATGCATACCCCTTTATAAAAAAGACAACTTCAAACAGCATAAAAACTCTAAACGCTGTCTTTTCATGCATACCCCTCTTATTAAAAAAACATCTTCCAACCGCATAAAAATTCTAAACGCTGTATTTTCATGCATATCCCCTTATTAAAAAAACATCTTCCAACAGCATAAAAACTCAAAACGCTGTCTTTTCATGAATACCCCCCTTATTAAAAAAACATCTTCCAACAGCATAAAAACTCTAAACGTTGTCTTTTCATGCATACCCCCCTTATTAAAAAACATCTTCTAACAGCATAAAAACTCTAAACGTTGTCTTTTCATGCATACCCCCCTTATTAAAAAAAACATCTTCCAACAGCATAAAAACTCAAAACGCTGTCTTTTCATGCATACCCCCATTGTTAAAAAAAACATCTTCCAACAGCATAAAAACTCTAAACGATGTCTTTTCATGCATACTCCCCTTCTTAAAAAAAACATCTTCCAACAGGATAAAAACTCTAAACGCTGTCTTTTCATGCATACACCCTTATTAAAAAAACATCTTCCAACAGCATAAAAACTCTAAACGATGTCTATTCATGCATACCCCCCTTATTAAAAAAAACATCATCCAACAGCATAAAAACTCCAAACGCTATCTTTTCATGCATACCCCCTTATTAAAAAACATCTTCCAACAGCATAAAAACTCTAAACGTTGTCTTTTCCTGTATACCCCCCTTATTAAAAAAACATCTTCCAACAACATAAAAACTCTAAACGCTGTATTTTCATGCATACCCCCCTTATTAAAAAAACATCTTCTAACAGCATAAAAACTCCAAACGCTGTCTTTTCATGCATAACCCCTTATTAAAAAAAACATCTTCCAACAGCATAAAAATTCTAAACGCTGTCTTTTATGCATACCCTCTTATTAAAAAAAACATCTTCCAATAGCAAAAAAATCTAAACGTTGTCTTTTCATGTATACCACTCTTATTAAAAAAACATCTTCCAACAGCATAAAACTCTAAACGCTGTCTTTTCATGCATACCCCCATTCTAAAAAAACATCTTCCAACAGCATAAAAACTTTAAACGCTGTCTTTTCATGCATACCCCTCTTATTAAAAAAAACATCTTCCAACAACATAAAAACTCTAAACGCTGTCTTTTCATGCATACCCCCCTTATTAAAAAAAACATCTTCCAACAGCATAAAAACTCTAAACGCTGTCTTTACATGCATACCCCTTATTAAAAAAACATCTTCCAACAACATAAAAACTCTAAACGCTGTCTTTTATGCATACCCCCTTATTAAAAAAACATCTTCCAACAGTAGAAAAACTCTAAACGCTGTCTTTTCATGCATAACTCTTATTAACAAAACATCATCCAACAGCATAAAAACTCTAAACGCTGTGTTTTCATGCATACCCCCTTATTAAAAAAACATCTTTCAACCGCATAAAAACTCTAAACGCTGTCTTTTCATGCATACGCCCTTATTGAAAAAACATCTTCCAACAGCATAAAAACTCTAAACGCTGTCTATTCATGCATACCCCCCTTATTAAAAAAAACATCATCCAATAGCATAAAACTCTAAACGCTGTCTTTTCATGCATACCCCCTTATTAAAAAAAACATTTCCAACAGCATAAAAACTCCAAACGCTGTATTTTCATGCATACCCCCCTTATTAAAAAAAACTTCTTCAAACAGTATAAAAACTCTAAACGCTGTCGTTTCATGCATACCCCCCTTATTAAAAAAAACATCTTCCAACAGCATAAAATCTCTGAACGCTGTCTTTTCATGCATACCCCACTTATTAAAAAAAACATCTTCCAACAGCATAAAAACTCTAAACGCTGTCTTTTCATGCATACCTCCTTATTAAAAAAAACATCTTCCAACAGCATAAAAACTCTAAACGCTGTCTTTTATGCATACCCCCTTATTAAAAAAAACATCTTCCAACAGCTTAAAAACTCTAAACGCTGTCTTTTCATGCATACCACTCTTATTAAAAAAAATATCTTCCATCAGCATAAAACTCTAAATGTTGTCTTTTCATGCATACCCCCATTCTAAAAAAACATCTTCCAACAGCATAAAAAGTTTAAACGCTGTCTTATCATGCATACCCCTCTTATTAAAAAAAACATCTTCCAACAGGATAAAAACTCTAAACGCTGTCTTTTCATGCATGCCTCCCTTATTAAAAAAACATCTTTCAACAGCATAAAATCTCTGAATGCTGTCTTTTCATGCATACCCCCCTTATTAAAAAAAACATCTTTCAACAGCATAAAAACTCTAAACGCTATCTTTTCATGCATATCCCCTTATTAAAAAAACATCTTCCAACAGCATAAAAACTCATAACGCTGTCTTTTCATGAATACCCGCCTTATTAAAAAAAACATCTTCCAACAGCATAAAAACTCTAAACGCTGTCTTTTCATGCATACTCCCCTTATTAAAAAAAACATCTTCCAACAGGATAAAAACTCTAAACGCTGTCTTTTCATGGATACCCCCCTTATTAAAAAAAACATCTTCCAACAGCATAAAAACTCTAAACGTTGCCTTTTCATGCATACCCCCTTATGAAAAAAACATCTTCCAACAGCATAAAAACTCTAAATGCTGTATTTTCATGCATACCCCCTTTATTAAAAAAACATCTTCCAACAGTATAAAAACTCTAAACGCTATATTTTCATGCATACCTCCCTAATTAAAAAAACATCTTCCAACAGTATAAAATCTCTGAACGCTGTCTTTTCATGCATACCACCCTTATTAAAAAAACATCTTCCAACAGCATAAAAACTCTAAACGCTGTCTTTTCAAGCATACCCCCTTATTAAAAAAACATCTTCCAACAGCATAAAAACTATAAACGCTGTATTTTATGCATACCCCCTTATTAAAAAAAACATCTTCCAACAACATAAAAACTCTAAACGCTGTCTTTTCATGCATACCCCTTTATAAAAAAACAAATTCAAACAGCATAAAAACTCTAAACGCTGTCTTTTCATGCATACCCCCCTTATTAAAAAAAACATCTTCTAACTGCATAAAAACTCTAAACGCTGTCCTTTCATGCATATCCCTTATTAAAAAAAACATCTTCCAACAGCATAAAAACTCAAAACGCTGTCTTTTCATGAACACCCCCCTTATTAAAAAAACATCTTCCAACAGCATAAAAACTCTAAACGATGTCTTTTCATGCATACCCCCCTTATTAAAAAACATCTTCCAACAGCATAAAAACTCTAAACGCTGTCTTTTTTTGCATACCCCCCTTATTAAAAAAAACATCTTCCAACAGCATAAAAACTCAAAACGCTGTCTTTTCATGCATACCCCCATTGTAAAAAAAACATCTTTCAACAGCATAAAAACTCTTTTCATGCATACCCCCTTATTAAAAAAAATTCTTCCAACAGCATAAAAACTCTAAACGCTGTCTTTTCATGCATACCCCCTTATTAAAAAAAACATCTTCCAACAGGATAAAAACTCTAAACGCTGTCTTTTCATGGATACCCCCCTTATTAAAAAAAACATCTTCCAACAGCATAAAAACTCTAAACGTTGCCTTTTCATGCATACCCCCTTATGAAAAAAACATCTTCCAACAGCATAAAAACTCTAAATGCTGTATTTTCATGCATACCCCCTTTATTAAAAAAACATCTTCCAACAGTATAAAAACTCTAAACGCTATATTTTCATGCATACCTCCCTAATTAAAAAAACATCTTCCAACAGTATAAAATCTCTGAACGCTGTCTTTTCATGCATACCACCCTTATTAAAAAAACATCTTCCAACAGCATAAAAACTCTAAACGCTGTCTTTTCAAGCATACCCCCTTATTAAAAAAACATCTTCCAACAGCATAAAAACTATAAACGCTGTATTTTATGCATACCCCCTTATTAAAAAAAACATCTTCCAACAACATAAAAACTCTAAACGCTGTCTTTTCATGCATACCCCTTTATAAAAAAACAAATTCAAACAGCATAAAAACTCTAAACGCTGTCTTTTCATGCATACCCCCCTTATTAAAAAAAACATCTTCTAACTGCATAAAAACTCTAAACGCTGTCCTTTCATGCATATCCCTTATTAAAAAAAACATCTTCCAACAGCATAAAAACTCAAAACGCTGTCTTTTCATGAACACCCCCCTTATTAAAAAAACATCTTCCAACAGCATAAAAACTCTAAACGATGTCTTTTCATGCATACCCCCCTTATTAAAAAACATCTTCCAACAGCATAAAAACTCTAAACGCTGTCTTTTTTTGCATACCCCCCTTATTAAAAAAAACATCTTCCAACAGCATAAAAACTCAAAACGCTGTCTTTTCATGCATACCCCCATTGTAAAAAAAACATCTTTCAACAGCATAAAAACTCTTTTCATGCATACCCCCTTATTAAAAAAAATTCTTCCAACAGCATAAAAACTCTAAACGTTGTATTTTCATGCATACCCCCTTATTAAAAAAACATCTTCCAACGGTATAAAAACTCTAAACGCTGTCTTTTCATGCATACCCTCCTTATTAAAAAAACATCTTCCAACAGCATAAAATTTCTGAACGCTGTCTTTTCATGCATACCCTCCTTATTAAAAAAAAACATCTTCCAATAGCATAAAAACTCTAAACGCTGTCTTTTATGCATACCCCCTTATTAAAAAAACATCTTCCAACAGTAGAAAAACTCTAAACGCTGTCTTTACATGCATAACTCTTATTAACAAAACATCATCCAACAGCATAAAAACTTTAAACGCTGTGTTTTCATGCATGCCCCCTTATTAAAAAAGCATCTTCCAACCGCATAAAAACTCTAAACGCTGTCTTTTCATGCATACGCCCTTATTGAAAAAACATCTTCCAACAGCATAAAAACTCTAAACGATGTCTATTCATGCATACCCCCCTTATTAAAAAAAACATCATCCAACAGCATAAAAACTCTAAACGCTGTCTTTTATGCATACCCCCTTATTTAAAAAAACATCTTCCAACAGCTTAAAAACTCTAAACGCTGTCTTTTCATGCATACCACTCTTATTAAAAAAAACATCTTCCATCAGCATAAAACTCTAAACGCTGTCTTTTCATGCATACCCCCATTCTAAAAAAACATCTTCCAACAGCATAAAAACTATGAACGCGGTCTTTTCATGCATACCCCTCTTATTAAAAAAAACATCTTCCAACAGGATAAAAACTCTAAACGCTGTCTTTTCATGCATACCCCCCTTATTAAAAAAAAACATCTTCCAACAGCATAAAATCTCTGAATGCTGTCTTTTCATGCATACCCCCCTTATTAAAAAAAAACATCTTCCAACAGCATAAAAACTCTAAAGGCTATCTTTTCATGCATATCGCCTTATTAAAAAAAACATCTTCCAACAGCATAAAAACTCATAACGCTGTCTTTTCATGAATACCCCCCTTATTAAAAAAAAACATCTTCCAACAGCATAAAAACTCTAAACGCTGTCTTTTCATGCATACTCCCCTTATTAAAAAAAACATCTTCCAACAGGATAAAAACTCTAAACGCTGTCTTTTCATGGATACCCCCCTTATTAAAAAAAACATCTTCCAACAGCATAAAAACTCTAAACGTTGCCTTTTCATGCATACCCCCTTATTAAAAAAACATCTTCCAACAGCATAAAAACTCTAAACGCTGTATTTTCATGCATACCCCCCTTATTAAAAAAACATCTTCCAACAGTATAAAAACTCTAAACGCTATATTTTCATGCATACCCCCTTATTAAAAAAAACATCTTCCAACAGATTAAAATCTCTGAACGCTGTCTTTTCATGCATACCACCCTTATTAAAAAAAAACATCTTCCAACAGCATAAAAACTCTAAACGCTGTCTTTTCATGCATACCCACTTATTAAAAAAACATCTTCCAACAGCATAAAATCTCTGAACGCTGTCTTTTATGCATACCCCCTTATTAAAAAAACATCTTCCAACAGCATAAAAACTCTAAACGCTGTCTTTTCATGCATAACCCTTTATAAAAAAACAAATTCAAACAGCATAAAAACTCTAAACGCTGTCTTTTCATGCATACCCTCCTTATTAAAAAAAACATCTTCCAACCGCATAAAAACTCTAAACGCTGTCCTTTCAAGCATATCCCCTTATTAAAAAAAACATCTTCCAACAGCATAAAAACTCAAAACACTGTCTTTTCATGAATACCCCCTTATTAAAAAAAACATCTTCCAACAGCATAAAAACTCTAAACGCTGTCTTTTCATGCATACCCCCTTTATTAAAAAACATCTTCCAATAGCATAAAAACTCTAAACGCTGTCTTTTTTTGCATACCCCCCTTATTAAAAAAAACATCTTCCAACAGCATAAAAACTCAAAACGCTGTCTTTTCATGCATACCCCCATTGTTAAAAAAAACATCTTCCAACAGCATAAAAACTCTAAACGCTGTCTTTTCATGCATACTCCCCTTCTTAAAAAAAACATCTTTCAACAGCATAAAAACTCTAAACGCTGTCTTTTCATGCATACACCCTTATTAAAAAAACATCTTCCAACAGCATAAAAACTCTAAACGATGTCTATTCTTGCATACCCCCCTTATTAAAAAAAACATCATCCAACAGCATAAAAACTCTAAACGCTGTCTTTTCATGCATACCCCCTTATTAAAAAAACATCTTCCAACAGCATAAAAACTCGAAACGTTGTCTTTTCCTGCATACCCCCCTTATTAAAAAAACATCTTCCAACAGCATAAAAACTCTAAACGCTGTATTTTCATGCATACCCCCCTTATTAAAAAAACATCTTCCAACAGTATAAAAACTCTAAACGCTGTCTTTTCATGCATACCCCCCTTATTAAAAAAACATCTTCCAACAGCATAAAATCTCTAAATGCTGTCTTTTCATGCATACCCCCCTTATTAAAAAAAACAACTTCCAACATCATAAAAACTCCAAACGCTGTCTTTTCATCCATACCCCCTTATTAAAAAAACATCTTCCAACAACATAAAAACTCTAAACGCTGTCTTTTCATGCATACCCTCCTTATTAAAAAAACATCTTCCAACAGCATAAAATCTCTGAACGCTGTCTTTTCATGCATACCCTCCTTATTAAAAAAAAACATCTTCCAATAGCATAAAAACTCTAAACGCTGTCTTTTATGCATACCCCCTTATTAAAAAAACATCTTCCAACAGTAGAAAAACTCTAAACGCTGTCTTTACATGCATAACTCTTATTAACAAAACATCATCCAACAGCATAAAAACTCTAAACGCTGTGTTTTCATGCATACCCCCTTATTAAAAAAGCATCTTCCAACCGCATAAAAACTCTAAACGCTGTCTTTTCATGCATACGCCCTTATTGAAAAAACATCTTCCAACAGCATAAAAACTCTAAACGATGTCTATTCATGCATACCCCCCTTATTAAAAAAAACATCATCCAACACCATAAAAACTCTAAACGCTGTCTTTTATGCATACCCCCTTATTTAAAAAAACATCTTCCAACAGCTTAAAAACTCTAAACGCTGTCTTTTCATGCATACCACTCTTATTAAAAAAAACATCTTCCATCAGCATAAAACTCTAAACGCTGTCTTTTCATGCATACCCCCATTCTAAAAAAACATCTTCCAACAGCATAAAAACTATGAACGCGGTCTTTTCATGCATACCCCTCTTATTAAAAAAAAACATCTTCCAACAGGATAAAAACTCTAAACGCTGTCTTTTCATGCATACCCCCCTTATTAAAAAAAAACATCTTCCAACAGCATAAAATCTCTGAATGCTGTCTTTTCATGCATACCCCCCTTATTAAAAAAAACATCTTCCAACAGCATAAAAACTCTAAACGCTATCTTTTCATGCATATCCCCTTATTAAAAAAACATCTTCCAACAGCATAAAAACTCATAACGCTGTCTTTTCATGAATACCCCCCTTATTAAAAAAACATCTTCCAACAGCATAAAAACTCTAAACGCTGTCTTTTCATGCATACTCCCCTTATTAAAAAAAACATCTTCCAACAGGATAAAAACTCTAAACGCTGTCTTTTCATGGATACCCCCCTTATTAAAAAACACATCTTCCAACAGCATAAAAACTCTAAACGTTGCCTTTTCATGCATACCCCCTTATTAAAAAAACATCTTCCAACAGCATAAAAACTCTAAACGCTGTATTTTCATGCATACCCCCCTTATTAAAAAAACATCTTCCAACAGTATAAAAACTCTAAACGCTATATTTTCATGCATACCCCCTTATTAAAAAAAAACATCTTCCAACAGCTTAAAATCTCTGAACGCTGTCTTTTCATGCATACCACCCTTATTAAAAAAAACATCTTCCAACAGCATAAAAACTCTAAACGCTGTCTTTTCATGCATACCCACTTATTAAAAAAACATCTTCCAACAGCATAAAATCTCTGAACGCTGTCTTTTATGCATACCCCCTTATTAAAAAAACATCTTCCAACAGCATAAAAACTCTAAACGCTGTCTTTTCATGCATACCCCCCTTATTAAAAAAACATCTTCTAACTGCATAAAAACTCTAAACGCTGTCCTTTCATGCATATCCCTTATTAAAAAAAACATCTTCCAACAGCATAAAAACTCAAAACGCTGTCTTTTCATGAACACCCCCCTTATTAAAAAAACATCTTCCAACAGCATAAAAACTCTAAACGATGTCTTTTCATGCATACCCCCCTTATTAAAAAACATCTTCCAACAGCATAAAAACTCTAAACGCTGTCTTTTTTTGCATACCCCCCTTATTAAAAAAAACATCTTCCAACAGCATAAAAACTCAAAACGCTGTCTTTTCATGCATACCCCCATTGTAAAAAAAACATCTTTCAACAGCATAAAAACTCTTTTCATGCATACCCCCTTATTAAAAAAAATTCTTCCAACAGCATAAAAACTCTAAACGTTGTATTTTCATGCATACCCCCTTATTAAAAAAACATCTTCCAACGGTATAAAAACTCTAAACGCTGTCTTTTCATGCATACCCTCCTTATTAAAAAAACATCTTCCAACAGCATAAAATCTCTGAACGCTGTCTTTTCATGCATACCCTCCTTATTAAAAAAAAACATCTTCCAATAGCATAAAAACTCTAAACGCTGTCTTTTATGCATACCCCCTTATTAAAAAAACATCTTCCAACAGTAGAAAAACTCTAAACGCTGTCTTTACATGCATAACTCTTATTAACAAAACATCATCCAACAGCATAAAAACTTTAAACGCTGTGTTTTCATGCATGCCCCCTTATTAAAAAAGCATCTTCCAACCGCATAAAAACTCTAAACGCTGTCTTTTCATGCATACGCCCTTATTGAAAAAACATCTTCCAACAGCATAAAAACTCTAAACGATGTCTATTCATGCATACCCCCCTTATTAAAAAAAACATCATCCAACAGCATAAAAACTCTAAACGCTGTCTTTTATGCATACCCCCTTATTTAAAAAAACATCTTCCAACAGCTTAAAAACTCTAAACGCTGTCTTTTCATGCATACCTGTAACGACCCGGAAATTTCGATCCCGAAAATTCCAGGTAGTTAGAAAAGAAAAGAAAGAGAAAGAAGAAGAAACAGGAACAAAACATAAAAACCTCACATTCGCAGCGGATCAAAATATAATATCACATAAACAACAGTTCTTTTATTTTGATCCGCTGCGAATGTGAGGTTTTTATGTTTTGTTCCTGTTTCTTCTTCTTTCTCTTTCTTTTCTTTTCTAACTATCTGGAATTTTCGGGATCGAAATTTCCGGGTCGTTACATTTGGTATCAGAGCCAGGTTAAGCGAGAACCTTGGCTCTGTTGGGATTACTCATTAGGATAGGGTCAATGGTACCCTAGAATGAGTTGAGTGTGTATATATATATATGAGAGAACGTACTTGTTATTTTTCTATATAAAGATTTTAAATGGTTTTAAAGGTAAATGATTTTATATAAAATTATATTTGATATATAAAGCAATATTTCTATTAAGATAATTGGTTGTTAAATTATTGAATTAAATAAAGTGGTAATAGTAATACAACCAAATTTAAGTTGAATAAAGATAAGTTTGAAATGGATCCAAACTGAAATTAAAATCTTGAATTTGTAGAAGTGTTATCAGAATAAAGAAAAAAAGAAATAAGATCAAAACTGTTTTAAATCTGAGGGCAACTCAAGCTTCAAACAAATACAACAACAACTTCTTTCAAGCTTTTAACCTGAGCAAGAGCAAAGCAAATATAAAGATTCAACTCAACAATCAAGTTACAGATCAACACAGTTGCAATTTTAAATCAACTCCAGACCAGTTTTTCAAAAAGCCCTGTTCTCTGTTTTCAAATCTGTGAGTAAACTTTATCCTTTTCAAGTAAATCACCTGTATGGTTTGTGCATGCAACAATTGATGGTAGTAATAACTTAAATATGATTTACATGGATTAAATGAATGTTGTTTGGGTATATAAATTGAATTACTATTTGCATGTCTGGGTGTATATGTATATCTCTGTTTGTTCAACAGACTAAGAATTTTTTTTTTATCAAAAATCAATTCCTCTTCATATAAATCAATATAGATTAGGATGTTTATAGGAAGTATGGATGAATTAACCAAACCTTATTTTTAAAATGATTTTTATGAGAGATTATAAAGTAATTTACTGGAATACAATAAGTTACAGTAAAAATCAATTAAGCCAGAAAATTTATTAGTTAAATCTTGGGTTTTTGCTTATTTCATCAGACTTAATTTTGGAAACCATGAATTTTAAAAATAATTTTGAGATTTGAAAGTGGATATTTGGGAAGGAATCACGAGATGATCGGGAAATGGGTTTCCATTGATTTCTGGCGATCGGCGAATGGTAGAATCCCGTGCTCGTCGCTGAAGTTAGCTTGGAGGTCGACGCTCACGAGAAAAATGGTCTTTGAATTTATAGATCATCGAAGTGGTCGAACAGCGTTGAAGTAGGGTTTTAGACCCAGGTTTGGTCGATGTCGAATTCTAGGCCATGCATTACCGTTGATGCATTGGGTTGGATCGGAGGTAGGAGAAAGGAAGCGGGA
Source organism: Allium fistulosum (assembly GCA_030737815.1). Classification (NCBI taxonomy): domain Eukaryota; kingdom Viridiplantae; phylum Streptophyta; class Magnoliopsida; order Asparagales; family Amaryllidaceae; genus Allium; species Allium fistulosum. Next base: position 6,581,732 of record JASFAW010000018.1, read on the forward strand.
AACTCAGGCGGAGGTCTAGGCGCGAGGCTGTGGTCTCCGGTGGTCGGAGATAGGAGGTGCGAGGAGTTTGGTGATCGGGTTTCATCCTATTGGATTTCGTAATTGTTCTATTTTGATTTTCGAGGTGGTTCGTGGTTCTGGGTGGTCACTTGGGTCGAGAGGTTCGTCGTCGACTTGCTGGTAGTAGCGGGGATGATCGGAGTGAGGCGGAGCGATGTGCACGTGCACGTGGTTCTGTGTGTATCAGTGTTTGTTTAGGTTGCTGTAGGAATTTAAGCAAGAGAGAGAGCTCGGGGGGGGGAAAACGAAGATTGCCTCGAGTTTGCCATCGGGTTGGTTTCGTGATTGACTCGAAGAAAGTGGAGACAGGAGATACTCGAGTTGGCTCGGGAAAATAATAAAATAGGCTCGGGTTTTGTTTAAGTACCAGGTTCTATAAAGAAATTTAGATAAACTTAATATTGTAATTTATTAAGAGATGAAAAACATTAAGTTAACTTAAAAGTTTTAAGCTAATAATGGATTCATTTTAAAAAGAGTATTAAATAAGATTTAAATGATGAAATGAGATAGTTAATTAAGATAAAGGATTTATCTTAAATTAAGGTAATTAATTACTTAAAATAATTACTTAAAATCAAGTAATTAAGTGTAGTAAATTACATAATGGAATTAATCAAGGGTTTAATTTAAGATAATTAATTAAGGAGTAATTAATTTATTTGATAAAGTAATTAAGGGTAGTCAATTACTGGATATGATTAATCAAGAATGGTTAATAATTATGATTTAATTAAAAGATTAATTTCTTAATGTAATTAGAGTAATATTGAATGCCTTGGATTATTTGATATATCTGTTATGTTGTTGTGATGCTCCGTGATATGCGATGCTTTGGATGAATTGTGATAATGTAGTTATCTATCTATGATAGAATTGCTATGTGAATATGATATCCTAAATTTAAATTAAATTGTTTAACTTAAACATCTTAGCTTTAAAAGATAGTATTAAATTCGAAGAGACCGGGATCGGATATCAGGGATATCCGGAACCACTTCGATTAGAAATCTATAATTCTTTATAGATTTGATTGTAAATCAAATAGGCTGGAATGAAATAAATTAAGTTAACTAGACCATTGAGCTAAGTAGCGGTACTTAGACATTATTTTGTGAAATAAGTGTTTGGCTACAGAATGATTAGAACTCGTAGTGAGATACGAGTTACCCTGGTTTGCAAATAAGTTTATAACTGGGCATTTCAAATTATATGGGTTTACTCACGCTGGTTTCCAGCCTGACTCGGGTGTTACTTTGTGGTAATGCTCGGGTCAGACCGAGTATTACAGATTTTCAGGTTAGGACGTTCTGGAGCTCAGGAGGCGAGTTGGATGGCAGGAACGTATGGAGTGTGATATATTGTTAATTATTAGGACGAGTTATTTTAACTGTCCAGTGATTGTGAAATGTTGTAACTCTGATGTATTAAAATGTAATTGACTAATACAGTTTTCTTTGTATAACTGATATTATTATTTGATATTGTATTTTGATCCGCTGCGAATGTGAGAATCTGTGTCTTGTTCTGTTTCTTTCTTCTATCTCTTTTCTTTTTCTTCTAACTATCTGGAAATTTCGGGTTCGAAATTTCCGGGTCGTTACAATACCACTCTTATTAAAAAAAACATCTTCCATCAGCATAAAACTCTAAACGCTGTCTTTTCATGCATACCCCCATTCTAAAAAAACATCTTCCAACAGCATAAAAACTATGAACGCGGTCTTTTCATGCATACCCCTCTTATTAAAAAAAACATCTTCCAACAGGATAAAAACTCTAAACGCTGTCTTTTCATGCATACCCCCCTTATTAAAAAAAAACATCTTCCAACAGCATAAAATCTCTGAATGCTGTCTTTTCATGCATACCCCCCTTATTAAAAAAAAACATCTTCCAACAGCATAAAAACTCTAAAGGCTATCTTTTCATGCATATCGCCTTATTAAAAAAAACATCTTCCAACAGCATAAAAACTCATAACGCTGTCTTTTCATGAATACCCCCCTTATTAAAAAAAAACATCTTCCAACAGCATAAAAACTCTAAACGCTGTCTTTTCATGCATACTCCCCTTATTAAAAAAACATCTTCCAACAGGATAAAAACTCTAAACGCTGTCTTTTCATGGATACCCCCCTTATTAAAAAAAACATCTTCCAACAGCATAAAAACTCTAAACGTTGCCTTTTCATGCATACCCCCTTATTAAAAAAACATCTTCCAACAGCATAAAAACTCTAAACGCTGTATTTTCATGCATACCCCCCTTATTAAAAAAACATCTTCCAACAGTATAAAAACTCTAAACGCTATATTTTCATGCATACCCCCTTATTAAAAAAAACATCTTCCAACAGCTTAAAATCTCTGAACGCTGTCTTTTCATGCATACCACCCTTATTAAAAAAAAACATCTTCCAACAGCATAAAAACTCTAAACGCTGTCTTTTCATGCATACCCACTTATTAAAAAAACATCTTCCAACAGCATAAAATCTCCGAACGCTGTCTTTTATGCATACCCCCTTATTAAAAAAACATCTTCCAACAGCATAAAAACTCTAAACGCTGTCTTTTCATGCATAACCCTTTATAAAAAAACAAATTCAAACAGCATAAAAACTCTAAACGCTGTCTTTTCATGCATACCCTCCTTATTAAAAAAAACATCTTCCAACCGCATAAAAACTCTAAACGCTGTCCTTTCAAGCATATCCCCTTATTAAAAAAAACATCTTCCAACAGCATAAAAACTCAAAACACTGTCTTTTCATGAATACCCCCTTATTAAAAAAACATCTTCCAACAGCATAAAAACTCTAAACGCTGTCTTTTCATGCATACCCCCTTTATTAAAAAACATCTTCCAATAGCATAAAAACTCTAAACGCTGTCTTTTTTTGCATACCCCCCTTATTAAAAAAAACATCTTCCAACAGCATAAAAACTCAAAACGCTGTCTTTTCATGCATACCCCCATTGTTAAAAAAAACATCTTCCAACAGCATAAAAACTCTAAACGCTGTCTTTTCATGCATACTCCCCTTCTTAAAAAAAACATCTTTCAACAGCATAAAAACTCTAAACGCTGTCTTTTCATGCATACACCCTTATTAAAAAAACATCTTCCAACAGCATAAAAACTCTAAACGATGTCTATTCTTGCATACCCCCTTTATTAAAAAAAACATCATCCAACAGCATAAAAACTCTAAACGCTGTCTTTTCATGCATACCCCCTTATTAAAAAAACATCTTCCAACAGCATAAAAACTCGAAACGTTGTCTTTTCCTGCATACCCCCCTTATTAAAAAAACATCTTCCAACAGCATAAAAACTCTAAACGCTGTATTTTCATGCATACCCCCCTTATTAAAAAAACATCTTCCAACAGTATAAAAACTCTAAACGCTGTCTTTTCATGCATACCCCCCTTATTAAAAAAACATCTTCCAACAGCATAAAATCTCTAAATGCTGTCTTTTCATGCATACCCCCCTTATTAAAAAAAACAACTTCCAACATCATAAAAACTCCAAACGCTGTCTTTTCATCCATACCCCCTTATTAAAAAAACATCTTCCAACAACATAAAAACTCTAAACGCTGTCTTTTCATGCATACCCTCCTTATTAAAAAAACATCTTCCAACAGCATAAAATCTCTGAACGCTGTCTTTTCATTCATACCCTCCTTATTAAAAAAAAACATCTTCCAATAGCATAAAAACTCTAAACGCTGTCTTTTATGCATACCCCCTTATTAAAAAAACATCTTCCAACAGTAGAAAAACTCTAAACGCTGTCTTTACATGCATAACTCTTATTAACAAAACATCATCCAACAGCATAAAAACTCTAAACGCTGTGTTTTCATGCATACCCCCTTATTAAAAAAGCATCTTCCAACCGCATAAAAACTCTAAACGCTGTCTTTTCATGCATACGCCCTTATTGAAAAAACATCTTCCAACAGCATAAAAACTCTAAACGATGTCTATTCATGCATACCCCCCTTATTAAAAAAAACATCATCCAACACCATAAAAACTCTAAACGCTGTCTTTTATGCATACCCCCTTATTTAAAAAAACATCTTCCAACAGCTTAAAAACTCTAAACGCTGTCTTTTCATGCATACCACTCTTATTAAAAAAAACATCTTCCATCAGCATAAAACTCTAAACGCTGTCTTTTCATGCATACCCCCATTCTAAAAAAACATCTTCCAACAGCATAAAAACTATGAACGCGGTCTTTTCATGCATACCCCTCTTATTAAAAAAAAACATCTTCCAACAGGATAAAAACTCTAAACGCTGTCTTTTCATGCATACCCCCCTTATTAAAAAAAAACATCTTCCAACAGCATAAAATCTCTGAATGCTGTCTTTTCATGCATACCCCCCTTATTAAAAAAAACATCTTCCAACAGCATAAAAACTCTAAACGCTATCTTTTCATGCATATCCCCTTATTAAAAAAACATCTTCCAACAGCATAAAAACTCATAACGCTGTCTTTTCATGAATACCCCCCTTATTAAAAAAACATCTTCCAACAGCATAAAAACTCTAAACGCTGTCTTTTCATGCATACTCCCCTTATTAAAAAAAACATCTTCCAACAGGATAAAAACTCTAAACGCTGTCTTTTCATGGATACCCCCCTTATTAAAAAACACATCTTCCAACAGCATAAAAACTCTAAACGCTGTCTTTTCATGCATACTCCCCTTCTTAAAAAAAACATCTTTCAACAGCATAAAAACTCTAAACGCTGTCTTTTCATGCATACACCCTTATTAAAAAAACATCTTCCAACAGCATAAAAACTCTAAACGATGTCTATTCTTGCATACCCCCCTTATTAAAAAAAACATCATCCAACAGCATAAAAACTCTAAACGCTGTCTTTTCATGCATACCCCCTTATTAAAAAAACATCTTCCAACAGCATAAAAACTCGAAACGTTGTCTTTTCCTGCATACCCCCCTTATTAAAAAAACATCTTCCAACAGCATAAAAACTCTAAACGCTGTATTTTCATGCATACCCCCCTTATTAAAAAAAACAACTTCCAACATCATAAAAACTCCAAACGCTGTCTTTTCATCCATACCCCCTTATTAAAAAAACATCTTCCAACAACATAAAAACTCTAAACGCTGTCTTTTATGCATACCCTCTTATTAAAAAAAACATCTTCCAACAAAAAAAAACTCTAAACGTTGTCTTTTCATGCATACCACTCTTATTAAAAAAACATCTTCCAACAGCATAAAACTCTAAACGTTGTCTTTTCATGCATACCCACTTATTAAAAAAACATCTTCCAACAGCATAAAATCTCTGAATGCTGTCTTTTCATGCATACCCCCCTTATTAAAAAAAACATCTTCCAACAGCATAAAAACTCTAAACGCTATCTTTTCATGCATATCCCCTTATTAAAAAAACATCTTCCAACAGCATAAAAACTCATAACGCTGTCTTTTCATGAATACCCCCCTTATTAAAAAAACATCTTCCAACAGCATAAAAACTCTAAACGCTGTCTTTTCATGCATACTCCCCTTATTAAAAAAAACATCTTCCAACAGGATAAAAACTCTAAACGCTGTCTTTTCATGGATACCCCCCTTATTAAAAAACACATCTTCCAACAGCATAAAAACTCTAAACGTTGCCTTTTCATGCATACCCCCTTATTAAAAAAACATCTTCCAACAGCATAAAAACTCTAAACGCTGTATTTTCATGCATACCCCCCTTATTAAAAAAACATCTTCCAACAGTATAAAAACTCTAAACGCTATATTTTCATGCATACCCCCTTATTAAAAAAAAACATCTTCCAACAGCTTAAAATCTCTGAACGCTGTCTTTTCATGCATACCACCCTTATTAAAAAAAAACATCTTCCAACAGCATAAAAACTCTAAACGCTGTCTTTTCATGCATACCCACTTATTAAAAAAACATCTTCCAACAGCATAAAATCTCTGAACGCTGTCTTTTATGCATACCCCCTTATTAAAAAAACATCTTCCAACAGCATAAAAACTCTAAACGCTGTCTTTTCATGCATAACCCTTTATAAAAAAACAAATTCAAACAGCATAAAAACTCTAAACGCTGTCTTTTCATGCATACCCTCCTTATTAAAAAAACATCTTCCAACCGCATAAAAACTCTAAACGCTGTCCTTTCAAGCATATCCCCTTATTAAAAAAAACATCTTCCAACAGCATAAAAACTCAAAACGCTGTCTTTTCATGAATACCCCCCTTATTAAAAAAAACATCTTCCAACAGCATAAAAACTCTAAACGCTGTCTTTTCATGCATACCCCCTTTATTAAAAAACATCTTCCAACAGCATAAAAACTCTAAACGCTGTCTTTTTTTGCATACCCCCCTTATTAAAAAAAACATCTTCCAACAGCATAAAAACTCAAAACGCTGTCTTTTCATGCATACCCCCATTGTTAAAAAAAACATCTTCCAACAGCATAAAAACTCTAAACGCTGTCTTTTCATGCATACTCCCCTTCTTAAAAAAAACATCTTTCAACAGCATAAAAACTCTAAACGCTGTCTTTTCATGCATACACCCTTATTAAAAAAACATCTTCCAACAGCATAAAAACTCTAAACGATGTCTATTCTTGCATACCCCCCTTATTAAAAAAAACATCATCCAACAGCATAAAAACTCTAAACGCTGTCTTTTCATGCATACCCCCTTATTAAAAAAACATCTTCCAACAGCATAAAAACTCGAAACGTTGTCTTTTCCTGCATACCCCCCTTATTAAAAAAACATCTTCCAACAGCATAAAAACTCTAAACGCTGTATTTTCATGCATACCCCCCTTATTAAAAAAACATCTTCCAACAGTATAAAAACTTTAAACGCTGTCTTTTCATGCATACCCCCCTTATTAAAAAAACATCTTCCAACGGCATAAAATCTCTAAATGCTGTCTTTTCATGCATACCCCCCTTATTAAAAAAAAACAACTTCCAACATCATAAAAACTCCAAACGCTGTCTTTTCATCCATACCCCCTTATTAAAAAAACATCTTCCAACAACATAAAAACTCTAAACGCTGTCTTTTATGCATACCCTCTTATTAAAAAAAACATCTTCCAACAAAAAAAAAACTCTAAACGTTGTCTTTTCATGCATACCACTCTTATTAAAAAAACATCTTCCAACAGCATAAAACTCTAAACGCTGTCTTTTCATGCATACCCCCATTCTAAAAAAACATCTTCCAACAGCATAAAAACTTTAAACGCTGTCTTTTCATGCATACCCCTCTTATTAAAAAAAACATCTTCCAACAGCATAAAAACTCTAAACGCTGTCTTTTCATGCATACCCCCCTTATTAAAAAAAAACATCTTCCAACAGCATAAAATCTCTGAACACTGTCTTTACATGCATACCCCTCTTATAAAAAAAACATCTTCCAACAGCATAAAAACTCTAAACGCTGTCTTTACATGCATACCCCTTATTAAAAAAACATCTTTCAACGGCATAAAAACTCTAAACGCTGTCTTTTATGCATACCCCCTTATTAAAAAGACATCTTCCAACAGTAGAAAAACTCTAAACGCTGTCTTTTCATGCATACCACTCTTATTAACAAAACATCATCCAACAGCATAAAAACTCTAAACGCTGTGTTTTCATGCATACCCCCTTATTAAAAAAAACATCTTCCAATCGCATAAAAGCTCTAAACGCTGTCTTTTCATGCATACGCCCTTATTGAAAAAACATCTTCCAACAGCATAAAAACTCTAAACGCTGTATATTCATGCATACCCCCCTTATTAAAAAAACATCATCCAACAACATAAAACTCTAAACGCTGTCTTTTCATGCATACCCCCTTATTAAAAAAAACATTTCCAACAGCATAAAAACTCTTAACGTTGTATTTTCATGCATACCCCCCTTATTAAAAAAACATCTTCCAACAGTATAAAAACTCTAAACGCTTTCGTTTCATGCATACCCCGCTTATTAAAAAAAACATCTTCCAACAGCATAAAATCTCTGAATGCTGTCTTTTCATGCATACCCTCCTTATTAAAAAAAACATCTTCCAACAGCATAAAAACTCTAAACGCTGTCTTTTCATGCATACCCTCTTATTAAAAAAACATCTTCCAACAGCATAAAAACTCTAAACGCTGTCTTTTATGCATACCCCCTTATTAAAAAAAACATCTTCCAACAGCTTAAAAACTCTAAACGCTGTCTTTTCATGCATACCACTCTTATTAAAAAAACATCTTCCATCAGCATAAAACTCTAAACGCTGTCTTTTCATGCATACCCCATTCTAAAAAAAACATCTTCCAATAGCATAAAAACTTTAAACGCTGTCTTTTCATGCATACCCTTCTTATTAAAAAAAACATCTTCCAACAGCATAAAAACTCTAAAAGCTGTCTTTTCATGCATACCTCCCTTATTAAAAAAACATCTTCCAACAGCATAAAATCTCTGAACGCTGTCTTTTCATGCATACCCCCCTTATTAAAAATAACATCTTCCAACAGCATAAAAACTCTAAACGCTATATTTTCATGCATATCCCCTTATTAAAAAAACATCTTCCAACAGCATAAAAACTCAAAACGCTGTCTTTTCATGAATACCCCCCTTATTAAAAAAAAACATCTTCCAACAGCATAAAAACTCTAAACGCTGTCTTTTCATGCATACTCGCCTTATTAAAAAAAACATCTTCCAACACTCTAAACGTTGTCTTTTCATGTATACCCCCCTTATTAAAAAAACATCTCCCAACAGCATAAAAACTCTAAACGCTATCTTTTCATGCATATCCCCTTATTAAAACAAACATCTACCAACAGCATAAAAACTCAAAACGCTGTCTTTTCATGAATACCCCCCTTATTAAAAAAAACATCTTCCAACAGCATAAAAACTCTAAACGCTGTCTTTTCATGCATACCCCCCTTATTAAAAAACATCTTCCAACAGCATAAAAACTCTAAACGCTGTCTTTTCATGCATACCCCCCTTATTAAAAAAAACATCTTCCAACTGCATAAAAACTAAAAACGATTTCTTTTCATGCATACCCCCATTGTTAAAAAAACATCTTCCAACAGCATAAAAACTCTAAACGCTGTCTTTTATGCATACCCCCTTATTAAAAAAACATCTTCCAACAGCTTAAAAACTCTAAACGCTGTCTTTTCATGCATATCACTCTTATTAAAAAAAACATCTTCCATCAGCATAAAACTCTAAACGCTGTCTTTTCATGCATACCCCATTCTAAAAAAAACATCTTCCAACAACATAAAAACTCTAAACGTTGTCTTTTCATGTATACCCCCTTATTAAAAAAAACATCTTCCAACAGCATAAAAACTCTAAACGCTAACTTTTCATGCATATCCCCTTATTAAAAAAACATCTTCCAACAGCATAAAAACTCAAAACGCTGTCTTTTCATGCATACCCCCCTTATTAAAAAAGAACATCTTCTAATAGCATAAAAACTCAAAACGATGTCTTTTCATGCATACCCCCATTGTTAAAAAAAACATCTTCCAACAGCATAAAAACTCTAAACGCTGTCTTTTCATGCATACCCCCCTTATTAAAAAAGAACATCTTCCAACAACATAAAAACTCAAAACGCTGTCTTTTCCTGCATACCCCCCTTATTAAAAAAACATCTTCCAACAACATAAAAACTCTAAACGCTGTATTTTCATGCATACCCCCCTTATTAAAAAAACAACTTCTAATAGTATAAAAACTCTAAACGCTGTCTTTTCATGCATACCCCCCTTATTAAAAAAACATCTTCCAACAGCATAAAATCTCTTAATGCTGTCTTTTCATGCATACGCCCCTTATTAAAAAAAACATCTTCCAATAGTAGAAAAACTCTAAACGATGTCTTTTCATGCATACCACTCTTATTAAAAAAACATCATCCAACAGCATAAAAACTCTAAACGCTGTGTTTTCATGCATACCCCCTTATTAAAAAAAACATCTTCCAACCGCATAAAAACTCTAAACGCTGTCTTTTCATGCATACACCCTTATTGAAAAAACATCTTCCAACAGCATAAAAACTCTAAACGCTGTATATTCATGCGTACCCCCCTTATTAAAAAAAACATCGTCCAACAGCATAAAACTCTAAACGCTATCTTTTCATGCATACCCCCTTATTAAAAAAAATCTTCCAACAGCATAAAAACTCTAAACGTTGTATTTTCATGCATACCCCCCTTATTAAAAAAACATCTTCCAACAGTATAAAAACCCTAAACGCTGTCTTTTCATGCATACCCCCCTTATTAAAAAAAACATCTTCCAACAGCATAAAATCTCTGAACGCTGTCTATTCATGCATACCCCCTTGTTAAAAAAAACATCTTCCAATAGCATAAAAACTCTAAACGTTGTATTTTCATGCATACCCCCCTTATTAAAAAAACATCTTCCAACAGTATAAAAACTCTAAACGCTGTCTTTTATGCATACCCGCATTGTTAAAAAAAACATCTTCCAACAGCATAAAAACTCTAAACGCTGTCTTTTCATGCATACTCCCTTTCTTAAAAAAAACATCTTCCAACAGCATAAAAACTCTAAACGCTGTCTTTTCATGCATACACCCTTATTAAAAAAATATCTTCCAACAGCATAAAAACTCTAAACGATGTCTATTCATGCATACCCCCCTTATTAAAAAAACATCATCCAACAGAATAAAAACTCTAAACGTTGTCTTTTCATGCATACCCCCTTATTAAAAAAAACATCTTCCAACAGCATAAAAACTCTAAACGTTGTCTTTTCCTGCATACCCCCCTTATTAAAAAAACATCTTCCAACAACATAAAAACTCTAAACGGTGTATTTTCATGCATACCCCCCTTATTAAAAAAACAACTTCCAACAGTATAAAAACTCTAAACGCTGTCTTTTCATGCATACCCCCCTTATTAAAAAAAACATCTTCCAACAGCATAAAATCACTTAACGCTGTCTTTTCATGCATACCCCCCTTATTAAAAAAAATCTTCCAACAGTAGAAAAACTCTAAACGCTGTCTTTTCATGCATACCACTCTTATTAAAAAAACATCATACATCAGCATAAAAACTCTAAACGCTGTGTTTTCATGCATACCCCCTTATTATAAAAAACATCTTCCAACCGCATAAAAACTCTAAACGCTGTCTTTTCATGCATACACCTTTATTGAAAAAACATCTTCCAACAGCATAAAAACTCTAAACGCTGTCTATTCATGCGTACCCCCCTTATTTAAAAAAAAAACATCGTCCAATAGCATAAAACTCTAAACGCTGTCTTTTCATGCATACTCCCTTATTAAAAAAAACATCTTCCAACAGCATAAAAACTCTAAACGTTGTATTTTCATGCATACCCCCCTTATTAAAAAAACATCTTCCAAAAGTATAAAAACTCTAAACGCTGTCTTTTCATGCATACCCCCCTTATTAAAAAAAACATCTTCCAACAGCATAAAATCTCTGAACGCTGTCTTTTCATGCATACCACCCTTATTAAAAAAAACATCTTCCAACGGCATAAAAACTTTAAACGCTGTCTTTTCATGCATACCCCCTTATTAAAAAAACATCTTCCAACAGCATAAAATCTCTGAACGCTGTCTGTTATGCATTCCCCCCTTATTAAAAAAACATCTTTCAACAACATAAAAACTCTAAACGCTGTCTTTTCATGCATACCCCTTATAAAAAAAACAACTTCCAACAGCATAAAAACTCTAAACGCTGTCTTTTCATGCATACCCCCCTTATTAAAAAAAAACATCTTCCAACCGCATAAAAACTCTAAACGCAGTCTTTTCATGCATATCCCCTTATTAAAAAAAACATCTTCCAACAGCATAAAAACTCAAAATGCTGTCTTTTCATGAATACCCCCCTTATTAAAAAAACATCTTCCAACAGCATAAAAACTCTAAACGCTGTCTTTTCATGCATACCCCACTTAATAAAAAAAACATCTTCCAACAGCATAAAAACTCTAAACGCTGTCTTTTCATGCATACCCTCTTTATTAAAAAAAAACATCTTCCAACAGCATAAAATCTCTGAACGCTGTCTTTTCATGCATACCCCCCTTATTAAAAAAAACATCTTCCAACAGCATAAAAACTCAAAACGCTGTCTTTTCATGAATACCCCCCTTATTAAATAACATCTTCCAACAGCATAAAAACTCAAAACGCTGTCTTTTCATGCATACCCCCATTGTTAAAAAAAACATCTTCTAACAGGATAAAAACTCTAAACGCTTTCTTTTCATGTATACCCCCCCCCCCTTATTAAAAAAAACATCTTCCAACAGCATAAAAACTCTAAACGCTATCTTTTCATGCATATCCCCTTATTAAAAAAAACATCTTCCAACAGGATAAAAACTCAAAACGTTGTCTTTTCATGAATACCCCCTTATTAAAAAAAACATTTTCCAACAGCATAAAAACTCTAAACGTTGTCTTTTCATGCATACCCCCCTTATTAAAAAACTTCTTCCAACAGCATAAAAACTCTAAACGCTGTCTTTTCATGCATACCCACCTTATTAAAAAAACATCTTCCAACAGCATAAAAACTAAAAACGATGTCTTTTCATGCATACCCCCATTGTTAAAAAAAACATCTTCCAACAGCATAAAAACTCTAAACGCTGTCTTTTCATGCATACTCCTCTTCATAAAAAAACATCTTCCAAAAGCATTAAAACTCTAAACGCTGTCTTTTCATGCATACCCCCCTTATTAAAAAACATCTTCCAACAACATAAAAACTTTAAACGCTGTCTTTTCATGCATATCCCCTTATTAAAAAAACATCTTCCAACATCATAAAAACTCAAGTCGTTGTCTTTTCATGCATACCCCCATTGTTAAAAAAAACATCCTACAACAGCATAAAAACTCTAAACGCTGTCTTTTCATGCATACTCCCCTTCTTAAAAAAAACATCTTCCAACAGCATAAAAACTCTAAACGCTGTCTTTTCATGCATACACCCTTATTGAAAAAACATCTTCCAACAGCATAAAAACTCTAAACGCTTTCTATTCATGCATACCCCCCTTATTATAAAAAACATCATCCAACAACATAAAAATTTTAAACGCTGTCTTTTCATGCATACCCCCTTTTAAAAAAAACATCTTCCAACAGCATAAAAACTCTAAACGTTGCCTTTTCATGCATACTCCCTTATTAAAAAAACATCTTCCAACAGCATAAAAACTCTAAACGCTGTATTTTCATGCATACCCCCCTTATTAAAAAAAACATCTTCCAACAGTATAAAAACTCTAAACTCTGTCTTTTCATGCATACCCCCCTTATTAAAAAAAACATCTTCCAACAGCATAAAATCTCTGAACACTGTCTTTTCATGCATACCACCCTTATTAAAAAAAACATCTTCCAACAGCATAAAAACTCTAAACGCTGTCTTTTCATGCATACCCCCTTATTAAAAAAACATCTTCCAACAGCATAAAATCTCTAAACGCTGTCTTTTATGCATACCCCCTTATTAAAAAAAACATCTTCCAACAGCATAAAAACTCTAAACACTGTCTTTTCATGCATACCCCCTTATAAAAAAAACAACTTCCAACAACATAAAAACTCTAAACGATGTCTTTTCATGCATACCCCCCGAATTAAAATAAACATCTTTCAACCGCATAAAAACTCTAAACGCTGTATTTTCATGAATATCCCCTTATTAAAAAAAACATCTTACAACAGCATAAAAACTCAAAACGCTGTCTTTTCATGAATACACCCCTTATTAAAAAAAACATCTTCCAACAGCATAAAAACTCTAAACGCTGTCTTTTCATGCAAACACCCCTTATTAGAAAACATCTTCCAACAGCATAAAAACTCCAAACGCTGTCTTTTCATGCATACCCCCCTTATTAAAAAAAACATCTTCCAACAGCATAAAAACTCTAAACGCTGTCTTTTCATGCATACCCCCATTGTTAAAAAAAACATCTTCCAACAGCATAAAAACTCAAAACGCTGTCTTTTCATGCATACCCCCATTGTTACAAAAAACATCTTCCAACAGCATAAAAACTCTAAACGCTGTCTTTTCATGAATACACCCCTTATTAAAAAAAACATCTTCCAACAGCATAAAAACTTTAAACGTTGTCTTTTCATGCATACCCCCCTTATTAGAAAACATCTTCCAACAGCATAAAAACTCTAAACGCTGTCTTTTCATGCATACCCCCCTTATTAAAAAAAACTACTTCCAACAGTATAAAAACTTTAAACGATGTCTTTTCATGCATACCCACCTTATAAAAAAAATATCTTCCAACAGCATAAAAACTCAAAACGCTGTCTTTTCATGCATACCCCCCTTATTAAAAAAAACATCTTCCAACAACATTAAAACTCTAAACGCTGTCTTTTCATGCATACCCCCCTTATTAAAAAAAACATCTTCCAACAGCATAAAAACTCTAAACGCTGTCTTTTCATGCATACCGCCTTATTAAAAAAAACATCTTCCAACAGCATAAAAACTCTAAACGTTGTCTTTTCATGCATACCCCCCTTATTAAAAAAACATTTTACAACAGCATAAAATATCAAAACGCTGTCTTTTCATTCATACCCTCCTTGTTAAAAAAAACATCTTCCAACAGCATAAAAACTCTAAACGCTGTCTTTTCATGCATACCCCCTTCTTAAAAAAACATCTTCCAACAGCATAAAAACTCTAAACGCTGTCTTTTCATGCATACCCCCCTTGTTAAAAAAAACATCTTCCAACAGCATAAAAACTCTAAACGTTGTCTTTTCATGCATACCCCCCTTGTTAAAAAAACATCTTCCAACAGCATAAAATCTCTAAACGCTGTCTTTTCACGCATACCACCCTTATTAAAAAAAAATCTTCCAACAGCATAAAATCTCTAAACGCTGTCTTTTCATTCATACCCCCCTTATTAAAAAAACATGTTCCAACAGCATAAAAACTCTAAACGCTGTCTTTTCGTTCACACCCCCCTTATTAAAAAAACATCTTCCAACAGCATAAAAACTAAAAACGATGTCTTTTCATGCATACCCACATTGTTAAAAAAAACATCTTCCAACAGCATAAAAACTCTAAACGCTGTCTTTTCATGCATACTCCCCTTCTTAAAAAAACATCTTCCAAAAGCATAAAAACTCTAAACGCTGTCTTTTCATGCATACCCCCCTTATTAAAAAACATCTTCCAACAGCATAAAAACTCTAAACGCTGTCTTTTCATGCATATCCCCTTATTAAAAAAACATCTTCCAACATCATAAAAACTCAAGTCGCTGTCTTTTCATGCATACCCTCATTGTTAAAAAAAACATCTTCCAACAGCATAAAAACTCTAAACGCTGTCTTTTCATGCATACCCCCATTGTTAAAAAAAACATCTTCCAACAGCATAAAAATTCTAAACGCTGTCTTTTCATGCATACCCCATATTAAAAAAAACAACTTCCAACATCATAAAAACTCTAAACGTTGTATTTTCATTCATAACCCCCTTATTAAAAAAACATCTTCCAACAGCATAAAAACTCTAAACGCTGTATTTTCATGCATACCCCCCTTATTAAAAAAACATCTTCCAACAGTATAAAAACTCTAAACGCTGTCTTTTCATGCATAACCCCCTTATTAAAAGAAACATCTTCCAACAACATAAAATCTCTGAATGCTGTTTTTCATGCATACCCCCCTTATTAAAAAAACATCTTCCAACAGCATAAAAACTCTAAACGCTGTGTTTTCATGCAAATCCCCCTTATTAAAAAAAACATCTTCCAACAGCATAAAAACTCTAAACGCTGTGTTTTCATGCATACCCTCTTATTAAAAAAAACATCTTTCAACAGCATAAAAACTCTGAACGCTGTCTTTTATGCATACCCCCTTATTAAAAAAACATCTTCCAACAGCATAAAAACTTTAAACGCTGTCTTTTCATGCATACCCCCCTTATTAAAAAAAAACATCTTCCAACAGCATAAAATCTCTTAACGCTGTCTTTTCATGCATACCCCCCTTATTAAAAAAAACATCTTCCAACAGTAGAAAAACTCTAAACGCTGTCTTTTCATGCATACCACTCTTATTAAAAAAACATCATCCAACAGCATAAAAACTCTAAACGTTGTGTTTTCATGCATACCCCCTTATTAAAAAAACATCTTCCAACCGCATAAAAACTCTAAATGCTGTCTTTTCATGCATACACCCTTATTGAAAAAACATCTTACAACAGCATAAAAACTCTAAATGCTGTCTATTCATGCGTACCCCCCTTATTAAAAAAAACATCGTCCAACAGCATAAAACTCTAAACGCTGTCTTTTCATGCATACCCCCTTATTAAAAAAAACATCTTCCAACAGCATAAAAACTCTAAACGTTGTATTTTCATGCATACCCCCCTTATTAAAAAAACATCTTCCAACAGTATAAAAACTCTAAACGCTGTCTTTTCATGCATACCCCCCTTATTAAAAAAAACATCTTCCAACAGCATAAAATCTCTGAACGCTGTCTTTTCATGCATACCACCCTTATTAAAAAAAACATCTTCCAATAGCATAAAAACTCTAAACGCTGTCTTTTCATGCATACCCCCTTATTAAAAAAAACATCTTCCAACCGCTTAAAATCTCTGAACGCTGTCTTTTATGCATACCCCTTTGTTAACGTTAAAATATGAACGATAACACCCGATGTATGTAATAAGATCGTGAAAGCACCACCCGTGTGACGGGAACAGAAATCAAGCAGAAAAATAGCAGAAATGCAGTAAATGAACAACAGATTTATAGTGGTTCGGCCCGTAATTGAGCCTACGTCCACTTTATAGTCTCTTATTGCTGATTCGGTTACAATTTGATACAAATCTCTTCAGAAAATAGTACAATTCGATCACAAGAAACAATCTTGACTACTAGCTCAATCCTCGATGGTGAAACTCGATGAATCCATGTCGGATGTAAGGAATTTCTCTCGAAGCTTGTTGTACTGTCGCAAATGTTTGAAGGATCCCTGATTGCTGAATGAAGGAAGAGTTCGACGGAGTAACAGCGCTGTAGAAATGATTTGCCAAAAGTCCCTCGAATGTTGGAAGTGATGGGGTATTTATAGAAGCTGATTTCTGGTCAGGAATTTTGCCTAAGTCTTAGGTCGCGTACGACCTTAGTTAAGTCGTAGGTCGCGAGCGACCTAAGCTAGATCGTTGTCCCTTTGCGGCTTCAGAAGTTAGCTAGTAAAGCTGTGCTTAGCTTCATTTGATCAAGTAGTAGGTCGTAAGCGAGTTAAAGAATAGCTGTCTGAGCTTTAGGTCGTAGGGTGCTGAACATGCTTTAACAGTTAGGTCGCTAGCCTTTTTAGGTCGTTAAGTCCTTTAGGTCGCAATCCTTTCTGTTGCTAGGTCGCGAGCCTCCTATGCTGTTAGGTCGCAAGGCCTCTCCATCCTTAGGTCGCGAACTTCTTATGCTGTTAGGTCGCAAGGCCTTTCCATCCTTAGGTCGCGAACTTCTTATGATCTTAGGTCGCAAGGCCTTTCCATCCTTAGGTCGCGAACTTCTTATGCTGTTAGGTCACAAGGCCTTTCCATCCTTAGGTCGTGAACTTCTTATGATCTTAGGTCGCAAGGCCTTTCCATCCTTAGGTCGCAAAGATCTCTTAAATCCTTAGGTCGCAATGCTTCCTTACAGTTAGGTCGCAAGGCCCTCCTGGATCTTAGGTCGCAAGGCCTTTCCTTAGGTCGCTGAATTCTCTAGGTCGCAACCTTCTCTTAGGTCGTTAAGTTCTAGGTCGCTAAGATAAAAGGATTAACATTTGCCCCTCGAAGCATATGACTATGCCATAAGTCGTATTCTTCGATTTACCCTCGCTAAGTCGCAAACGACCTAGAGCTTTTACGCGCCTGTTCGCCTCCCACTCTTAGCTTCATATAAATTGGTTAGGTCGCACCTTCTCCCCTACCCTTCTGTTTTGAACCTCCATCGCCATTAGCAGTTTTTCAAGCTTCCAGAGACAAATTGGACCCAATCAGCCAACGATTCCTCCTCACCAATCATAATTCGTAAGTGGATCGGCTTTTATTCATCCATAATCATCACTTGATCACGAATCGCTTACCTGTCCCAAGCCTAGTTTTGTGCATTGTGCTTTCTGAACGGTTGTTTCCAATAACTTTTGCTTGTCAATTGACGTGCCGTGGCGATTCATGATCGTATGAAAGCCTTTTACTATAGATCTGTAGGGTTTGCAATTGATTTGCTGGTTAATTGGTGGTGTGTTGAGGTAGAACGAAGGGGAAGATCAATTCTTCTGGTTTGGCGGTATTGGGTTATCGGATTCAATGTGACATTGCTTGGAGAGGAAGTCACCAGCCTACCAGATTTGAACGACCTAGAAGTTAGGTCGCGTGGGGAAGCTTAGCGACTTAAGCTTTTTGCGATCTGACAACATTTGCGACCTAGAGAGTTCTCAACCTTAAACAATTGTGCACGACCTAGGACTTAGAGAAAATTGCCCCACCTTAATCCATTCAGTTGCAACGTGCGACCTACAGAAATCCTGACTCATGATAGGTCGCTGAACGACCTAATACTTAGACAATTTTTCACAGTCTTGAACTTTCAACCTGAACAACATAGCATAAGATCATTGCAACCTGTGTTAGGTCGTAAGCGACCTAACACTTAGAACTTTGAACAGCTTTTGACTGATTTTCTGGACTTGAATTACTTTGGGCTTTGCACTTCTTCTCGGATTGCCTCAACTTTAATGCTAATAACCTGTTTAGAAGCAACATTCACAGAAAAATGGGACGAATATACTGCTATTGATTGCCCACATCAAACAACAGATTAGTTGACAAAGAAAATCAAACTTAAATGAACTTCGTGAATGAAATGCTGTGAATTAACAAATCTAAGTGAAGTATTAAAGCAAAATTGAAGTGATCAACTAAAGCTGATTTATTTGCATCAACACAACACTATTCTTGGACTTAAGATATTAAGCCCTGAAACTTTATAATTGACAAGTATCAATTAGTTTAGTTTCATTTACATTTGCTTGTTATTGTATTAGTTTTGCACAACACTTCACTCTTTTTAGGAAACGTGCACCTTAATATTTGATCGTCCAGTTCCTTGTGTAGAATGGAATCTCAACAGGAAGACTTGGAAATAGCCGGAGAAGCTTTTCCAATTGCTACTCCACTAAATGATCCTCCGGAAAGGACTCCTACTACTCTAAGTCATAAAGTCTTCCGACAACTGTGTATCCAATTTGGCATCGCCGAAGCAGATGCCTTACTTCCTGGGTCAGGCGACACTACTGACAGACCGCCTCTTGGCTTTATTGCTGTGAACCGGTAGATGTGTTCAAGTGGAGCCATTCCTCCATTTAATGACTGTCTTCGGGAACTCCTCCTTCGGCTAGCTATTTCTCCCTTTCAACTACACCCTAACGGATACTCCATCCTGTTGGGATTGTGTGTGCTTTTCAGGAGAACGTTGAACCGTTTTCCCTCTTTTGATGAAATTCGCTTCTTGTGCACATTTGCAAAGAACAAAGACCATCCTTCTATCATACTTGTGAGGAGTGCTAGGAATCGCAAACTAATTCTGGACTTGCCTGAAAGTGCCCACGGATTCTTGACTCAATTCTTTTATGTTCGCTGTCCTCCGGGATTTTATGCTATTTGGAGAGTCGGAAGTAAGATTACCTTTTACCGATTCATTTTCTAGATTTTTCATAATTCGAACCATCAAATGCTTAATTCCATTCTTTCTTCGTGCAGCACTTCCTTCTCTTCTTCGAGATACCAGCCGTAAGTCGATTTTAGATACTTTGAGTGCTGTTGACGTTGAAGAGAGGAGCGCCAAATTCTTGCTAAAAGATGAATTTCTGCACCAGTTTGGCCTTTTACATCCTTCTAGATCGACTCAGATTCATGAAATTTCTAGTTCTGATGCGGAAACGTTAGTTGCTTCAGATTCCCAAGCAGAGGCCTCGAATGCCCCAGCTTCCATAGAAGAAACTGCATCAGAAGCACCCGTCGTGGAAGCTGCTTTGATAAAATGTTCTGCATCTACCGATGTTGTAGGGTCAATTAACAAACCGGCACTTGCCCCAATTATTGAGGAGGAAGAAAATCCTCGAATTTCTGAAAAATCAATTGATACAGAGGTTGAAAAAGAGAAGTCTGCTGAACACCTGGGTGATGACACCTTTGATGGCTTGAGCGATATCATGATAACTTCTCAAGAGCTTTTTGGGGATAACAATCCAAAAGCAACTTCTCCCGTTGTCGAGGCGACTTCCACCTTTAAACAAACCCGGACGCCTACTACGCCAGTCGTCTCTGTTTCCACACTAAAGCGTGGTCTGTAGTTTGACGCATGTAGCTTGCACGCCACACACACTTAGGATTTTTCAGCACTTATAAACATTTATCCTCTTTCTCCTGGAAATTTCTAAACTTTACTCCTTTTTTGCTTTCAGGTTCTCCAATGGGACGTACAGGTTCATATTATGACTCATTCAAGTACCGTGGAGGCCGCGGCACCTATGACTTTAGGAAGTACCTTGATACCCCAAAAGAAACAGATGAAGAGAGGGCTCGAAGGAAAGCCCAGGAGAAGCGGGATTACGATCAGCGGCAAAGAAGGAAAGATGCCGAGCGATATGACTCTTCGCATAGAAGTGACTACTCTCATAAGCGGAAGTCTTACGATGATAAGGGAAAAACTCAGATTGCCGACGAACCGAGCAAACGATCTAAACCGATTGACGCGTCTGAAATTTCTGAAAAGACTGACGCTCCCATTCCTTCCGATATTTTGGCCAGCTCTCCTCCTCTGAAGAAATCTGACATTCAGACTATCATTAACAGACCGCAATATCAAGTCAAGGACGGCCCCCCAACACTTCAGAGCCGTTTTCCGAATTGGTGCCTAAAAGGGGTGCGCTTTGACTTGGACTTAGTTCCGATTGATAAGCAAGACATGATTAGCAGTCTTGACGCAGTTAGGCTTAATATCGAGAGGATGTCGCAGTGGCAGAAGCTTGTCGATGAACTCCAAAGGGTTAATCGTGCAAACCTTGAGGCGATGCTGACTATGGAAAACGACAAGGCAGAGTGGGACAAAATTTGCAAACAACATAATGTCGAGATGACAAATATTGCTGATGGTTATGCAAAACTTGAGTCCGAGGTTAAAAAACTTAAGGAAGATCTTGCTTCTTCTTCTGCATCTCATACTCAAAAAGAAGAAGTCTTTCAAAAACAAGTGCTGGATGCACATGCTGCACAGAGAGATGTCGAAATGAAGCTTGCCGCTGAACAGCATATTACTGAGAAATACCGCACAGAAAACGCCGATCTGCGGGAAAAAGTCACCTCCCAAAACGTAGAGATTGAGTTACTAAAGTCTCGACTTACTAAAGCTGAGGCAGAGCGTGATGAGGCTACCGCTGGCCGGGTTGCTGCCGTTGCCGAAAAGGAAGCGGCTGAGCAATCACATGAGGCGACGAAAGCAGACATCAGCTCTACCTTATTCGACTTTTATTTACACAGCGTTCTGGGTCGTGGGAGCCTCTCTTTTCTTGGTCCCGGTTATGAAATTACATTGGCTGAAGTGTGGGAAGTCGCAATGGATATGCTTGGCGGGGCTGGCTATAATGAGTTGGAACTTGAGGAGCGCTATCTCGATGATGAGGCTCGTGCCGCTCTTGTTAAGGGGAAGGAGCAACTTGCCAAAATACGAGCTGAAACAACGGGAGAAGAGCCTCCAAAAGAAGAAGCTCCTTTAACTGCCCCCGTTCATACTTCCACTTCAGCCGACGTCAATATTATGGATTCCAGCTCCCATTCTTTACATCTAGCTAAAGTTGCCCAGGAAACTGCAACTACTCCTACTGAAGATGAGGCACTGGATGATATTGAAGCCGAGAAGTTTGAGGTTGATCTTGCAAAGCCAACTCCTCCAGGTACTTTTGGCGTCGTCTCGGGTCCAATGAACCAGTCATTTGACTTAGCCGAATTCGATGACCTTCTTACTTGTTACTTAAACTTTGGTGAACCGATGCCTTCTTTATTTTCGGGGGATGTTGATTTTAACTTCTTTTCTTCTACAGCGGAGGCACCAAGCACTGCACAAGCTTTCACTCCTTCGGTTGCCGTTCCTCCGTCTTCCCAAATTACTCCTCCTTCCACTTCCCAACCGGGATCACAGGCAGAGAAAATCGAAGCTCTTCAAGGCTTGGATGATCCGGCTGCTTCTCAGGAGCAGAAGGCGGAGGATTTTGAAGACATTGAGAAGACCCCGGAACGGTCTCTTGATGACGATACGAAGCTTTCAACATTGCTTGCTACTCCGGGGAGCGAGTCTTCTTCAAAGAGGAAGGGGAAGCGTGCTGTAAGGAAAAAGAAGAAGACTTCCACTGAAGAGGAAGCAGTAGTTTATCTGGTCGTACCGCTTTCTCCTTCTTCCCCTACCCGTTCACAACGACTTCAAAAGCTAATCATTAGGCCGGGAAAGGGCTCCAAAGGTGTTGAGAAGAAGGAATAATCAAGCTGGATTTTCTACTTATTATTTTTGCTCTTTGCATGTATTGACCGGGGATTGTGCGGGTACCGGTCCCCGCTTTTGCTTGTTCGAGATATCTGCACATGTAAAGAATTTTTATAGTACTAAATAAAACAATTATTTTACTTGTACAAACTCTTGTGTATGTGAGAATGCATTTCTTTTTTTTATTTTTAGTGTAGAACAAACGATTCTTTTCACTTGTACAAACTTTTTTGTTTGTGTTTAAGAATGCATTTATCCCACAGCTTTTTCGCGTGATATTGTTATGTGCTTGTGGTATGTTGCTTGAATACTGCTTCTTATTGTTGTAGCCGTATCATATGATATTGCCCCTATACCACAAGTGCATTACAATATCTTTCGCTTTTAGCGAGACCTGTACTCTTATTTTCCATAGAATAACTATTCCGTCTTTGAGGGAATGATTATTCTACTTAAACGGAGCGTGTCTCATTTTCTGATAAGTTTTCACGCTTCAACCTTCGGAGATGTTTACTTCATGTTTTTGAGAAGTGAATTCTCCTACGCGGTAAAGCGAATCTCGGAAGAAGATATTACTTAGCACTTCGATTTCTGGGGAAGAGTTTTTTTTTTTTTTAAGATGAACAAGTAGGTCTTCCTTAAGAACCGAAGTGTGCCTCTAAGGAGGGCTTTATTTTGGTATTTTTGAGGAGTAGCATGTGGGCTCCGAAGAGTAGCATTATGCTTTGTGGAGTATTGGTGTGCCTCCGGAGAGGTCTTGTGCTTCCAAAGAAGTCTTGATTTTGGTCTCCGAAGAGAAGCAATTTTTGTATTTCTACTCGGGTGAAGTGGGTCTCCGAAGAAAAGCATTTTGCACTTTTACCCTGGTGAAATGTGCCTCCGAAAAGGGCTTTTACCTCCGAAGATGGCTTTTGCCTCCGAAGAGGGCTTGTGCCTCCGAAGAGGGCTTGTGCCTCCGAAAAGGGCTTTTGCCTCCGAAGATGGCTTGTGCCTCCGAAGAGGGCTTGTGCCTCCGAAGAGGGCTTGTGCCTCCGAAAAGGGCTTTTGCCTCCGAAGAGGGCTTGTGATTGCCTGGAAGTTACTTTCTCATGGTCAGAGGTCTACGGGGCGAACGCAAGTTGCTTGATTGGATGTTTGCTTGCACAAACGATCGCAATTAACTAACAAGGTGCCCTTTTGGTAGTCCCACCGATCTTTTTGATTGAGTAAAGCACTCCCATTTATTGGCGTGCCTCGTTAGAGGGCTTTGGTTGGTTGGTGTGCCAGGTAGGTTGCGTCTCAGGGGCGAGTGGATCCACGGGGCGGACATACGCTATCTGGTCGGATGCATCACGACCAGTTAGCGAGGGTCTTGTTCCTTCCGATTGGGAAGGCGTCCCTTTAGTGGATCTCCCGGCCTTCCTGTTGAGAGGCATACCTCCCTTTGTCTGCTTCTTTGTTTGCTTGGCAATTTTCTCTCATCATCTGCCCATTAGCGATCTCTTATCATCATTTCCAAGCAAATCTTTTTTCCTTTTGCGAGTAAATTGCTTCATCCGAAGGAGTGTACTTCACCGTTGAATGACTTCACGAGACAAACGCGAGTTATCTAGTTGGATGCCCGTTCATAACGACAATCTCAACTAGTGAACAAAGGTTTGTCCCAGTGAAGTCGCCAACTCTTTATGTGAAGTTTTCCTTGCGTAGGATTTGAGTTTGGAATTTTTGTTGTTTGGTTTTTGTGCAATAGCTGATTTATAGAGGTCGCTTAGCTTTGTGATGAGCAAGCCTTGTTATAATGTCCTGCAATTTTGAATCAATATTTTAGCGATACATTTAAAGTATTTACATATCGAAATAAAACAGGCATTATGAAATAGTAAAGAACACAAGATTTATAGTGGTTCGGCCAAGAATCGGGCCTACGTCCACTTTATAGCTTTCATTCATTTACACTGATTTACAATGTTTCACAATACAACTGATACATTCATCATCATTTTACAATTTTGAGCAGAGCTCTTTTCAAGTAAAATAAGGGCGCAAATGGTTGCTGTTCCAGGCCCTTGGAATTGGATCTCCTTCAACAGTTATGAGTTTGAAAGTGCCATCAAGAAGTTTAGTGCCTATGACATATGGCCCTTCCCAGTTTGGCCCAAACACACCAGTTGCTGTCATGATTCTTTTCAAAACCAAGTCTCCGATTTCAAAGCTGCATTGGCGAACTTTGGAGTTGAAATGCCTGGCTATTCTCTGTTGATGAGCTGAAACTCTGAGCCTAGCTTCCTCTCTTTTCTCATCAAGAAAATCAAGCGCTTCAAGTTGCAGTTTTTCATTTTCGGTTTCATTGAAATGAACTCTTCTATGTGAAGGAACCTCTACTTCTACTGGAATCATTGCCTCAGATCCGTATGCCAGTGAAAATGGAGTGTGCCCAGTCGCAGTTTTGTGAGTAGTTCTATACGCCCATAGTGCTAATGGAAGCTTATCAACCCAACCACCTTTTGCTTTTTCAAGTTGCTTTTTGATAGTTGACTTGATAATCTTGTTAACTGCTTCCACTTGCCCATTTGCCTGCGGATGAGCCACTGCTGAGAAGCTTTTTCGAATTCTGAATCGTTTGCAAAAATCCTGGAATTCTTCACTTTCAAATTGAGTGCCATTGTCGATGATTATCTTCTGTGGCACACCATATCTGCAAATGATATTCTTCGTTACAAAATTTATCATCTTTTTAGAAGTGATGGTGGCCAAAGGTTCAGCTTCGGCCCATTTGGTGAAATAGTCAACGGCGACAATAGCATATTTAATTCCTGATTTAGCGATCGGCAATGGTCCAATTAGGTCTATTCCCCAAATGGCAAATGGCCATGGGCTGACCATTTGTGTGAGTTCGGTGGAAGGTGCTCTTGGGATTTTTGCAAATCTTTGGCATTTGTCACACTTCCTGGAGTAAGCTGCAGCATCTCGATTAATATCCGGCCAGAAATACCCATATCGGAGAATTTTCTTTGCAAGTGTTTGACCACCTGAATGGTCTCCACATTCTCCTCCGTGCACCTCTGCTAAGATTGTCTTGGCTTCTTCTTTAGTTACACATCGGAGTAGTGGGATTGAAAATCCCCGCCTGTATAATCAGCCATCTTGAATTATATACCTTGACGCTTTTCTCAATAATTTTCGACGTTCCTTAGAACCTTCTGGCAGGGAACCACTGAGTAAGTATTCTTTGATTGGAGTCATCCATGATTCATGCTCTTGAGACGTAGTCATAATCCAATCAACATCCATTTCATCAATGCTTGGAGCTAACAGAACTTCTACAGGAACCAATCCCAGCAATTGAGCTTCTCCGGAACTTGAGTACTTTGCTAAAGAATCCGCCTTCATATTTTCCTCTCGGGGTATGTGGCTTATTGAGTAGTGATCTAAATCATTGAGGAGTTCGGAAGTTTTTGTCAAATATGCGGGCAAATTCCCTCCTTTGGCTTGAAATTCCTTCTTCACCTGGCAGACAATAAGCTGAGAATCACTGAAAATCTGTATCACTTTGATATTTAATTCCTTGGCGATTTTCAATCCGGCAATAAGGTCTTCATATTCTGCTTCATTGTTCGTCGAAGGAAATTCCAGTCTCAATGCATAACATAGTGATCGTCCTTCGGGAGTTTCGAGCACAACTCCTGCCCCAGAACAATAATCATTTCTCGAGCCATCAACATACAACTTCCACTGTATCGGAATGCAGTCAGTGGTTTCTTCCTTACTGTCACCTTTGTCAGTGGATTCTGCAATGAAATCCGCTAAAGCTTGTCCGTTAATTGCTCTTCGGGGATGGTAAGTGATGTCATATTGGCTGAGTTCTATGTTCCACTTCAAGAGACGACCCGAAGTTTCAGGACGATACAGGACTTGCTTCAAAGGCTGATCAGTCGGGACCTTGATAGGATGAGATTGAAAATAGGGCCTCAACTTTCTGGAAGCGATTAGCAGACAATAAGCAAGTTTTTCTATCTTTGAATAATGTTAATCCCCTTTTTGACCCACGACCTAAGAAAGTATGCCGAGTTAAGGTGCTTGCCGACCTAAGGAAGTATGCCGAGTTAAGGCACTTGCCGACCTAAGAGAGTATGCCGAGTTAAGGTGCTTGCCGACATAAGAAGAAGACGACCTAACAATTTGAAGGCGTGACCGACTTAAGGAAAGCTCCGAGTTAACAAGATCTCCGACTTAACAGGCTACGACTTAAGGAGAGATCTGACCCAACAGTTGCCGACCTAACTACTGAGAAAAGCTGCCGACTTAAGAGGTGTGCCGAGTTAGGAGTCTGCCGACTTAAGGTAATCTGTGACTCAGGGGCTAAGACCGAGTTAAGAAGGATGCCGAGTTAGGAGTCTGCCGACTTAAGGTAATCAGTGACTCAAGGGCTACGACCTAAGGGAAATTCCAAATTATGAAAGGCTCCGATTTAAGAAGGTTCCGACCTAACCCTATTCCTTAACTCGCCGCCGACCTAACCCTATTCCTTAACTTATCACCGATCTACCATAAGTCGGCTGCGACTTAAATACTTAGAGAAAATTCCTGAGTCCAGATCAGCTCCTATAAATACCCCACCACTTCCAACATGAAGAGGACTTTTGGCAATTCATTTCTAAAGCGCCGTTACTCTGTCGAACTCTCCAATCATTCAGCAAACAAGGATCCTCCAAGCATTCAAGACACTACAACAAACTTCGAGAGAAATTCCTAACATCCGACATGGAATCATCGAGTTTCATCGCCGAAGATTGAGCTAGTAGTCAAGATTGCTTCTTGTGATCGAGTTGTATTGTTTTCATAGAAGATTTGTATCAATTTGTAATCAGATTCAATAATAAAGAGATTCAAAGTGGACGTAGGCTAAATCTTAAGCCGAACCACTATAAATTGCTGTCTTTTACTGCATTTCTGCTATTTTCCTGCTTGATTTCTGTTCCCGTTACGCGGGTGGTGCTTTCACAATCTTACTACACACACCGGGTGTTGGCGTTCACATTTTGACGTTAACATTTTGGTGCTTTCATTGAGAGCCCAACTCAGGCTGCCACTCACCATTGCTTCTCAGAAGTTTGCTGAAAGAATTTCCCACAAAATCAGAAGTTTATCAGACATAATGGCTCCCGGAAGGAAACGAAAGTCTGTCAGAACTGATGATGACCGTGACAATACTGCCACTTCTCTTTCTCCAAATCAAGCAGCTCCGAGCATCGGTGTTACGCGATAGGAATTAGATGCTGCTGTATCCGGACTGTACCAGCAGATTGAAACTCAGAATAACCTGATGATGGAAAGGCTGAATGCTCTATTTGGTACGAGTCAAAGACCAGTAAATAATGAGGGAAACTTTGCTAATGCTGCTCCCAATTCCGAGGGAAGAAATGTTCCTCACGGGGGGTCAGGTGCTGCCGAAGGGGCACCCCTCCAGGCCGAAGGATCTAGACCGTCACCAGTTCTTCATGAGCATTTACCTGGACAGACTCCTGAAAAGATGGCTGAGGCCTACTCTGCGAAATCTCTGAATAATGAGGAATATCTCTCTGGTATGATCAAGCAAATAATGAAAGAGAGCATGCAAAGAGATGAAGACGAAAGCGAATGGGGATTCGCACCAAGTAGAACTCCGTTTACGGAAAAGATTCTGAAAGCTGAATTTCCTAGAAAGTTTGTTCCCCCCACTATTCCTGCTTATCGGGGAACAAGTGATCCAAATCAGTTCTTGTATAAATACGATTGGCATATGACTGGCGCAAGGGCAACCGACGAGATAAAGTGTCGATATTTCCCAGTCTATTTAGAAGGGGTGGCACTTCTCTGGTTTACCAAGCTTCCAGCCCGATCTGTAGATCAGTTTTCCGATCTCACCCGAAAATTCAAAGAGCAATTCAGGCTATACGCTTCAAGGGCAAAAGATATAATGTCACTGTCCAGTCTTGAGCAGAACCCGGGAGAGCCCATTAAGTCATTCTTGAACCGCTTCAACTTAGCTCTGGCAGAAGTCGATAATGCCGAGCCACGAATGATCTTGACCTATTTGATGCGTGCCGTTGACAAATCGAGCGAATTTGGGAAATGGCTGAAGATGAAAGAGCCCAATTCGCTCGAGAAATTCTACAAAAAGGCTGATGAATTTATACGCCTAGAAAATCTTTCCGCACCAGCTAAAGTTGTGACAGCGGCAGCGGAAAATAATGCTTCTACTCAAAGCAAGAAAGAACCGGCAGATCAGAAAAGGGAAAGTAATGGTGGGAAAAGGCAGAAAGACTTCAAAAAGCCCCGTTTTCTTAAACCATCAGACTTCACTCCTCTGACCGATACCCCGGAAAATATCTTCATTGCCACTAAAGATGCTGTTGAATTTCCAAAACCACCGGCCGTGAAAGTTGGGAAGAATGCTGTTCAGAGCGGAAGATTTTGCAAGTTTCACAACCAACCAGGGCATGATACCAATGAGTGCCGCCATTTGAAAAGTCTGATTGAAGAATTGCTAAGAGAGAATAAATTGCAGCAATACGTCAAGAGGAATAGAAAGGATCCATCTTCATCCAGCCAAGGGCAGTTACCTCCAACTAATTCATCTGATTCAGGAGAAAGGCCAGTTGGAAAGGAAAGACCTGTTATTAATGCGATCACAGGGGGGCCTCACCCGGCTGGCAGGAGTTGGGGTGAAATGGAAAGGTATGCAAAAGCTTTGAAGTATGCACCAACCGAAGAAAGTGTCCTAATCCTGGAGGATGTTTCACCTCTAAAGCAGCAAAAAACTCTCCATGATGATATTATGTTCAGAGCCAGAGATTCTGTTAATGTGGAAGCTCCTACTGAGGACCCTATGGTTGTCTCTGTCGGTATCGGGCCGGCCATCGTCAGAAGAGTGTTGGTTGATAGTGGTGCCTCATGCAACATCCTCTTTAAAAGAACATTTGACCAAATGAAAATCCCGATGACTGATGTACATGCTTCTTCACACAAGATCGCCGGATTTACAGGAGAGCTGAAACAGCCGATCGGAACAGTAGACTTGTTTGTTGAAATGGGCGAAGGACCCAGAAAATTGGTTCGGAAGCAAACTTTTGTGATTGTGGACGGATTTTCTGCCTATAACGCTTTCTTGGGCCGGCCTACTCTTGCAGCTTTCAGGGCCGTCCTTGCTCCTTGGTGTTTAACAATGAAATTTCCTACTGATAATGGGATTGCTGTTATCAAAGGAGATCAAAACGCAGGACGAGAATGTTATCTTGTAGAACTCCGAGAGGCCAGGAGAAAAGAAATGGGGAAAGATGCGGCAGCTCCGCTCCGCATCAAGGAACCGACCCTGTAGCAACTACGGAGCGGCCCCTGTACTGGCGAACACAGCAATGCAAGAAAAGAAATGGATCCCAGAAAAGCCAGTACAGGGGAGAATAGAGTGGTACCCGTGGAGGTAACGGTACCAGTATCTGTAGACCAGAAAGACCCAAATAAAGTGCTCAATGTGGGTTCACAGCTAAGTATAACAGTTCAGAATACACTGATATCATTCTTAAAAGCCAATCTAGATGTGTTTGCTTGGTGTCATGCTGATATGTGCGGAATTTCTCCTACAATTGCTGTTCATACCCTGAATGTCGATCCGAAATTTACGCCAGTAAAACAGAAGAGAAGAACTCAAGGTCCAGAAAGGTCAGCAGCTTTAAAGGAAGAAGTAGATCGCCTCTTAGAGAATAATTTCATCAAAGAATCCACTTATCCAAATTGGGTTTCGAATCCAGTACTGGTTAAGAAGGCAAATGGAAAGTGGAGAGTATGTATTGATTTCTCAGATCTGAACAAAGCTTGCCCCAAAGACTGCTTCCCGTTGCCTAGAATCGATCAACTAGTAGATGGGACGGCTGGACATGAGTTGTTATCTTTTATGGATGCTTATTCTGGATACAATCAAATTATGATGAATGAACCAGATCAGGAGGACACAAGCTTTATTACAGATGTGGGACTCTACTGTTACAAAGTCATGCCATTCGGTTTAAAGAATGCTGGGGCAACATATCAAAGACTTGTCAACGCTATGTTCAAGCCTCAGATTGGCAAAACGATGGAAGTCTATGTTGATGATATGTTAGTAAAGTCAAAGAAAGCAGTAGACCACATGGATCACCTAGCAGAAATGTTCTCAATTCTTCGAAAGTACGGAATGAAGCTAAAACCTTTGAAATGTTCATTCGGAGTAGAATCTGGGAAATTCCTGGGTTTCATTGTGAGCGCTAGGGGCATCGAGGCCAACCCTGCTCAGATCACAGCTTTAAGAGAGGTTAAAGCCCCTAGAACAAAGAAAGAATTGCAAAGTCTCAATGGAAAGGTTGCCGCTCTTAGTCGCTTCATTTCCAAGGCCACAGACAAATGCATTCCCTTCTTTGATGCTCTAAAGAAAGGAAAGAAAAATTTCGAATGGACTCCTGAATGCCAGAATGCTTTCGATCAACTGATTCATCATATGGAAACTCCTCCGGTCCTTTCCAAGCCTAGTGATGGTGAAGACCTCTTCATCTACCTGGCAATTTCATCCCATGCTTTAAGTGCAGCACTCGTACAAGAAGATATGAAAATACAACGTCCGGTTTACTACATCAGCAAACGGTTCGCTGGGGCTGAAATGAATTATTCAAAGATAGAAAAACTTGCTTATTGTCTGCTAATCGCTTCCAGAAAGTTGAGGCCTTATTTTCAATCTCATCCTATCAAAGTCCTGACTGATCAGCCTTTGAAGCAAGTCCTGTATCGTCCTGAAACCTCGGGTCGTCTCTTGAAGTGGAACATAGAACTCAGCCAATATGACATCACTTACCATCCCCGAAGAGCAATTAACGGACAAGCTTTAGCAGATTTCATCGCAGAATCCACTGACAAAGGTGACAGTAAGGAAGAAACCACTGACTGCATTCCGATACAGTGGAAGTTGTATGTAGATGGCTCAAGAAACGATTATTGTTCTGGGGCAGGAATTGTGCTCGAAACTCCCGAAGGACGATCACTATGTTATGCATTGAGGCTGGAGTTTCCTTCGACAAACAATGAAGCAGAATATGAAGCCCTTATTGCCGGGTTGAGGATCGCCAAGGAATTGAATATCAAGGAGATACAGATTTTCAGTGATTCTCAGCTTATTGTCTGCCAGGTGAAGAAGGAATTTCAGGCCAAGGGAGGGAATTTGCCTGCATATTTGACAAAAACTTCCGAACTTCTCAATGATTTAGATCACTACTCAATAAGCCACATACCCCGAGAGGAAAATATGAAGGCGGATTCTTTAGCAAAGTATTCAAGTTCCGGAGAAGCTCAATTACTAGGATTAGTTCCTGTAGAAGTTCTGTCAGCTCCAAGTATTGATGAAATGGATGTTGATTGGCTTATGACTACGTCTCAAGAGCATGAATCATGGATGACTCCAATCAAAGAATACTTACTCAGTGGTTCCCTGCCAGAGAATTCTAAGGAACGTCGAAAGTTATTAAGAAAAGCATCGAGGTATATAATTCAAGATGACCGATTATACAGGCGGGGATTTTCAACCCCACTACTCCGATGTGTAACTAAAGAAGAAGCCAAGACAATCTTAACAGAGGTGCATGGAGGAGAATGTGGAGACCATTCAGGTGGTCAAACACTTGCAAAGAAGATTCTTCGATATGGATACTTTTGGCCAGATATCAATCGAGATGCTGCAACTTTCTCCAGAAAATGTGACAGATGCCAACGATTTGCAAAAATCCCAAGAGCACCCTCCACTGAACTCACACAAATGGTCAGTCCATGGCCATTCGCCATTTGGGGAATAGACCTAATTGGACCGTTACCGATCGCTAAATCAGGAATTAAATATGCTATTGTTGCCGTTGATTATTTCACCAAGTGGGCTGAAGCTGAACCTTTGGCCACCATCACTTCTAAAAAGATGATAAATTTCGTAACAAAGAATATCGTTTGCAGATATGGTGTGCCACAGAAGATAATCACCGACAATGGCACTCAATTTGAAAGTGAAGAATTCCAAGATTTTTGCAAACGATTCAGAATTCGAAAAAGCTTCTCAGCAGTGGCTCATCCGCAGGCAAATGGGCAAGTGGAAGCAGTTAACAAAATCATCAAGTCAACTATTAAAAAGCAACTTGAAAAAGCAAAAGGTGGTTGGGTTGATAAGCTTCCATTAGCACTATGGGCGTACAGAACGACTCACAAAACTGCGACTGGGCACACTCCATTTTCACTGGCATACGGATCTGAGGCAATGATTCCAGTAGAAGTAGAGGTTCCTTCACATAGAAGAGTTCATTTCAATGAAATCGAAAATGAAAAACTGCAACTTGAAGCGCTTGACTTTCTTGATGAAAAAAGAGAAGAAGCTAGGCTCAGAGTTTCAGCTCATCAGCAGAGGATAGCCAGGTATTTCAATTCCAAAGTTCGCCAACGCAGCTTTGAGGTCGGAGACTTGGTTTTGAAAAGGATCATGACAGCAACTGGTGTGTTTGGGCCAAACTGGGAAGGACCATATGTCGTAGGCACTAAACTTCTCGATGGCACTTTCAAACTCATAACCATTGAAGGAGATCCGATTCCAAGGGCCTGGAATAGCAACCATTTGCGTCCTTACTTTACCTGAAAAGAGCTCAGCTCAAAATTGTAAAATGATGATGAATGTATCAGTTGTATGGTGAAACATTGTAAATCAGTGTAAATGAATGAAAGCTATAAAGTGGACGTAGGCCCGATTTTTGGCCGAACCACTATAAATCTTGTGTTCTTTACTATTTCATGATGCCTGTGTTATTTTGATATGTAAATACTTTAAATGTATCGCTAAAATATCGATTCAAAATTGCAGGACATTATAACAAGGCTTGCTCATCACAAAGCTAAGCAACTTCCATAAATCAGCTATTACACGAAAACCAAGCCACAAAATTTTTGTCCAAATTCAAATCCCAAGCAAGGAAAACTTCACATAAAAAGTTAGTGACTCCACTGTGACAAACCTTTGTTCACTAGTTGAGATTGTCGTTATGAATAGACATCCAACTAGATAACTTGCGTTTGTCTCGTGAAGTCGTTCAACAGTGAAGTCCACTTCTTCGGATAAAGCAATTTACTTATAAGAGGAAAAGAAGAAGATGTGCTTGGAAACGATAATAAAAGAGCGCTAACAGGCAGATGATGAGGGAAAGTTGCCAAGCAAACAAAGGAGCAGACAATGGGAGGTATGCATCTCAACAGGAAGGCCAGAAGATCCACTAAAGGGACGCCTTCCCAAGCGGAAGTAACAGGACCCTCGCTAACTGGTCGTGATGCATCCGATCAGATAGCTTACGTCCGTCCCGTGGATCCACTCGTCCCTGAGACGCAACCTACCCGGTGCACCAACCAACCAAAGCCCTCTAACGAGGCACCCCAATAAATGGGAGTGCTTTCCTCAACCAAAAAGATCGGTGGGACCACCAAAGGAGCATCTTGTTAATTGATTGCGGTCGTTTGTACAAACAAACATCCAATCAAGCAACTCACGCCTGCCCCGCGAACCCATCCGACCATGAGAAAGTAACTCCCAGGCACTCAAAAGCCCTCTTCGGAGGCACAAGCCCTCTTCGGAGGCACATGACCTCTTCGGAGGCAAAAGCCCTTTCCCAAGGCACCACAAGCCCTCTTCGGAGGCACATGACCTCTTCGGGGGCAAAAGCCCTTTCCCAAGGCACCACAAGCCCTCTTCGGAGGCACAAGCCCTCCTCGGAGGCACAAGCCCTTTCCAAAGGCACAAGACCTCTTCGGAGGCACAACTCTTTAAGAGGAGCCCTCTCCGGAGGCATGTCCCAAAATAGAATGCTTGAACAAAAAGCATCGTCCAGAAGCACAGTTCAACTCTCAAAGGAAGGACTAACTTGTTCATCTAGGAAAGTTCCTCCTAAAAAAGTTGAAAAATGCTACAAAATTCTTTCAGAAAAGCTTATTTCACTTCATAAGGAAATTCACTTCTTAATAATTAAAAGTGATTATCCCCGAAAGTTGAAGCGTTCTTCAGAAAGGGAAAATAAAAATTCTTCTAAAGACTGGATATACTCTATTAAGAGCAGAATAATTCTCCCCTTAAAAGCGGAATAATTGTCTTCTGAAGTAAGAGTATTAGTCTTAAAAAAAAAAAGAAAAGAAAAAAGAAACTAGGAATGTTGCAATGCACTTATGGCATAGGGGCAATACTGTACAATTTAACATACTGTACAATTCAATTATATTAATAAAAGCAACATGCCACAAGTTCGTTGCAATATCACGGAAGACAGATGTGGAATAAATGCATTCTCAAACGCAGACAAAAAGTTTGCACAAGTAAGAAGAATCGTTTGTTCTACACTTAAAATAAAAGATAGGTCATTCTCACATACACAAGAGTTTGTACAAGTAGCATACACAAGAGTTTGTACAAGTAAAATAATTATTTTATTTAGTACTACGAAAATTCTTTACATGTGCAGATATCTCAAAAAGCAAAAGCGGGGACCGGTACCCGCACAATCCCCGGTCAATACATGCAAAAAGCAAAAATAATAAGTGGAAAATCCAGCTTGATTACTCCTTCTTCTCACCACCCTTGGAACTCTTTCCCGGTCTGATGATTAGCTTTTGAAGTCGTTGAGAACGGGCAGGGGCAGAAGGAGAAAGCGGTACAGCCGGATCAACTACTGCTTCCTCTTCAGTGGAAGTCTTCTTCTTTTTCCTTACAGCACGCTTCCCCTTCCTCTTTGAAGAAGACTCACTCCCCGGAGTAGTCAGCAATGTTGAAAGCTTAGTATCGTCGTCAAAAGACCGCTCCGGGGTCTTCTCGGTACCTTAAAAATCCTCCGCCTTCTGCTCCTGAGAAGCAGCCGGATCATCCAAGCCTTGAAGAGCTTCGATTTTCTTTGCTTGTGATCCCGGTTGGGAAGCAGAGGGAGGAGTGATTTGGGAAGACAGAGGAACGGCAATCGAAGGAGTGGAAGCTTGTGTTGTGCTTGGTGCCTCCGCTGTAGAAGAAAAGAAGTTAAAATCAGCATCCCCCGAAAATAAAGAAGGCATCGATTCATCAAAGTTTAAGTAACATGTAAGAAGATCATCAAATTCGGCTAAGTCAAATGACTGATTCGTTAGACCCGAGATGACACCAAGAGTACCTGGAGGAGTTGGCTTTACAAGATCCACCTCGAACTTCTCAGCTTCAATATCATCCAGCGCCTCATCTTCAGTAGGAGTAGTTGCAGTCTCCTGGGCAACTTTGGCTAAATGTAGAGAATGAGGACTGGAATCTATAATATTAACGTCAGCTGAAGTGGAAGTTTGGACGGGGGCAGTCAAAGGAGCTCCTTCTTTTGGAGGCTCTTCTCCCACTGTTTCAGCTCGTGCTTTGGCAAGTAGCTCTTTCCCCTTAACAAGAGCGGCGCGATCCTCATCATTGAGATAGCGCTTCTCAAGTTCCAGTTCATTATAGCCAGCCCCGCCAAGCATATCCATCGCGACTTCCCACACTTCAGCCAATGTAATTTCATAATCGGGACTAAGAAAAGAGAGGCTCCCACGACCCAGAACGCTGTGTAAATAAAAGTCAAATAAGGTAGAGCTGACGTCTGCTTTCGTCGCCTCATGTGATTGCTCAGCCGCTTCCTTTTCAGCAACGGCAGCGATCCGGCCGGCGGTAGCCTCATCACGTTCTGTCTCAACTTTAGCAAGTCGAGACTTTAATAACTCAATCTCCATGTTCTGGGAGGTGACCTTTTCCCGCAGTTCGGCGTTTTCTGTGCGGTACTTCTCTTTAACGTGCTGTTCGGCGGCAAGCTTCATTTCTACATCTCTTTGTGCAGCATGTGCGTCCCGCACTTGCTTCTGGAAGACTTCTTCTTTTTGAGTAAATGATGCAGAAGAAGAAGCGAGATTTTCCTTAAGCTGCTTAACTTCAGACGCAAGCTTTGCATTGTCATCTGCAATACTCGTCATTTCCGCGTCATGCTGCTTGCGCCATTTGTCCCATTCTGCCTTATCATTCTCCATCGTCATCATCGCCTCAAGGTTAAGATGGTTGACCCTTTGGAGTTCATCGACCAGCTTCTGCCACTGTGACATCCTCTCGATGTTAAGTCTGACCGCATCAAGACTGCTAAGCATGTCTGATTTATCAATCGGAACAATGTCCAAGTCAAAGCGTACCCCTCTTAGGCACCAATTCGGAAATCGGCTCTAAAGCGTTGGAGGGCCGTCTTTAACTAGATATTGTGGCCTGTTAATGATGGTTTGAATGTCAGTTTCCTTTAGAGGAGGAGAACCTGCCGGAATGCCAGAAGAAATGGGAGCGTTGGTCTTTTCAGAAATAGCAGACGCGTCACTCGGCTTAGACCGTTTGCTCGATTCATCAGTAATTTGAGTCTTCCCTTTGTCATCATAAGATTTTCGCTTATGAGAATCGTAAGTTTTGTAAGAAGAATCGTATCGATCAGCATCTTTTCTTCTCTGCCTCTGCTCATAATCCCATTTTTCTTGAGCCTTCCTTTGGGCCCGTTCCTCATCTGTCTCTCTATGGTCAC
Source organism: Allium fistulosum (assembly GCA_030737815.1). Lineage (NCBI taxonomy): Eukaryota > Viridiplantae > Streptophyta > Magnoliopsida > Asparagales > Amaryllidaceae > Allium > Allium fistulosum. The sequence continues at coordinate 6,619,113 of JASFAW010000018.1, forward strand.
CAAGATATTTCCTGAAGTCATAGGTTCCACGGCCTCCATGGCGCTGAAATGAGTCATAATATGAGCCGGAGCGTCCCATTGGAGAACCTGAAAGCAGAAGAAGTGTAGAATTTAGAAATTTCCAGGAAAAAGAGGATAAATGCTTATAAGTGCTGAAAAGCCCTAAGTGTGTGTGGCGTGCAAACTACATGCGTCAAATTACAGACCACGCTTTGGTGTGGAAACAGAGACGATTGGCGTAGTAGGCATTTGGGTTTGCTTAAGGGTAGAAGTTGCCTCGACAACAGGAGAAGTCGCTTTTTGACTGCTATCCCCGAAAAGCTCTTGGGAAGTTATCATAATGTCGCTCAAGCCATCAAAGGTGTCGTCGCCCAAGTGTTCAGCGGATTTCTCCTTCTCAAGTTCCACATCAGTTGATTTTTCAGAAGCTCGAGGATTCTCTTCTTCCTCAATAATTGGGGGAAGTGCCGGCTTGCCAGCCAACCCTACAACATCAGTGGGTCCGGAGCACTTTATCAAAGCAGTATCCATGACAGGTGTTTTTGAAGCAGCTCCTTCAGCAGGAACCGGGGCATTTGACGCCTCTGCTTGAGAATCCAAAGCAGCCGATGTTTCTGCATCAGAGCTAGGAATTTCATGAACTCGAGTCGACCTGGAAGGGTGCAGAAGCCCAAATTGATGCAGAAGCTCATCATCTAATAGAAATTGGATGCTCCTCTCCTCTACAGGTACCGCCATAAGCCTCTCGAAAGTCACCTTGTGACTGAGATTTTTGGAAGGAGGAGGAAGTGCTGAAAAGGAAAAAAGAGCGAAGTTAGCATTTGATAATCTGAACTTCGGTAAGTTCGAAAAAACGTAAGAAACAAATGCAAGTGATCTTACTTCCTATTCTCCAAATAGCATAAAACCCAGGAGGGCAGCGAACATAGAAGAACGGGCTCAGAAAACTGTGAACACTTTCAGGGAGACCGGTGATCAGCTTACGATTTCTCGCACTCCTCACGACTATGATGGAGGGATGATCTTTATTTTTGGCAAAAGTGCAAAGATAGCGAATTTCTCCGAAGGTAGGGAAGCGGCCCAGTGTTCTCCTAAAAAGCACGCATAGTCCCAGCAAGATGGCGTAGCCATTGGGATGTAACTGAAAGGGAGAAATAGATAATTGGAGAAGAAGTTCTCGAATGCAGTCATTGAATGGGGGGATAGCCCCGCTCAAGCACATTTGGCGGTTAACTGCGACAAAGCCATGGGGCGGTCTGTCAGCAGTATCATTTATTTCGGGGAGCAAAGCGTCAGCCTCAGCAATACCAAACTGGATGCACAGTTGACGGAAGGCTTTATGGTTCAAAGTAGTAGGAGTCCTCTCTGGAGGATCGTTCAGCGGGATAGCAACTGGAAATACATCTTCAGCCTGCTCTGTTCCTTCTTGTGGAGAAGACATTCTACACAATCAGCTGAATGTTCAAATGTGAAGGTGCACGTTCCCTAAAAGTGTGAAGTGTTGTGCAAAAAACTAATGAAAATAAACGGCAAGCATAACTGGAATTAAATTAGTTGACAATCAATCGATTACAAAATTTCAGAACTTGCCAATGATCAAGTGCAGTGTTAATACAAACAAGTTAGTTTCACTTGACTATTATGATTTTGTTTTAATACTTCATTTGAATTGGTTATTGTACAGCATCTCGATCATATTCATTTAATTTAACTTTCTTGTTATCAACTAATCCGTCACTCGATGTGGGCAGTCGGTGATAGTATATTCGTCCCAGTATTCTGTGAATGTTGTATTAAGCAGGATTGTTAGTTTGCAAAATTGAAGCAATGTGCAAAATGCATGTAACACAGTTCACAGTTCAACAGTTCATAGTTCAACAGTTCGAAGTTCGGGCACAGTTCAAAAATCATTTGTTGGGTCAAAGCCAGAAATCCTTAAGTCCTAACTCGGTGACGACCTAAGGAAGGTTCCCTATGGGTCAAAGCCAGAAATCCTTAAGTCCTAACTCGGTGACGACCTAAGGAAGATTCCCTGGGTCAGAGACAGAAATCCTCTAAGTCCTAACTCGGAAGCGACACAAAACCTAGGTCGCATGAAACTGCTAAGTCGGCTCCGACTTAAGTCATGAAAGTCACTGGATCGCGTGAAACCCCTAGGTCGTGACCGAGCCAATACCTCGATTAATTTTCTTCCCTAACTCTTAACCCGTTAACCCAATAGCCTCACAGTCAACAACGATCCTCATTCCATCACACCATTGGACCATCCAAGGAGCCAATTCAAGTCGAATCAAATTTGCTGCGAATCCAATGTATTACTGCCCTATTACGATTACGACACGGTCAATGGCGATTGACGAACAATCAAAAAGTTATGCACGATGAATCGCAGCATCTAAACACAAATGGAAGTCAAAAACTGGGGAGTTATCGATTCGACAGTGAGCATGGGTGAACGACGACCAGATTGACTTACGGAGTATAACAAGAAAATGATCGGCGTTTGGATGGTTGGAATTTGTCTCTGAGAGCTCTAAAAGTGCTTCAATGGCAGATTCGAGAAAAAGAACAGATGAGGAAGAGGAAGAAGGATGCAACTATTTATATGATGGAAGGCGAGTCGACTTGCACGGTGTACGACCTAAGGCATTTGTTAAGTCGGCACCGACCTAACCAAAGAATTAAAAGAATCGAAGCATACGACCTATGGCTTAGGCATATACTTCGAGGGGCAAATGTTAATCCCCTTTTTGACCCACGACCTAAGAAAGTATGCCGAGTTAAGGTGCTTGCCGACCTAAGAAGAAGACGACCTAACAATTTGAAGGCGTGACCGACTTAAGGAAAGCTCCGAGTTAACAAGATCTCCGACTTAACAGGCTACGACTTAAGGAGAGATCTGACCCAACAGTTGCCGACCTAACTACTGAGAAAAGCTGCCGACTTAAGAGGTGTGCCGAGTTAGGAGTCTGCCGACTTAAGGTAATCTGTGACTCAGGGGCTAAGACCGAGTTAAGAAGGATGCCGAGTTAGGAGTCTGCCGACTTAAGGTAATCAGTGACTCAAGGGCTACGACCTAAGGGAAATTCCGAATTATGAAAGGCTCCGATTTAAGAAGGTTCCGACCTAACCCTATTCCTTAACTCGCCGCCGACCTAACCCTATTCCTTAACTTATCACCGATCTACCATAAGTCGGCTGCGACTTAAATACTTAGAGAAAATTCCTGAGTCCAGATCAGCTCCTATAAATACCCCACCACTTCCAACATGAAGAGGACTTTTGGCAATTCATTTCTAAAGCGCCGTTACTCTGTCGAACTCTCCAATCATTCAGCAAACAAGGATCCTCCAAGCATTCAAGACACTACAACAAACTTCGAGAGAAATTCCTAACATCCGACATGGAATCATCGAGTTTCATCGCCGAAGATTGAGCTAGTAGTCAAGATTGCTTCTTGTGATCGAGTTGTATTGTTTTCATAGAAGATTTGTATCAATTTGTAATCAGATTCAATAATAAAGAGATTCAAAGTGGACGTAGGCTAAATCTTAAGCCGAACCACTATAAATTGCTGTCTTTTACTGCATTTCTGCTATTTTCCTGCTTGATTTCTGTTCCCGTTACGCGGGTGGTGCTTTCACAATCTTACTACACACACCGGGTGTTGGCGTTCACATTTTGACGTTAACAAATAATTCATCTCAGCCCCAGCGAACCGTTTGCTGATGTAGTAAACCGGACGTTGTATTTTCATATCTTCTCGTACGAGTGCTGCACTTAAAGCATGGGATGAAATTGCCAAATAGATGAAGAGGTCTTCACCATTATTAGGCTTGGAGAGGACCGGAGGAGTTCACATATGATGAATCAGTTGATCGAAAGCATTCTGACATTCAGGAGTCCATTCGAAATTTTTCTTTCCTTTCTTTAGAGCATCAAAGAAGGGAATGCATTTATCTGTGGCCTTGGAAATGAAGCGACTAAGAGCGGCAACCTTTCCATTGAGACTTTGCAGTTCTTTCTTTGTTCTAGGGGCTTTAACTTCTCTTAGAGCTGTGATTTGAGCAGGATTGGCCTCGATGCCCCTAGCGCTCACGATGAAACCCAGGAATTTCCCAGACTCTACTCCGAATGAACATTTCAATGGATTGAGCTTCATTCCGTACTTTCGAAGAATTGAAAACATTTCTGCCAAGTGATCCATGTGGTCTACTGCTTTCTTTGACTTTACTAACATATCATCAACATAGACTTCCATCGTTTTGCCAATCTGAGGCTTGAACATAGCGTTGACAAGTCTTTGGTATGTTGCCCCTGCATTCTTTAACCCGAATGCCATAACTTTGTAACAGTAGAGTCCCACATCTGTAATAAAGCTTGTGTCCTCCTGATCTGGTTCATTCATCATAATCTGATTGTATCCGGAATAGGCATCCATAAAAGATAACAACTCATGTCCAGCCGTCCCATCTACTAGTTGATCGATTCTAGGCAACGGGAAGCAGTCTTTGGGGCAAGCTTTGTTCAGATCTGAGAAATCAATGCATACTCTCCACTTTCCATTTGCCTTCTTAACCAGTACTGGATTCAAAACCCAATTTGGATAAGTGGATTCTTTGATGAAATTATTCTCTAAGAGGCGATCTACTTCTTCTTTTAAAGCTGCTGACCTTTCTGGACCTTGAGTTCTTCTTTTCTGTTTTACCGGTGTGAATTTCGAATCGACATTCAGAGTGTGAACAGCAATTGTTGGAGAGATTCCGCACATATCAGCATGACACCAAGCGAACACGTCCAGATTTGCTTTTAGAAATGATATCAGTGTATTTTGAACTGTTGTACTTAGTTGCGAACCCACATTAAGTACTTTATTTGGGTCTTTTGAGTCGACAGGTATTGGTACCGTAACTTCTGCAGGCACCACTCTATTTTCCTCTGCACTGGATTTTCTGGGGTCCATTTCTCGCCTTGCACCACTATGCTCACCAGTGCAGGGGCCACCCTGTATTTGCTATAAAGTTGGGTTTTTGATGCGGAGGGGAGCTGCCGCATCTTTACCCATCTCTCTCTTTCTGGCTTCTCGAAGCTCTATAAGATAACATTCACGCCCAGCATTTTGATCTCCCTTGATGACACCAACACCATTTTCTGTAGGAAACTTCATAGTTAGGCACCACGGGGCCAAAATGGCCTTGAATGCAGCTAGAGCTGGCCTGCCTAGGAAAGCATTGTAGGCAGAAAATCCATCAACAATCACAAAGGTTTGTTTTCGAGCTACCCTTTTCTGCCCCTCACCAAGTTCTACGAACAAATCGACAGTTCCGATTGGTTGCTGTGGTTCCCCAGTGAAACCAACGATCTTTTGTGATGAAGCCTGAATGTCGGTCATTGGGATCTTCATCTGGTCAAATGTTTTCTTGAAGAGTATATTGCAGGAAGCACCGCAATCAATGAGTACTCGTCTTACTATTGCTGGCCCGATTCCTGCAGAGATAACTAAGGGATCTATGGTGGGAGCTTCAATACAATTAGAATCCCTAGCCTTGAACAAAATATCATTATCTGAAATCTTTTGTTGTTTTAGGGGTGCAGTATTTTCTACAGCAAAAACATCTTCCTCTGCCGGGATATACTTTAAAGCATGAGCATATCGTTCCATCTCACCCCAGCTTCTGCCTGCTGGGTGTGGGCCCCCTGAAATGACGTTGATAACGGGCCTCTCAGATTCTTGTGCCGCTGCACCTTTACTTGAGCCTGATGGCTGATTAGAGGGTTGTTGCCTCTGAGTAGATGAAGATGGATCACTTCTGTTTTTCTTGACATATTGTTGCAGCTTGTTTTCTCTCAATAATTCTTCAATTAAGCTCTTTAAGTGACGACAGTCATTGGTATCATGACCGGGTTGGTTGTGAAAACGGCAGAACTTTCCATTTCTCATAGCGCCTTTTCCCGGTTTTATCTCAGCCGGTTTGGGATAATCCACAGCATCTTTGGTGGCGAAGAAGATATTTTCCAGAGTGTCGGTCAATGGAGTGAAATCTGAGGGTTTGAAGAAGCGAGGTTTCTTTGTATCCTTTTGTTTCTTCCCCTCGTGATTTTCCCTTTTCTGACCTCCGGAGACTTTCTTTTCCGAAGCGGCAGTATTATTTTCCACCTTTGTTGCCACCACCTTCATTGATGCTGGAAGATTTTCCAAGCGTATGAATTCATCAGCTTTCTTGTAGAATTTCTCGAGAGAATTTGGCTCTTTCATCTTCAGCCATTTTCCAAATTCACTCGATTTGTCGATAGCACGCATCAAATAGGTCAAGATCATCCGTGGCTCTGCGTTATCAACTTCTACCAGAGCTATATTGAAACGGTTCAGGAATGATTTAATAGGTTCTCCCGGATTTTGTTCAAGACTGGATAATGACATTATGTCCTTTGCCTTTGAAGCGTATAGCCTGAATTGCTCTTTGAACTTTCTAGTCAGATCGGAAAACTGATCTACCGATCGGACAGGAAGTTTGGTGAACCAGAGAAGTGCCACTCCTTCCAAATACACTGGGAAATACCGGCACTTGATTTCATCAGTTGCTCTCGCACCGGTCATGTGCCAGTCATACTTATACAAGAATTGGTTTGGATCACTTGTTCCCCGATAAGCAGGAATGGTGGGGGGAACAAATTTTCTAGGAAATTCAGCCTTTAGAATCTTCTCGGTAAACGGAGTCTTGCTTGGCGCGAACCCCCATTCACTCTCATCTTCACCTCTCTGCATGCTCTCTTTCATTATTTGCTTGATCATGCCAGAAAGATATTCCTCATTGTTCAAAGATTTTGCGGAGTAGACTTCTGCCATTTTCTCAGATGTTTGCCCGGGCAGATTTTCGTGGAAAATTGGCGATGGTCTAGATCCTTCAGCTCGGAGGGGTGCCCCTTCAGCAGCACCTGATCCCCCCTGAGGAATATTCCTTCCTTCGGAGTTGCGAAGAGCATCAGCGGTGTTTTCTTCATTACCCACTGGTCTTTGGTTGGCACCAAGCAGAGCATTCAGTTTTTCCATCATCAGATTGTTTTGAGTCTCAATCTGTTGATATAGTCCGGATACAGCACCGTCTAGCTCCTCTCGCGTCACCCCGACGCTTGGAGCTGCTTGACTTGGTGAAGCAGAGGTGGCGGTATCATCATGAACATTTTCAGATCTGACAACCTTTCGTTTCCTTCCAGGAGCCATTATATCTGATAGACTTCTGGTTTTGTAGGAAATCTTTTCAACAAACTTGTGTGAAGCAATGGTGAATGGTAGCCTGAGTTGGGTTCTCAGTGAAAGCACCAAAATGTTAACGTTAAAATATGAACGATAACACCCGGTGTATGTACTAAGATCGTGAAAGCACCACCCGTGTGACGGGAACAGAAATCAAGCAGAAAAATAGCAGAAATGCAGTAAATGAACAACAGATTTATAGTGGTTCGGCCCGTAATTGAGCCTACGTCCACTTTATAGTCTCTTATTGCTGATTCGGTTACAATTTGATACAAATCTCTTCAGAAAACAGTACAATTCGATCACAAGAAACAATCTTGACTACTAGCTCAATCCTCGATGGTGAAACTCGATGAATCCATGTCGGATGTAAGGAATTTCTCTCGAAGCTTGTTGTAGTGTCGCAAATGTTTGAAGGATCCCTGATTGCTGAATGAAGGAAGTGTTCGACGGAGTAACAGCGCTGTAGAAATGATTTGCCAAAAGTCCCTCGAATGTTGGAAGTGATGGGGTATTTATAGAAGCTGATTTCTGGTCAGGAATTTTGCCTAAGTCTTAGGTCGCGTACGACCTTAGTTAAGTCATAGGTCGCGAGCGACCTAAGCTAGGTCGCTGTCCCTTTGCGGCTTCAGAAGTTAGCTGGTAAAGCTGTGCTTAGCTTCATTTGATCAAGTAGTAGGTCGTAAGCGAGTTAAAGAATAGCTGTCTGAGCTTTAGGTCGTAGGGTGCTGAACATGCTTTAACAGTTAGGTCGCTAGCCTTTTTAGGTCGTTAAGTCCTTTAGGTCGCAATCCTTTCTGTTGCTAGGTCGCGAGCCTCCTATGCTGTTAGGTCGCAAGGCCTCTCCATCCTTAGGTCGCGAACTTCTTATGCTGTTAGGTCGCAAGGCCTTTCCATCCTTAGGTCGCGAACTTCTTATGATCTTAGGTCGCAAGGCCTTTCCATCCTTAGGTCGCGAACTTCTTATGCTGTTAGGTCGCAAGGCCTTTCCATCCTTAGGTCGCGAACTTCTTATGATCTTAGGTCGCAAGGCCTTTCCATCCTTAGGTCGCAAAGAACTCTTAAATCCTTAGGTCGCAATGCTTCCTTACAGTTAGGTCGCAAGGCCCTCCTGGACTTAGGTCGCAAGGCCTTTCCTTAGGTCGCTGAATTCTCTAGGTCGCAACCTTCTCTTAGGTCGTTAAGTTCTAGGTCGCTAAGATAAAAGGATTAACACCCTTATTAAAAAAAACATCTTTCAACATCATAAAAACTCTAAACGCTCTCTTTTCATGCATACCCCTTATAAAAAAAACAACTTCCAACAGCATAAAAACTCTAAACGCTGTCTTTTCATGCATACCCCCCTTATTAAAAAAAAACATCTTCCAACCGCATAAAAACTCTAAACGCTGTCTTTTCATGCATATCCCCTTATTAAAAAAAACATCTTCCAACAGCATAAAAACTCAAAACGCTGTCTTTTCAAGAATACCCCCCTTATTAAAAAAAACATCTTCCAACAGCATAAAAACTCTAAACGCTGTCTTTTCATGCATACCCCCCTTATTAAAAAACATCTTCCAACAGCATAAAAACTCTAAACGCTGTCTTTTCATGCATACCCCCCTTATTAAAAGAAACATCTTCCAACAGCATAAAAACTCAAAACGCTGTCTTTTCATGCATACCCCCATTGTTAAAAAAAACATCTTCCAACAGCATAAAAACTCTAAACGCTGTCTTTTCATTCATACTCCCCTTCTTAAAAAAAACATCTTCCAACAGCATAAAAACTCAAAACGCTGTCTTTTCATGCATACCCCCATTGTTAAAAAAACATCTTCCAACAGCATAAAAACTCTAAACGCTGTCTTTTCATGCATACACCCTTATTAAAAAAAACATCTTCCAACAGCATAAAAACTCTAAACGATGTCTATTCATGCATACCCCCCTTATTAAAAAAAACATCATCCAACAGCATAAAAACTCTAAACGCTGTCTTTTCATGCATACCCTCTTATTAAAAAAACATCTTCCAACAGCATAAAAACTCTAAACGTTGTCTTTTCCTGCATACCCCCCTTATTAAAAAAACATCTTCCAACAGCATAAAAACTTTAAACGCTGTCTTTTCATGCATACCCCTCTTATTAAAAAAAACATCTTCCAACAGCATAAAAACTCTAAACGCTGTCTTTTCATGCATACCCCCCTTATTAAAAAAAACATCTTCCAACAGCATAAAAACTTTAAATGCTGTCTTTTCATGCATACCCCCCTTATTAAAAAAAACATCTTCCAACAGCATAAAATCTCTTAACGCTGTCTTTTCATGCATATCCCCTTATTAAAAAAACATCTTCCAACAGCATAAAAACTCAAAACGCTGTCTTTTCATGAATACCCCCCTTATTAAAAAAACATCTTCCAACAGCATAAAAACTCTAAACGTTGTGTTTTCATGCATACCCCCTTATTAAAAAAACATCTTCCAACCGCATAAAAACTCTAAACGCTGTGTTTTCATGCATACCCCCCTTATTAAAAAAAACATCTTCCAACAACATAAAAACTCTAAACGCTATCTTTTCATGCATATCCCCTTATTAAAAAAAACATCTTCCAACAGCATAAAAACTCAAAACGCTGTCTTTTCATGAATACCCCCTTATTAAAAAAACATCTTCCAACATCATAAAAACTCTAAACGCTGTCTTTTCATGCATACCCACCTTATTAAAAAACATCTTCCAACAGCATAAAAACTCTAAACGCTGTCTTTTCATGCATACCCCCCTTATTAAAAAAACATCTTCCAACAGCATAAAAACTTAAAACGATGTCTTTTCATGCATACCCCCATTGTTAAAAAAAACATCTTCCAACAGCATAAAAACCCTAAACGCTGTCTTTTCATGCATACTCCCCTTCTTAAAAAAAACATCTTCCAAAAGCATAAAAACTCTAAACGCTGTCTTTTCATGCATACCCCCCTTATTAAAAAACATCTTCCAACAGCATAAAAACTCTAAACGCTGTCTTTTCATGCATATCCCCTTATTAAAAAAACATCTTCCAACATCATAAAAACTCAAGTCGCTGTCTTTTCATGCATACCCCCATTGTTAAAAAAACATCTTCCAACAACATAAAAACTCTAAACGCTGTCTTTTCATTTATACTCCCCTTCTTGAAAAAAAATCTTCCAACAGCATAAAAACTCTAAACGTTGTCTTTTCATGCATACACCCTTATTGAAAAAACATCTTCCAACAGCATAAAAACTCTAAACGCTGTCTATTCATGCATACCCCCTTATTATAAAAAACATCATGCAACAGCATAAAAACTTTAAACGCTGTCTTTTCATGCATACTCTCTTTTTAAAAAAACATCTTCTAACAGCATAAAAACTCTAAATGTTGCCTTTTCATGCATACTCCCTTATTAAAAAAAATCTTCCAACAGCATAAAAACTCTAAACGCTGTATTTTCATGCATACCCCCCTTATTAAAAAAATATCTTCCAACAGTATAAAAACTCTAAACACTGTCTTTTCATGCATACCCCCCTTATTAAAAAAAACATCTTCCAACAGCATAAAATCTCTGAACACTATCTTTTCATGCATACCACCCTTATTAAAAAAACATCTTCCAACAGTATAAAAACTCTAAACGTTGTCTTTTCATGCATAACACTCTTATTAAAAAAACATCTTCCAACAGCATAAAAACTCTAAACGCTGTCTTTTCATGCATACTCCCCTTATTAAAAAAAAACATCTTCCAACAGCATAAAAACTCAAAACGCTGTAACGACCCTGAAATTTCGACAATTAAAATTGAGAATATTTAATTAATTTTAAATATTTGAATGATGATTTGACTTGAATTTCAAATTATCAGAATGAATTGGCGATTTAATTTTTGAATTTAATCTATTGAAAGTTGAATAAAATTTGAATCTTTAATTTTAAGCCGGTTAAAAATAATTTAAAGGCTTAGAAAATTCATATTGATAATACTCAAGGTAATAGAAGCTTCAGAATTGAATTTGAAAGCGATTTGTTTAGTTTTGAAATTGTATCGTTTAAATTGAAATTAAAAATAACCTTCCGAGGCACAGTCTCGGAATTTGACGAAACCAACTCCATTGGGTCCGTAATATTGAATTATTACTGGATTTCAAATTCCGTATTCATCAGAATTGTTATGAGATCATACGGCGTATAAACGCGTATAAAATTAAATTGAATTCAATTGGGATTTCTGTAATAACCGGGGTTTTCGCATCGATTTGATATCATTGTTAAACGATTTCTCTGCTAGTTAATTGCTTATAGGAGCTTCGATTCGAATTGGAATTCGTTTAATAAAAATTGTTGTTGGAATTTTTGAATCGGTTAGAATTCTTTTGGAAGAAAACAAGAAAAAAAATTGTTAAAGGGTTTTGGGCTTTAAAATTTTATCTCGGCCCATTCATTTTGATTAATACCCTATACCCGCTGTTTCCCCTTTCATTCACAAACCCTAAACAAAAAAAAATCGAAGAGAAATAAAAATGGCGGCCACGTTTCTTTGCTCGTTCCTTCGATCTGAAATAGAGAGGCGGCTTTGCTTGAGATTTCGATCTGTGCTTGAGCTTCGGCTTCTTCAACACTTGCCTCGACTAGAACTAGGGCTTTCGGCGACCTCGTTCGTTCTTCCTCGCGTTCGTTCCTGTGAGATTTGCTAGGGCTTCGTCTTCCTCTTCGCGTTCGTCTCTGCTTCGATCTGCTCCGATAGCTAAGGTGAGGAATTTTATTTCTCACATCTAATTCGTGCTGGGTTTAATGCTTGCGATTTTCTTTAACATTTTCAAATTGGATATATGCGTATATTTTGGGGCTGAGATTATCGGCATGTTCTCGATTTTGAGTCACGGCTTTGAATTATATTTTCGTCTTGACTTGATTTAAAATACTCGGCTTTAACTAAAGATGTTGATTTTTAGTTGACTTCGTATTCTCTGTTATTGTTCGAACTTTCTTGACCACCTTGGCTCTGACTTCATACTTACTTCGTCACTGTATGTTGCACTTAGTAGTTGCCGTAGTGTTGTTTTGGTCATCTGTTGGTGTAGTTGCTTTGAGTCACTTGGTTGCTACTGTCTCGGTCTCTGTCTTTGTTTGTACATTTCGTGATCTTCATTTCAATCTGGTTGCACTTCGATCATAGCAGTCTTCATTGAGTCTATTGTATTTCTTTGCTTGTTTTCCAGTTGCACTCCTTTGACTTCATTGCATATTTTTGCAGTTGCCACTCCCTTCACTTGTACATGTTCATTTAACTTGAATATGTTGCATTGGTCTGTGTCACTGAAGTAGTTGTCACTGTCATTTATTACATATGCCATTCACCTCAGTTGCCTGCATATGCATATTTGATTAATTGATTCTTGTTTACTTGTTAGCACTTCTAACATATACACATGTGCACTTATATGGGTCTGCATTAGACTTTGTATTTGTTCCTCACTTCGAGACAGTTTCAGTTGCAAGTGCATTTAGTTATTTGCACTTGATTTTGTTGGCTTGGTCACTGTGATGTTGCATTGCAGTTTTGCTTTGATATGTTGGTCTTCTTTATTCCAGTAGCATTGGTTCATGTTCATTTGGTATAATTTGAGGTTTGTAGTCTTTATATTGTCACTATAATGTATCTTCAACCTGATGGCACTTGCTTTGATTCAATATAATAGTTGTCACTCCTGTGTTCGACATAGTCTTTGTAGAGTAGTTTGTTTTCCAGTGTAGTCTTGTTGTTGTTGAGTTTCTTCATCCATACTTTGTGCTTTGGTATAATTGTGTGGTGGTCCAGTGTAGACTTTGTTCATTTATTGTAGTTGTTTGTCCCTGCATTTGATCCATAGCATTCAGTTTTGATTATCAGTTGTATAGTTGTTGTCTGAGGCAGTTGATCATTAATTGCATTCATTTGTGTTCCCATTGTTCTTCACCTGACTTGCTTATTGATCATTTAGTGGTCTGCATCTGTCCATATCACTGTTGGCATTTTGTAGCTTGGTATTGTGCAGTATTGCTGTTGGATTGATGTTCTTCAGGTTATTATGGTTCAGTTGAACTCGATAGTTTTGGGTTTCATGTTGCCTTGGTATTCAATGTTGTCCAGTCTGCATTCATTGTCCTCTGTTTGCTCAGTCTGGTTACACCTCTGTTGTATTGCCTTGACCTTGTTTTGATTTGTTAGCCGTGCATTTTGTTTTGCACACACGAGTTGGCAAGGCAGTGCACACGTGTATAAAAATACGTGTGTACTGCAGCCACTCAGCATTGATTTTAAATTTATATTTCTTTGTTTTGATTGATTGATCTTTTATGCTGTATTGGCGAAGCCGTACACGCGTGCGTGTACGGCAGCCAATCGAACTCTGATGGTTTTAAAGTGACAATTTCAATTGTTTTAAATTGATTTAGTCGATTTGATAAATTGTTTATTTATCTCTGTTGATGATTTAAATCTGCTGATTTATTGTTAAACACTGTTAAGTGTTATATTTACCGTTATCCGGTTTCTTTGTTTAAAGAGTCGGATAGACGGGAATTATTGTGACTGTCGTCTATTTAAATTATTACTGCTCTATGCACTAATAAACTGGTTTGAATTAGACTGACCTGTGTATTATTTTCTTTTGAATATAATACCCGGGTCAGACCGAGTATTTTTATAGCTTGAAGATTTTCGAGCAGCGAAGTTAGAGAGAGAGTAAAGAATCATTTTTAGTTTCAGAAGAAAATTGTATTTTAAGATATTCCGCTGTATCAGTATTAAATTGTATAAACTCTGATGTATATAGAAAGATTTATAGTAATGAAATAAAGATTCATTTGTTTTAAATTCATTGTTATTATTCTGTGTTTCTGTGGCTGATTCTGTTTAAACCTTATAAACTAAATAACAGTTCGTCTTTTTGAACGTTTCTAGTTGGTTTAATTACCGACTGGAGGCGGTCAAAAGGGGGAATGTTACAAGGTGGTATCAGAGCTTTGGTTTACACAAAGCTTAGTTTATGATGTTTAATATGAATAGTTACTAGAAACACTTTTAAAAAGGAGAATGTTTTTCAAATCCAAAGAAGTATAAAATTGTTTTAGAAAATATAAGATGAATGAATTTGGAATAGATCTTATATAAGTAAAGTGAATATTGAATATGAAATAAAGATTTTTAACTTAAGAAAAGTTAAATTGAAGTGAGTTGGTATTAATAAATATATGGATTTGAAATTTAACTAAAAGAAAAGTTAAATTGAATTGAGTTGGTATTAATAAATATATGATTTGAAGTTTAACAAAGGAAGTTAAATAAATTGAAATTGATTTGATAAATTATTGAGATGAAAATTTAAACATGAAAGATAAGTGATTATATGATATGAATTGGGAAGTTTAAATTTAAATAAGTTGTTTAACTTATAAAATGAGAAGTTTAAGTAAAACCAATTGTTAAAATGGTTAAACAGTTTTGTTAAGTAAAACAAAATCTGAATTTCTTAAATGTGATATGAATTTGACTTTAGGAAAGTTAAATAAAATAGAATTTCAAATAAATTTGAGACGAACATAAGCTGTATAGTGAAAATAAATACAAATGAAGATAAAATGAAATATAGCTTAAGTAATAGTGAATCAAATTGAATTTGATATCAAAATGAATTAATAAAGTGAAGAATGAATATGAATTTGAGTTATATAAAGGAAATTCAACTTTAATTGTAAAAGTGAATTTGTGAATATGGTGAGTATAAGAATTCAATCTGAATTAGAATATAAACCAATTGAAATTAAGTGTGTTGAACCAAATTGAATATAAGCAAAGTAAATAAATTTGGTTAAATGGGCATTGGTTGTTCGTATAGAATTCGTTAAGTATTAATGGGAATTGGAAGCTATGTAAATTGAATTCAAATTGAAAGGTAAGAAATCTAAATAGAACCAAATTTGATTTGAATTGAAAGCAATCTAACTTGAATATGAATTAGTGAATGTGAACTAATTGAATATGAATGAATGTTAGTAAAAATCCAATGTAAATGAATCAAATGCGGTTAGATTGAAAACCAAATCGATGAAGGATTTACTAAAGAACTAGTTGATTATTTTGGAAATGGAAAATTGATAAATTTATATAATAGTTTAAATTGGAATTTTTGAATTATTATAAACGGTTTAAATGGAAGATTTGAAAGTGTTGATAAAATATTGGGATTGTATAAGTGTTAAAAGTGAAATATTTAATGGATTTCATAAGTGAATGGAAATTACAGAATTGAAATTGTGAAGTTATAAAATGAATCGGAGTTGCGAAATAAAAGAATTTATAAGTAATTTACTTGTAAATTAAAATTCTGATATAAAATTGAGTTATAAAGGAATGGTTAATAAAGCAATTTTTATAAATTGAAGTCTTTATGAATAGGAATAGAATTTATAAACGTTGTTTATAAATTCGAAACTGACTTATTTTGATAAGTAAAATCTTTATAGCTTGTTAAAAGATGTATATTCACAATTTTGGACCGTGAATATATTATTGAATAAAATGGACATGTTTGGGAAAGTGATATTTTAAAACAAAGTTAATTGTTTTAAAAAGATGTTTTCAAAGGCATTGAATATCGAAACCATAGATTTCAACATTCATTGTTGAAATAGACGTTTTCGAGATATAAGGAAATGGTGGACTATAACACTGTTGTTATAGTAAATGATTTCCGAAAGGAAATGTTTTGTATAGTATTGGGATTTATACATCTATCTAAATTTCGAATCCCTATACTAGTGATTTTGAGTTGTCGTAACGATGTTTTACGTAAGATTCGTTTTAACTCAAATGAATATGTGAAAGAGAATGATTTCCTTAAAGATGAAATATATACTTAATTTTGATTTAAGTATATCGAATATTTTCAAATGTTGAAATAAATGGATTTGTGAATTACTTATTTTTAAATAAGTATGGAAATGTTTTTCCAAATATGAAATGTTGTGAATATATTCCGTAAGGGATAAATGATTTGAAATTCATTTTTGAAGTCGAAGTTGAAAAGTTAAATGAGAATTTGAACAATTTGTTCAATTTGGAATTTTTCAAAAAAGATTGAATCGTTAAGTTAAATTGAGTTTAACTTCGACATCAAAGACAATATAAGTTGAGCTTTGAATTTCAGATGATGATTTGGATTGTATGTCTAACATTGTGAATTGATGACATAGCAATTGATCTCTATTAAATATATATCTGTTGGTGGCGGAGAATTTATTCTCTTAGCTTAACACCCTTCTCTGAGACGTACGAGCTCAGAGGTTATATATCGATAGACATCAATTCTGTGTTGAGAATTGACAATGTAAGCGTGAAATCCAAATTGAATGTGAAAGTCGATAATAAATGGAATTATGAATATGAATTAGGTTTGAGATAACCTTAAATTTCCAAATCGACTTAGAGGAAAATTTTGAAATCCTCTATTTTGGTATGAATATGGGATATGTAGGTTTTCAGAACTTATATATATGAATACGGTAAATTTGAAACCGTTAGTTTAGAAAGACATTGTTATGGAAATCTTATGTATGTTTACATAGATGTTATATGTACGAAATGTGAAATGAAAGTACTACATATATGATATTATGTTTTCTAAACTGAGGATGTGGAAAAGTACCTTCCATTTATTATTAGAGAAGGTATTGGAACTCGTGAAGAGTGTCCATTTGAAATTCGTAGCTACGTAGAATTTACATTTAGTCAGAGTGACTATTTGAATCGGAAATCCTTCGCGATAGATCATCGCGATGAGATTAGATTTGATTGATGATTAGCGTAATTTGAGGGGCGAGATGCCCACAGTTACAAGCGATTCCACTGGGATAGTGGCGTAACCGCCGGGTAAACTGCAATCTAATGCCAGGCGAAATTTGAGGGGCGTGATGCCTACAGACACGAGCGATTCTACTGGGATAGTAGCGTAACCGCCGTGTGTACTGCAATCTATGGCGACAACCATGGCGAAATTTAAGAGATGAGAAATCTACAGCCACAAGCGACTCTAATGGGATAGTAGCGTAACCGCCGGGTGGAACTGTAATCCATGGGGGAACGTGCTTTCCATATCCATTTTTAAAAGAATTTTTAAAAGTATTTTCACTGGGAATTGAAGCAAGTATGTTTAGTACTTGGAGATTTTTAGACCTGCGCCTGGCCAGCGTATGTCTAATGTCTGTGAGAACGAAGATGGACATGTTAAATTTCGAGTTAGCAAGTATTTTCAGACTGTAAATAGCAAATCAATAGTTTGAAAGTAAAATTACGAAATTCCAACCTAATAAACTAAGGAAGAAGATTTTTGAAATATTTTGAAAGTCCACAGCTTTGGAAGAGATATATTATATAAATCTCTAACATGTCGAATTTTAAAGTTCGAATCTGAGTTATAAATTGAGAAATTTGGTAAAAGACTTTTGCGTTTTGATTGTAGAAATCAATGAACAAAAGAGAAGATAAACAAAACTAATGAGATTAAACAAATGAAATGAATCCTATATTCATTTATTTGTAATAAGTTTTAAGCTTAGAAAAATTGAGTAGAGTATAAATATCGATGAAATTTTAACAACCTTTCCTTTTCGTGGACGAAAAGTTTTTAAGGAGGGGAGTTTGTAACGACCCTGAAATTTCGACAATTAAAATTGAGAATATTTAATTAATTTTAAATATTTGAATGATGATTTGACTTAAATTTCAAATTATCAGAATGAATTGGCGATTTAATTTTTGAATTTAATCTATTGAAAGTTGAATAAAATTTGAATCTTCAATTTTAAGCCGGTTACAAATAATTTAAAGGCTTAGAAAATTCATATTGATAATACTCAAGGTAATAGAAGCTTCAGAATTGAATTTGAAAGCGATTTGTTTAGTTTTGAAATTGTATCGTTTAAATTGAAATTAAAAATAACCTTCCGAGGCACAATCTCGGAATTTGACGAAACCAACTCCATTGGGTCCGTAATATTGAATTATTACTGGATTTCAAATTCCGTATTCATCAGAATTGTTATGAGATCATACGGCGTATAAACGCGTATAAAATTAAATTGAATTCAATTGGGATTTCTGTAATAACCGGGGTTTTCGCATCGATTTGATATCATTGTTAAACGATTTCTCTGCTAGTTAATTGCTTATAGGAGCTTCGATTCGAATTGGAATTCGTTTAATAAAAATTGTTGTTGGAATTTTTGAATCGGTTAGAATTCTTTTGGAAGAAAACAAGAAAAAAAAATTTTGTTAAAGGGTTTTGGGCTTTAAAATTTTATCTCGGCCCATTCATTTTGATTAATACCCTATACCCGCTGTTTCCCCTTTCATTCACAAACCCTAACAAAAAAAATCGAAGAGAAATAAAAATGGCGGCCACGTTTCTTTGCTCGTTCCTTCGATCTGAAATAGAGAGGCGGCTTTGCTTGAGATTTCGATCTGTGCTTGAGCTTCGGCTTCTTCAACACTTGCCTCGACTAGAACTAGGGCTTTCGGCGACCTCGTTCGTTCTTCCTCGCGTTCGTTCCTGTGAGATTTGCTAGGGCTTCGTCTTCCTCTTCGCGTTCGTCTCTGCTTCGATCTGCTCCGATAGCTAAGGTGAGGAATTTTATTTCTCACATCTAATTCGTGCTGGGTTTAATGCTTGCGATTTTCTTTGACATTTTCAAATTGGATATATGCGTATATTTTGGGGCTGAGATTATCGGCATGTTCTCGATTTTGAGTCACGGCTTTGAATTATATTTTCGTCTTGACTTGATTTAAAATACTCGGCTTTAACTAAAGATGTTGATTTTTAGTTGACTTCGTATTCTCTGTTATTGTTCGAACTTTCTTGACCACCTTGGCTCTGACTTCATACGTACTTTGTCACTGTATGTTGCACTTAGTAGTTGCCGTAGTGTTGTTTTGGTCATCTGTTGGTGTAGTTGCTTTGAGTCACTTGGTTGCTACTGTCTCGGTCTCTGTCTTTGTTTGTACATTTCGTGATCTTCATTTCAATCCGGTTGCACTTCGATCATAGCAGTCTTCATTGAGTCTGTTGTATTTCTTTGCTTGTTTTCCAGTTGCACTCCTTTGACTTCATTGCATATTTTTGCAGTTGCCACTCCCTTCACTTGTACATGTTCATTTAACTTGAATATGTTGCATTGGTCTGTGTCACTGAAGTAGTTGTCACTGTCATTTATTACATATGCCATTCACCTCAGTTGCCTGCATATGCATATTTGATTAATTGATTCTTGTTTACTTGTTAGCACTTCTAACATATACACATGTGCACTTATATGGGTCTGCATTAGACTTTGTATTTGTTCCTCACTTCGAGACAGTTTCAGTTGCAAGTGCATTTAGTTATTTGCACTTGATTTTGTTGGCTTGGTCACTGTGATGTTGCATTGCAGTTTTGCTTTGATATGTTGGTCTTCTTTATTCCAGTAGCATTGGTTCATGTTCATTTGGTATAATTTGAGGTCTGTAGTCTTTTTATTGTCACTATAATGTATCTTCAACCTGATGGCACTTGCTTTGATTCAATATAATAGTTGTCACTCCTGTGTTCGACATAGTCTTTGTAGAGTAGTTTGTTTTCCAGTGTAGTCTTGTTGTTGTTGAGTTTCTTCATCCATACTTTGTGCTTTGGTATAATTGTGTGGTGGTCCAGTGTAGACTTTGTTCATTTATTGTAGTTGTTTGTCCCTGCATTTGATCCATAGCATTCAGTTTTGATTATCAGTTGTATAGTTGTTGTCTGAGGCAGTTGATCATTAATTGCATTCATTTGTGTTCCCATTGTTCTTCACCTGACTTGCTTATTGATCATTTAGTGGTCTGCATCTGTCCATATCACTGTTGGCATTTTGTAGCTTGGTATTGTGCAGTATTGCTGTTGGATTGATGTTCTTCAGGTTATTATGGTTCAGTTGAACTCGATAGTTTTGGGTTTCATGTTGCCTTGGTATTCAATGTTGTCCAGTCTGCATTCATTGTCCTCTGTTTGCTCAGTCTGGTTACACCTCTGTTGTATTGCCTTGACCTTGTTTTGATTTGTTAGCCGTGCATTTTGTTTTGCACACACGAGTTGGCAAGGCAGTGCACACGTGTATAAAAATACGTGTGTACTGCAGCCACTCAGCATTGATTTTAAATTTATATTTCTTTGTTTTGATTGATTGATCTTTTATGCTGTATTGGCGAGGCCGTACACGCGTGCGTGTACGGCAGCCAATCGAACTCTGATGGTTTTAAAGTGACAATTTCAATTGTTTTAAATTGATTTAGTCGATTTGATAAATTGTTTATTTATCTCTGTTGATGATTTAAATCTGCTGATTTATTGTTAAACACTGTTAAGTGTTATATTGACCGTTATCCGGTTTCTTTGTTTAAAGAGTCGGATAGACGGGAATTATTGTGACTGTCGTCTATTTAAATTATTACTGCCTCTATGCACTAATAAACTGGTTTGAATTAGACTGACCTGTGTATTATTTTCTTTTGAATATAATACTCGGGTCAGACCGAGTATTTTTGCAGCTTGAAGATTTTCGAGCAGCGAAGTTAGAGAGAGAGTAAAGAATCATTTTTAGTTTCAGAAGAAAATTGTATTTTAAGATATTCCGCTGTATCAGTATTAAATTGTATAAACTCTGATGTATATAGAAAGATTTATAGTAATGAAATAAAGATTCATTTGTTTTAAATTCATTGTTATTATACTGTGTTTCTGTGGCTGATTCTGTTTAAACCTTATAAACTAAATAACAATTCGTCTTTTTGAACGTTTCTAGTTGGTTTAATTACCGACTGGAGGCGGTCAAAAGGGGGAATGTTACAACGCTGTCTTTTCATGTATCCCTTATTAAAAAAACATCTTCCAACAGCATAAAAACTCTAAACCCTGTCTTTTCATGCATATCCCCTTATTAAAAAAACATCTTCCAGCAGCATAAAAACTCAAAACGATGTCTTTTCATGCATACCCCCATTATTAAAAAACATCTTCCAACAGCATAAAACTCTAAACGTTGTCTTTTCATGCATACACCCCTTATTAAAAAAACATCTTCAAAAAACATAAAAACTCTAAACGATGTCTTTTCATGCATACCCACCTTCTAAAAAAACATCTTCCAACAGCATAAAAACTCTAAACGCTGTCTTTTCATGCATACCCCCATTTTTTTAAAAAACATCTTCCAACAACGTAAAAACTCTAAACGCTGTCTTTTCATGCATACCCCCTTATTAAAAAAAACATCTTCCAACAGCATAAAAACTCTAAACGCTGTCTTTTCATGCATACCCCCTTATTAAAAAAAACATCTTCCAACCGCTTAAAATCTCTGAACGTTGTCTTTTATGCATACCCCTTATTAAAAAAAACATCTTTCAACATCATAAAAACTCTAAACGCTCTCTTTTCATGCATACCCCTTATAAAAAAAACAACTTCCAACAGCATAAAAATTATAAACGCTGTCTTTTCATGCATACCCCCCTTATTAAAAAAAACATCTTCCAACCGCATAAAAACTCTAAACGCTGTCTTTTCATGCATATCCCCTTATTAAAAAAAACATCTTCCAACAGCATAAAAACTCAAAACGCTGTCTTTTCAAGAATACCCCCCTTATTAAAAAAAACATCTTCCAACAGCATAAAAACTCTAAACGCTGTCTTTTCATGCATACCCCCCTTATTAAAAGAAACATCTTCCAACAGCATAAAAACTCAAAACGCTGTCTTTTCATGCATACCCCCATTGTTAAAAAAAACATCTTCCAACAGCATAAAAACTCTAAACGCTGTCTTTTCATTCATACTCCCCTTCTTAAAAAAACATCTTCCAACAGCATAAAAACTCAAAACGCTGTCTTTTCATGCATACCCCCATTGTTAAAAAAAACATCTTCCAACAGCATAAAAACTCTAAACGCTGTCTTTTCATGCATACACCCTTATTAAAAAAACATTTTCCAACAGCAAAAAAACTCTAAACGATGTCTATTCATGCATACCCCCCTTATTAAAAAAACATCATCCAACAGCATAAAAACTTTAAACGCTGTCTTTTCATGCATACCCCTTATTAAAAAAAACATCTTCCAACAGCATAAAAACTCTAAACGTTGTCTTTTCCTGCATACCCCCCTTATTAAAAAAACATCTTCCAACAGCATAAAAACTTTAAATGCTGTCTTTTCATGCATACCCCTCTTATTAAAAAAACATCTTCCAACAGCATAAAAACTCTAAACGCTGTCTTTTCATGCATACCCCCCTTTTTAAAAAAAAATCTTCCAACAGCATAAAATCTCTGAACGCTGTCTTTTCATGCATACCCCCCTTATTAAAAAAAAACATCTTCCAACAGTATAAAAACTCTAAACGCTATCTTTTCATGCATATCCCCTTATTAAAAAAACATCTTCCAACAGCATAAAAACTCAAAACGCTGTATTTTCATGAATACCCCCCTTATTAAAAAACATCTTCCAACAGCATAAAAACTCTAAACGATGTCTATTCATGCATACCCCCCTTGTTAAAAAAACATCATCCAACAGCATAAAAACTCTAAACGCTGTCTTTTCATGCATACCCTCTTATTAAAAAAAACATCTTCCAACAGCATAAAAACTCTAAACGTTGTCTTTTCCTGCATGCCCCTCTTATTAAAAAAACATTTTCCAACAGCATAAAAACTCTAAACGCTGTCTTTTCATGCATACCCCCCTTATTAAAAAAACATCTTCCAACAGCATAAAATCTCTGAACGCTGTCTTTTCATGCATACCCCCTTATTAAAAAAACATCTTCCAACAGCATATAAACTCTAAACGCTGTCTTTTCATGTATCCCTTATTAAAAAAAACATATTCCAACAGCATAAAAACTCTAAACGCTGTCTTTTATGTATACCCCCTTATTAAAAAAAACATCTTCCAACAGCATAAAAACTCTAAACGCTGTCTTTTCATGCATACCACTCTTATTAAAAAAACATTTTCCAACAGCATAAAACTCTAAACGCTGTCTTTTCACGCATACCCCCATTCTAAAAAAACATCTTCCAACAGCATAAAAACTCTAAACGTTGCCTTTTCATGCATACCACCTTATTAAAAAAACATCTTCCAACAGCATAAAAACTCTAAACGCTCTATTTTCATGCATACCCCCCTTATTAAAAAAAACATCTTCCAACAGCATAAAAACTCTAAACGCTCTATTTTCATGCATACCCCCCTTATTAAAAAAAACATCTTCCAACAGTATAAAAACTCTAAACGCTCTATTTTCATGCATACCCCCCTTATTAAAAAAAACATCTTCCAACAGCATAAAATCTCTGAACGCTGTATTTTCATGCATACCACCCTTATTAAAAAAAACATCTTCCAACAGCATAAAATCTCTAAACGCTGTCTTTTCATGCATACCCCCCTTTTTAAAAAAACATCTTCCAACAGCATAAAATCTCTGAACGTTGTCTTTTATGCATACCCCCTTATTAAAAAAAACATCTTCCAACAGCATAAAAACTCTAAACGCTGTCTTTTCATGCATACCCCTTTATAAAAAAAACAACTTCAAACAGCATAAAAACTCTAAACGCTGTCTTTTCATGCATACCCCTCTTATTAAAAAAACATCTTCCAACCGCATAAAAATTCTAAACGCTGTATTTTCATGCATATCCCCTTATTAAAAAAACATCTTCCAACAGCATAAAAACTCAAAACGCTGTCTTTTCATGAATACCCCCCTTATTAAAAAAACATCTTCCAACAGCATAAAAACTCTAAACGTTGTCTTTTCATGCATACCCCCCTTATTAAAAAACATCTTCTAACAGCATAAAAACTCTAAACGTTGTCTTTTCATGCATACCCCCCTTATTAAAAAAAACATCTTCCAACAGCATAAAATCTCTAAACGCTGTCTTTTCATGCATACCCCCCTTTTTAAAAAAACATCTTCCAACAGCATAAAATCTCTGAACGTTGTCTTTTATGCATACCCCCTTATTAAAAAAAACATCTTCCAACAGCATAAAAACTCTAAACGCTGTCTTTTCATGCATACCCCTTTATAAAAAAAACAACTTCAAACAGCATAAAAACTCTAAACGCTGTCTTTTCATGCATACCCCTCTTATTAAAAAAACATCATCCAACAGCATAAAAACTCCAAACGCTATCTTTTCATGCATTCCCCCTTATTAAAAAACATCTTCCAACAGCATAAAAACTCTAAACGTTGTCTTTTCCTACATACCCCCCTTATTAAAAAAACATCTTCCAACAGCATAAAAACTCTAAACGCTGTATTTTCATGCATACCCCCCTTATTAAAAATACATCTTCCAACAGCATAAAAACTCCAAACGCTGTCTTTTCATGCATAACCCCTTATTAAAAAAAACATCTTCCAACAGCATAAAAACTCTAAACGCTGTCTTTTCATGCATACCCCCATTCTAAAAAAACATCTTCCAACAGCATAAAAACTTTAAACGCTGTCTTTTCATGCATACCCCTCTTATTAAAAAAACATCTTCCAACAACATAAAAACTCTAAACGCTGTCTTTTCATGCATACCCCCCTTATTAAAAAAAACATCTTCCAACAGCATAAAAACTCTAAACGCTGTCTTTACATGCATACCCCTTATTAAAAAAACATCTTCCAACAACATAAAAACTCTAAACGCTGTCTTTTATGCATACCCCCTTATTAAAAAAACATCTTCCAACAGTAGAAAAACTCTAAACGCTGTCTTTTCATGCATAACTCTTATTAACAAAACATCATCCAACAGCATAAAAACTCTAAACGCTGTGTTTTCATGCATACCCCCTTATTAAAAAATCATCTTTCAACCGCATAAAAACTCTAAACGCTGTCTTTTCATGCATACGCCCTTATTGAAAAAACATCTTCCAACAGCATAAAAACTCTAAACGCTGTCTATTCATGCATACCCCCCTTATTAAAAAAAACATCATCCAACAGCATAAAACTCTAAACGCTGTCTTTTCATGCATACCCCCTTATTAAAAAAAACATTTCCAACAGCATAAAAACTCCAAACGCTGTATTTTCATGCATACCCCCCTTATTAAAAAAAACTTCTTCAAACAGTATAAAAACTCTAAACGCTGTCGTTTCATGCATACCCCCCTTATTAAAAAAAACATCTTCCAACAGCATAAAATCTCTGAACGCTGTCTTTTCATGCATACCCCACTTATTAAAAAAAACATCTTCCAACATCATAAAAACTCTAAACGCTGTCTTTTCATGCATACCTCCTTATTAAAAAAACATCTTCCAACAGCATAAAAACTCTAAACGCTGTCTTTTATGCATACCCCCTTATTAAAAAAAACATCTTCCAACAGCTTAAAAACTCTAAACGCTGTCTTTTCATGCATACCACTCTTATTAAAAAAAACATCTTCCATCAGCATAAAACTCTAAATGTTGTCTTTTCACGCATACCCCCATTCTAAAAAAACATCTTCCAACAGCATAAAAAGTTTAAACGCTGTCTTATCATGCATACCCCTCTTATTAAAAAAAAACATCTTCCAACAGGATAAAAACTCTAAACGCTGTCTTTTCATGCATGCCTCCCTTATTAAAAAAAACATCTTCCAACAGCATAAAATCTCTGAATGCTGTCTTTTCATGCATACCCCCCTTATTAAAAAAAACATCTTCCAACAGCATAAAAACTCTAAACGCTATCTTTTCATGCATATCCCCTTATTAAAAAAAACATCTTCCAACAGCATAAAAACTCATAACGCTGTCTTTTCATGAATACCAGCCTTATTAAAAAAAACATCTTCCAACAGCATAAAAACTCTAAACGCTGTCTTTTCATGCATACTCCCCTTATTAAAAAAAAACAGCTTCCAACAGGATAAAAACTCTAAACGCTGTCTTTTCATGGATACCCCTCTTATTAAAAAAAACATCTTCCAACAGCATAAAAACTATAAACGTTGCCTTTTCATGCATACCCCCTTATGAAAAAAACATCTTCCAACAGCATAAAAACTCTAAATGCTGTATTTTCATGCATACCCCCTTATTAAAAAAACATCTTCCAACAGTATAAAAACTCTAAACGCTATATTTTCATGCATACCTCCCGAATTAAAAAAAACATCTTCCAACAATATAAAATCTCTGAACGCTGTCTTTTCATGCATACCACCCTTATTAAAAAAACATCTTCCAACAGCATAAAAACTCTAAACGCTGTCTTTTCAAGCATACCCCCTATTAAAAAAACATCTTCCAACAGCATAAAAACTATAAACGCTGTCTTTTATGCATACCCCCTTATTAAAAAAACATCTTCCAACAACATAAAAACTCTAAACGCTGTCTTTTCATGCATACCCCTTTATAAAAAAAACAAATTCAAACAGCATAAAAACTCTAAACGCTGTCTTTTCATGCATACCCCCCTTATTAAAAAAAACATCTTCTAACTGCATAAAAACTCTAAACGCTGTCCTTTCATGCATATCCCTTATTAAAAAAACATCTTCCAACAGCATAAAAACTCAAAACGCTGTCTTTTCATGAACACCCCCCTTATTAAAAAAACATCTTCCAACAGCATAAAAACTCTAAACGATGTCTTTTCATGCATACCCCCCTTATTAAAAAACATCTTCCAACAGCATAAAAACTCTAAACGCTGTCTTTTTTTGCATACCCCCCTTATTAAAAAAACATCTTCCAACAGCATAAAAACTCAAAACGCTGTCTTTTCACGCATACCCCCATTGTAAAAAAAACATCTTCCAACAGCATAAAAACTCTTTTCATGCATACCCCCTTATTAAAAAAAATTCTTCCAACAGCATAAAAACTCTAAACGTTGTATTTTCATGCATACCCCCTTATTAAAAAAACATCTTCCAACAGTATAAAAACTCTAAACTCTGTCTTTTCATGCATACCCTCCTTATTAAAAAAATATCTTCCAACAGCATAAAATCTCTGAACGCTGTCTTTTCATGCATACCCTCCTTATTAAAAAAAACATCTTCCAATAGCATAAAAACTCTAAACGCTGTCTTTTATGCATACCCCCTTATTAAAAAAACATCTTCCAACAGTAGAAAAACTCTAAACGCTGTCTTTTCATGCATAACTCTTATTAACAAAACATCATCCAACAGCATAAAAACTCTAAACGCTGTGTTTTCATGCATACCCCCTTATTAAAAAAGCATCTTCCAACCGCATAAAAACTCTAAACGCTGTCTTTTCATGCATACGCCCTTATTGAAAAAACATCTTCCAACAGCATAAAAACTCTAAACGATGTCTATTCATGCATACCCCCCTTATTAAAAAAAACATCATCCAACAGCATAAAAACTCTAAACGCTGTCTTTTATGCATACCCCCTTATTTAAAAAAACATCTTCCAACAGCTTAAAAACTCTAAACGCTGTCTTTTCATGCATACCACTCTTATTAAAAAAAACATCTTCCATCAGCATAAAACTCTAAACGCTGTCTTTTCATGCATACCCCCATTCTAAAAAAACATCTTCCAACAACATAAAAACTATGAACGCGGTCTTTTCATGCATACCCCTCTTATTAAAAAAAACATCTTCCAACAGGATAAAAACTCTAAACGCTGTCTTTTCATGCATACCCCCCTTATTAAAAAAAACATCTTCCAACAGCATAAAATCTCTGAATGCTGTCTTTTCATGCATACCCCCCTTATTAAAAAAAACATCTTCCAACAGCATAAAAACTCTAAACGCTATCTTTTCATGCATATCCCCTTATTAAAAAAAACATCTTCCAACAGCATAAAAACTCATAACGCTGTCTTTTCATGAATACCCCCCTTATTAAAAAAAAACATCTTCCAACAGCATAAAAACTCTAAACGCTGTCTTTTCATGCATACTCCCCTTATTAAAAAAAACATCTTCCAACAGGATAAAAACTCTAAACGCTGTCTTTTCATGGATACCCCCCTTATTAAAAAAAACATCTTCCAACAGCATAAAAACTCTAAACGTTGCCTTTTCATGCATACCCCCTTATTAAAAAAACATCTTCCAACAGCATAAAAACTCTAAACGCTGTATTTTCATGCATACCCTCCTTATTAAAAAAACATCTTCCAACAGTATAAAAACTCTAAACGCTATATTTTCATGCATACCCCCTTATTAAAAAAAACATCTTCCAACAGCATAAAATCTCTGAACGCTGTCTTTTCATGCATACCACCCTTATTAAAAAAAACATCTTCCAACAGCATAAAAACTCTAAACGCTGTCTTTTCATGCATACCCACTTATTAAAAAAACATCTTCCAACAGCATAAAATCTCTGAACGCTGTCTTTTATGCATACCCCCTTATTAAAAAAACATCTTCCAACAGCATAAAAACTCTAAACGCTGTCTTTTCATGCATAACCCTTTATAAAAAAACAAATTCAAACAGCATAAAAACTCTAAACGCTGTCTTTTCATGCATACCCTCCTTATTAAAAAAAACATCTTCCAACCGCATAAAAACTCTAAACGCTGTCCTTTCAAGCATATCCCCTTATTAAAAAAAACATCTTCCAACAGCATAAAAACTCAAAACGCTGTCTTTTCATGAATACCCCCTTATTAAAAAAAACATCTTCCAACAGCATAAAAACTCTAAACGCTGTCTTTTCATGCATACCCCCTTTATTAAAAAACATCTTCCAACAGCATAAAAACTCTAAACGCTGTCTTTTTTTGCATACCCCCCTTATTAAAAAAAACATCTTCCAACAGCATAAAAACTCAAAACGCTGTCTTTTCATGAATACCCCCCTTATTAAAAAAAACATCTTCCAACAGCATAAAAACTCTAAACGCTGTCTTTTCATGCATACCCCCTTTATTAAAAAACATCTTCCAACAGCATAAAAACTCTAAACGCTGTCTTTTTTTGCATACCCCCCTTATTAAAAAAAACATCTTCCAAAAGCATAAAAACTCTAAACGCTGTCTTTTCATGCATACCCCCTTATTAAAAAACATCTTCCAACAGCATAAAAACTCTAAACGCTGTCTTTTCATGCATACCCCCCTTATTAAAAGAAACATCTTCCAACAGCATAAAAACTCAAAACGCTGTCTTTTCATGCATACCCCCATTGTTAAAAAAAACATCTTCCAACAGCATAAAAACTCTAAACGCTGTCTTTTCATGCATACTCCCCTTCTTAAAAAAAACATCTTTCAACAGCATAAAAACTCTAAACGCTGTCTTTTCATGCATACACCCTTATTAAAAAAACATCTTCCAACAGCATAAAAACTCTAAACGATGTCTATTCTTGCATACCCCCCTTATTAAAAAAAACATCATCCAACAGCATAAAAACTCTAAACGCTGTCTTTTCATGCATACCCCCTTATTAAAAAAAACATCTTCCAACAGCATAAAAACTCGAAACGTTGTCTTTTCCTGCATACCCCCCTTATTAAAAAAACATCTTCCAACAGCATAAAAACTCTAAACGCTGTATTTTCATGCATACCCCCCTTATTAAAAAAACATCTTCCAACAGTATAAAAACTCTAAACGCTGTCTTTTCATGCATACCCCCCTTATTAAAAAAACATCTTCCAACAACATAAAATCTCTAAATGCTGTCTTTTCATGCATACCCCCCTTATTAAAAAAAACAACTTCCAACATCATAAAAACTCCAAACGCTGTCTTTTCATCCATACCCCCTTATTAAAAAAACATCTTCCAACAACATAAAAACTCTAAACGCTGTCTTTTATGCATACTCTCTTATTAAAAAAACATCTTCCAACAACAAAAAAACTCTAAACGTTGTCTTTTCATGCATACCACTCTTATTAAAAAAACATCTTCCAACAGCATAAAACTCTAAACGCTGTCTTTTCATGCATACCCCCATTCTAAAAAAACATCTTCCAACAGCATAAAAACTTTAAACGCTGTCTTTTCATGCATACCCCTCTTATTAAAAAAAACATCTTCCAACAGCATAAAAACTCTAAACGCTGTCTTTTCATGCATACCCCCCTAATTAAAAAAAACATCTTCCAACAGCATAAAATCTCTGAACACTGTCTTTACATGCATACCCCTCTTATAAAAAAAACATCTTCCAACAGCATAAAAACTCTAAACTCTGTCTTTACATGCATACCCCTTATTAAAAAAACATCTTTCAACGGCATAAAAACTCTAAACGCTGTCTTTTATGCATACCCCCTTATTAAAAAGACATCTTCCAACAGCATAAAATCTCTGAACGCTGTCTTTTCATGCATGCCCCACTTATTAAAAAAACATCTTCCAACAGCATAAAAACTCTAAACGCTGTGTTTTCATGCATACCCCCTTATTAAAAAAAACATCTTCCAACCGCATAATAACTCTAAACGCTGTCTTTTCATGCATACGCCCTTATTGAAAAAACATCTTCCAACAGCATAAAAACTCTAAACGCTGTATATTCATGCATACCCCCCTTATTAAAAAAAACATCATCCAACAGCATAAAACTCTAAACGCTGTCTTTTCATGCATACCCCCTTATTAAAAAAAACATTTCCAACAGCATAAAAACTCTTAACGTTGTATTTTCATGCATACCCCCCTTATTAAAAAAACATCTTCCAACAGTATAAAAACTCTAAACGCTTTCGTTTCATGCATTCCCCGCTTATTAAAAAAACATCTTCCAACAGCATAAAATCTCTGAATGCTGTCTTTTCATGCATACCCTCCTTATTAAAAAAAACATCTTCCAACAGCATAAAAACTCTAAACGCTGTCTTTTCATGCATACCCCCCTTATTAAAAAAAACATCTTCCAACAGCATAAAAACTGTAAACGCTGTCTTTTATGCATACCCCCTTATTAAAAAAAACATCTTCCAACAGCTTAAAAACTCTAAACGCTGTCTTTTCATGCATACCACTCTTATTAAAAAAACATCTTCCATCAGCATAAAACTCTAAACGCTGTCTTTTCATGCATACCCCATTCTAAAAAAAACATCTTCCAACAGCATAAAAACTTTAAACGCTGTCTTTTCATGCATACCCTTCTTATTAAAAAAAACATCTTCCAACAGCATAAAAACTCTAAAAGCTGTCTTTTCATGCATACCTCCCTTATTAAAAAAACATCTTCCAACAGCATAAAATCTCTGAACGCTGTCTTTTCATGCATACCCCCCTTATTAAAAATAACATCTTCCAACAGCATAAAAACTCTAAACGCTATATTTTCATGCATATCCCCTTATTAAAAAAACATCTTCCAACAGCATAAAAACTCAAAACGCTGTCTTTTCATGAATACCCCCCTTATTAAAAAAAAACATCTTCCAACAGCATAAAAACTCTAAACGCTGTCTTTTCATGCATACTCCCCTTATTAAAAAAAACATCTTCCAACACTCTAAACGTTGTCTTTTCATGTATACCCCCCTTATTAAAAAAACATCTCCCAACAGCATAAAAACTCTAAACGCTATCTTTTCATGCATATCCCCTTATTAAAACAAACATCTTCCAACAGCATAAAAACTCTAAACGCTGTCTTTTCATGCATACCCCCCTTATTAAAAAACATCTTCCAACAGCATAAAAACTCTAAACGCTGTCTTTTCATGCATACCCCCCTTATTAAAAAACATCTTCCAACAGCATAAAAACTAAAAACGATTTCTTTTCATGCATACCCTCATTGTTAAAAAAACATCTTCCAACAGCATAAAAACTCTAAACGCTGTCTTTTATTCATACCCCCTTATTAAAAAAACATCTTCCAACAGCTTAAAAACTCTAAACGCTGTCTTTTCATGCATATCACTCTTATTAAAAAAACATCTTCCATCAGCATAAAACTCTAAACGCTGTCTTTTCATGCATACCCCATTCTAAAAAAACATCTTCCAACAACATAAAAACTCTAAACGTTGTCTTTTCATGTATACCCCCTTATTAAAAAAAACATCTTCCAACAGCATAAAAACTCTAAACGCTAACTTTTCATGCATATCCCCTTATTAAAAAAACATCTTCCAACAGCATAAAAACTCAAAACGCTGTCTTTTCATGCATACCCCCCTTATTAAAAAAGAACTTCTTCTAATAGCATAAAAACTCAAAACGCTGTCTTTTCATGCATACCCCCATTGTTAAAAAAAACATCTTCCAACAGCATAAAAACTCTAAACGCTATCTTTTCATGCATACCCCCCTTATTAAAAAACAACATCTTCCAACAGCATAAAAACTCAAAACGCTGTCTTTTCATGCATACCCCCATTGTTAAAAAAAACATCTTCCAACAGCATAAAAACTCTAAACGCTGTCTTTTCATGCATACCCCCCTTATTAAAAAAAACATCTTCCAACAGGATAAAAACTCTAAACGTTGTCTTTTCATGCATACCCCCCTTATTAAAAAAGAACATCTTCCAACAGCATAAAAACTCAAAACGCTGTCTTTTCATGCATACCCCCATTGTTAAAAAAACATCTTCCAACAGCATAAAAACTCTAAACGCTGTCTTTTCATGCATACCCCCCTTATTAAAAAACATCTTCCAACAGCATAAAAACTCTAAACGCTCCCTTTTCATGCATACTCCCCTTCTTAAAAAAAACATCTTCCAACAGCATAAAAACTCTAAACGCTGTCTTTTCATGCATACACCCTTATTAAAAAAAATATCTTCCAACAGCATAAAAACTCTAAACGATGTCTATTCATGCATACCCCCCTTATTAAAAAAACATCATCCAACAGCATAAAAACTCTAAACGCTGTCTTTTCATGCATACCCCCTTATTAAAAAAAAACATCTTCCAACAGCATAAAAACTCTAAACGCTGTCTTTTATTCATACCCCCTTATTAAAAAAACATCTTCCAACAGCTTAAAAACTCTAAACGCTGTCTTTTCATGCATATCACTCTTATTAAAAAAAACATCTTCCATCAGCATAAAACTCTAAACGCTGTCTTTTCATGCATACCCCATTCTAAAAAAACATCTTCCAACAACATAAAAACTCTAAACGTTGTCTTTTCATGTATACCCCCTTATTAAAAAAAACATCTTCCAACAGCATAAAAACTCTAAACGCTAACTTTTCATGCATATCCCCTTATTAAAAAAACATCTTCCAACAGCATAAAAACTCAAAACGCTGTCTTTTCATGCATACCCCCCTTATTAAAAAAGAACATCTTCTAATAGCATAAAAACTCAAAACGCTGTCTTTTCATGCATACCCCCATTGTTAAAAAAAACATCTCCCAACAGCATAAAAACTCTAAACGCTGTCTTTTCATGCATACCCCCCTTATTAAAAAACAACATCTTCCAACAGCATAAAAACTCAAAACGCTGTCTTTTCATGCATACCCCCATTGTTAAAAAAAACATCTTCCAACAGCATAAAAACTCTAAACGCTGTCTTTTCATGCATACCCCCCTTATTAAAAAAAACATCTTCCAACAGGATAAAAACTCTAAACGTTGTCTTTTCATGCATACCCCCCTTATTAAAAAAGAACATCTTCCAACAGCATAAAAACTCAAAACGCTGTCTTTTCATGCATACCCCCATTGTTAAAAAAACATCTTCCAACAGCATAAAAACTCTAAACGCTGTCTTTTCATGCATACCCCCCTTATTAAAAAACATCTTCCAACAGCATAAAAACTCTAAACGCTCCCTTTTCATGCATACTCCCCTTCTTAAAAAAAACATCTTCCAACAGCATAAAAACTCTAAACGCTGTCTTTTCATGCATACACCCTTATTAAAAAAAATATCTTCCAACAGCATAAAAACTCTAAACGATGTCTATTCATGCATACCCCCCTTATTAAAAAAACATCATCCAACAGCATAAAAACTCTAAACGCTGTCTTTTCATGCATACCCCCTTATTAAAAAAAACATCTTCCAACAGCATAAAAACTCTAAACGTTGTCTTTTCCTGCATACCCCCCTTATTAAAAAAACATCTTCCAACAACATAAAAACTCTAAACGCTGTATTTTCATGCATACCCCCCTTATTAAAAAAACAACTTCTAATAGTATAAAAACTCTAAACGCTGTCTTTTCATGCATACCCCCCTTATTAAAAAAACATCTTCCAACAGCATAAAATCTCTTAACGCTGTCTTTTCATGCATACGCCCCTTATTAAAAAAAACATCTTCCAATAGTAGAAAAACTCTAAACGATGTCTTTTCATGCATACCACTCTTATTAAAAAAACATCATCCAACAGCATAAAAACTCTAAACGCTGTGTTTTCATGCATACCCCCTTATTAAAAAAAACATCTTCCAACCGCATAAAAACTCTAAACGCTGTCTTTTCATGCATACACCCTTATTGAAAAAACATCTTCCAACAGCATAAAAACTCTAAACGCTGTCTATTCATGCGTACCCCCCTTATTAAAAAAAACATCGTCCAACAGCATAAAACTCTAAACGCTATCTTTTCATGCATACCCCCTTATTAAAAAAAAATCTTCCAACAGCATAAAAACTCTAAACGTTGTATTTTCATGCATACCCCCCTTATTAAAAAAACATCTTTCAACAGTATAAAAACCCTAAACGCTGTCTTTTCATGCATACCCCCCTTATTAAAAAAAACATCTTCCAACAGCATAAAATCTCTGAACGCTGTCTATTCATGCATACCCCCTTATTAAAAAAAACATCTTCCAATAGCATAAAAACTCTAAACGTTGTATTTTCATGCATACCCCCCTTATTAAAAAAACATCTTCCAACAGTATAAAAACTCTAAACGCTGTCTTTTATGCATACCCCCTTATTATAAAAAACATCTTCCAACAGCATAAAAACTCAAAACGTTGTCTTTTCATGCATACCCGCATTGTTAAAAAAAACATCTTCCAACAGCATAAAAACTCTAAACGCTGTCTTTTCATGCATACTCCCTTTCTTAAAAAAAACATCTTCCAACAGCATAAAAACTCTAAACGCTGTCTTTTCATGCATACACCCTTATTAAAAAAATATCTTCCAACAGCATAAAAACTCTAAACGATGTCTATTCATGCATACCCCCCTTATTAAAAAAACATCATCCAACAGAATAAAAACTCTAAACGTTGTCTTTTCATGCATACCCCCTTATTAAAAAAAACATCTTCCAACAGCATAAAAACTCTAAACGTTGTCTTTTCCTGCATACCCCCCTTATTAAAAAAACATCTTCCAACAACATAAAAACTCTAAACGGTGTATTTTCATGCATACCCCCCTTATTAAAAAAACAACTTCCAACAGTATAAAAACTCTAAACGCTGTCTTTTCATGCATACCCCCCTTATTAAAAAAAACATCTTCCAACAGCATAAAATCTCTTAACGCTGTCTTTTCATGCATACCCCCCTTATTAAAAAAAATCTTCCAACAGTAGAAAAACTCTAAACGCTGTCTTTTCATGCATACCACTCTTATTAAAAAAACATCTTCCAACAGCATAAAAACTCTAAACGCTTTATATTCATGCATACCCTCCTTATTATAAAAAACATCATCCAACAACATAAAAACTTTAAACGCTGTCTTTTCATGCATACCCCCTTTTAAAAAAAACATCTTCCAACAGCATAAAAACTCTAAACGCTGTCTATTCATGCGTACCCCCCTTATTTAAAAAAAAACATCGTCCAACAGCATAAAACTCTAAACGCTGTCTTTTCATGCATACTCCCTTATTAAAAAAAACATCTTCCAACAGCATAAAAACTCTAAACGTTGTATTTTCATGCATACCCCCCTTATTAAAAAAACATCTTCCAAAAGTATAAAAACTCTAAACGCTGTCTTTTCATGCATACCCCTCTTATTAAAAAAAACATCTTCCAACAGCATAAAATCTCCGAACGCTGTCTTTTCATGCATACCACCCTTATTAAAAAAAACATCTTCCAACGGCATAAAAACTCTAAACGCTGTCTTTTCATGCATACCCCCTTATTAAAAAAAACATCTTCCAACAGCATAAAATCTCCGAACGCTGTCTGTTATGCATTCCACCCTTATTAAAAAAACATCTTTCAACAACATAAAAACTCTAAACGCTGTCTTTTCATGCATACCCCTTATAAAAAAAACAACTTCCAACAGCATAAAAACTCTAAACGCTGTCTTTTCATGCATACCCCCATTATTAAAAAAAAACATCTTCCAACCGCATAAAAACTCTAAACGCAGTCTTTTCATGCATATCCCCTTATTAAAAAAAACATCTTCCAACTGCATAAAAACTCAAAATGCTGTCTTTTCATGAATACCCCCCTTATTAAAAAAACATCTTCCAACAGCATAAAAACTCTAAACGCTGTCTTTTCATGCATACCCCCCTTATTAAAAAAAACATCTTCCAACAGCATAAAAACTCTAAACGCTGTCTTTTCATGCATACCCTCCTTATTAAAAAAACATCTTCCAACAGCATAAAATCTCTGAACGCTGTCTTTTCATGCATACCCCCCTTATTAAAAAAAACATCTTCCAACAGCATAAAAACTCAAAACGCTGTCTTTTCATGAATACCCCCCTTATTAAATAACATCTTCCAACAGCATAAAAACTCAAAACGCTGTCTTTTCATGCATACCCCCATTGTTAAAAAAAACATCTTCCAACAGGATAAAAACTCTAAACGCTGTCTTTTCATGTATACCCCCCCCCTTATTAAAAAAAACATCTTCCAACAGCATAAAAACTCTAAACGATATCTTTTCATGCATATCCCCTTATTAAAAAAAACATCTTCCAACAGGATAAAAACTCAAAACGTTGTCTTTTCATGAATACCCCCTTATTAAAAAAAACATCTTCCAACAGCATAAAAACTCTAAACGCTGTCTTTTCATGCATACCCCCTTATTAAAAAACTTCTTCCAACAGCATAAAAACTCTAAACGCTGTCTTTTCATGCATACCCACCTTATTAAAAAAACATCTTCCAACAGCATAAAAACTAAAAACGATGTCTTTTCATGCATACCCCCATTGTTAAAAAAAACATCTTCCAACAGCATAAAAACTCTAAACGCTGTCTTTTCATGCATACTCCTCTTCATAAAAAAAACATCTTCCAAAAGCATTAAAACTCTAAACGCTATCTTTTCATGCATACCCCCTTATTAAAAAACATCTTCCATCAACATAAAAACTCTAAACGCTGTCTTTTCATGCATATCCCCTTATTAAAAAAACATCTTCCAACATCATAAAAACTCAAGTCGTTGTCTTTTCATGCATACCCCCATTGTTAAAAAAAACATCCTACAACAGCATAAAAACTCTAAACGCTGTCTTTTCATGCATACTCCCCTTCTTAAAAAAAACATCTTCCAACAGCATAAAAACTCTAAACGCTGTCATTTCATGCATACACCCTTATTGAAAAAACATCTTCCAACAGCATAAAAACTCTAAACGCTTTCTATTCATGCATACCCTCCTTATTATAAAAAACATCATCCAACAACATAAAAACTTTAAACGCTGTCTTTTCATGCATACCCCCTTTTAAAAAAAACATCTTCCAACAGCATAAAAACTCTAAACGCTGTCTATTCATGCGTACCCCCCTTATTTAAAAAAAACATCGTCCAACAGCATAAAACTCTAAACGCTGTCTTTTCATGCATACTCCCTTATTAAAAAAAACATCTTCCAACAGCATAAAAACTCTAAACGTTGTATTTTCATGCATACCCCCCTTATTAAAAAAACATCTTCCAAAAGTATAAAAACTCTAAACGCTGTCTTTTCATGCATACCCCCCTTATAAAAAAAAACATCTTCCAACAGCATAAAATCTCCGAACGCTGTCTTTTCATGCATACCACCCTTATTAAAAAAAACATCTTCCAACGGCATAAAAACTCTAAACGCTGTCTTTTCATGCATACCCCCTTATTAAAAAAAACATCTTCCAACAGCATAAAATCTCTGAACGCTGTCTGTTATGCATTCCACCCTTATTAAAAAAACATCTTTCAACAACATAAAAACTCTAAACGCTGTCTTTTCATGCATACCCCTTATAAAAAAAACAACTTCCAACAGCATAAAAACTCTAAACGCTGTCTTTTCATGCATACCCCCTTCTTAAAAAAAAACATCTTCCAACCGCATAAAAACTCTAAACGCAGTCTTTTCATGCATATCCCCTTATTAAAAAAAACATCTTCCAACAGCATAAAAACTCAAAATGCTGTCTTTTCATGAATACCCCCCTTATTAAAAAAACATCTTCCAACAGCATAAAAACTCTAAACGCTGTCTTTTCATGCATACCCCCCTTATTAAAAAAAACATCTTCCAACAGCATAAAAACTCTAAACGCTGTCTTTTCATGCATACCCTCCTTATTAAAAAAACATCTTCCAACAGCATAAAATCTCTGAACGCTGTCTTTTCATGCATACCCCCCTTATTAAAAAAACATCTTCCAACAGCATAAAAACTCAAAACGTTGTCTTTTCATGAATACCCCCCGTATTAAATAACATCTTCCAACAGCATAAAAACTCAAAACGCTGTCTTTTCATGCATACCCCCATTGTTAAAAAAAACATCTTCCAACAGGATAAAAACTCTAAACGCTGTCTTTTCATGTATACCCCCCCCCCTTATTAAAAAAACACCTTCCAACAGCATAAAAACTCTAAACGCTATCTTTTCATGCATATCCCCTTATTAAAAAAAACATCTTCCAACAGGATAAAAACTCAAAACGTTGTCTTTTCATGAATACCCCCTTATTAAAAAAACATCTTCCAACAGCATAAAAACTCTAAACGCTGTCTTTTCATGCATACCCCCCTTATTAAAAAACTTCTTCCAACAGCATAAAAACTCTAAACGCCGTCTTTTCATGCATACCCACCTTATTAAAAAAACATCTTCCAACAGCATAAAAACTAAAAACGATGACTTTTCATGCATACCCCCATTGTTAAAAAAAACATCTTCCAACAGCATAAAAACTCTAAACGCTGTCTTTTCATGCATACTCCTCTTCATAAAAAAACATCTTCCAAAAGCATTAAAACTCTAAACGCTGTCTTTTCATGCATACCCCCTTATTAAAAAACATCTTCCAACAACATAAAAACTCTAAACGCTGTCTTTTCATGCATATCCCCTTATTAAAAAAACATCTTCCAACATCATAAAAACTCAAGTCGTTGTCTTTTCATGCATACCCCCATTGTTAAAAAAAACATCCTACAACAGCATAAAAACTCTAAACGCTGTCTTTTCATGCATACTCCCCTTCTTAAAAAAAACATCTTCCAACAGCATAAAAACTCTAAACGCTGTCTTTTCATGCATACACCCTTATTGAAAAAACATCTTCCAACAGCATAAAAACTCTAAACGCTTTCTATTCATGCATACCCCCCTTATTATAAAAAACATCATCCAACAACATAAAAACTTTAAACGCTGTCTTTTCATGCATACCCCCTTTTAAAAAAAACATCTTCCAACAGCATAAAAACTCTAAACGTTGCCTTTTCATGCATACTCCCTTATTAAAAAAACATCTTCCAACAGCATAAAAACTCTAAACGCTGTATTTTCATGCATACCCCCCTTATTAAAAAAACATCTTCCAACAGTATAAAAACTCTAAACTCTGTCTTTTCATGCATAACCCCCTTATTAAAAAAACATCTTCCAACAGCATAAAATCTCTGAACACTGTCTTTTCATGCATACCACCCTTATTAAAAAAAACATCTTCCAACAGCATAAAAACTCTAAACGCTGTCTTTTCATGCATACCCCCTTATTAAAAAAACATCTTCCAACAGCATAAAATCTCTAAACGCTGTCTTTTATGCATACCCCCTTATTAAAAAAAAAATCTTCCAACAGCATAAAAACTCTAAACGCTGTCTTTTCATGCATACCCCCTTATAAAAAAAACAACTTCCAACAACATAAAAACTCTAAACGATGTCTTTTCATGCATACCCCCCGAATTAAAATAAACATCTTTCAACCGCATAAAAACTCTAAACGCTGTATTTTCATGAATATCCCCTTATTAAAAAAAACATCTTCCAACAGCATAAAAACTCAAAACGCTGTCTTTTCATGAATACACCCCTTATTAAAAAAAACATCTTCCAACAGCATAAAAACTCTAAACGCTGTCTTTTCATGCAAACACCCCTTATTAGAAAACATCTTCCAACAGCATAAAAACTCTAAACGCTGTCTTTTCATGCATACCCCCCTTATTAAAAAAAACATCTTCCAACAGCATAAAAACTCAAAACGCTGTCTTTTCATGCATACCCCCATTGTTAAAAAAAACATCTTCCAACAGCATAAAAACTCAAAACGCTGTCTTTTCATGCATACCCCCATTGTTAAAAAAAACATCTTCCAACAGCATAAAAACTCTAAACGCTGTCTTTTCATGAATACACCCCTTATTAAAAAAAACATCTTCCAACAGCATAAAAACTCTAAACGCTGTCTTTTCATGCATACCCCCCTTATTAGAAAACATCTTCCAACATCATAAAAACTCTAAACGCTGTCTTTTCATGCATACCCCCCTTATTAAAAAAAACATCTTCCAACAGTATAAAAACTTTAAACGATGTCTTTTCATGCATACCCACCTTATAAAAAAAATATCTTCCAACAGAATAAAAACTCTAAACGCTGTCTTTTCATGCATACCCCCCTTATTAAAAAATACATCTTCCAACAACATTAAAACTCTAAACGCTGTCTTTTCATGCATACCCCCCTTATTAAAAAAACATCTTCCAACAGCATAAAAACTCTAAACGCTGTCTTTTCATGCATACCGCCTTATTAAAAAAAACATCTTCCAACAGCATAAAAACTCTAAACGTTGTCTTTTCATGCATACCCCCCTTATTAAAAAAAACATTTTACAACAGCATAAAATATCAAAACGCTGTCTTTTCATTCATACCCTCCTTGTTAAAAAAAACATCTTCCAATAGCATAAAAACTCTAAACGCTGTCTTTTCATGCATACCCCCTTCTTAAAAAAACATCTTCCAACAGCATAAAAACTCTAAACGCTGTCTTTTCATGCATACCCCCCTTGTTAAAAAAAACATCTTCCAACAGCATAAAAACTCTAAACGTTGTCTTTTCATGCATACCCCCCTTGTTAAAAAAACATCTTCCAACAGCATAAAAATTCTAAACGCTGTCTTTTCACGCATACCACCCTTATTAAAAAAAACATCTTCCAACAGCATAAAATCTCTAAACGCTGTCTTTTCATTCATACCCCCCTTATTAAAAAAACATGTTCCAACAGCATAAAAACTCTAAACGCTGTCTTTTCGTTCACACCCCCCTTATTAAAAAAACATCTTCCAATAGCATAAAAACTAAAAACGATGTCTTTTCATGCATACCCCCATTGTTAAAAAAACATCTTCCAACAGCATAAAAACTCTAAACGCTGTCTTTTCATGCATACTCCCCTTCTTAAAAAAACATCTTCCAAAAGCATAAAAACTCTAAACGCTGTCTTTTCATGCATACCCCCCTTATTAAAAAACATCTTCCAACAGCATAAAAACTCTAAACGCAGTCTTTTCATGCATATTCCCTTATTAAAAAAACATCTTCCAACATCATAAAAACTCAAGTCGCTGTCTTTTCATGCATACCCCCATTGTTAAAAAAAACATCTTCCAACAGCATAAAAACTCTAAACGCTGTCTTTTCATGCATACTCCCCTTCTTAAAAAACATCTTCCAACAGCATAAAAATTCTAAACGCTGTCTTTTCATGCATACCCCTTATTAAAAAAAACAACTTCCAACATCATAAAAACTCTAAACGTTGTATTTTCATGCATAACCCCCTTATTAAAAAAACATCTTCCAACAGCATAAAAACTCTAAACGCTGTATTTTCATGCATACCCCCCTTATTAAAAAAACATCTTCCAACAGTATAAAAACTCTAAACGCTGTCTTTTCATGCATAACCCCCTTATTAAAAGAAACATCTTCCAACAACATAAAATCTCTGAACGCTGTTTTTCATGCATACCCCCCTTATTAAAAAAACATCTTCCAACAGCATAAAAACTCTAAACGCTGTGTTTTCATGCAAATCCCCCTTATTAAAAAAAACATCTTCCAACAGCATAAAAACTCTAAACGCTGTGTT
The DNA here is from genome assembly GCA_030737815.1 of Allium fistulosum. Classification (NCBI taxonomy): domain Eukaryota; kingdom Viridiplantae; phylum Streptophyta; class Magnoliopsida; order Asparagales; family Amaryllidaceae; genus Allium; species Allium fistulosum. The sequence continues at coordinate 6,661,786 of JASFAW010000018.1, forward strand.
TTCATGCATACCCTCTTATTAAAAAAAACATCTTTCAACAGCATAAAAACTCTAAACGCTGTCTTTTATGCATACCCCCTTATTAAAAAAACATCTTCCAATAGCATAAAAACTTTAAACGCTGTCTTTTCATGCATACCCCCCTTATTAAAAAAAACATCTTCCAACAGCATAAAATCTCTTAACGCTGTCTTTTCATGCATACCCCCCTTATTAAAAAAAACATCTTCCAACAGTAGAAAAACTCTAAACGCTGTCTTTTCATGCATACCACTCTTATTAAAAAAAACATCTTCCAACAGCATAAAAACTCAAAACGCTGTCTTTTCATGCATACCCCCATTGTTAAAAAAAACATCTTCCAACAGCATAAAAACTCAAAATGCTGTCTTTTCATGCATACACCCTTATTGAAAAAACATCTTACAACAGCATAAAAACTCTAAACGCTGTCTATTCATGCGTACCCCCCTTATTAAAAAAAACATCGTCCAACAGCATAAAACTCTAAACGCTGTCTTTTCATGCATACCCCCTTATTAAAAAAAACATCTTCCAACAGCATAAAAACTCTAAACGTTGTATTTTCATGCATACCCCCCTTTTTAAAAAAACATCTTCCAACAGTATAAAAACTCTAAACGCTGTCTTTTCATGCATACCCCCCTTATTAAAAAAACATCTTCCAACAGCATAAAATCTCTGAACGCTGTCTTTTCATGCATACCACCCTTATTAAAAAAACATCTTCCAACAGCATAAAAACTCTAAACGCTGTCTTTTCATGCATACCCCCTTATTAAAAAAACATCTTCCAACCGCTTAAAATCTCTGAACGCTGTCTTTTATGCATACCCCTTTGTTAACGTTAAAATATGAACGATAACACCCGGTGTATGTAATAAGATCGTGAAAGCACCACCCGTGTGACGGGAACAGAAATCAAGCAGAAAAATAGCAGAAATGCAGTAAATGAACAACAGATTTATAGTGGTTCGGCCCGTAATTGAGCCTACGTCCACTTTATATTCTCTTATTGCTGATTCGGTTACAATTTGATACAAATCTCTTCAGAAAATAGTACAATTCGATCACAAGAAACAATCTTGACTACTAGCTCAATCCTCGATGGTGAAACTCGATGAATCCATGTCGGATGTAAGGAATTTCTCTCGAAGCTTGTTGTAGTGTCGCAAATGTTTGAAGGATCCCTGATTGCTGAATGAAGGAAGAGTTCGACGGAGTAACAGCGTTGTAGAAATGATTTGCCAAAAGTCCCTCGAATGTTGGAAGTGATGGGGTATTTATAGAAGCTGATTTCTGGTCAGGAATTTTGCCTAAGTCTTAGGTCGCGTACGACCTTAGTTAAGTCGTAGGTCGCGAGCGACCTAAGCTAGATCGTTGTCCCTTTGCGGCTTCAGAAGTTAGCTAGTAAAGCTGTGCTTAGCTTCATTTGATCAAGTAGTAGGTCGTAAGCGAGTTAAAGAATAGCTGTCTGAGCTTTAGGTCGTAGGGTGCTGAACATGCTTTAACAGTTAGGTCGCTAGCCTTTTTAGGTCGTTAAGTCCTTTAGGTCGCAATCCTTTCTGTTGCTAGGTCGCGAGCCTCCTATGCTGTTAGGTCGCAAGGCCTCTCCATCCTTAGGTCGCGAACTTCTTATGCTGTTAGGTCGCAAGGCCTTTCCATCCTTAGGTCGCGAACTTCTTATGATCTTAGGTCGCAAGGCCTTTCCATCCTTAGGTCGCGAACTTCTTATGCTGTTAGGTCGCAAGGCCTTTCCATCCTTAGGTCGTGAACTTCTTATGATCTTAGGTCGCAAGGCCTTTCCATCCTTAGGTCGCAAAGATCTCTTAAATCCTTAGGTTGCAATGCTTCCTTACGGTTAGGTCGCAAGGCCCTCCTGGATCTTAGGTCGCAAGGCCTTTCCTTAGGTCGCTGAATTCTCTAGGTCGCAACCTTCTCTTAGGTCGTTAAGTTCTAGGTCGCTAAGATAAAAGGATTAACATTTGCCCCTCGAAGCATATGACTATGCCATAAGTCGTATGCTTCGATTTACCCTCGCTAAGTCGCAAACGAACTAGAGCTTTTACGCGCCTGTTCGCCTCCCACTCTTAGCTTCATATAAATTGGTTAGGTCGCACCTTCTCCCCTACCCTTCTGTTTTGAACCTCCATCGCCATTAGCAGTTTTTCAAGCTTCCAGAGACAAATTGGACCCAATCAGCCAACGATTCCTCCTCACCAATCATAATTCGTAAGTGGATCGGCTTTTATTCATCCATAATCATCACTTGATCATGAATCGCTTACTTGTCCCAAGCCTAGTTTTGTGCATTGTGCTTTCTGAACGGTTGTTTCCAATAACTTTTGCTTGTCAATTGACGTGCCGTGGCGATTCATGATCGTATGAAAGCCTTTTACTACAGATCTGTAGGGTTTGCAATTGATTTGCTGGTTAATTGGTGGTGTGTTGAGGTAGAACGAAGGGGAAGATCAATTCTTCTGGTTTGGCGGTATTGGGTTATCGGATTCAATGTGACATTGCTTGGAGAGGAAGTCACCAGCCTACCAGATTTGAACGACCTAGGAGTTAGGTCGCGTGGGGAAGCTTAGCGACTTAAGCTTTTTGCGATCTGACAACATTTGCGACCTAGAGAGTTCTCAACCTTAAACAATTGTGCACGACCTAGGACTTAGAGAAAATTGCCCCACCTTAATCCATTCAGTTGCAACGTGCGACCTACAGAAATCCTGACTCATGATAGGTCGCTGAACGACCTAATACTTAGACAATTTTTCACAGTCTTGAACTTTCAACCTGAACAACATAGCATAAGATCATTGCAACCTGTGTTAGGTCGTAAGCGACCTAACACTTAGAACTTTGAACAGCTTTTGACTGATTTTCTGGACTTGAATTACTTTGGGCTTTGCACTTCTTCTCGGATTGCCTCAACTTTAATGCTAATAACCTGTTTAGAAGCAACATTCACAGAAAAATGGGACGAATATACTGCTATTGATTGCCCACATCAAACAACAGATTAGTTGACAAAGAAAATCAAACTTAAATGAACTTCGTGAATGAAATGTTGTGAATTAACAAATCTAAGTGAAGTATTAAAGCAAAATTGAAGTGATCAACTAAAGCTGATTTATTTACATCAACACAACACTATTCTTGGACTTAAGATATTAAGCCCTGAAACTTTATAATTGACAAGTATCAATTAGTTTAGTTTTATTTACATTTGCTTGTTATTGTATTAGTTTTGCACAACACTTCACTCTTTTTAGGAAACGTGCACCTTAATATTTGATCGTCCAGTTCCTTGTGTAGAATGGAATCTCAACAGGAAGACTTGGAAATAGCCGGAGAAGCTTTTCCAATTGCTACTCCACTAAATGATCCTCCGGAAAGGACTCCTACTACTCTAAGTCATAAAGTCTTCCGACAACTGTGTATCCAATTTGGCATCGCCGAAGCAGATGCCTTACTTCCTGGGTCAGGCGACACTACTGACAGACCGCCTCTTGGCTTTATTGCTGTGAACCGGTAGATGTGTTCAAGTGGAGCCATTCCTCCATTTAATGACTGTCTTCGGGAACTCCTCCTTCGGCTAGCTATTTCTCCCTTTCAACTACACCCTAACGGATACTCCATCCTGTTGGGATTGTGTGTGCTTTTCAGGAGAACGTTGAACCGTTTTCCATCTTTTGATGAAATTCGCTTCTTGTGCACATTTGCAAAGAACAAAGACCATCCTTCTATCATACTTGTGAGGAGTGCTAGGAATCGCAAACTAATTCTGGACTTGCCTGAAAGTGCCCACGGATTCCTGACTCAATTCTTTTATGTTCGTTGTCCTCCGGGATTTTATGCTATTTGGAGAGTCGGAAGTAAGATTACCTTTTACCGATTCATTTTCTAGATTTTTCATAATTCGAACCATCAAATGCTTAATTCCATTCTTTCTTCGTGCAGCACTTCCTTCTCTTCTTCGAGATACCAGCCGTAAGTCGATTTTAGATACTTTGAGTGCTGTTGACGTTGAAGAGAGGAGCGCTAAATTCTTGCTGAAAGATGAATTTCTGCACCAGTTTGGCCTTTTACATCCTTCTAGATCGACTCAGATTCATGAAATTTCTAGTTCTGATGCGGAAACGTTAGTTGCTTCAGATTCCCAAGCAGAGGCCTCGAATGCCCTAGCTTCCATAGAAGAAACTACATCAGAAGCACCCGTCGTGGAAGCTGCTTTGATAAAATGTTCCGCATCTACCGATGTTGTAGGGTCAATTAACAAACCGGCACTTGCCCCAATTATTGAGGAGGAAGAAAATCCTCGAATTTCTGAAAAATCAATTGATACAGAGGTTGAAAAAGAGAAGTCTGCTGAACACCTGGGTGATGACACCTTTGATGGCTTGAGCGATATCATGATAACTTCTCAAGAGCTTTTTGGGGATAACAATCCAAAAGCAACTTCTCCCGTTGTCGAGGCGACTTCCACCTTTAAACAAACCCGGACGCCTACTACGCCAGTCGTCTCTGTTTCCACACTAAAGCGTGGTCTGTAGTTTGACGCATGTAGCTTGCACGCCACACACACTTAGGATTTTTCAGCACTTATAAACATTTATCCTCTTTCTCCTGGAAATTTCTAAACTTTACACCTTTTTTGCTTTCAGGTTCTCCAATGGGACGTACAGGTTCATATTATGACTCATTCTAGTACCGTGGAGGCCGCGGCACCTATGACTTTAGGACGTACCTTGATACCCCAAAAGAAACAGATGAAGAGAGGGCTCGAAGGAAAGCCCAGGAGAAGCGGGATTACGATCAGCGGCAAAGAAGGAAAGATGCCGAGCGATATGACTCTTCGCATAGAAGTGACTACTCTCATAAGCGGAAGTCTTACGATGATAAGGGAAAAACTCAGATTGCCGACGAACCGAGCAAACGATCTAAACCGATTGACGCGTCTGAAATTTCTGAAAAGACTGACGCTCCCATTCCTTCCGATATTCTGGCCAGCTCTCCTCCTCTGAAGAAATCTGACATTCAGACTATCATTAACAGACCGCAATATCAAGTCAAGGACGGCCCCCCAACACTTCAGAGCCGTTTTCCGAATTGGTGCCTAAAAGGGGTGCGCTTTGACTTGGACTTAGTTCCGATTGATAAGCAAGACATGCTTAGCAGTCTTGACGCAGTCAGGCTTAATATCGAGAGGATGTCGCAGTGGCAGAAGCTTGTCGATGAACTCCAAAGGGTTAATCGTGCAAACCTTGAGGCGATGCTGACTATGGAAAACGACAAGGCAGAGTGGGACAAAATTTGCAAACAGCATAATGTCGAGATGACAAATATTGCTGATGGTTATGCAAAACTTGAGTCCGAGGTTAAAAAACTTAAGGAAGATCTTGCTTCTTCTTCTGCATCTCATACTCAAAAAGAAGAAGTCTTTCAAAAACAAGTGCGGGATGCACATGCTGCACAGAGAGATGTCGAAATGAAGCTTGCCGCTGAACAGCATATTACTGAGAAATACCGCACAGAAAACGCCGATCTGCGGGAAAAAGTCACCTCCCAAAACGTAGAGATTGAGTTACTAAAGTCTCGACTTACTAAAGCTGAGGCAGAGCGTGATGAGGCTACCGCTGGCCGGGTTGCTGCCGTTGCCGAAAAGGAAGCGGCTGAGCAATCACATGAGGCGACGAAAGCAGACATCAGCTCTACCTTATTCGACTTTTATTTACACAGCGTTCTGGGTCGTGGGAGCCTCTCTTTTCTTGGTCCCGGTTATGAAATTACATTGGCTGAAGTGTGGGAAGTCGCAATGGATATGCTTGGCGGGGCTGGCTATAATGAGTTGGAACTTGAGGAGCGCTATCTCGATGATGAGGCTCGTGCCGCTCTTGTTAAGGGGAAGGAGCAACTTGCCAAAATACGAGCTGAAACAACGGGAGAAGAGCCTCCAAAAGAAGAAGCTCCTTTAACTGCCCCCGTTCATACTTCCACTTCAGCCGACGTCAATATTATAGATTCCAGCTCCCATTCTTTACATCTAGCTAAAGTTGCCCAGGAAACTGCAACTACTCCTACTGAAGATGAGGCACTGGATGATATTGAAGCCGAGAAGTTTGAGGTTGATCTTGCAAAGCCAACTCCTCCAGGTACTTTTGGCGTCGTCTCGGGTCCAATGAACCAGTCATTTTACTTAGCCGAATTCGATGACCTTCTTACTTGTTACTTAAACTTTGGTGAACCGATGCCTTCTTTATTTTCGGGGGATGTTGATTTTAACTTCTTTTCTTCTACAGCGGAGGCACCAAGCACTGCACAAGCTTTCACTCCTTCGGTTGCCGTTCCTCCGTCTTCCCAAATTACTCCTCCTTCCGCTTCCCAACCGGGATCACAGGCAGAGAAAATCGAAGCTCTTCAAGGCTTGGATGATCCGGCTGCTTCTCAGGAGCAGAAGGCGGAGGATTTTGAAGGCATTGAGAAGACCCCGGAGCGGTCTCTTGATGACGATACGAAGCTTTCAACATTGCTTGCTACTCCGGGGAGCGAGTCTTCTTCAAAGAGGAAGGGGAAGCGTGCTGTAAGGAAAAAGAAGAAGACTTCCACTGAAGAGGAAGCAGTAGTTGATCTGGCCGTACCGCTTTCTCCTTCTTCCCCTACCCGTTCACAACGACTTCAAAAGCTAATCATTAGGCCGGGAAAGGGCTCCAAAGGTGTTGAGAAGAAGGAATAATCAAGCTGGATTTTCTACTTATTATTTTTGCTCTTTGCATGTATTGACCGGGGATTGTGCGGGTACCGGTCCCCGCTTTTGCTTGTTCGAGATATCTGCACATGTAAAGAATTTTTATAGTACTAAATAAAACATTTATTTTACTTGTACAAACTCTTGTGTATGTGAGAATGCATTTGTTTTTTTTATTTTTAGTGTAGAACAAACGATTCTTTTCACTTGTACAAACTTTTTTGTTTGTGTTTAAGAATGCATTTATCCCACAGCTTTTTCGCGTGATATTGTTATGTGCTTGTGGTATGTTGCTTGAATACTGCTTCTTATTGTTGTAGCCGTATCATATGATATTTCCCCTATACCACAAGTGCATTACAATATCTTTCGCTTTTAGCGAGACCTGTACTCTTATTTTCCATAGAATAACTATTCCGTCTTTGAGGGAATGATTATTCTACTTAAACGGAGCGTGTCTCATTTTCTGATAAGTTTTCACGCTTCAACCTTCGGAGATGTTTACTTCATGTTTTTGAGAAGTGAATTCTCCTACGCGGTAAAGCGAATCTCGGAAGAAGATATTACTTAGCACTTCGATTTCTGGGGAAGAGTTTTTTTTTTTTTAAGATGAACAAGTAGGTCTTCCTTAAGAACCGAAGTGTGCCTCTAAGGAGGGCTTTATTTTGGTATTTTTGAGGAGTAGCATGTGGGCTCCGAAGAGTAGCATTATGCTTTGTGGAGTATTGGTGTGCCTCCGGAGAGGTCTTGTGCTTCCAAAGAAGTCTTGATTTTGGTCTCCGAAGAGAAGCAATTTTTGTATTTCTACTCGGGTGAAGTGGGTCTCCGAAGAGAAGCATTTTGCACTTTTACCCTGGTGAAATGTGCCTCCGAAAAGGGCTTTTACCTCCGAAGATGGCTTTTGCCTCCGAAGAGGGCTTGTGCCTCCGAAGAGGGCTTGTGCCTCCGAAAAGGGCTTTTGCCTCCGAAGATGGCTTGTGCCTCCGAAGAGGGCTTGTGCCTCCGAAGAGGGCTTGTGCCTCCGAAAAGGGCTTTTGCCTCCGAAGAGGGCTTGTGATTGCCTGGAAGTTACTTTCTCATGGTCAGAGGTCTACGGGGCGAACGCAAGTTGCTTGATTGGATGTTTGCTTGCACAAACGATCGCAATTAACTAACAAGGTGCCCTTTTGGTAGTCCCATCGATCTTTTTGATTGAGTAAAGCACTCCCATTTATTGGCGTGCCTCGTTAGAGGGCTTTGGTTGGTTGGTGTGCCAGGTAGGTTGCGTCTCAGGGGCGAGTGGATCCACGGGGCGGACATACGCTATCTGGTCGGATGCATCACGACCAGTTAGCGAGGGTCTTGTTCCTTCCGATTGGGAAGGCGTCCCTTTAGTGGATCTCCCGGCCTTCCTGTTGAGAGGCATACCTCCCTTTGTCTGCTTCTTTGTTTGCTTGGCAATTTTCTCTCATCATCTGCCCATTAGCGATCTCTTATCATCATTTCCAAGCAAATCTTTTTTCCTTTTGCGAGTAAATTGCTTCATCCGAAGGAGTGTACTTCACCGTTGAATGACTTCACGAGACAAACGCGAGTTATCTAGTTGGATGCCCGTTCATAACGACAATCTCAACTAGTGAACAAAGGTTTGTCCCAGTGAAGTCGCCAACTCTTTATGTGAAGTTTTCCTTGCGTAGGATTTGAGTTTGGAATTTTTGTTGTTTGGTTTTTATGCAATAGCTGATTTATAGAGGTCGCTTAGCTTTGTGATGAGCAAGCCTTGTTATAATGTCCTGCAATTTTGAATCGATATTTTAGCGATACATTTAAAGTATTTACATATCGAAATAAAACAGGCATTATGAAATAGTAAAGAACACAAGATTTATAGTGGTTCGGCCAAGAATCGGGCCTACGTCCACTTTATAGCTTTCATTCATTTACACTGATTTACAATGTTTCACAATACAACTGATACATTCATCATCATTTTACAATTTTGAGCAGAGCTCTTTTCAAGTAAAATAAGGGCGCAAATGGTTGCTGTTCCAGGCCCTTGGAATTGGATCTCCTTCAACAGTTATGAGTTTGAAAGTGCCATCAAGAAGTTTAGTGCCTATGACATATGGCCCTTCCCAGTTTGGCCCAAACACACCAGTTGCTGTCATGATTCTTTTCAAAACCAAGTCTCCGATTTCAAAGCTGCGTTGGCGAACTTTGGAGTTGAAATGCATGGCTATTCTCTGTTGATGAGCTGAAACTCTGAGCCTAGCTTCCTCTCTTTTCTCATCAAGAAAATCAAGCGCTTCAAGTTGCAGTTTTTCATTTTCGGTTTCATTGAAATGAACTCTTCTATGTGAAGGAACCTCTACTTCTACTGGAATCATTGCCTCAGATCCGTATGCCAGTGAAAATGGAGTGTGCCCAGTCGCAGTTTTGTGAGTAGTTCTGTACGCCCATAGTGCTAATGGAAGCTTATCAACCCAACCACCTTTTGCTTTTTCAAGTTGCTTTTTGATAGTTGACTTGATAATCTTGTTAACTGCTTCCACTTGCCCATTTGCCTGCGGATGAGCCACTGCTGAGAAGCTTTTTCGAATTCTGAATCGTTTGCAAAAATCCTGGAATTCTTCACTTTCAAATTGAGTGCCATTGTCGATGATTATCTTCTGTGGCACACCATATATGCAATTGATATTCTTCGTTACAAAATTTATCATCTTTTTAGAAGTGATGGTGGCCAAAGGTTCAGCTTCGGCCCATTTGGTGAAATAGTCAACGGCGACAATAGCATATTTAATTCCTGATTTAGCGATCGGCAATGGTCCAATTAGGTCTATTCCCCAAATGGCAAATGGCCATGGGCTGACCATTTGTGTGAGTTCGGTGGAAGGTGCTCTTGGGATTTTTGCAAATCTTTGGCATTTGTCACACTTCCTGGAGTAAGCTGCAGCATCTCGATTAATATCCGGCCAGAAATACCCATATCGGAGAATTTTCTTTGCAAGTGTTTGACCACCTGAATGGTCTCCACATTCTCCTCCGTGCACCTCTGCTAAGATTGTCTTGGCTTCTTCTTTAGTTACACATCGGAGTAGTGGGATTGAAAATCCCCGCCTGTATAATCAGCCATCTTGAATTATATACCTTGACGCTTTTCTCAATAATTTTCGACGTTCCTTAGAACCTTCTGGCAGGGAACCACTGAGTAAGTATTCTTTGATTGGAGTCATCCATGATTCATGCTCTTGAGACGTAGTCATAATCCAATCAACATCCATTTCATCAATGCTTGGAGCTAACAGAACTTCTACAGGAACCAATCCCAGCAATTGAGCTTCTCCGGAACTTGAGTACTTTGCTAAAGAATCCGCCTTCATATTTTCCTCTCAGGGTATGTGGCTTATTGAGTAGTGATCTAAATCATTGAGGAGTTCGGAAGTTTTTGTCAAATATGCGGGCAAATTCCCTCCTTTGGCTTGAAATTCCTTCTTCACCTGGCAGACAATAAGCTGAGAATCACTGAAAATCTGTATCACTTTGATATTTAATTCCTTGGCGATTTTCAATCCGGCAATAAGGGCTTCATATTCTGCTTCATTGTTCGTCGAAGGAAATTCCAGTCTCAATGCATAACATAGTGATCGTCCTTCGGGAGTTTCGAGCACAACTCCTGCCCCAGAACAATAATCATTTCTCGAGCCATCAACATACAACTTCCACTGTATCGGAATGCAGTCAGTGGTTTCTTCCTTACTGTCACCTTTGTCAGTGGATTCTGCAATGAAATCTGCTAAAGCTTGTCCGTTAATTGCTCTTCGGGGATGGTAAGTGATGTCATATTGGGTGAGTTCTATGTTCCACTTCAAGAGACGACCCGAAGTTTCAGGACGATACAGGACTTGCTTCAAAGGCTGATCAGTCAGGACCTTGATAGGATGAGATTGAAAATAGGGCCTCAACTTTCTGGAAGCGATTAGCAGACAATAAGCAAGTTTTTCTATCTTTGAATAATTCATCTCAGCCCCAGCGAACCGTTTGCTGATGTAGTAAACCGGACGTTGTATTTTCATATCTTCTCGTACGAGTGCTGCACTTAAAGCATGGGATGAAATTGCCAAATAGATGAAGAGGTCTTCACCATTATTAGGCTTGGAGAGGACCGGAGGAGTTCACATATGATGAATCAGTTGATCGAAAGCATTCTGACATTCAGGAGTCCATTCGAAATTTTTCTTTCCTTTCTTTAGAGCATCAAAGAAGGGAATGCATTTATCTGTGGCCTTGGAAATGAAGCGACTAAGAGCGGCAACCTTTCCATTGAGACTTTGCAGTTCTTTCTTTGTTCTAGGGGCTTTAACTTCTCTTAGAGCTGTGATTTGAGCAGGATTGGCCTCGATGCCCCTAGCGCTCACGATGAAACCCAGGAATTTCCCAGACTCTACTCCGAATGAACATTTCAATGTATTGAGCTTCATTCCGTACTTTCGAAGAATTGAAAACATTTCTGCCAAGTGATCCATGTGGTCTACTGCTTTCTTTGACTTTACTAACATATCATCAACATAGACTTCCATCGTTTTGCCAATCTGAGGCTTGAACATAGCGTTGACAAGTCTTTGGTATGTTGCCCCTGCATTCTTTAACCCGAATGCCATAACTTTGTAACAGTAGAGTCCCACATCTGTAATAAAGCTTGTGTCCTCCTGATCTGGTTCATTCATCATAATCTGATTGTATCCGGAATAGGCATCCATAAAAGATAACAACTCATGTCCAGCCGTCCCATCTACTAGTTGATCGATTCTAGGCAACGGGAAGCAGTCTTTGGGGCAAGCTTTGTTCAGATCTGAGAAATCAATGCATACTCTCCACTTTCCATTTGCCTTCTTAACCAGTACTGGATTCAAAACCAAATTTGGATAAGTGGATTCTTTGATGAAATTATTCTCTAAGAGGCGATCTACTTCTTCTTTTAAAGCTGCTGACCTTTCTGGACCTTGAGTTCTTATTTTCTGTTTTACTGGTGTGAATTTCGGATCGACATTCAGAGTGTGAACAGCAATTGTTGGAGAGATTCCGCACATATCAGCATGACACCAAGCGAACACGTCCAGATTTGCTTTTAGAAATGATATCAGTGTATTTTGAACTGTTGTACTTAGTTGCGAACCCACATTAAGTACTTTATTTGGGTCTTTTGAGTCGACAGGTATTGGTACCGTAACTTCTGCAGGCACCACTCTATTTTCCTCTGCACTGGATTTTCTGGGGTCCATTTCTCGCCTTGCACCACTATGCTCACCAGTGTAGGGGCCACCCTGTATTTGCTATAAAGTTGGGTTTTTGATGCGGAGGGGAGCTGCCGCATCTTTACCCATCTCTCTCTTTCTGGCTTCTCGAAGCTCTATAAGATAACATTCACGCCCAGCATTTTGATCTCCCTTGATGACACCAACACCATTTTCTGTAGGAAACTTCATAGATAGGCACCACGGGGCCAAAATGGCCTTGAATGCAGCTAGAGCTGGCCTGCCTAGGAAAGCATTGTAGGCAGAAAATCCATCAACAATCACAAAGGTTTTTTTTCGAGCTACCCTTTTCTGCCCCTCACCAAGTTCTACGAACAAATCGACAGTTCCGATTGGTTGCTGTGGTTCCCCAGTGAAACCAACGATCTTTTGTGATGAAGCCTGAATGTCGGTCATTGGGATCTTCATCTGGTCAAATGTTTTCTTGAAGAGTATATTGTAGGAAGCACCGCAATCAATGAGTACTCGTCTTACTATTGCTGGCCCGATTCCTGCAGAGATAACTAAGGGATCTATGGTGGGAGCTTCAATACCAATAGAATCCCTAGCCTTGAACAAAATATCATTATCTGAAATCTTTTGTTGTTTTAGGGGTGCAGTATTTTCTACAGCAAAAACATCTTCCTCTGCCGGGATATACTTTAAAGCATGAGCATATCGTTCCATCTCACCCCAGCTTCTGCCTGCTGGGTGTGGGCCCCTTGAAATGACGTTGATAACGGGCCTCTCAGATTCTTGTGCCGCTGCACCTTTACTTGAGCCTGATGGCTGATTAGAGGGTTGTTGCCTCTGAGTAGATGAAGATGGATCACTTCTGTTTTTCTTGACATATTGGTGCAGCTTGTTTTCTCTCAATAATTCTTCAATTAAGCTCTTTAAGTGACGACAGTCATTGGTATCATGACCGGGTTGGTTGTGAAAACGGCAGAACTTTCCATTTCTCATAGCGCCTTTTCCCGGTTTTATCTCAGCCGGTTTGGGATAATCCACAGCATCTTTGGTGGCGAAGAAGATATTTTCCAGAGTGTCGGTCAATGGAGTGAAATCTGAGGGTTTGAAGAAGCGAGGTTTCTTTGTATCCTTTTGTTTCTTCCCCTCGTGATTTTCCCTTTTCTGACCTCCAGAGACTTTCTTTTCCGAAGCGGCAGTATTATTTTCCACCTTTGTTGCCACCACCTTCATTGATGCTGGAAGATTTTCCAAGCGTATGAATTCATCAGCTTTCTTGTAGAATTTCTCGAGAGAATTTGGCTCTTTCATCTTCAGCCATTTTCCAAATTCACTCGATTTGTCGATAGCACGCATCAAATAGGTCAAGATCATCCGTGGCTCTGCGTTATCAACTTCTGCCAGAGCTATATTGAAACGGTTCAGGAATGATTTAATAGGTTCTCCCGGATTTTGTTCAAGACTGGATAATGACATTATGTCCTTTGCCTTTGAAGCGTATAGCCTGAATTGCTCTTTGAACTTTCTAGTCAGATCGGAAAACTGATCTACCGATCGGACAGGAAGTTTGGTGAACCAGAGAAGTGCCACTCCTTCCAAATACACTGGGAAATACCGGCACTTGATTTCATCAGTTGCTCTCGCACCGGTCATGTGCCAGTCATACTTATACAAGAATTGGTTTGGATCACTTGTTCCCCGATAAGCAGGAATGGTGGGGGGAACAAATTTTCTAGGAAATTCAGCCTTTAGAATCTTCTCGGTAAACGGAGTCTTGCTTGGCGCGAACCCCCATTCACTCTCATCTTCACCTCTCTGCATGCTCTCTTTCATTATTTGCTTGATCATGCCAGAAAGATATTCCTCATTGTTCAAAGATTTTGCGGAGTAGACTTCTGCCATTTTCTCAGATGTTTGCCCGGGTAGATTTTCGTGGAAAATTGGCGATGGTCTAGATCCTTCAGCTCGGAGGGGTGCCCCTTCAGCAGCACCTGATCCCCCCTGAGGAATATTCCTTCCTTCGGAGTTGCGAAGAGCATCAGCGGTGTTTTCTTCATTACCCACTGGTCTTTGGTTGGCACCAAGCAGAGCATTCAGTTTTTCCATCATCAGATTGTTTTGAGTCTCAATCTGTTGATATAGTCCGGATACAGCAGCGTCTAGCTCCTCTCGCGTCACCCCGACGCTTGGAGCTGCTTGACTTGGTGAAGCAGAGGTGGCGGTATCATCATGAACATTTTCAGATCTGACAACCTTTCGTTTCCTTCCAGGAGCCATTATATCTGATAGACTTCTGGTTTTGTAGGAAATCTTTTCAACAAACTTGTGTGAAGCAATGGTGAATGGTAGCCTGAGTTGGGTTCTCAGTGAAAGCACCAAAATGTTAACGTTAAAATATGAACGATAACACCCGGTGTATGTACTAAGATCGTGAAAGCACCACCCGTGTGACGGGAACAGAAATCAAGCAGAAAAATAGCAGAAATGCAGTAAATGAACAACAGATTTATAGTGGTTCGGCCCGTAATTGAGCCTACGTCCACTTTATAGTCTCTTATTGCTGATTCGGTTACAATTTGATACAAATCTCTTCAGAAAACAGTACAATTCGATCACAAGAAACAATCTTGACTACTAGCTCAATCCTCGATGGTGAAACTCGATGAATCCATGTCGGATGTAAGGAATTTCTCTCGAAGCTTGTTGTAGTGTCGCAAATGTTTGAAGGATCCCTGATTGCTGAATGAAGGAAGAGTTCGACGGAGTAACAGCGCTGTAGAAATGATTTTCCAAAAGTCCCTCGAATGTTGGAAGTGATGGGGTATTTATAGAAGCTGATTTCTGGTCAGGAATTTTGCCTAAGTCTTAGGTCGCGTACGACCTTAGTTAAGTCGTAGGTCGCGAGCGACCTAAGCTAGGTCGCTGTCCCTTTGCGGCTTCAGAAGTTAGCTGGTAAAGCTGTGCTTAGCTTCATTTGATCAAGTAGTAGGTCGTAAGCGAGTTAAAGAATAGCTGTCTGAGCTTTAGGTCGTAGGGTGCTGAACATGCTTTAACAGTTAGGTCGCTAGCCTTTTTAGGTCGTTAAGTCCTTTAGGGCGCAATCCTTTCTGTTGCTAGGTCGCGAGCCTCCTATGCTGTTAGGTCGCAAGGCCTCTCCATCCTTAGGTCGCGAACTTCTTATGCTGTTAGGTCGCAAGGCCTTTCCATCCTTAGGTCGCGAACTTCTTATGATCTTAGGTCGCAAGGCCTTTCCATCCTTAGGTCGCGAACTTCTTATGCTGTTAGGTCGCAAGGCCTTTCCATCCTTAGGTCGCGAACTTCTTATGATCTTAGGTCGCAAGGCCTTTCCATCCTTAGGTCGCAAAGATCTCTTAAATCCTTAGGTCGCAATGCTTCCTTACAGTTAGGTCGCAAGGCCCTCCTGGATCTTAGGTCGCAAGGCCTTTCCTTAGGTCACTGAATTCTCTAGGTCGCAACCTTCTCTTAGGTTGTTAAGTTCTAGGTCGCTAAGATAAAAGGATTAACACCCTTATTAAAAAAAACATCTTTCAACATCATAAAAACTCTAAACGCTCTCTTTTCATGCATACCCCTTATAAAAAAACAACTTCCAACAGCATAAAAACTCTAAACGATGTCTTTTCATGCATACCCCCCTTATTAAAAAAAAACATCTTCCAACCGCATAAAAACTCTAAACGCTGTCTTTTCATGCATATCCCCTTATTAAAAAAAACATCTTCCAACAGCATAAAAACTCAAAACGATGTCTTTTCAAGAATACCCCCCTTATTAAAAAAAACATCTTCCAACAGCATAAAAACTCTAAATGCTGTCTTTTCATGCATACCCCCTTATTAAAAAACATCTTCCAACAGCATAAAAACTCTAAACGCTGTCTTTTCATGCATACCCCCCTTATTAAAAGAAACATCTTCCAACAGCATAAAAACTCAAAACGCTGTCTTTTCATGCATACCCCCATTGTTAAAAAAAACATCTTCCAACAGCATAAAAACTCTAAACGCTGTCTTTTCATTCATACTCCCCTTCTTAAAAAAAACATCTTCCAACAGCATAAAAACTCAAAACGCTGTCTTTTCATGCATACCCCCATTGTTAAAAAAACATCTTCCAACAGCATAAAAACTCTAAACGCTGTCTTTTCATGCATACACCCTTATTAAAAAAACATCTTCCAACAGCATAAAAACTCTAAACGATGTCTATTCATGCATACCCCCCTTATTAAAAAAAATATCATCCAACAGCATAAAAACTCTAAACGCTGTCTTTTCATGCATACCCTCTTATTAAAAAAAACATCTTCCAACAGCATAAAAACTCTAAACGTTGTCTTTTCCTGCATACCCCCCTTATTAAAAAAACATCTTCCAACAGCATAAAAACTTTAAACGCTGTCTTTTCATGCATACCCCTCTTATTAAAAAAAAACATCTTCCAACAGCATAAAAACTCTAAACGCTGTCTTTTCATGCATACCCCCCTTATTAAAAAAAACATCTTCCAACAGCATAAAAACTTTAAACGCTGTCTTTTCATGCATACCCCCCTTATTAAAAAAAACATCTTCCAACAGCATAAAATCTCTTAACGCTGTCTTTTCATGCATATCCCCTTATTAAAAAAACATCTTCCAACAGCATAAAAACTCAAAACGCTGTCTTTTCATGAATACCCCCCTTATTAAAAAAACATCTTCCAACAGCATAAAAACTCTAAACGTTGTGTTTTCATGCATACCCCCTTATTAAAAAAACATCTTCCAACCGCATAAAAACTCTAAACGCTGTGTTTTCATGCATACCCCCCTTATTAAAAAAAACATCTTCCAACAGCATAAAAACTCTAAACGCTATCTTTTCATGCATATCCCCTTATTAAAAAAAACATCTTCCAACAGCATAAAAACTCAAAACGCTGTCTTTTCATGAATACCCCCTTATTAAAAAAAACATCTTCCAACAGCATAAAAACTCTAAACGCTGTCTTTTCATGCATACCCACCTTATTAAAAAACATCTTCCAACAGCATAAAAACTCTAAACGCTGTCTTTTCATGCATACCCCCCTTATTAAAAAAACATCTTCCAACAGCATAAAAACTTAAAACGATGTCTTTTCATGCATACCCCCATTGTTAAAAAAAACATCTTCCAACAGCATAAAAACTCTAAACGCTGTCTTTTCATGCATACTCCCCTTCTTAAAAAAACATCTTCCAAAAGCATAAAAACTCTAAACGCTGTCTTTTCATGCATACCCCCCTTATTAAAAAACATCTTCCAATAGCATAAAAACTCTAAATGCTGTCTTTTCATGCATATCCCCTTATTAAAAAAACATCTTCCAACATCATAAAAACTCAAGTCGCTGTCTTTTCATGCATACCCCCATTGTTAAAAAAACATCTTCCAACAACATAAAAACTCTAAACGCTGTCTTTTCATTTATACTCCCCTTCTTGAAAAAAAATCTTCCAACAGCATAAAAACTCTAAACGCTGTCTTTTCATGCATACACCCTTATTGAAAAAACATCTTCCAACAGCATAAAAACTCTAAACGCTGTCTATTCATGCATACCCCCTTATTATAAAAAACATCATGCAATAGCATAAAAACTTTAAACGCTGTCTTTTCATGCATACCCCCTTTTTAAAAAAACATCTTCTAACAGCATAAAAACTCTAAACGTTGCCTTTTCATGCATACTCCATTATTAAAAAAAAACTTCCAACAGCATAAAAACTCTAAACGCTGTATTTTCATGCATACCCCCCTTATTAAAAATATATCTTCCAACAGTATAAAAACTCTAAACACTGTCTTTTCATGCATAACCCCCTTATTAAAAAAAACATCTTCCAACAGCATAAAATTTCTGAACACTATCTTTTCATGCATACCACCCTTATTAAAAAAAACATCTTCCAACAGCATAAAAACTCTAAACGCTGTCTTTTCATGCATAACACTCTTATTAAAAAAACATCTTCCAATAGCATAAAAACTCTAAACGCTGTCTTTTCATGCATACTCCCCTTATTAAAAAAAACATCTTCCAACAGCATAAAAACTCAAAACGCTGTAACGACCCTGAAATTTCGACAATTAAAATTGAGAATATTTAATTAATTTTAAATATTTGAATGATGATTTGACTTGAATTTCAAATTATCAGAATGAATTGGCGATTTAATTTTTGAATTTAATCTATCTAAAGTTGAATAAAATTTGAATCTTTAATTTTAAGCCGGTTAAAAATAATTTAAAGGCTTAGAAAATTCATATTGATAATACTCAAGGTAATAGAAGCTTCAAAATTGAATTTGAAAGCGATTTGTTTAGTTTTGAAATTGTATCGTTTAAATTGAAATTAAAAATAACCTTCCGAGGCACAGTCTCGGAATTTGACGAAACCAACTCCATTGGGTCCGTAATATTGAATTATTACTGGATTTCAAATTCCGTATTCATCAGAATTATTATGAGATCATACGGCGTATAAACGCGTATAAAATTAAATTGAATTCAATTGGGATTTCTGTAATAACCGGGGTTTTCGCATCGATTTGATATCATTGTTAAACGATTTCTCTGCTAGTTAATTGCTTATAGGAGCTTCGATTCGAATTGGAATTCGTTTAATAAAAATTGTTGTTGGAATTTTTGAATCGGTTAGAATTCTTTTGGAAGAAAACAAGAAAAAAAAATTGTTAAAGGGTTTTGGGCTTTAAAATTTTATCTCGGCCCATTCATTTTGATTAATACCCTATACCCGCCGTTTCCCCTTTCATTCACAAACCCTAAACAAAAAAAAATCGAAGAGAAATAAAAATGGCGGCCACGTTTCTTTGCTCGTTCCTTCGATCTGAAATAGAGAGGCGGCTTTGCTTGAGATTTCGATCTGTGCTTGAGCTTCGGCTTCTTCAACACTTGCCTCGACTAGAACTAGGGCTTTCGGCGACCTCGTTCGTTCTTCCTCGCGTTCGTTCCTGTGAGATTTGCTAGGGCTTCGTCTTCCTCTTCGCGTTCGTCTCTGCTTCGATCTGCTCCGATAGCTAAGGTGAGGAATTTTATTTCTCACATCTAATTCGTGCTGGGTTTAATGCTTGCGATTTTCTTTAACATTTTCAAATTGGATATATGCGTATATTTTGGGGCTGAGATTATCGGCATGTTCTCGATTTTGAGTCACGGCTTTGAATTATATTTTCGTCTTGACTTGATTTAAAATACTCGGCTTTAACTAAAGATGTTGATTTTTAGTTGACTTCGTATTCTCTGTTATTGTTCGAACTTTCTTGACCACCTTGGCTCTGACTTCATACTTACTTCGTCACTGTATGTTGCACTTAGTAGTTGCCGTAGTGTTGTTTTGGTCATCTGTTGGTGTAGTTGCTTTGAGTCACTTGGTTGCTACTGTCTCGGTCTCTGTCTTTGTTTGTACATTTCGTGATCTTCATTTCAATCCGGTTGCACTTCGATCATAGCAGTCTTCATTGAGTCTATTGTATTTCTTTGCTTGTTTTCCAGTTGCACTCCTTTGACTTCATTGCATATTTTTGCAGTTGCCACTCCCTTCACTTGTACATGTTCATTTAACTTGAATATGTTGCATTGGTCTGTGTCACTGAAGTAGTTGTCACTGTCATTTATTACATATGCCATTCACCTCAGTTGCCTGCATATGCATATTTGATTAATTGATTCTTGTTTACTTGTTAGCACTTCTAACATATACACATGTGCACTTATATGGGTCTGCATTAGACTTTGTATTTGTTCCTCACTTCGAGACAGTTTCAGTTGCAAGTGCATTTAGTTATTTGCACTTGATTTTGTTGGCTTGGTCACTGTGATGTTGCATTGCAGTTTTGCTTTGATATGTTGGTCTTCTTTATTCCAGTAGCATTGGTTCATGTTCATTTGGTATAATTTGAGGTCTGTAGTCTTTATATTGTCACTATAATGTATCTTCAACCTGATGGCACTTGCTTTGATTCAATATAATAGTTGTCACTCCTGTGTTCGACATAGTCTTTGTAGAGTAGTTTGTTTTCCAGTGTAGTCTTGTTGTTGTTGAGTTTCTTCATCCATACTTTGTGCTTTGGTATAATTGTGTGGTGGTCCAGTGTAGACTTTGTTCATTTATTGTAGTTGTTTGTCCCTGCATTTGATCCGTAGCATTCAGTTTTGATTATCAGTTGTATAGTTGTTGTCTGAGGCAGTTGATCATTAATTGCATTCATTTGTGTTCCCATTGTTCTTCACCTGACTTGCTTATTGATCATTTAGTGGTCTGCATCTGTCCATATCACTGTTGGCATTTTGTAGCTTGGTATTGTGCAGTATTGCTGTTGGATTGATGTTCTTCAGGTTATTATGGTTTAGTTGAACTCGATAGTTTTGGGTTTCATGTTGCCTTGGTATTCAATGTTGTCCAGTCTGCATTCATTGTCCTCTGTTTGCTCAGTCTGGTTACACCTCTGTTGTATTGCCTTGACCTTGTTTTGATTTGTTAGCCGTGCATTTTGTTTTGCACACACGAGTTGTCAAGGCAGTGCACACGTGTATAAAAATACGTGTGTACTGCAGCCACTCAGCATTGATTTTAAATTTATATTTCTTTGTTTTGATTGATTGATCTTTTATGCTGTATTGGCGAAGCCGTACACGCGTGCGTGTACGGCAACCAATCGAACTCTGATGGTTTTAAAGTGACAATTTCAATTGTTTTAAATTGATTTAGTCGATTTGATAAATTGTTTATTTATCTCTGTTGATGATTTAAATCTGCTGATTTATTGTTAAACACTATTAAGTGTTATATTGACCGTTATCCGGTTTCTTTGTTTAAAGAGTCGGATAGACGGGAATTATTGTGACTGTCGTCTATTTAAATTATTACTGCTCTATGCACTAATAAACTGGTTTGAATTAGACTGACCTGTGTATTATTTTCTTTTGAATATAATACTCGGGTCAGACCGAGTATTTTTATAGCTTGAAGATTTTCGAGCAGCGAAGTTAGAGAGAGAGTAAAGAATCATTTTTAGTTTCAGAAGAAAATTGTATTTTAAGATATTCCGCTGTATCAGTATTAAATTGTATAAACTCTGATGTATATAGAAAGATTTATAGTAATGAAATAAAGATTCATTTGTTTTAAATTCATTGTTATTATTCTGTGTTTCTGTGGCTGATTCTGTTTAAACCTTATAAACTAAATAACAGTTCGTCTTTTTGAACGTTTCTAGTTGGTTTAATTACCGACTGGAGGCGGTCAAAAGGGGGAATGTTACAAGGTGGTATCAGAGCTTTGGTTTACACAAAGCTTAGTTTATGATGTTTAATATGAATAGTTACTAGAAACACTTTTAAAAAGGAGAATGTTATTCAAATCCAAAGAAGTATAAAATTGTTTTAGAAAATATAAGATGAATGAATTTGGAATAGATCTTATATAAGTAAAGTGAATATTGAATATGAAATAAAGATTTTTAACTTAAGAAAAGGTAAATTGAAGTGAGTTGGTATTAATAAATATATGGATTTGAAATTTAACTAAAAGAAAATTTAAATTGAATTGAGTTGGTATTAATAAATATACGATTTGAAGTTTAACAAAGGAAGTTAAATAAATTGAAATTGATTTGATAAATTATTGAGATGAAAATTTAAACATGAAAGATAAGTGATTATATGATATGAATTGGGAAGTTTAAATTTAAATAAGTTGTTTAACTTATAAAATGAGAAGTTTAAGTAAAACCAATTGTTAAAATGGTTAAACAGTTTTGTTAAGTAAAACAAAATCTGAATTTCTTAAATGTGATATGAATTTGACTTTAGGAAAGTTAAATAAAATAGAATTTCAAATAAATTTGAGACGAACTTAAGCTGTATAGTGAAAATAAATACAAATGAAGATAAAATGAAATATAGCTTAAGTAATAGTGAATCAAATTGAATTTGATATCAAAATGAATTAATAAAGTGAAGAATGAATATCAATTTGAGTTATATAAAGGAAATTCAACTTTAATTGTAAAAGTGAATTTGTGAATATGGTGAGTATAAGAATTCAATCTGAATTAGAATATAAACCAACTGAAATTAAGTGTGTTGAACCAAATTGAATATAAGCAAAGTAAATAAATTTGGTTAAATGGGCATTGGTTGTTCGTATAGAATTCGTTAAGTATTAATGGGAATTGGAAGCTATGTAAATTGAATTCAAATTGAAAGGTAAGAAATCTAAATAGAACCAAATTTGATTTGAATTGAAAGCAATCTAACTTGAATATGAATTAGTGAATGTGAACTAATTGAATATGAATGAATGTGTAACGACCCGACTTTCTATGCCCAGAAAGTCGCATCATTATGAAGAAAGAAAGGGGTAGAAAATAGAAAAGAAGAGAAAGAAAGAAACAACACATCAGAATCTCACAGCGGAAACGGAACAAATTATAATATATCACATAACTAATACATAGTCTTTACATAATCAGAGTACACAACTTATACATCACTTACTAGACAGTTATAAACATCTGTCTAGACATTACAACTCAATACAAGACAAGACACTATCACAGATATCAACACAGCGGAATACTATATCTACGAACGCCGAAGCCTCCTGCTCCATTGCTCCTCCAGAATATTCGTCAAAACTAAACCTGAATCCCTTGGCTACTCGTAAAAATTTGAGTACCCAAGAGTTTAATAAAACAGAAAATAAACACTTGGGTCAGACAGGGGTCTGGTGTGAGTAAACGGGTTAAAATTGTTTAACTTCAAAACCTTTTGAAAACAAAGGTATCACGTAAGACTTCCCACACATAAACATGGAAAAGTTTTTACCTTACGCTAACCAAAACATTTGATAGGAAATCCAGTTATATTATAATAGGGTCTAGGGTTTTCAAGTAAAATACAGAAATAGCTGAAATGCTTACATCTCACATTCCAACATAGTTGGGCACAACTAATACGTACGGCACTTATTGGATTTTGGATTCCATACAATGGCAGGGCTACCGGGGTACCGCCCGTCACAGTACGTGGCCTAGATCACCGTACCGAGGATCACTCCCAATCCCCTGCAACACAAGGCCGGAACATCCCTTACTGGATAATTCCCGCACAAGATACCTCACGGTTGGGATCAGCAACCGCACACACTAAGCCGAAATAAGAAGGGACTTCTAGACAGAGGTAATCTTGTCCTACTTGGGTGCTACCCACTAACCTTGCTGCACCTCCCCTGTTTTAGCCATTCCCGGTTTGTGAGGCTTGAGGTCACGATTACCTTTAAATAGAACACATCTATCTTAGAATGCTCATCGTCCACCTGACGATGTGCTGAAAGCATTCAATCCATACAAGTTCGTTCCGGGTTCGAACGAAACCGAAGGCATTATCTCGTTACACTCGTTTTGGAATCACCCTCAGAGTTAACGACAATAACCCTTGCACTCTGAATCTTCATCTTCACTTGATTCACGACCTATCGTTAATTTGGATCGATGTGGTATTCGGGTCTCCAGACCTGGAAATCCGGTATACGGAAACCCGATCCCGGTCTCATCGAAATCCAAAGCGTATCTTTTAATGCCAAGTTGTTTTAAAGGTTAAAACAATTCAATTCATTATCTTTATACACACAGAAAGATAATTCCCAACAGATAATCAACATTATCAGATAATCCATACAATTCAACTAACATCCATATCATACAGCATATATCTCATCAGAGATATCAATCAATGCAAAGCATTTAGTATTATCATCCATCCATAAGTAATGATTTATATCATCTCTAATTAATTTAAAGTGAATTAAATTAATTACTTCATTTTATAAATCCTTCTTACTTAATCATTAATTAATTACAAATTAATTAATTATCCTCTAATTACCTTTTTCAATTAATCATCTTTGATTAATTATCTTTTAATTACCTTCAAGTAATTTATCCTTAATTAATTACTCAAATTAATTATCCTTAACCACTTATTGTAATTATCCTTTAATTACATCATTAATTAATTAACTAAAATTAATTAAGTTAATCAACTATAATTACTTACATTAATCCTTAATTAATTACATTGATTAATTACTTCATTTATTAATTATTACTTAATTAATCAATTCTTAATTACATCATTAATTATATTAATTAATGATCCTTAATTACAAATTAATTATTAATTACTTAATTAAATTAATTACATTAAGTAATTAACTTTTAATTAAACAACATTTATTAATCACCTTGATTAATCTTCAATCAGTAATTAATTACCCTTAATTACTTCATTACATAAATTAATTACTCCTTAATTAATTATCTTTAATTAATCTCTTGATTAATTACAAAGTAATTTAATCCAAATTCCTTTCTTAACCTTAAATCATCTTCCATTAATTACATCCAGTAATTATCATTAATTACTTAACTAAGTAATTACAATCCATTTATTAAATTAAATAATTATTTATCAAATCATCAAATGTTTAAATTAATTAAACTTAATTAATTAACTTAAACAAATTACATTTAAACTAAATTAATTACATTAAGTAATTAATTCCTTAATTACTTCTTTTTTTAGAAATTAACCTTTTATTACTTCCATTAATTAACTCTAATTACTTTCATTAAGTAATTATCCTTTTATTAATTACATTCATTTATTAACTGCTAATTACTTATACTAAGTAATTATACTTTATTAATTATATTAAGTAGTTATACTTAATCAGTTTCAAAGTAATTATCCTAAATTAATTAATTATCTTAAATTAATTATATTAATTAATTATCCCAAATCATTAGTTAACGATCCTTATCTTAATTACATTCATTAACTATTCATTACTAATTAATTAATTAATTACTCTTTAATTACCTTCATTTAATTAATTAATCTTCAATTACCCAAGACTCAAATTAATTAAAAGATAAATTGTTTATCTTAATTAGTTTTCTTGATTATCATTAAAATCTTATTTAATAAACCCTTGGAATTAATTACCATTAACTTAAGATCTTAAGTTTAAAACATTTTGCTTTTTTTTTTTAAAAACTGTTCATGCTTTTACACAATTTTTAAAATCTGGTTAGCTTATTAAAACAGGCTCGAGCAAAACAACTAAAAACCCCGAGCTATCCCCGAGATTACTCGTGTCCTTTCTTCCCTTCGAGTCACACACGCAAACAACTCAAGATCGACCCGAGAAAACTGCATCTTCCCTCATCCAAACAAATCCAGACATCACCGTGCACACGTGCAC
The DNA here is from genome assembly GCA_030737815.1 of Allium fistulosum. NCBI lineage: Eukaryota > Viridiplantae > Streptophyta > Magnoliopsida > Asparagales > Amaryllidaceae > Allium > Allium fistulosum. Next base: position 6,687,130 of record JASFAW010000018.1, read on the forward strand.
GTGCACGCACCATCGCCAGAGCTCCGACCTCCGCCGTAACCTTCGTTAAGTCGACTACGATCTCCACTAACTTCTCGACCACTCAACTTCGTCAACAACGACGTAAAACGAAATCGAACCATCGAGTACCCCTGGAACCAAATGTTAGATCACCGGAAATAGCTCGCCACGATGATCTCGTCCACCGAAAATTCTTCCGCCACGTTCAGAGCCGCGTCACGAACCCTAGCGTAGATTTCACTCCTTGCGATCACCTCCGGTGAACTATCGATGTCGAGATTACCTCAACAACCACCCCAACCAAAAACAGTTTTAAACCCTACTATGTCTCCGACTAGTCGCCACGTTCATCTATAAATCCAATCCCTATTTTTCCTGCTATCGGTAACACTCCAGCTAACTTCGACAAAGATCTCGATCCCATCCACCATACCAATCATCGGAAAAGCCTAAAAACCCAAATCCCGATCAACCTCGTTTTCCTCCCTCAAAACCACCCTAAAAATCTGGATTCTTATTTTAAAATTCATGGCTTGTGAATTTAAATCAGATGATGTATAAGAACTCAGAAATCAATACAATTAAAATTTGAATGTTTTTGGTTTCTTACTGTATTTTCTAAATTCCAGATTAATTTCAAAACTATTATACTTAATTATATTTTTAGACTTAATTCAAGTTTAAACAAACATAATTCTTTTGAATCCCTAGGCCTATCAGAGATTAGATGATGAGATTATGAAATTTGATCAAATTTTAACTCTGTAGCTTTACAGAGGTGATATCCAAACATGCACAACATATACATCCCATCCTACTTAAAATAAACATGCGAGCATTATATCACATCATAGATTTAAGAATTTTAGCAAGCATCAGACCATCAAACAATAATTTAAACTTGTTAATTTTTTTCTCTGGATAGAATGTTGAACAGAGGTTAAATAACAGAGATGCTCTTGTTTTTGAACAACAGGAATCACTTATACATGCAGGAATATATATTCATAGAACTATTTATATCTATGTACATACATCTATATCCATGAACACATGCATCCATATTTTTCAGAAATTCATAACAACATATAAACATAGGTTTAAAACTGTTTTTAAAATTCAAAAGTTTACTCACCAGTTTTTGTTGAACAGAGAACTGGAAATGCTTGGTTTTGAAAACTGAAACTATGAATTTCTTTTGCTTTTGAAACTGCATGCATGCTTGTTTTAAAACTTGAGTTGCTTGTCTTGATTTATCTCAGAATTGAAGAATACATGCAGGTTTGCTTATGCTTGATTTAACACTGCTGCATGCTTCCAGGTTGCATTTGAAATCTTTAAATTTTGAATGCTGCCTTCAGATTGCAAATGAATGCAGGCAGGCTACAGACTTGGTTTTAGATTTGAAAAGAATTTGTTGCAACCCTTTTTGATTTCAGATTTGCAACTTGGTTTACAGGTTATTGATTTGGGTTACGGCTACTTTTGGTTTGAGCAATATTGATTACTGAATTCAGATTAGAGGATTGTTTTGATATATGGTTACTGATTTTAATCTCAGATTTTTGTTTGAGAAAGGAGTTTATCTTGTTTTGAAAAGGAGAATAGAAAGAATCAAGTAAAGGGAATGCATATGTTTATATAAGTGAATTTGTAATTTATAAAAATAAAATAAAAAGAAAATAATTAAGGACACTTGTCACATTGTTTAATCCATTGCTTAACACATGTTAATTTAAGCCTAATATGATGACATTTGTATTTTACTTATTTTTATTTATTTTAAAAGTAATTAAAAAGCCTTTTCTTATTTATTTAAACATTTATCTATATATATTACTTTTTAAAGAGAAACAAAAGCTAATTATATTTATAAATAAAAGTTATACAAATATTCTAAATCCAAATCAATTTAAATATTTATTCTTTTGAATTTCAAAACTTAAATTCAAATTCAAATTAAATTAAATCCTAAGATTCAATTTAATAATTAAGTTATATATATTTACATACACTATTTGTTTCCATTTAAAATAACAATTCCTTTTAGCATTAAAATTCATACATATTAAAAATAATACATTATACTTATTATTTGAAATTAACATATTTTATAATTTAAACAAGAGATTATACTATCAAGAAATATTTAAAAGAAATAAAACAAACCAATTTTGTAAATCTTATTTAAACTTAAGTTAAAAATATCTTAAACCAATTAAAATATTTACCTGAAGTATTTTAAAACTATAAAATTACTTATTTAAATATCTTTGAAAAGTCCAGATTAAATTAAATATAAATTCCCAATTTATCAAAGCTTCTATTTACAATATATATAAATAAATATATATATTCAAATAGAAATATCTTATTAACTTTTAAAAGATAAAATCATCAATTAAATACTAATTTAATCAGATTATTAAATTAAATTCAAATCTTATTATCAAAGATTATCCATATCAATTTAATTATTCAACAGATTATTAAATTGATATTGTCAAAATTTCCGGGATATTACATTCCTCCCCCCTTAAAATAATTTCGTCCCCGAAATTTAAACAAAGGTAATTTAATAATCTTATTAAAGATTTAAATTTAAAACACAAACATCTACTATCATCCATATGCTAACAACCATAGCAGCCAAATCATCCAATCAAACCATTTAACTATCTAGACTAAATTCTAGATAAAATTCCTCGAGTTTCCCCAAGTATATATATATATGCCGGGATACTCGCTCTACAAACAATCTAAACTATTAAGCTATAGATCTCCTACACATCTAGATCTATAGAACTAAACAGACTATCAGACTACAGACGAGTCTGACTCAACTACCAAACTTCCCAAACTGTAGATTCTAAAACCAGAGATAGATCAAATACGTACTCCCTCAGAGATACGTAAAACTCAATGAATTCCAGTTATCCAAACTGACAATTCAACCAAGTAGACCAATTACCTATCCAAATCAGAACACAGACGAGATCCAAACATAACTCTACTTCACAACATCAGTAGATTCCAAACTTACTTCTCCCATCCAGAGATACACTCCAAACTGCTTTCGCTGCTCAATTCTGATCTGAGGTAGAACACAAGCACAGACTGGACAACTCACTTCTAGAAATAAGGTTCACTGATCCATAAATAAAACTTAGATACTCTATCAAATCCTGAGCTGCTTCACCAAACTCTATCTCTAGGAACTATCCTTCAACTTGACTGAACCACCGGTATCACTCCTGGAATCCAGTCGATAAGAAAACTCAACCTTCAGATGCGGACAAACTTCTGACTTCTCTGAAGACATCCAGAAAATCTCTGACAACCCAAGAGAACACTCAGACAATCGCAAGTCACTTTTGCGATCAACCCAGCCTAATTCCAAACAGACTGTTCTCTCTTTACCAATCAGAACAGCTTACACTTATTTATCCCATTTATCGAAGAAATGGACCCACTCTGCTGCTTCTGAACTTCACTTCCAGAAAAACTGCTCAGCTAGAAAACTTCCTACCAATGCACAGAACACTCCGAGCTGCACTGCTGACACTGATGCCAAGGACTTCCTATTCCAAAGATCTTCGAGAAATTCGAACTCCAAACCAAACAGAAACACCGTGCTGAACTCAGCGACAACACCGAAACATTCACACTTTCTTAATCTTGTTCCAAAGAAAACATCTTCGGGAACATCCATCGTCACTGTATCTCATCATACAGCTACTATTACCTGAGGTATCAAGGTACCATCACTCACTTCTGCCTCATCGACAGATCCAACTCTACTCATCCAAACTTCAGAGATAAACTCCGAACCATAACAGTCTTCCTTCAGAGATCGATGAAATCCTTCACCATAGCAAAGCTTACTCGAGACGGTATTGGGTCTACAGTCTCGATAAATACACTTCCAACCTCAACACTCAAACTCCAATTATTGGTAATTGTGTTACACACATTACCACCTTATCTACCTTTATAACTTATATTGGAAAACCCGAACAGGTAACCCAATAAATAGGTAGAAATACATAAATATATATATTTAAAATGATACTTTTTATATAGAAATTATTTCTGGGTAAAATTATTTCATTTACCTCTTTAAAACAATATTGTGTCCGTTGGCCTGGTTCAAGTGTTTAGAGATCCCTATCAATAACGTTAGCTACTCGTATTGACCAGAATCCATATACCACTCAACCGATCAATTAACACAATATAAAACCATTTTTATATAACTAACAATTACGCGCTCTCAAGATAGACACCACTCCAGAGCTTAGGTATTCGCTCAACCTAATGCTCTGATACCATATGTAACGACCCGACTTTCTATGCCCAGAAAGTCGCATCATTATGAAGAAAGAAAGGGGTAGAAAATAGAAAAGAAGAGAAAGAAAGAAACAACACATCAGAATCTCACAGCGGAAACGGAACAAATTATAATATATCACATAACTAATACATAGTCTTTACATAATCAGAGTACACAACTTATACATCACTTACTAGACAGTTATAAACATCTGTCTAGACATTACAACTCAATACAAGACAAGACACTATCACAGATATCAACACAGCGGAATACTATATCTACGAACGCCGAAGCCTCCTGCTCCATTGCTCCTCCAGAATATTCGTCAAAACTAAACCTGAATCCCTTGGCTACTCGTAAAAATTTGAGTACCCAAGAGTTTAATAAAACAGAAAATAAACACTTGGGTCAGACATGGGTCTGGTGTGAGTAAACGGGTTAAAATTGTTTAACTTCAAAACCTTTTGAAAACAAAGGTATCACGTAAGACTTCCCACACATAAACATGGAAAAGTTTTTACCTTACGCTAACCAAAACATTTGATAGGAAATCCAGTTATATTATAATAGGGTCTAGGGTTTTCAAGTAAAATACAGAAATAGCTGAAATGCTTACATCTCACATTCCAACATAGTTGGGCACAACTAATACGTACGGCACTTATTGGATTTTGGATTCCATACAATGGCAGGGCTACCGGGGTACCGCCCGTCACAGTACGTGGCCTAGATCACCGTACCGAGGATCACTCCCAATCCCCTGCAACACAAGGCCGGAACATCCCTTACTGGATAATTCCCGCACAAGATACCTCACGGTTGGGATCAGCAACCGCACACACTAAGCCGAAATAAGAAGGGACTTCTAGACAGAGGTAATCTTGTCCTACTTGGGTGCTACCCACTAACCTTGCTGCACCTCCCCTGTTTTAGCCATTCCCGGTTTGTGAGGCTTGAGGTCACGATTACCTTTAAATAGAACACATCTATCTTAGAATGCTCATCGTCCACCTGACGATGTGCTGAAAGCATTCAATCCATACAAGTTCGTTCCGGGTTCGAACGAAACCGAAGGCATTATCTCGTTACACTCGTTTTGGAATCACCCTCAGAGTTAACGACAATAACCCTTGCACTCTGAATCTTCATCTTCACTTGATTCACGACCTATCGTTAATTTGGATCGATGTGGTATTCGGGTCTCCAGACCTGGAAATCCGGTATACGGAAACCCGATCCCGGTCTCATCGAAATCCAAAGCGTATCTTTTAATGCCAAGTTGTTTTAAAGGTTAAAACAATTCAATTCATTATCTTTATACACACAGAAAGATAATTCCCAACAGATAATCAACATTATCAGATAATCCATACAATTCAACTAACATCCATATCATACAGCATATATCTCATCAGAGATATCAATCAATGCAAAGCATTTAGTATTATCATCCATCCATAAGTAATGATTTATATCATCTCTAATTAATTTAAAGTGAATTAAATTAATTACTTCATTTTATAAATCCTTCTTACTTAATCATTAATTAATTACAAATTAATTAATTATCCTCTAATTACCTTTTTCAATTAATCATCTTTGATTAATTATCTTTTAATTACCTTCAAGTAATTTATCCTTAATTAATTACTCAAATTAATTATCCTTAACCACTTATTGTAATTATCCTTTAATTACATCATTAATTAATTAACTAAAATTAATTAAGTTAATCAACTATAATTACTTACATTAATCCTTAATTAATTACATTGATTAATTACTTCATTTATTAATTATTACTTAATTAATCAATTCTTAATTACATCATTAATTATATTAATTAATGATCCTTAATTACAAATTAATTATTAATTACTTAATTAAATTAATTACATTAAGTAATTAACTTTTAATTAAACAACATTTATTAATCACCTTGATTAATCTTCAATCAGTAATTAATTACCCTTAATTACTTCATTACATAAATTAATTACTCCTTAATTAATTATCTTTAATTAATCTCTTGATTAATTACAAAGTAATTTAATCCAAATTCCTTTCTTAACCTTAAATCATCTTCCATTAATTACATCCAGTAATTATCATTAATTACTTAACTAAGTAATTACAATCCATTTATTAAATTAAATAATTATTTATCAAATCATCAAATGTTTAAATTAATTAAACTTAATTAATTAACTTAAACAAATTACATTTAAACTAAATTAATTACATTAAGTAATTAATTCCTTAATTACTTCTTTTTTTAGAAATTAACCTTTTATTACTTCCATTAATTAACTCTAATTACTTTCATTAAGTAATTATCCTTTTATTAATTACATTCATTTATTAACTGCTAATTACTTATACTAAGTAATTATACTTTATTAATTATATTAAGTAGTTATACTTAATCAGTTTCAAAGTAATTATCCTAAATTAATTAATTATCTTAAATTAATTATATTAATTAATTATCCCAAATCATTAGTTAACGATCCTTATCTTAATTACATTCATTAACTATTCATTACTAATTAATTAATTAATTACTCTTTAATTACCTTCATTTAATTAATTAATCTTCAATTACCCAAGACTCAAATTAATTAAAAGATAAATTGTTTATCTTAATTAGTTTTCTTGATTATCATTAAAATCTTATTTAATAAACCCTTGGAATTAATTACCATTAACTTAAGATCTTAAGTTTAAAACATTTTGCTTTTTTTTTTTTAAAAACTGTTCATGCTTTTACACAATTTTTAAAATCTGGTTAGCTTATTAAAACAGGCTCGAGCAAAACAACTAAAAACCCCGAGCTATCCCCGAGATTACTCGTGTCCTTTCTTCCCTTCGAGTCACACACGCAAACAACTCAAGATCGACCCGAGAAAACTGCATCTTCCCTCATCCAAACAAATCCAGACATCACCGTGCACACGTGCACGTGCACGCACCATCGCCAGAGCTCCGACCTCCGCCGTAACCTTCATTAAGTCGACTACGATCTCCACTAACTTCTCGACCACTCAACTTCGTCAACAACGACGTAAAACGAAATCGAACCATCGAGTACCCCTGGAACCAAATGTTAGATCACCGGAAATAGCTCGCCACGATGATCTCGTCCACCGAAAATTCTTCCGCCACGTTCAGAGCCGCGTCACGAACCCTAGCGTAGATTTCACTCCTTGCGATCACCTCCGGTGAACTATCGATGTCGAGATTACCTCAACAACCACCCCAACCAAAAACAGTTTTAAACCCTACTATGTCTCCGACTAGTCGCCACGTTCATCTATAAATCCAATCCCTATTTTTCCTGCTATCGGTAACACTCCAGCTAACTTCGACAAAGATCTCGATCCCATCCACCATACCAATCATCGGAAAAGCCTAAAAACCCAAATCCCGATCAACCTCGTTTTCCTCCCTCAAAACCACCCTAAAAATCTGGATTCTTATTTTAAAATTCATGGCTTGTGAATTTAAATCAGATGATGTATAAGAACTCAGAAATCAATACAATTAAAATTTGAATGTTTTTGGTTTCTTACTGTATTTTCTAAATTCCAGATTAATTTCAAAACTATTATACTTAATTATATTTTTAGACTTAATTCAAGTTTAAACAAACATAATTCTTTTGAATCCCTAGGCCTATCAGAGATTAGATGATGAGATTATGAAATTTGATCAAATTTTAACTCTGTAGCTTTACAGAGGTGATATCCAAACATGCACAACATATACATCCCATCCTACTTAAAATAAACATGCGAGCATTATATCACATCATAGATTTAAGAATTTTAGCAAGCATCAGACCATCAAACAATAATTTAAACTTGTTAATTTTTTTCTCTGGATAGAATGTTGAACAGAGGTTAAATAACAGAGATGCTCTTGTTTTTGAACAACAGGAATCACTTATACATGCAGGAATATATATTCATAGAACTATTTATATCTATGTACATACATCTATATCCATGAACACATGCATCCATATTTTTCAGAAATTCATAACAACATATAAACATAGGTTTAAAACTGTTTTTAAAATTCAAAAGTTTACTCACCAGTTTTTGTTGAACAGAGAACTGGAAATGCTTGGTTTTGAAAACTGAAACTATGAATTTCTTTTGCTTTTGAAACTGCATGCATGCTTGTTTTAAAACTTGAGTTGCTTGTCTTGATTTATCTCAGAATTGAAGAATACATGCAGGTTTGCTTATGCTTGATTTAACACTGCTGCATGCTTCCAGGTTGCATTTGAAATCTTTAAATTTTGAATGCTGCCTTCAGATTGCAAATGAATGCAGGCAGGCTACAGACTTGGTTTTAGATTTGAAAAGAATTTGTTGCAACCCTTTTTGATTTCAGATTTGCAACTTGGTTTACAGGTTATTGATTTGGGTTACGGCTACTTTTGGTTTGAGCAATATTGATTACTGAATTCAGATTAGAGGATTGTTTTGATATATGGTTACTGATTTTAATCTCAGATTTTTGTTTGAGAAAGGAGTTTATCTTGTTTTGAAAAGGAGAATAGAAAGAATCAAGTAAAGGGAATGCATATGTTTATATAAGTGAATTTGTAATTTATAAAAATAAAATAAAAAGAAAATAATTAAGGACACTTGTCACATTGTTTAATCCATTGCTTAACACATGTTAATTTAAGCCTAATATGATGACATTTGTATTTTACTTATTTTTATTTATTTTAAAAGTAATTAAAAAGCCTTTTCTTATTTATTTAAACATTTATCTATATATATTACTTTTTAAAGAGAAACAAAAGCTAATTATATTTATAAATAAAAGTTATACAAATATTCTAAATCCAAATCAATTTAAATATTTATTCTTTTGAATTTCAAAACTTAAATTCAAATTCAAATTAAATTAAATCCTAAGATTCAATTTAATAATTAAGTTATATATATTTACATACACTATTTTTTTCCATTTAAAATAACAATTCCTTTTAGCATTAAAATTCATACATATTAAAAATAATACATTATACTTATTATTTGAAATTAACATATTTTATAATTTAAACAAGAGATTATACTATCAAGAAATATTTAAAAGAAATAAAACAAACCAATTTTGTAAATCTTATTTAAACTTAAGTTAAAAATATCTTAAACCAATTAAAATATTTACCTGAAGTATTTTAAAACTATAAAATTACTTATTTAAATATCTTTGAAAAGTCCAGATTAAATTAAATATAAATTCCCAATTTATCAAAGCTTCTATTTACAATATATATAAATAAATATATATATTCAAATAGAAATATCTTATTAACTTTTAAAAGATAAAATCATCAATTAAATACTAATTTAATCAGATTATTAAATTAAATTCAAATCTTATTATCAAAGATTATCCATATCAATTTAATTATTCAACAGATTATTAAATTGATATTGTCAAAATTTCCGGGATATTACAGAATGTTAGTAAAAATCCAATGTAAATGAATCAAATGCGGTTAGATTGAAAACCAAATCGATGAAGGATTTACTAAAGAACTAGTTGATTATTTTGGAAATGGAAAATTGATAAATTTATATAATAGTTTAAATTGGAATTTTTGAATTATTATAAACGGTTTAAATGGAAGATTTGAAAGTGTTGATAAAATATTGGGATTGTATAAGTGTTAAAAGTGAAATATTTAATGGATTTCATAAGTGAATGGAAATTACAGAATTGAAATTGTGAAGTTATAAAATGAATCGGAGTTGCGAAATAAAAGAATTTATAAGTAATTTACTTGTAAATTAAAATTCTGATATAAAATTAAGTTATAAATGTAATATCCCGGAAATTTTAACAATATCAATTTAATAATCTGTTAAATAATTAAATTGATATTGATGATCTTTGATAATAAGATTTGAATTTAATTTAATAATCTGATTAAATTAGTATTAATTGGTGATTTTATCTTTTAAAAGTTAATAAGATATTTTCTATTTGAATATATATATATTTATTTATATATATTGTAAATAGAAGCTTTGGGTAAATTGGGAATTTAGATTTAATTTAAATCGAATTTGAAATTTAATCTTTGAAATTCAAGAAAATAAATATTTAAATTATTTTGGATTTTAGAATATTTGTATAAACTTTTATTTATAAATATAGTTAGTTTTGTTTCTTTAAAAAGTAATTTATATATAGATAAGTATTTAATAAATTAAGAAAAAGGCATTTTATTTACTTTTAAAATATATATAAAAATAAAATTACTTAAGAGACATATGTCATTATCCTAAAGCTTTGTATAACATGTGTAAGGCATTTAACTCTTGAAAATACACTTGTAAACATTCTAATAACTCAAAGTAACAAGTGGCATTTTTAGATTTAATTTTCTTTTATTTTTATTTAAATCATATTTTCAGCTTATATAAACATATATTTCATTCTCTTCATTCTTTTTCCTATTCTCTTTAATTCAAAGTTAAGAAAACTTCACTCTGTACAATTTTCAAAACACAGTCAGTAATCAACATGCCTCAAACCCAAAATCAAAATCAGCAACATATAATTCAACTTCCAAATCAAACCCCTGTAAATCTTCTTCAACCGAATCAAATCTGAAACCCCTCCTTAATCATAGCAAGCAAATCTTCTGTAAACCATTTTCGAATACAAAAGATTTGCCTGCATGCAAATTTAATCATCAAATAAGCAGCCTCTACATATCTTTGAATCTGGGCATATAAAGATTTAAATCTGAAGCTAGTTCAAGTTCCAAATGGCCTACATGCAAGTTTATATTCAAAAGTAAAAAGGAGTCTGGATTTGTTCAAGTCTGCATGCAAGTCTAAAACAACAATATCACAAGTTTTATCAAAAGCAAAGAAGATTTGGCATTATATTTTCAAGTCTTCAAAACAGTTTTCAAAATCAAGGCTCTGTCCTCATTTGTTTCAGGTGAGTAACATTCTTAGAACTTAAAATATAAGAATCTGTTTGCTTGTTAGCTCTGAAAGAAGTATGTTCTTGTGTGTATCTATATGTGAGTTTCTATAAATATATATATGTGGATGTGTTGATATATATGTGCATGTCTGTTATGTATGATATCCCTGTTTTATATTTTCTTTAAGTTCAGATTCTTGATAAAATCCCTATCTACTTATCTGATCTCTGATAGACTTAAGTTTTAAAACAAAATAAGTTTGTTTTATCATAAACCAAAGCTTAAAATTTAAATTAAGTCAAATCTTAAGCCTGGGTGTCTCTGGAAGATTAAAACATCAGTGTATATTAAATAAAGTGAAAATTCAAACTGTGAGATTTGTAGTTCCAGTATTATGGATTGAATAAGTAAACCAAATCATGATTTTTAACACTAAAATCAAGATTTTTAAGAATGTGGAAATGGTGCAGTTCTGTGATGAACTGAAATTGAGAATTTAAGGTTTTCTGGTAATTTATTGATTTTGGTAGAACGAGATTTTGGTTAATGATAGAGGAGTGGTCGTAGTTCATAGGAAAAATGCCTGATGATGTTGCATTTCATTGAGGAGGCAGCGGTGGCGATTCTTTGTCTGGAAACCTAGTTTTGTTTGGTCTGGCAATTTTGATCATATCACTCTTTCCAATGGATCGAGTGTATCGGAATTCAGGGTATTGGGAGCTGGAGCGTTAATGTAGACGAGGCCGGAGTGGGTGGATCTCAGATGATCGGAACGGCGAGCTTTGGTTGATGACAGGCTTTGACAATTCGAGCTGATAAGTTCCAGGCCTGGGAGATGATCGAATTTCGAATTCGAGCAGTAATCGATGAAGTGATGATCGTAGATTGGTTGGTGGATGAACGTCGATGTGGTGGAGTGGTCGTGGATGGACGGAGTGGACGTTGATGACCGTGCACGTGCACGCGATCGAATTTCTGGTGAGCCTGGGTTTTAACAGAGGGTTACTCGAGTTGTTTCGTGTGAGACTCGGGATTTTTGATGTGCGACTCGAAGAAAATTATGGTGGGCTTGAGTGCTTTTGTGTTGTTGAGTTTCTGTTTTCTAGACTCGGGTTTATTCTAGTATTTGCCGAAGTCAAGTACGTTTTGACTCGAAGAAAATATTGTAAGAGCTCGGGTAAGTCTGGGTTTCAGATTTAAAGACTAAACTGTTTTAAAAATTTTAAAACTAAGTTTAAATGACTAACTAAGGGTTTTAAACCAGTATAAAATTTAAGTTTAAAACTGATTTAATTTGAATCTCAGTTCAAAAATATATAAAGTTTTTAAATATTTAAAATATTTTAGCAACTTTAAAATGATGAGGTAGTTGAATTTAAAAAGATGAAGTTTTAAATTGTAGGTAAGTTTTAATCTAGATTTTATCTGGAATTAAAGTTAAATCTGTATTTCAGTTTTAAAATAAAAGAAGGTTTTTAAAATTAAAATTTGTTTAATAACTTTAATTGTCAAAATGGATATTAAATGGTTAGAATTTAAAAGTAAATTGAATTTAAATTCTTTAGGTTCTTTTATAAGATGAGTATTTTTAACTTGTAAATAAAAGAATAGTAGAAATGTGGTTAAAACATTTTTTAAAGATAATGTGTATTCATTTTAAATCTTTAAATTTAAAAGGAAATTTTAAAGTTAAAATTTAAGTAAATGGATTTAAAATACTTTGTTAATGATAACTTAATAAGAACAAGTTTTATCTTAAAATAATCAAAGATTTGTGTTCATTAAATTAATTAGGAAATTTAATGAAAAATTAATTTAATTGATTAATTAATCAATTGGATTAATTAAATAGGTAATTAATGGTTTAAACAAATTTATTTATGATTAAAAGTAAATTGATTAGGAATGATTAATTTATAATTAAGGATTATGAATTAGGATATTAATTAATGGTTAAGAATTAATTAATAGAGTAATTAAATATTAATTAAGTTATGGTTAACACTTAATTAATTAAATAATTAGAGTTTAAATCAATTGATTATTTAGATTTATTAATTGGAATTAATAATAATTAATCTAAGTTAATTACTTAAGAAAAGTAATTAAAGAGTTGTTAATAGTAATGGAGGTCATTAACTATGGATTATTAAATAATTAATTAATGGGATTAATTTTAATAATTAATTAGATTAATTAATTTAAAGATAATCAATTATAGAATTTGTTTTAAATGGAATTACTTAATGGAAGTAATTAAGAATTAATTACTTATTGTAATTAATTGAAGTTAATTTGATTTAGTTTAAGTTAATTAATTAAGTTTAATTAATTTAGAATAATCAAGAGATGATTTGATAATAATTACTTAATGTAATTATTAAGGTATGATTATTTAGGAAGTAAATAATAGATAATTACTTAAGGTAATTAATTGATTGATTATATATTAAGGAAAGTAAATTGTGTTTAATTACTTTGAATAATTAATCAAGGGATTAATTAAGAGATTAATTAAGGAGAATTAATTTAGTAAATGAAAGTAATTAAGGGTAGTTAATTACTGATTGAAGATTAATCAAGGTGATTAATAAATGTTGTTTAATATAAAGTTAATTGCTTAATGTAATTAATTTAATTAAGTAATTAATAATTAAGTTGTAATTAAGGATCATTAATTAATATAATTAATGATGTAATTAAGATTGATTAATTAAGTATAATTAATAAATGAAGTAATTAATTAATATAATTAATTAAGGATAAATGTAATTAATTATAGTTGATTAATTTAATTAATTATAGTTAATTAATTAATGAAGTAATTAAAGGTTAATTACTATAAGTGGTTAAGGTTAATTAATTTGAGTAATTAATTAAAGATAAATAACTTGAAGGTAATTAAAAGATAATTAATCAAAGATGATTAATTGAAAAAGGTAATTAGAGGATAATTAATTAATTTATAATTAATTAATGTTTTAGTAAGAAGGATTTATAAATAAAAGTAATTAATTTAATTAACTTTAAATTAATTAGAGATGATATAGATCATTACTTATGGATGGATGATAATACTGAATGCTTTGCATTTGATTGATATCTCTGATGAGATATATGCTATGTGATATGGATGTTTAGTTGAATTGTGATAATATGAATTATCTGATGATATTGATAATGTTGATTATCTATTGTGAATTATCTTTCTAAGTGTATAAAGATAATTGAATTAAATTGTTTTAACCTTTAAAACAACTTGGCCTTAAAAGATACATTTTGGATTTCGATGAGACCGGGATCGGGTTTCCGTATACCGGATTTCCAGGTTTGGAGACCCGAATACCACATCGATCCAAATTAACGATAGGTCGTGAATCAAGTGAAGATGAAGGTTCAGAGTGCAAGGGTTATTGTCGTTAACTCTGAGGGTGATTCCAATACGAGTGTAACGAGATAATGCCTTCGGTTTCGTTCGAACCCGGAACGAACTTGTATGGACTGAATGCTTTCAGAACATCGTCAGGTGGACGATGAGCATTCTAAGATAGATGTGTTCTTTTCTAAGGTAATCGTGACCTCAAGCCTCACAAACCGGGAATGGCTAAAACAGGGGAGGTGCAGCAAGGTTAGTGGGTAGCACCCAAGTAGGACAAGATGACCTCTGTCTAGATGTCCCTTTCTATTTTCGACTTAGTGTGTGCGGTTGGTCATGACAACCGTGGGGTATCTTGTGCGGGAATTATCCAGTAAGGGATGTTCCGACCTTGTGTTGCAGGGGATTGGGAGTGATCCTCGGTACGGTGATCTAGGCCACGTACTGTGACGGGCGGTACCCCAGTAGCCCTGCCATTGTATGGAATCCAAACTCCAATAAGTGACAACGGATTTGATTGTATAACCCACTTTGTGGCTAGTATGCTGGAATTTAATAATGTAACAATTTCAGCTATTTCATATTTATTTGAAAACCCTAGACCTATTATAATATAATCGAATTTCCTATCAAATGTTTTGGTTAGCGTAAGGTAAAAACTTACCCATGTTTATTGGTGGGGAGTCTTACGTGATACCTTTTCTTTCAAAAGGTTTTGAAGTTAAACAAGTTTAACCTGTTACTCACACCAGACCCATGTCTGACCCAAGTTGTTTATTTCTGTTTTATAAACTCTTGGGTACTCAAATTTTTACGAGTAGCCAAGGGATTCAGGTTTAGCTTTGACGAGTAATCTGGAGGAGCAATGGAGCAGGAGGCTTCGGCGTTGTAGATATAGATAGTAGTTTTCCGCTGTGTTGATCTTTGTATTGATCTGTATTGTGTTGAGATGTAATAACTAGACAGATGTTTATAACTGTCTAGTATGTGATGTGTAATCTGTGTAACTCTGATAAATGATGTATATGATACTATGTAATATTTATGTGATATATTATATTTCGTTTCGTTTCCGCTGTGAGTATTTGTTGTTGTTTTCTTTTCTCTTCTTCTCTTTTCTATTTCTCACCCCTTTCTTTCTTACTGTCGATGCGATTTTCCGGGAGTGGAAAGCCGGGTCGTCACAATAAAGGAATGGTTAATAAAGCAATTTTTATAAATTGAAGTCTTTATGAATAGGAATAGAATTTATAAACGTTGTTTATAAATTCGAAACTGACTTATTTTGATAAGTAAAATCTTTATAGCTTGTTAAAAGATGTATATTCACAATTTTGGACCGTGAATATATTATTGAATAAAATGGACATGTTTGGGAAAGTGATATTTTAAAACGAAGTTAATTGTTTTAAAAAGATGTTTTCAAAGGCATTGAATATCAAAACCATAGATTTCAACATTCATTGTTGAAATAGACGTTTTCGAGATATAAGGAAATGGTGGACTATAACACTGTTGTTATAGTAAATGATTTCCGAAAGGAAATGTTTTGTATAGTATTGGGATTTATACATCTATCTAAATTTCGAATCCCTATACTACTGATTTTGAGTTGTCGTAACGATGTTTTACGTAACATTCGTTTTAACTCAAATGAATATGTGAAAGAGAATGATTTCCTTAAAGATGAAATATATACTTAATTTTGATTTAAGTATATCGAATATTTTCAAATGTTGAAATAAATGGATTTGTGAATTACTTATTTTTAAATAAGTATGGAAATGTTTTTCCAAATATGAAATGTTGTGAATATATTCCGTAAGGGATAAATGATTTGAAATTCATTTTTGAAGTCGAAGTTGAAAAGTTAAATGAGAATTTGAACAATTTGTTCAATTTGGAATTTTTCAAAAAAGATTGAATCGTTAAGTTAAATTGAGTTTAACTTCGACATCAAAGACAATATAAGTTGAGCTTTGAATTTCAGATGATTATTTGGATTGTATGTCTAACATTGTGAATTGATGACATAGCAATTGATCTCTATTAAATATATATCTGTTGGTGGCGGAGAATTTATTCTCTTAGCTTAACACCCTTCTCTGAGACGTACGAGCTCAGAGGTTATATATCGATAGACATCAATTCTGTGTTGAGAATTGACGATGTAAGCGTGAAATCCAAATTGAATGTGAAAGTCGATAATAAATGGAATTATGAATATGAATTAGGTTTGAGATAACCTTAAATTTCCAAATCGACTTAGAGGAAAATTTTGAAATCCTCTATTTTGGTATGAATATGGGATATGTAGGTTTTCAGAACTTATATATATGAATACGGTAAATTTGAAACCGTTAGTTTAGAAAGACATTGTTATGGAAATCTTATGTATGTTTACATAGATGTTATATGTACGAAATGTGAAATGAAAGTACTACATATATGATATTATGTTTTCTAAACTGAGGATGTGGAAAAGTACCTTCCATTTATTATTAGAGAAGGTATTGGAACTCGTGAAGAGTGTCCATTTGAAATTCGTAGCTACGTAGAATTTACATTTAGTCAGAGTGACTATTTGAATCGGAAATCCTTCGCGATAGATCATCGCGATGAGATTAGATTTGATTGATGATTAGCGTAATTTGAGGGGCGAGATACCCACAGTTACAAGCGATTCCACTGGGATAGTGGCGTAACCGCCGGGTAAACTGCAATCTAATGCCAGGCGAAATTTGAGGGGCGTGATGCCTACAGACACGAGCGATTCTACTGGGATAGTAGCGTAACCGCCGTGTGTACTGCAATCTATGGCGACAACCATGGCGAAATTTAAGAGATGAGAAATCTACAGCCACAAGCGACTCTACTGGGATAGTAGCGTAACCGCCGGGTGGAACTGTAATCCATGGGGGAACGTGCTTTCCATATCCATTTTTAAAAGAATTTTTAAAAGTATTTTCACTGGGAATTGAAGCAAGTATGTTTAGTACTTGGAGATTTTTAGACCTGCGCCATGCCAGCGTATGTCTAATGTCTGTGAGAACGAAGATGGACATGTTAAATTTCGAGTTAGCAAGTATTTTCAGACTGTAAATAGCAAATCAATAGTTTGAAAGTAAAATTACGAAATTCCAACCTAATAAACTAAGAAAGAAGATTTTTGAAATATTTTGAAAGTCCACAGCTTTGGAAGAGATATATTATATAAATCTCTAACATGTCGAATTTTAAAGTTCGAATCTGAGTTATAAATTGAGAAATTTGGTAAAAGACTTTTGCGTTTTGATTGTAGAAATCAATGAACAAAAGAGAAGATAAACAAAACTAATGAGATTAAACAAATGAAATGAATCCTATATTCATTTATTTGTAATAAGTTTTAAGCTTAGAAAAATTGAGTAGAGTATAAATATCGATGAAATTTTAACAACCTTTCCTTTTCGTGGACGAAAAGTTTTTAAGGAGGGGAGTTTGTAACGACCCTGAAATTTCGACAATTAAAATTGAGAATATTTAATTAATTTTAAATATTTGAATGATGATTTGACTTGAATTTCAAATTATCAGAATGAATTGGCGATTTAATTTTTGAATTTAATCTATTGAAAGTTGAATAAAATTTGAATCTTCAATTTTAAGCCGGTTACAAATAATTTAAAGGCTTAGAAAATTCATATTGATAATACTCAAGGTAATAGAAGCTTCAGAATTGAATTTGAAAGCGATTTGTTTAGTTTTGAAATTGTATCGTTTAAATTGAAATTAAAAATAACCTTCCGAGGCACAATCTCGGAATTTGACGAAACCAACTCCATTGGGTCCGTAATATTGAATTATTACTGGATTTCAAATTCCGTATTCATCAGAATTGTTATGAGATCATACGGCGTATAAACGCGTATAAAATTAAATTGAATTCAATTGGGATTTCTGTAATAACCGGGGTTTTCGCATCGATTTGATATCATTGTTAAACGAGTTCTCTGCTAGTTAATTGCTTATAGGAGCTTCGATTCGAATTGGAATTCGTTTAATAAAAATTGTTGTTGGAATTTTTGAATCGGTTAGAATTCTTTTGGAAGAAAACAAGAAAAAAAAAATTTTGTTAAAGGGTTTTGGGCTTTAAAATTTTATCTCGGCCCATTCATTTTGATTAATACCCTATACCCGCTGTTTCCCCTTTCATTCACAAACCCTAACAAAAAAAAATCGAAGAGAAATAAAAATGGCGGCCACGTTTCTTTGCTCGTTCCTTCGATCTGAAATAGAGAGGCGGCTTTGCTTGAGATTTCGATCTGTGCTTGAGCTTCGGCTTCTTCAACACTTGCCTCGACTAGAACTAGGGCTTTCGGCGACCTCGTTCGTTCTTCCTCGCGTTCGTTCCTGTGAGATTTGCTAGGGCTTCGTCTTCCTCTTCGCGTTCGTCTCTGCTTCGATCTGCTCCGATAGCTAAGGTGAGGAATTTTATTTCTCACATCTAATTCGTGCTGGGTTTAATGCTTGCGATTTTCTTTGACATTTTCAAATTGGATATATGCGTATATTTTGGGGCTGAGATTATCGGCATGTTCTCGATTTTGAGTCACGGCTTTGAATTATATTTTTGTCTTGACTTGATTTAAAATACTCGGCTTTAACTAAAGATGTTGATTTTTAGTTGACTTCGTATTCTCTGTTATTGTTCGAACTTTCTTCACCACCTTGGCTCTGACTTCATACTTACTTCGTCACTGTATGTTGCACTTAGTAGTTGCCGTAGTGTTGTTTTGGTCATCTGTTGGTGTAGTTGCTTTGAGTCACTTGGTTGCTACTGTCTCGGTCTCTGTCTTTGTTTGTACATTTCGTGATCTTCATTTCAATCCGGTTGCACTTCGATCATAGCAGTCTTCATTGAGTCTGTTGTATTTCTTTGCTTGTTTTCCAGTTGCACTCCTTTGACTTCATTGCATATTTTTGCAGTTGCCACTCCCTTCACTTGTACATGTTCATTTAACTTGAATATGTTGCATTGGTCTGTGTCACTGAAGTAGTTGTCACTGTCATTTATTACATATGCCATTCACCTCAGTTGCCTGCATATGCATATTTGATTAATTGATTCTTGTTTACTTGTTAGCACTTCTAACATATACACATGTGCACTTATATGGGTCTGCATTAGACTTTGTATTTGTTCCTCACTTCGAGACAGTTTCAGTTGCAAGTGCATTTAGTTATTTGCACTTGATTTTGTTGGCTTGGTCACTGTGATGTTGCATTGCAGTTTTGCTTTGATATGTTGGTCTTCTTTATTCCAGTAGCATTGGTTCATGTTCATTTGGTATAATTTGAGGTCTGTAGTCTTTATATTGTCACTATAATGTATCTTCAACCTGATGCCACTTGCTTTGATTCAATATAATAGTTGTCACTCCTGTGTTCGACATAGTCTTTGTAGAGTAGTTTGTTTTCCAGTGTAGTCTTGTTGTTGTTGAGTTTCTTCATCCATACTTTGTGCTTTGGTATAATTGTGTGGTGGTCCAGTGTAGACTTTGTTCATTTATTGTAGTTGTTTGTCCCTGCATTTGATCCGTAGCATTCAGTTTTGATTATCAGTTGTATAGTTGTTGTCTGAGGCAGTTGATCATTAATTGCATTCATTTGTGTTCCCATTGTTCTTCACCTGACTTGCTTATTGATCATTTAGTGGTCTGCATCTGTCCATATCACTGTTGGCATTTTGTAGCTTGGTATTGTGCAGTATTGCTGTTGGATTGATGTTCTTCAGGTTATTATGGTTCAGTTGAACTCGATAGTTTTGGGTTTCATGTTGCCTTGGTATTCAATGTTGTCCAGTCTGCATTCATTGTCCTCTGTTTGCTCAGTCTGGTTACACCTCTGTTGTATTGCCTTGACCTTGTTTTGATTTGTTAGCCGTGCATTTTGTTTTGCACACACGAGTTGGCAAGGCAGTGCACACGTGTATAAAAATACGTGTGTACTGCAGCCACTCAGCATTGATTTTAAATTTATATTTCTTTGTTTTGATTGATTGATCTTTTATGCTGTATTGGCGAGGCCATACACGCGTGCGTGTACGGCAGCCAATCGAACTCTGATGGTTTTAAAGTGACAATTTCAATTGTTTTAAATTGATTTAGTCGATTTGATAAATTGTTTATTTATCTCTGTTGATGATTTAAATCTGCTGATTTATTGTTAAACACTGTTAAGTGTTATATTGACCGTTATCCGGTTTCTTTGTTTAAAGAGTCGGATAGACGGGAATTATTGTGACTGTCGTCTATTTAAATTATTACTGCCTCTATGCACTAATAAACTGGTTTGAATTAGACTGACCTGTGTATTATTTTCTTTTGAATATAATACTCGGGTCAGACCGAGTATTTTTACAGCTTGAAGATTTTCGAGCAGCGAAGTTAGAGAGAGAGTAAAGAATCATTTTTAGTTTCAGAAGAAAATTGTATTTTAAGATATTCCGCTGTATCAGTATTAAATTGTATAAACTCTGATGTATATAGAAAGATTTATAGTAATGAAATAAAGATTCATTTGTTTTAAATTCATTGTTATTATACTGTGTTTCTGTGGCTGATTCTGTTTAAACCTTATAAACTAAATAACAATTCGTCTTTTTGAACGTATTTAGTTGGTTTAATTACCGACTGGAGGCGGTCAAAAGGGGGAATGTTACAACGCTGTCTTTTCATGTATCCCTTATTAAAAAAACATCTTCCAACAGCATAAAAACTCTAAACCCTGTCTTTTCATGCATATCCCCTTATTAAAAAAACATCTTCCAGCAGCATAAAAACTCAAAACGCTGTCTTTTCATGCATACCCCCATTATTAAAAAACATCTTCCAACAGCATAAAACTCTAAACGTTGTCTTTTCATGCATACACCCCTTATTAAAAAAACATCTTCAAAAAACATAAAAACTCTAAACGTTGTCTTTTCATGCATACCCCCCTTCTAAAAAAACATCTTCCAACAGCATAAAAACTCTAAACGCTGTCTTTTCATGCATACCGCCATTTTTTTAAAAAACATCTTCCAACAACGTAAAAACTCTAAACGCTGTCTTTTCATGCATACCCCCTTATTAAAAAAAACATCTTCCAACAGCATAAAAACTCTAAACGCTGTCTTTTCATGCATACCACCTTATTAAAAAAACATCTTCCAACCGCTTAAAATCTCTGAACGTTGTCTTTTATGCATACCCCTTATTAAAAAAACATCTTTCAACATCATAAAAACTCTAAACGCTCTCTTTTCATGCATACCCCTTATAAAAAAAACAACTTCCAACAGCATAAAAACTCTAAACGCTGTCTTTTCATGCATACCCCCCTTATTAAAAAAAACATCTTCCAACCGCATAAAAACTCTAAACGCTGTCTTTTCATGCATATCCCCTTATTAAAAAAAACATCTTCCAACAGCAAAAAAACTCAAAACACTGTCTTTTCAAGAATACCCCCCTTATTAAAAAAAACATCTTCCAACAGCATAAAAACTCTAAACGCTGTCTTTTCATGCATACCCCCCTTATTAAAAAACATCTTCCAACAGCATAAAAACTCTAAACGCTGTCTTTTCATGCATACCCCCCTTATTAAAAGAAACATCTTCCAATAGCATAAAAACTCAAAACGCTGTCTTTTCATGCATACCCCCATTGTTAAAATAAACATCTTCCAACAGCATAAAAACTCTAAACGCTGTCTTTTCATTCATACTCCCCTTCTTAAAAAAACATCTTCCAACAGCATAAAAACTCAAAACGCTGTCTTTTCATGCATACCCCCATTGTTAAAAAAAACATCTTCCAACAGCATAAAAACTCTAAACGCTGTCTTTTCATGCATACACCCTTATTAAAAAAATATCTTCCAACAGCATAAAAACTCTAAACGTTGTCTTTTCCTGCATACCCCCCTCATTAAAAAAACATCTTCCAACAGCATAAAAACTTTAAACGCTGTCTTTTCATGCATACCCCTCTTATTAAAAAAACATCTTCCAACAGCATAAAAACTCTAAACGCTGTCTTTTCATGCATACCCCCCTTATTAAAAAAAAATCTTCCAACAGCATAAAATCTCTGAACGCTGTCTTTTCATGCATACCCCCCTTATTAAAAAAAACATCTTCCAACAGCATAAAAACTCTACACGCTATCTTTTCATGCATATCCCCTTATTAAAAAAAACATCTTCCAACAGCATAAAAACTCAAAACGCTGTATTTTCATGAATACCCCCCTTATTAAAAAAACATCTTCCAATAGCATAAAAACTCTAAACGCTGTCTTTTCATGCATACTCCCCTTATTAAAAAAAAACATCTTCCAACAGGATAAAAACTCTAAACGCTATCTTTTCATGTATACCCCCTTATTAAAAAAACATCTTCCAACAGCATAAAAACTCTAAACGCTATCTTTTCATGCATATCCCCTTATTAAAAAAAACATCTTCCAACAGCATAAAAAATCAAAACGATGTCTTTTCATGAATACCCCCTTATTAAAAAAAACATCTTCCAACAGCATAAAAACTCTAAACGTTGTCTTTTCATTCATACCCACCTTATTAAAAAAAATCTTCCAACAGCATAAAAACTCTAAACGCTGTCTTTTCATGCATACCCCCCTTATTAAAAAAACATCTTCCAACAGCATAAAAACTAAAAACGATGTCTTTTCATGCATACCCCCATTGTTAAAAAAAACATCTTCCAACAGCATAAAAACTCTAAACGCTGTCTTTTCATGCATACTCCCCTTCTTAAAAAAAACATCTTCCAAAAGCATAAAAACTCTAAACGCTGTCTTTTCATGCATACCCCCCTTATTAAAAAACATCTTCCAACAGCATAAAAACTCTAAACGCTGTCTTTTCATGCATATCCCCTTATTAAAAAAACATCTTCCAACATCATAAAAACTCAAGTCGCTGTCTTTTCATGCATACCCCCATTGTTAAAAAAAACATCTTCCAACAACATAAAAACTCTAAACGCTGACTTTTCATGCATACTCCCCTTCTTAAAAAAAACATCTTCCAACAGCATAAAAACTCTAAACGCTGTCTTTTCATGCATACACCCTTATTGAAAAAACATCTTCCAACAGCATAAAAACTCTAAACGCTGTCTATTCATGCATACCCCCTTATTATAAAAAACATCATGCAACAGCATAAAAACTTTAAACGCTGTCTTTTCATGCATACAAACTTTTAAAAAAAAACATCTTCTAACAGCATAAAAACTCTAAACGCTGTCTTTTCATGCATACTCCCTTATTAAAAAAAATCTTCCAACAGCATAAAAACTCTAAACGCTGTATTTTCATGCATACCCCCTTATTAAAAAAATATCTTCCAACAGTATAAAAACTCTAAACACTGTCTTTTCATGCATACCCCTCTTATTAAAAAAACATCTTCCAATAGCATAAAATCTCTGAACACTATCTTTTCATGCATACCACCCTTATTAAAAAAACATCTTCCAACAGCATAAAAACTCTAAACGCTGTCTTTTCATGCATAACACTCTTATTAAAAAAACATCTTCCAACAGCATAAAAACTCTAAACGCTGTCTTTTCATGCATACTCCCCTTATTAAAAAAAACATCTTCCAACAGCATAAAAACTCAAAACGCTGTCTTTTCATGTATCCCTTATTAAAAAAACATCTTCCAACAGCATAAAAACTCTAAACCCTGTCTTTTCATGCATATCCCCTTATTAAAAAAACATCTTCCAGCAGCATAAAAACTCAAAACGCTGTCTTTTCATGCATACTCCCATTATTAAAAAACATCTTCCAACAGCATAAAAACTCTAAACGTTGTTTTTTCATGCATACACCCCTTATTAAAAAAAACATCTTCAAAAAACATAAAAACTCTAAACACTGTCTTTTCATGCATACCCCCCTTCTAAAAAAAACATCTTCCAATAGCATAAAAACTCTAAACGCTGTCTTTTCATGCATACCTCCATTTTTTAAAAAAACATCTTCCAACAACGTAAAAACTCTAAACGCTGTCTTTTCATGCATACCCCCTTATTAAAAAAAACATCTTCCAACAGCATAAAAACTCTAAACGTTGTCTTTTCATGCATATCCCCCTAATTAAAAAAAACATCTTCCAACAGCATAAAAACTCTAAACGTTGTCTTTTCATGCATACACCCTTATTAAAAAAAACATCTTCCAACAGAATAAAAATTCTAAACGCTGTCTTTTCATGCATACCCTCTTTATTAAAAAAAACATCTTTCAAAAGCATAAAAACTCTAAACGATGTCTTTTCATGCATACCCCCCTTATAAAAAAACATCTTCCAACAGCTTAAAAACTCTAAACGCTGTCTTTTCATGCATAGCCCTTTATTAAAAAAAACCTCTTCCAACAGCATAAAAACTCTAAATGCTGTCTTTTCATGCATACCCCCCTTATTAAAAAAAACATCTTCCAATAGCATAAAAACTTTAAACGATGTCTTTTCATGCATACCCCCCTTATAAAAAAAACATCTTCCAACAGCATAAAAACTCAAAACGCTGTCTTTTCATGCATACCCCCATTGTTAAAAAAAACATCTTCCAACAGCATAAAAACTCTAAACGCTGTCTTTTCATGCATACTCCCCTTCTTAAAAAAAACATCTTCCAACATCATAAAAACTCTAAACGCTGTCTTTTCATGCATACACCCTTATTAAAAAAAATATCTTCCAACAGCATAAATACTCTAAACGATGTCTATTCATGCATACCCCCCTTATTAAAAAAAACAACATCCAACAACATAAAAACTCTTAACGTTGTCTTTTCATGCATACCCCCTTATTAAAAAAAAACATCTTCCAACAGCATAAAAACTTTAAACGTTGTCTTTTCCTACATACCCCCCTTATTAAAAAAACATCTTCCAACAACATAAAAACTCTAAACGCTGTATTTTCATGCATACCCCACTTATTAAAAAAACATCTTCCAACAGTATAAAAACTCTAAACGTTGTCTTTTCATGCATACCCCCTTATTAAAAAAAACATCTTCCAACAGCATAAAATCTCTTAACGCTGTCTTTTCATGCATACCCCCCTTATTAAAAAAAACATCTTCAAAAAACATAAAAACTCTAAACGCTGTCTTTTCATGCATACCCCCCTTCTAAAAAAAACATCTTCCAACAGCATAAAAACTTTAAACGCTGTCTTTTCATGCATACCCCCATTTTTTAAAAAAACATCTTCCAACAACGTAAAAACTCTAAACGCTGTCTTTTCATGCATACCCCGTTATTAAAAAAAACATCTTCCAACAGCATAAAAACTCTAAACGCTGTCTTTTCATGCATACCCCCTTATTAAAAAAAACATCTTCCAACCGCTTAAAATCTCTGAACGCTGTCTTTTATGCATACCCCTTATTAAAAAAAACATCTTTCAACATCATAAAAACTCTAAACGCTCTCTTTTCATGCATACCCCTTATAAAAAAAACAACTTCCAACAGCATAAAAACTCTAAACGCTGTCTTTTCATGCATACCCCCCTTATTAAAAAAAACATCTTCCAACCGCATAAAAACTCTAAACGCTGTCTTTTCATGCATATCCCCTTATTAAAAAAAACATCTTCCAACAGCATAAAAACTCAAAACGCTGTCTTTTCAAGAATACCCCCCTTATTAAAAAAAACATCTTCCAACAGCATAAAAACTCTAAACGCTGTCTTTTCATGCATACCCCCCTTATTAAAAAACTTCTTCCAACAGCATAAAAACTCTAAACGCTGTCTTTTCATGCATACCCCCCTTATTAAAAGAAACATCTTCCAACAGCATAAAAACTCAAAACGCTGTCTTTTCATGCATACCCCCATTGTTAAAAAAACATCTTCCAACAGCATAAAAACTCTAAACGCTGTCTTTTCATTCATACTCCCCTTCTTAAAAAAAACATCTTCCAACAGCATAAAAACTTAAAACGCTGTCTTTTCATGCATACCCCCATTGTTAAAAAAAACATCTTCCAACAGCATAAAAACTCTAAACGCTGTCTTTTCATGCATACACCCTTTATTAGAAAACATCTTCCAACAGCATAAAAACTCTAAACGCTGTCTTTTCATGCATACCCCCCTTATTAAAAAAAACATCTTCCAACCGCATAAAAACTCAAAACGCTGTCTTTTCATGCATACCCCCCTTCTTAAAAAAAACATCTTCCAACAGCATAAAAACTCTAAACGCTGTCTTTTCATGCATACTCCCATTTTTTAAAAAAACATCTTCCAACAACGTAAAAACTCTAAACGCTGTCTTTTCATGCATACCCCCTTATTAAAAAAAAACATCTTCCAACAGCATAAAAACTCTAAACGCTGTCTTTTCATGCATACTCCCCTTATTAAAAAAAAACATCTTCCAACAGGATAAAAACTCTAAACGCTATCTTTTCATGTATACCCCCCTTATTAAAAAAACATCTTCCAACAGCATAAAAACTCTAAACGCTATCTTTTCATGCATATCCCCTTATTAAAAAAAACATCTTCCAACAGCATAAAAAATCAAAACGCTGTCTTTTCATGAATACCCCCTTATTAAAAAAAACATCTTCCAACAGCATAAAAACTCTAAACGCTGTCTTTTCATGCATACCCACCTTATTAAAAAACTTCTTCCAACAGCATAAAAACTAAAAACGATGTCTTTTCATGCATACCCCCATTGTTAAAAAAAACATCTTCCAACAGCATAAAAACTCTAAACGCTGTCTTTTCATGCATACTCCCCTTCTTAAAAAAAACATCTTCCAAAAGCATAAAAACTCTAAACGCTGTCTTTTCATGCATACCCCCCTTATTAAAAAACATCTTCCAACAGCATAAAAACTCTAAACGCTGTCTTTTCATGCATATCCCCTTATTAAAAAAAACATCTTCCAACATCATAAAAACTCAAGTCGCTGTCTTTTCATGCATACCCCCATTGTTAAAAAAACATCTTCCAACAACATAAAAACTCTAAACGCTGTCTTTTCATGCATACTCCCCTTCTTAAAAAAAACATCTTCCAATAGCATAAAAACTCTAAACGCCGTCTTTTCATGCATACACCCTTATTGAAAAAACATCTTCCAACAGCATAAAAACTCTAAACGCTGTCTATTCATGCATACCCCCTTATTATAAAAAACATCATGCAACAGCATAAAAACTTTAAACGCTGTCTTTTCATGCATACCCCCTTTTTTAAAAAAACATCTTCTAACAGCATAAAAACTCTAAACGTTGCCTTTTCATGCATACTCCCTGATTAAAAAAAATCTTCCAACAGCATAAAAACTCTAAACGCTGTATTTTCATGCATACCCCCCTTATTAAAAAAATATCTTCCAACAGTATAAAAACTCTAAACACTGTCTTTTCATGCATACCCCCCTTATTAAAAAAAACATCTTCCAACAGTATAAAATCTCTGAACACTATCTTTTCATGCATACCACCCTTATTAAAAAAACATCTTCCAACAGCATAAAAACTCTAAACGTTGTCTTTTCATGCATAACACTCTTATTAAAAAAAACATCTTCCAACAGCATAAAAACTCTAAACGCTGTCTTTTCATGCATACTCCCCTTATTAAAAAAAACATCTTCCAACAGCATAAAAACTCAAAACGCTGTCTTTTCATGTATCCCTTATTAAAATAACATCTTCCAACAGCATAAAAACTCTAAACCCTGTCTTTTCATGCATATCCCCTTATTAAAAAAACATCTTCCAGCAGCATAAAAACTCAAAACGCTGTCTTTTCATACATACCCCCATTATTAAAAAACATCTTCCGACAGCATAAAACCTCTAAACGTTGTCTTTTCATGCATACACCCCTTATTAAAAAAACATCTTCAAAAAACATAAAAACTCTAAACGCTGTCTTTTCATGCATACCCCCCTTCTAAAAAAAACATTTTCCAACAGCATAAAAACTCTAAACGCTGTCTTTTCATGCATACCCCCATTTTTTAAAAAAACATCTTCCAACAACGTAAAAACTCTAAACGCTGTCTTTTCATGCATACCCCCTTATTAAAAAAAACATCTTCCAACAGCATAAAAACTCTAAACGTTGTCTTTTCATGCATACCCCCCTAATTAAAAAAAACATCTTCCAACAGCATAAAAACTCTAAACGCTGTCTTTTCATGCATACACCCTTATTAAAAAAAACATCTTCCAACAGCATAAAAATTCTAAACGCTGTCTTTTCATGCATACCCTCTTTATTAAAAAAACATCTTTCAACAGCATAAAAACTCTAAACGATGTCTTTTCATGCATACCCCCCTTATAAAAAAACATCTTCCAACAGCTTAAAAACTCTAAACGCCGTCTTTTCATGCATAGCCCCTTATTAAAAAAAACATCTTCCAACAGCATAAAAACTCTAAATGCTGTCTTTTCATGCATACCCCCCTTATTAAAAAAAACATCTTCCAATAGCATAAAAACTTTAAACGATGTCTTTTCATGCATACCCCCCTTATAAAAAAAACATCTTCCAACAGCATAAAAACTCAAAACGCTGTCTTTTCATGCATACCCCCATTGTTAAAAAAAACATCTTCCAACAGCATAAAAACTCTAAACGCTGTCTTTTCATGCATACTCCCCTTCTTAAAAAAAACATCTTCCAACAGCATAAAAACTCTAAACGCTGTCTTTTCATGCATACACCCTTATTAAAAAAAATATCTTCCAACAACATAAAAAATCTAAACGATGTCTATTCATGCATACCCCCCTTATTAAAAAAACATCATCCAACAGCATAAAAACTCTTAACGCTGTCTTTTCATTCATACCCCCTTATTAAAAAAAACATCTTCCAACAGCATAAAAACTCTAAACGTTGTCTTTTCCTACATACCCCCCTTATTAAAAAAACATCTTCCAACAACATAAAAACTCTAAACGTTGTATTTTCATGCATACCCCACTTATTAAAAAAACATCTTCCAACAGTATAAAAACTCTAAACGTTGTCTTTTCATGCATACCCCCTAATTAAAAAAAACATCTTCCAACAGCATAAAATCTCTTAACGCTGTCTTTTTATAACGACCCAGAATTTTGAACAAATTTAATTGAAAATATTTAATTTATTTTAAATATTTGAACGATGATTTAATTTGAATCTCCGATATAACTCTGAATTTGGCGATTAAATTATAAAATTTAATCTATGGAATGCTGAATAAAAATTTGAATCTTCAATTTTAAGTTGAAGAAAAATATTTCTAAAGCTTTTAAAATTCGTATTGATAATACCGAAGCTAATCGAACTGTCAGGATTGAATTTGAAACTGTTCTGTTCAGTTTTG
Source organism: Allium fistulosum (assembly GCA_030737815.1). Classification (NCBI taxonomy): domain Eukaryota; kingdom Viridiplantae; phylum Streptophyta; class Magnoliopsida; order Asparagales; family Amaryllidaceae; genus Allium; species Allium fistulosum. The sequence continues at coordinate 6,717,247 of JASFAW010000018.1, forward strand.
AATTTAATTGTTCGAATCGATATTTAAAATAGTCAATTTTCAGACAGTCTCGGAATTCGACGAAACCAGTTCCATTGGGTCCGTAACGTTGAATTATTGTCAGATTTCATGTTTCATATTTTTTGAAGTTAATCTGTGAGCACACGACGTGTAAACGCATCGAAATTTATTCGAATTCGAATTTAAATTTAAATTTAAATTTGTCACTCATCACCACGTTTTCTTCCCTTAAAACACGCCCCGTTGTTCACGCTGAAGACCACGAAATTATCGTGCAACCCATCCCCTCTCTTTTTAAATGTCCCGTTCATCATTATCTCATTCAAGTTCAAATCGAAAGAAAATAATGGCAGAAGAATTTTCGTTCCTTCATCCCTTCTTCCTCAATCCCTTTTCATCATTCAAAATCAAAATGAAAACTAAGAAATGGCCAAAGCCTTCCACTCACAGGAAGAAAAAAATATGATAATCGCGAGTTCGAAATCAAAGACGAACTCGAGAAAGAATTCATCGAATCTCTCGGCAAGGCTCGCGTGAACTTTGGGGATTCGCGGTAGTGATATTCGAGCGGCAACACGAGTTAGGCGCGAGCGACAGTGTCGCGAATCGAGGTGGCTTCTTCATCGGCGGCGTGCTCGAGTTCGACTTGGAGGCGCGCGCGTTGACGTAGGCTCGAAATCAAGCAATCGATCGCGGCATCACGATGGCGTTCTGGTGAGGGTCGATGGTCGCGAAAATCAAAGGGGGATGCAGGCAAGAGACTGCGATCGAGTTCGAGTCTGGGTAGTTCGATCTGGAGCAGCGGCAGTGGGCGCGACGTGGCGATGGCGATTCGTTGGTTATTGTTCGGCGTGATGGGGATGCTGGATATCGCCTGGGGCTCGCAGATGATCTCGCGTGAACAAGGCAGTAAGGTACTCTTTGTTCGAAATTCAAAATAAAAATTTAGATTGAACAGAAAAGTGAAATATAGGAAACTGATTAATAGATTAGTTCAAATTTTAGTGTTAATTAATAAAATCTTTTAAAGGAAAATAATTATAGTACAAATTTACAGTAAAGTATGCAAACTCATATTTTGATCAAAACAAAAATATATATGTATGTGAACAAGATTGTGAAAATAGCAGTTTAAATGTTTTGAGTTAAATATATATATATATATATATATATATATATATATATATATTTGTATAAGTATAGATAGGCAAATAGTAATAATAAATATACTAGCTTATTTTTAAATAATGGATTTGATAAATAAAGTGTTAAGTCAACTTATTAAATCTTATGTTAGTCACTAAGACTAATTTGGGAAAAAAGTAATTAGTTTAAAATTAAATTTCTTTGATCAAAATTAAATCACTAGTCTAAAATAAAATCATTGTATAATTGAAAGTCAGAAATTGATTTGTTCGACTTAAAATTCGAATATTAATGAATTGTATAAATTTATTTATACAAGGTTAAATCAAGAAAACAATTGGATGGAAATGGATGGCAAAATAATAGCTAAGGTGAGATCTTCTCACTCAGATTTAATTTTGAATTGCAGTTATTGATTTGTTTGGATGTGATATTAGATATAGTAGGATATATCTATATATATATAGCGATATATACATATTGGCATATGTATATATTGGATTGATGATTTCCCGCCTCGTATAGCGGATGAGACGCTATTGCGCCGTTAGTAAGCGGATTTTTATAAAACCCATATACCGCGATAATTCCGTACTGGAGCGGAATTGGTATTGTGCTAACGTCTGTGGATGCAGGGAAACAGGTTGGAGGGATCCAACTGGACCCCTCACATTTATTTAATTCATTTCTATTGTGATATGAATCTGTGAATGATTATAGTGATGCTATTAATCATATTGATATCTGGAAATTGTTTGAAAGCTAAAATTTAGCTGAATGGATGTTTGACATCATTGGATCCAAAGATAAACGAAATTGAATTTTTGAAATTCAAGTAGAGAATTTCTAAGTGAATCAATTTTTGAAATTTAAGAAATTTTGAAGAAAGGAATTTTTAAAGTATAAAAAGTAAATTTTTATAATCGTATTGAATAAATTCCAGAATCAAGTGAAAATGTTAAATAAATGAATTTCGTATAATAGTGACTTTTAAATTGAAGAATTTAATTAAAAATTGGATTTCTAAATAGTTTGGAAAAAAATAAAGGAATTTATTTTCTTTAAAAGGAATTTATTTAAAAAGAAATAAGTGGGAAGTCCAATTAGAAATTTAACTGGCAAATTGAAACGAATTTGGAAAATCGATATGAAATTTATAGATATATAAATTGTAAAGTTAAAAAGAATGAAATTTATAGATTTATAAATGGTGAAGTTAAAATGAATGAAATTGTAGAATGGAGGATTTATAAGAAATTAACTTATAAAACTGGATTTTTGCCTTTGATGGGAGTATTGATCGAACTTGTTAATAAAGGGGATTTATAAATCAAAGTTATTGTGAAATATAAGGTTGAATTTATAAACGTTTTTTTATAAATCTGAAATCACTTATTTTAATAAGTGTATTATAGAAATTAATAAAAGGAGATTTATAAACCGAAGTTGTTATAAAACAGAAATGGAATTTATAAGCGTTGTTTTATAAATTCGAAATAAATTGAATTTGATGAATTAAATAGTGAAATGTGATTAGTGAAGTATATTCACGATTTTGGACGGTGAATATATTGTTAAGTAAAATGGATATTGTTTGGGAAAGCGACATTATAAATGAAGTTGATTGTTTTTAACGATGTTTTAAAATGTATTATGAATCGAAAGCATAGATTTCAACATACTTGTTGAAATAGACGTTTTTGAGAAATTTAAGGAAATGGTGGACTATAACACTGTTGTTATAGTAAATGGTTTTCGAAAGGAAATGTTTTTATGTAGTATTGGGATTTATAAATATCTATCTTAATTTTCAAATCCCTATACTAGTGGCTTTGAGTCGTCGTAACAATGTTTTACGTAACATTCGTTTTGACTCAAACAAATGTCGTCAAAGTAAATGATTTCCTTAAAAGAATGAAATATATACTTAATATTGATTTAAGTATATCGAATATTTTCAAATGTTGAAAATAAATAGATTTGTGAATTACTTATAATTAAATAAGTATGGAAATGCTTTTCCAATATGAAATGAACGTTTTGAGAATTTATCTTTGTAAAGATAAATTGAATTTGAATATTGAAAACGATTTGAAAATCGTATATCAGAAGATATTTTGAAATATAAATTCAATAGGGAATTTATAAAAGAAAGGGAAGTTGTTTAAAAATAAATATCGATTTATTTTAGAAGTGTGGAAATTTTATATCTAGTAAAGATATTTTTGAAGATGAAATAATTTGGAAAATTATTTGGAATCTGATGTTGTTCTTTTGTTTTCTTCTTTCTCTTTTCTTCTATCTTTTCTTCTACCTCTTCTTTTAACACCCTAATGGTTCGGTTTTTCGTTCACCTTGAGTAAATAGATGGAGATTAGTGTCTATTCAAGGGGTACGGAAAAGCGGGTCTTTACATTTGGTATCAGAGCATATGGTTAAGCGACAACCCTGCTCTGTTGGGTATTACTCATTAGAGATAGAGTCAGCAGTACTCTAGAATGAGTTGAGTGTAATAATAGATATGAGCGCGTATTTGTTAGTTAATATAAAATTGTTTTGTATTGTGATGATTGGTTTATTGAGTGGTATATGAACCTTCGTCGGCACAGTCTTGCAAAACTGTATCGAAGGGGTTTCTAAACACTTGAATAGAACAGCTCGGCACAGTATTGTTTTAAAGTTGGGTGAATGAAATAATTTTACCCAAAACTATTTTTGTATAGAAAAGAAATGATTTTCTATGAATTACTATAGTATATGGTTGCATGGATGTTAGGAAGTAATAATAGTAAATGTTATCATTACTATTGAAACTGAATAAGAAATTGAAATCGTAACTCCAAAGTTAAGAAATAAATCCGTATACAAATGAAATTTGAGAATATAAATTATAATTGTGACTTATAATTTAAAACGGAATTCCAGAGAAGTTGTTGGAAATGTTTTGAGATGAATATGAAAATTTTGGAGATTTGGAAAATTTAAATCTTTTGGGTTTGAAAATGATTTTTCAAAGGATTTGATATTGTGGAAAATTGTTTTGGAGGGAATGAAAAGCCCTAAACTCTTTTCGGTCGCTGGAAAATAACTTCGATGATGACCGCGGCATCATTGGTGTTCATTTTCGGGTTTCCAAAAGAGGAATTGCTGCCAAATTGTTTTAAATGGAAGTGTTTGGAAAATTTGGATTTTGTTTTGGAAATTAAAAGGGTAATTTGAATTGTTTTCAAATGGTTTTGAAAAAGTTGAAACGACTCTGGAAATCCTATTTAAAATACTTACGAAATATTAATGAGTTGATAACTTATAGAATATTGAAATTTGATTAGAATGAAATACAAATTGAAAAACGAATGAATTAGTGAATGAATGAATGAATTGCGATTGCAAGTGCCAGAAAATGAAATTGAATGTTAAAATTCATTTTGAATTTGAAAGTAAATAGAACTGGAATTGAATTTGATAAATGAAGTATTAAACTGAAAGTTAGTAAGTGAAGCTAATTGATTATTGACCAAATGAATAAGGTTTGAACGAATTAAATTCAATGATTATAAATGAAGATAAATTGAATTCCAATAGAATTGAAAATGTGAATTATAAGTTCAAATGAATGTGAAATGAAAAATTTAACGAAATTGAATATGTAACTTCAATAGTAAATTTAAAGAGGATATAAGAAGTATATATTGAAAAATTGTAATCGAATTTGCAAAATGATTTGAATGCTGTAACTAGATATAATGGCTAGTAGGATATACAGGTGTATAAAGGGATTGGAAAATTTATTTCACAGATAATTCGAATTGCTCGAAAAAGGTATGTATTTGAGTTTTAATATGAGTTTTTGATGATTTCTCTCTAGCCGCTTGGCTTTTTCTTTTTCTTTTTGAAATCTGAGAGTCCGTAGGGACGTTTTGTAGTCGTACCGTATTAGCCGCGCAAAGGAGACGCTGGCAAAATTTTTCGGAAATTTAGGGCGTTAGAAAATTTTTGAGAAATTTTGAAAGTTAAAATTTGAATTTGAATTTAAATTTTGAATTTTGAAGTAAACAATGATGTTTGAAAACTATAGAAGGTTTAGAAATTTAGTTGAATGATAACGAATCTCCAATGGAAGATTTGTTTTGAAAATTGATAAAACTATTTGGATTGTGAAAAATAGTAGACGAGTTAAGGACCTTTCTTTCCAACTTGTAATTTCGAGGACGAAATTCTTTTAAGGGGGGAAGTTTGTAACGACCCAGAATTTTGAACAAATTTAATTGAAAATATTTAATTTATTTTAAATATTTGAACGATGATTTAATTTGAATCTCCGATATAACTCTGAATTTGGCGATTAAATTATAAAATTTAATCTATGGAATGCTGAATAAAAATTTGAATCTTCAATTTTAAGTTGAAGTAAAATATTTCGAAAGCTTTTAAAATTCGTATTGATAATACCGAAGCTAATCGAACTGTCAGGATTGAATTTGAAACTGTTCTGTTCAGTTTTGAATTTAATTGTTCGAATCGATATTTAAAATAGTCAATTTTCAGACAGTCTCGGAATTCGACGAAACCAGTTCCATTGGGTCCGTAACGTTGAATTATTGTCAGATTTCAAGTTTCGTATTTTTTGAAGTTAATCTGTGAGCACACAACGTGTAAACGCATCGAAATTTATTCGAATTCGAATTTAAATTTGTCACTCATCACCACGTTTTCTTCCCTTAAAACACGCCCCGTTGTTCACGCTGAAGACCACGAAATTATCGTGCAACCCATCCCCTCTCTTTTTAAATGTCTCGTTCATCATTATCTCGTTCAAGTTCAAATCGAAAGAAAATAATGGCAGAAGAATTTTCGTTCCTTCATCCCTTCTTCCTCAATCCCTTTTCATCATTCAAAATCAAAATGAAAACTAAGAAATGGCCGAAGCCTTCCACTCACAGGAAAAAAAAATATGATAATCGCGAGTTCGAAATCAAAGACGAACTCGAGAAAGAATTCATCGAATCTCTCGGCAAGGCTCGCGTGAACTTTGGGGATTCGCGGTAGTGATATTCGAGCGGCAACACGAGTTAGGCGCGAGCGACAGTGTCGCGAATCGAGGTGGCTTCTTCATCGGCGGCGTGCTCGAGTTCGACTTGGAGGCGCGCGCGTTGACGTAGGCTCGAAATCAAGCAATCGATCGCGGCATCACGATGGCGTTCTGGTGAGGGTCGATGGTCGCGAAAATCAAAGGGGGATGCAGGCAAGAGACTGCGATCGAGTTCGAGTCTGGGTAGTTCGATCTGGAGCAGCGACAGTGGGCGCGACGTGGCGATGGCGATTCGTTGGTTATTGTTCGGCGTGATGGGGATGCTGGATATCGCCTGGGGCTCGCAGATGATCTCGCGTGAACAAGGCAGTAAGGTACTCTTTGTTCGAAATTCAAAATAAAAATTTAGATTGAACAGAAAAGTGAAATATAGGAAACTGATTAATAGATTAGTTCAAATTTTAGTGTTAATTAATAAAATCTTTTAAAGGAAAATAATTATAGTACAAATTTACAGTAAAGTATGCAAACTCATATTTTGATCAAAACAAAAATATATATGTATGTGAACAAGATTGTGAAAATAGCAGTTTAAATGTTTTGAGTTAAAAATATATATATATATATATATATATATATTTGTATAAGTATAGATAGGCAAATAGTAATAATAAATATACTAGCTTATTTTTAAATAATGGATTTGATAAATAAAGTGTTAAGTCAACTTATTAAATCTTATGTTAGTCACTAAGACTAATTTGGGAAAAAAGTAATTAGTTTAAAATTAAATTTCTTTGATCAAAATTAAATCACTAGTCTAAAATAAAATCATTGTATAATTGAAAGTCAGAAATTGATTTGTTCGACTTAAAATTCGAATATTAATGAATTGTATAAATTTATTTATACAAGGTTAAATCAAGAAAACAATTGGATGGAAATGGATGGCAAAATAATAGCTAAGGTGAGATCTTCTCACTCAGATTTAATTTTGAATTGCAGTTATTGATTTGTTTGATTTGTTTGGATGTGATATTAGATATAGTAGGATATATCTATATATATATAGCGATATATACATATTGGCATATGTATATATTGGATTGATGATTTCCCGCCTCGTATAGCGGATGAGACCCTATTGCGCCGTTAGTAAGCGGATTTTTATAAAACCCATATACCGCGATAATTCCGTACTGGAGCGGAATTGGTATTGTGCTAACGTCTGTGGATGCAGGGAAACAGGTTGGAGGGATCCAACTGGACCCCTCACATTTATTTAATTCATTTCTATTGTGATATGAATCTGTGAATGATTATAGTGATGCTATTAATCATATTGATATCTGGAAATTGTTTGAAAGCTAAAATTTAGCTGAATGGATGTTTGACATCATTGGATTCCAAAGATAAACGAAATTGAATTTTTGAAATTCAAGTAGAGAATTTCTAAGTGAATCAATTTTTGAAATTTAAGAAATTTTGAAGAAAGGAATTTTTAAAGTATAAAAAGTAAATTTTTATAATCGTATTGAATAAATTCCAGAATCAAGTGAAAATGTTAAATAAATGAATTTCGTATAATAGTGATTTTTAAATTGAAGAATTTAATTAAAAATTGGATTTCTAAATAGTTTGGAAAAAAATAAAGGAATTTATTTTCTTTAAAAGGAATTTATTTAAAAAGAAATAAGTGGGAAGTCCAATTAGAAATTTAACTGGCAAATTGAAACGAATTTGGAAAATCGATATGAAATTTATAGATGTATAAATTGTAAAGTTAAAAAGAATGAAATTTATAGATTTATAAATGGTGAAGTTAAAATGAATGAAATTGTAGAATGGAGGATTTATAAGAAATTAACTTATAAAACTGGATTTTTGCCTTTGATGGGAGTATTGATCGAACTTGTTAATAAAGGGGATTTATAAATCAAAGTTATTGTGAAATATAAGGTTGAATTTATAAACGTTGTTTTATAAATCTGAAATCACTTATTTTAATAAGTGTATTATAGAAATTAATAAAAGGAGATTTATAAACCGAAGTTGTTATAAAACAGAAATGGAATTTATAAGCGTTGTTTTATAAATTCGAAATAAATTGAATTTGATGAATTAAATAGTGAAATGTGATTAGTGAAGTATATTCACGATTTTGGACGGTGAATATATTGTTAAGTAAAATGGATATTGTTTGGGAAAGCGACATTATAAATGAAGTTGATTGTTTTTAACGATGTTTTAAAATGTATTATGAATCGAAAGCATAGATTTCAACATACTTGTTGAAATAGACGTTTTCGAGAAATTTAAGGAAATGGTGGACTATAACACTGTTGTTATAGTAAATGGTTTCCGAAAGGAAATGTTTTTATGTAGTATTGGGATTTATAAATATCTATCTTAATTTTCAAATCCCTATACTAGTGGCTTTGAGTCGTCGTAACAATGTTTTACGTAACATTCGTTTTGACTCAAACAAATGTCGTCAAAGTAAATGATTTCCTTAAAAGAATGAAATATATACTTAATATTGATTTAAGTATATCGAATATTTTCAAATGTTGAAAATAAATAGATTTGTGAATTACTTATAATTAAATAAGTATGGAAATGCTTTTCCAATATGAAATGAACGTTTTGAGAATTTATCTTTGTAAAGATAAATTGAATTTGAATATTGAAAACGATTTGAAAATCATATATCAGAAGATATTTTGAAATATAAATTCAATAGGGAATTTATAAAAGAAAGGGAAGTTGTTTAAAAATAAATATCGATTTATTTTAGAAGTGTGGAAATTTTATATCTAGTAAAGATATTTTTGAAGATGAAATAATTTGGAAAATTATTTGGAATCTGATGTTGTTGCGCATCTTTATTGATAGTTAAATAACCGACTATCAATATTTACCCCTGAATGGATATTTGTTGTGATTGGATGAATTTGAATGCCACACTTATTTTTGAATAATCGCTCACTATTCGGGTTAGCCGGGAAAGGACCATGGGGTCGTATAACCCATTCCGAATATGTGATACGTCGTTATGAATCGCATTTGAAGACCGGTGTTGAAGACCGGATATTTTTGAAAATGGAAGGATTACCGTCGAGTTACTCTACATCGACTGATCTTCGATTTATAGATTTTATCACCCTTAGTGACGGGAAGTCCGGACGTGATTAGAAATTTATCCGGATATGCAAGGGCTTCGTGAGAAGTGCCTTCGGTTCTGTTCGATCCCGGAACAGACTTGTATGGATTGTGTGTCTGACATTACACTTTGAGATATAAAGCTGATTTCTTTCAAATACATATCTGTTGGTGGCGGAGAATTTATTCTCTTAGCTTAACACCCTTCTCTGAGACGTACGAGCTCAGAGGTTATGTAGTTGAAATTTATCAGCGATATATCCCAATTTGGTAACGTGGCATACTGAGTGTTGCTGTGAAATGATCAGTGTTTGATCATTTGCGATATGATCATTTGTTTGATCTTATATCTTTGTGATCATAGGTTGATCATTTTGTTTGACCCGAAGCAGGGCTTTGTAGAAAGCGTAGCTTTGTGGACGAGACTTCGTCGAGCCTCACACCCCGGAAATGGTCGAAACAGGAATGTTGCGGCAAGGTTATGAGGGTCGCGCCCTTTAGGGTATGTCATTTCCTTCTGGAAAGGGGTGGTATCATGGTATGGAGCCCAAATACTTACTCATGTGGATACACTTTCTTTATGATGTGTGATGTTGGATATCGAGCGCTCGGATAAAGGTCCCATAGGACTGGGTGATGACATATTCGTGAGTTACCTGTTACAGGGGTAACCCGGCCTTGTTTGGCAGAGAGCAGTTTGTCTCTCGGGACGTCCAGCCAGAGGCGATCCTATTCGGCAGGAGGAAAGGAAGTTCCTTAGCCTGACCATTTGTTGGAAATCCATTTCCCAAATACGAAATTTGTACGGTTTTAGTTGTAGAACCTGCTATCTAATATAGCAGCTATAGTAGGCATAGTATAATGGTACCTATGCTGGCTAAGATTAATATTATACTTTCGAAATGTTTTCCACTATGCACTAATAATAATATCAAAAAGAATTTGATTTTTGCGTAGTAAGCATCTTTGACTATCATAAGAAGAAATCTCCTCCAAGTCTGCGTTTGCATTGTGTGTGTGGTGGGAGGTCTTATGGTAGTTTCATTTTCCAAAAGCATTGCGAATTGACATTAAAAGTTTCCCTGTTGTTTATTTTAAAGAATAACTGTTTTTCGATCTCACACCAGTCACCATGACTAACTCGGAGTTTATTGTTCCCTTCTAAACTCTGGGTGCCCACCAATTTCCACACGGGCAGTCTAGAGTTAGATTATCAGGATATTCTGGATATTCTGGAGCTTTGGAGATAAGCTGGAGGATGAGACGTGGTATTTGTATCTGATATATTTATTCCGCTGTGTATTCTGTATGAGGACAAGTTATATAACTGTCCATTGTTGTATATTGACTCTGATGATTGATGTATGTATAAACTGATATAGTTCTTTGTTTTAAAAGACTAGTAATTATCTATTGTATATTATTCCGCTGCGATATGTGAGATTCTGATATTGTTTCTGTTTCTGATGTTGTTCTTTTGTTTTCTTCTTTCTCTTTTCTTCTATCTTTTCTTCTACCTCTTCTTTTAAAACCCTAATGGTTCGGTTTTTCGTTCACCTTGAGTAAATAGATGGAGATTAGTGTCTATTCAAGGGGTACGGAAAAGCGGGTCTTTACACTTTTCATGCATACCCCCCTTATTAAAAAAAACATCTTCCAACAGTAGAAAAACTCTAAACGCTGTCTTTTCATGCATACCACTCTTATTAAAAAAACATCATCCAACAGCATAAAAACTCTAAACGTTGTGTTTTCATGCATACCCCCTTATTAAAAAAAACATCTTCCAACTGCATAAAAACTCTAAACGCTGTCTTTTCATGCGTACCCCCCTTATTAAAAAAAACATCGTCCAACAGCATAAAACTCTAAACGCTGTCTTTTCATGCATACCCCCTTATTAAAAAAAAAACATCTTCCAACAGAATAAAAACTCTAAACGCTGTCTTTTCATGCATACCCCCCTTATTAAAAAAACATCTTCCAACAGCATAAATACTCTAAACGCTGTCTTTTCATGCATACCCCCCTTATTAAAAAACATCTTCCAACAACATAAAAACTCTAAACGCTGTCTTTTCATGCATACCCCCCTTATTCAAAAAGAACATCTTCCAACAGCATAAAAACTCAAAACGCTGTCTTTTCATGCATACCCCCCTTTTTAAAAAAACATCTTCCAACAGCATAAAAACTCTAAACGCTGTCTTTTCATGCATACTCCCCTTCTTAAAAAAAACATCTTCCAACGGCATAAAAACTCTAAACGCTGTCTTTTCAAGCATACATCCTTATTAAAAAAAAACATCTTCCAACAGCATAAAATCTCTAAACGCTGTCTATTCATGCATACCCCCCTTATTAAAAAAAACATCATCCAACAGCATAAAAACTCTTAACGCTGTCTTTTCATGCATACCCCCTTATTAAAAAAACAACTTCCAACAGCATAAAAACTCTAAATGTTGTCTTTTCATGCATACCCCCCTTATTAAAAAAACATCTTCCAACTGCATAAAAACTCTAAACGCTGTATTTTCATGCATACCCCCTTATTAAAAAAACATCTTCTGTGACGACCCGGAATTTTTGTATATTTGAAATGTGAATATTTAATTTATTTTAAATATCCGAAGGTTAAATTTTAACTTTAATTTCAAATATACAGTATTTCTTTGGATAATTAATTATTAAATTTAATTATCGGGATTGGGTAAAATATTGAATCTTGATTTTAAAGCCTGTTAAAAATAGTTCAAAGGTTCAGAAAATTTATATTGTTAATACTGAAGATGATAGAACTTTTAAAATGGAATTTTAAAGAGTTTTGTTAAGTTTTAAAAATATATCGTTGAAATTAAATTTAAAAATAGCCGTCCGAGGCACAGTCTCGGAATTCAGCGAAACCAGTTCCATTGGATCCGTAATATTGTATTATTATTGGATTTCAATTTTCATAGTATTTGGAGTTGTCGTGTGATCGTACGGAATGTAAACGCGCTGAAATTTAATCGGAAATTTAATATTTTAACTGGTCGATATATCTCCCATCAGTGTTTTTTTTGCTTTCATTTCTCAACACCTGTAACAAGCCTATGCAGACACGCAAGGCAGTTCAAAACACGTGTTCTCCCTGGGTTAACACGCATCCTCTAAAAAAAAATCACTTCTTTCTCGTTCTAGTTAATACCGAGACAATCTTGTTTTCTATCTCCATGTTTCGATGCTTAATCCCAAAAGAAAAAAAAAAATCTTCCTCAAAAAAATAATAATAATGGCCGAGCTTTAGTCTCGTAAATTCATTCAGAAATTGAGATCACGTCCCAATTTAAATGGCCAAACTTTCCATTTCCCCTTCTCTTCTCATTTCGATCGAAACAAACTTCAATGCCTAAGTCGAACGATCGAGATTCGTGGACTCGATTTGGGAAGGTAGCGACAATTCGAGATCGGCTCAAGCTCGAATCGCCTGCGTGCGATGGCGAAGCATTGGGAGGGGGGCGCTCGAGCTGTCGAGGCGGTGCCGCGGTATGTCACATGCATAGGGGAGGTCGCGATTCTCAGCAATGCCGAGCTAGAAGGGGGAACGAGCGACAGTGGGGTTCGGCGAGACGCGAATCACGTTCGTGCCAGCTAGGGTTAGGGGAAATCGTTTTGGCGGTACTCTAGGCGAGGTCGAAGTCACGTGGATGGACGAAGTCATCGAGCAGCTCAAGCTGGGTTCGATTCCGATGGGTGTCGCGAGCTCGCAGCAGGGGAATCGAAGAGGTCGCGTTGGTGTTGAACTGGGGACGCTCGAGTTTTTGGGCAAGGCGGATTCGATTCCAGTGAGGTATTCCATACTTTCATTTTAATTAAATATATAAGTGATTGTCTGCATTTGTAAGAAAAAAATAATATATATAAATAATGCATTCAAATTTACAGTTAAGGCAGACAATAGCTATGTTTAATCAAGTAAATATATTTATACACATATGTACATTTTGAATTCACTTGGTTATTTTCAGTAGTGTGTACGGAAGATTACCGAATTGATTATTTTTGTAACTCCAAATTAATTTATTTTATTTTAGGAGAAATTGGTTTAAATAAACTAGGTTACTTTTCGGAAGTTAGCTTTAAAATTTTAATAGGTTGTTAAATAAAATCTATGGGAATTAATTATCCAATTTAATTACATATTAATAAATTCCGTAATATTTCTACAAGGTCTAAAATCCTGAAGGAAATAAGCTGGGTTGGATCGATTTGCAAATAAAAGGAAAGGTGAGTTAATCTCACTCAGTTAAATCATGATTTAAATTTAATTGGTTAAATTTAAATATTTATTGAATGATTGTTTGGATTGATTTGATGTGATAGTATATATTGTAGTATATATAGAAATATATACATATTGGCATATGTATATATTGGAGTTGATATTCCCGCATTTTATAGCGGATGAGACCCTATGCGCCGCATAATAGCGGATGATATTTTATAAACCCATATACCGCGATATTCCACCTCGAAGTGGAATTGGTATTGTGCTAACGTCTGTGGATGCAGGGAAACAGGTTGGAGGGATCCAACTGGATTCCTCAAAATATTTAATTTTTGTTTAAATATTCTGTGATATGATTGTTGTTATCCTGTGATAATTTATATTGGATAATCTGGTTGGATTGAATTTCCCAGTATAATGAGTTATCAAAAGCAATTGAATTGGATTTTTGGAAAATATAAAAGAGTAAAATTAAGTTAAGTAATTCTAGTGAATTCGAATAAATTAAATATGGAAAAGAGGAATTTTGAATAAATAAAGAAATGTTGAATTTAAAGAAGACTTATGTGATGTTATTTAAAGGGATAAAAATTTATTTTAATTCAATGTTTAAATGTAATTAAAAAGAGAAGGAATTTGGGAAATCTGAAACTTGTGTTTCGGTTTAAAGATTTTAAATCATAATGAGAAATAAAATCTGGAAGTTAATGAATTTGGAAATAAATGGATTAAGTAAGAAAATTTATTTCAAAGTAAAATAAATTGGGAAATCAATTATAAATTGATTTAAATACTTTGGAATTTGAATTTTAAAGAGAAATGAGATTTGGGAGAGATAAACTGGGTTTGTAAAGTAAAATAAAATATCAGAGGATATTTGAAAATATAATTTCAAAGTGGGAATTTATAAAAGGATATGGTTTGGTTTAAAAATAAATGTTATTTTATTTTTAAAAGATGGGAGTGAGAAGGGTATTTCTCTGTATAGCCAAGTACGTTTTCAAAGCAATTTTAATATAAGTTAAAAGTTCTAATTGTATTTTTAAAAGCATATTTTAGAAAATTTATTATTTCTAAATGTTAATTTCCTAAGTAAGTATGTTTTAGGAAACCTATTCTTTTTAAATATTTAAACTTTAAAGTAAGTATTTTTCAAAGATCTATTATTGTAGTAATTATATAAAAGTGATTTGGTATTATATTTTAAAAAGAGAAATTTAGTTTATATTTGTAAAGTGGTTTCATTTTAAATATTTCTTAAGTATATATTTTGTTAAGGTATTAAAGTAGTTTTTTTTTAAATTTCAATATTATTAAGTATATTTATAGTAAAGTGTTTTAAGATTTTTTTTAAAATCTAAGTGTTTTGTACTTGGTGTTTCAGAGGAAATAAATATTTGGAAATGTATTCCGTAAGCGGAAACTGTTTTGAAATTGTTTTCAAATGAGTTTTGAAAATTCGGAAATATATCTTGGAAAGATATTTGGGCAAATAAATAATGTGGGAAATTATTTAATTGTGTGATGGTTGCTTGTGGATGTTAATTGATAGTTAAATAACCGACTATCAATATTGGCCAAATGCGCTGATCGTTTCGAAGAGACCGGGATCGGGTTTCCGTATACCAGGATTCTAGGTCTGGAGACTCGAATACCACTTCGATCCGGTTTGTACGTTTCGTGTAACGATTTCGGAGTCGAAGATGGAGCAGTGAAGTGCAAGGGCTAGTCGCTACTAATCCTGAGGATATTTCCAAAATGGATGTAGTAGGAATAGTGCCTTCGGTTCCGTTCAAACCCAGGACGGACTTGTATGGACGAATGCTTGCGAAACATCGTCAGCGGACGATGGGCATTCTAAGGGATATGTTCTCTATAAAGGTATCGTTTAGCCTCGAGCCTCATCAACCGGGAATGACTGAAAATCAGGGGTTATGCAGCAAGGCTTCGTGGGTAGCACCCACTTGAGAGTAAGGTCATCCCTGTCTAGATGTCCCTTTTATTTCGGCTTAGTGGTGCGGTTGCTGATCCCAACCGTGGGGTGATTTTATTTGGAATTATCCAGTAAGGGATGGTTCCGGCCTTGTGTTGCAGGGGAGCGGGCGTACTCCTCGGTACTGTGATCTAGGCCACGTACTGTGATAGGTGGTACCCCAGTGCCTAGTCATTCGTTGGAAATCCATTCTCCCTACGTGCCTGTACGGTTTTGATTGTGCCCAACTATTGTTGAAATGTGAGATGCAAGCATTTCAGCTAGATTTTATTTTACTTTCTGTAGACACTATTATAATATCAGAGGATTTTGATATAAAGTGTTTTTGCTATCGTAAGGTAAAAACCCGACATGTTTATTTGTGGCGTGGTCTTACGAGATGCTTTTATTTTCAAAAGGATTTTTGAAACTTTAATAATCAATTGAGTGTGATTTTCTCACGCTGGTATTCCAGACTGACTCGGGTATTGTTTTATATGATGCTCGGGTCAGACCGAGTATTATAGATTACAGGAAATGATGCTATGGAGCTGGATGGCGATACGTACTTCCGTATTTGAGTTATATATTCCGCTGTGTATTCAGATTGTGAGGACAAGTTATGATTACTGTCCAGTTGTATGATATTGATGTGATGTACTCTGATGATGTATTTGGATGATGTATATGTAAACAGATATAGATTTCTTTTTGTGTAAAGATCTGTGATTATCTATTATATTTTATTCCACTGCGTATGTGAGATTCTGTCGTTGTTTTCTATTTTTCTTTTTCTTCTACCTCTTCTTCTTACCCAAATGGTCCGGTTTTTCGTGTTAGAAAAACTCGGGTTGTTACATCTTCCAACAGTATAAAAACTATAAACGCTGTCTTTTCATGCATACCCCCTTATTAAAAAAAACATCTTCCAACAACATTAAATCTCTGAACGCTGTCTTTTCATGAATTACCCCCTTATTAAAAAAACATCTTCCAACAGTATAAAAACTCTAAACGCTGTGTTTTCATGCATACCCCCTTATTAAAAAAAACATCTTCCAACATCATAAAAACTCTAAATGCTGTCTTTTATGCATACCCCCTTATTAAAAAAACATCTTCCAAAAGCATAAAAACTCTAAACACTGTCTTTTCATGCATACCACTCTTATTAAAAAAAATATCTTCCAACAGCATAAAAACTCTAAACGCTGTCTTTTCATGCATACTCCCCTTATTAAAAAAACATCTTCCAACAGCATAAAAACTCAAAACGCTGTCTTTTCATGTATCCCTTATTAAAAAAACATCTTCCAACAGCATAAAAACTCTAAACGCTGTCTTTTCATGCATATCCCCTTATTAAAAAAACATCTTCCAGCAGCATAAAAACTCAAAACGCTGTCTTTTCATACATACCCCCATTATTAAAAAACATCTTCCAACAGCATAAAAACTCTAAACGTTGTCTTTTCATGCATACACCCCTTATTAAAAAAAACATCTTCCAAAAACATAAAAACTCTAAACGTTGTCTTTTCATGCACACCCCCTTTCTTTAAAAAAACATCTTCCAACAGCATAAAAACTCTAAACGCTGTCTTTTCATGCATACCCCCATTTTTTAAAAAAACATCTTCCAACAACGTAAAAACTCTAAACGCTGTCTTTTCATGCATACCCCTTTATTAAAAAAAACATCTTCCAACAGCATAAAAACTCTAAACGCTGTCTTTTCATGCATACCCCCCTTATTAAAAAAACATTTTCCACCAGCATAAAAACTCTAAACGCTGTATTTTCATGCATACCCCCCTTATTAAAAAAACATCTTCCAACAGCATAAAAACTCTAAACGCTGTATTTTCATGCATACCCCCCTTATTAAAAAAACATCTTCCAACAGCATAAAGTCTCTGAACGCTGTCTTTTCATGCATACCCCCCTTATTAAAAAAACATCTTCCAACAGCATAAAAACTCTAAACGCTGTCTTTTCATGCATACCCCCCTTATAAAAAAAACATCTTCCAACAGCATAAAAACTAAACGCTGTCTTTTCATGCATACCCCCCTTATTAAAAAAACATCTTCTAACAGCATAAAAACTCTAAACGCTGTCTTTTCATGCATACCCCCATTTTTAAAAAAACATCTTCCAACAGCATAAAAACTCTAAACGCTGTCTTTTCATGCATACTCCCCTTCTTAAAAAAAACATCTTCCAACAGCATAAAAACTCTAAACGCTGTCTTTTCATGCATACATCCTTATTAAAAAAAACATCTTCCAACAGCATAAAATCTCTAAACGTTGTCTATTCATGCATACCCCCCTTATTAAAAAAAAACATCATCCAACAGCATAAAAACTCTAAACGCTGTCTTTTCATGCATACCCCCTTATTAAAAAAACAACTTCCAATAGCATAAAAACTCTAAACGTTGTCTTTTCATGCATACCCCCCTTATTAAAAAAACATCTTCCAACTGCATAAAAACTCTAAACGCTGTATTTTCATGCATACCGCCCTTATTAAAAAAACATCTTCCAACAGTATAAAAACTCTAAACGCTGTCTTTTCATGCATACCCCCTTATTAAAAATAACATCTTCCAACAACATTAAATCTCTGAACGCTGTCTTTTCATGCATTACCCCCTTATTAAAAAAAACATCTTCCAACAGTATAAAAACTCTAAACGCTATGTTTTCATGCATACCCCCTTATTAAAAAAAACATCTTCCAACATCATAAAAACTCTAAACGCTGTCTTTTATGCATACCACCCCTTATTAAAAAATATCTTCCAACAGCATAAAAACTCTAAACACTGTCTTTTCATGCATACCACTCTTATTAAAAAAAATATCTTCCAACAGCATAAAAACTCTAAACGCTGCCTTTTCATGCATACTCCCCTTATTAAAAAAAACATCTTCCAACAGCATAAAAACTCAAAACGCTGTCTTTTCATGTATCCCTTATTAAAAAAACATCTTCCAACAGCATAAAAACTCTAAACGCGGTCTTTTCATGCATATCCCCTTATTAAAAAAACATCTTCCAGCAGCATAAAAACTCAAAACGCTGTCTTTTCATACATACCCCCATTATTAAAAAACATCTTCCAACAGCATAAAAACTCTAAACGTTGTCTTTTCATGCATACACCCCTTATTAAAAAAACATCTTCCAAAAACATAAAAACTCTAAACGCTGTCTTTTCATGCACACCCCCTTTCTTTAAAAAAACATCTTCCAACAGCATAAAAACTCTAAACGCTGTCTTTTCATGCATACCCCCATTTTTTAAAAAAACATCTTCCAACAACGTAAAAACTCTAAACGCTGTCTTTTCATGCATACCCCTTTATTAAAAAAAACATCTTCCAACAGCATAAAAACTCTAAACGCTGTCTTTTCATGCATACCCCCCTTATTAAAAAAACATTTTCCAACAGCATAAAAACTCTAAACGTTGTATTTTCATGCATACCCCCTTTATTAAAAAAACATCTTCCAACAGCATAAAAACTCTAAACGCTGTATTTTCATGCATACCCCCCTTATTAAAAAAACATCTTCCAACAGCATAAAAACTCTAAACGCTGTCTTTTCATGCATACCCCCCTTATAAAAAAAACATCTTCCAACAGCATAAAAACTCTAAACGCTGTCTTTTCATGCATACCCCCTAAAACGACCCAACTTCCTACTGCCGGAAAGTTGCATCATTCTTAAGAAAGAAAGGGGTGAGAAATAGAAAAGATAAAGAAGAAAGAAGAAACAACATCAGAATCTCAACAGCGGAACGAATAAATATAATATATCACATAAGAGAATACATAGTATACAATATCAATCAGAGTTACACAGAATATACATCACATAATAGACAGTTATAAACATCTGTCTAGTTATTACAACTTGATACATCTCAATACAACACAGAGACACAACACAGCGGAAACACAGATAACACTAACACAGCGGAACCAATATATAACTATATCACTGAAGCCTCCTGCTCCATTGCTCCTCCACAAATCGTCAAAGCTAAACCTGAATCCCTTGGCTACCCGTAAAAATTTGGGTACCCGAGAGTTTAGGAAAAACAGAAATAAACTCCGGGTCAGACATCGGTCTGGTATGAGTAACAGGTTAAAGTTGCTTAACTTTGAAAATCCTTTGAAAACAAAGGGTATCACGTAAGACTTCCCACACATAAACATGGAAAAGTTTTTACCTTACGCTAACCAAACATTTGATAGGAAATCCAGTTATATTATAATAGTGTCTAGGGTTTTCAAGTAAATATGAAATAGCTGAAATTGGTACATGATTAAATTCCAGCATACTAGCCACAAAGTGGGTAATACAATCAAAACCGTAAGGTCACGTAGGGAAAATGGGTTTCCATCAATGGCAGGGCTACTGGGGTACCGCCCGTCACAGTACGTGGCCTAGATCACCGTACCGAGAACCCACCCTAAGTTCCCTGCAATACAAGGCCGGAACCATTCCTTACTGAACAGTTCCGAACAAGACAACCCCAGCAGTTATGGCCACAACTGCCCACACAGCCGAATATAAAGGGACATCTAGACAGGGGAAAATCTCGCTCTCAAGTGGGTGCTACCCACGAAGCCTTGCTGCACCTCCCCTGTTTTAGCCATTCCCGGTTGATGAGGCTTGAGGTCACGATTACCTTAACAGAACTTATCACTTAGAATGCTCATCGTCCACCTGACGATGTGCTGAAAGCATTCAATCCATACAAGTTCGTTTCGGGTTCGAACGAAACCGAAGGCATTATCTCGTTACACTCATTTTGGAATCACCCTCAGAGTTAACGACGATAACCCTTGCACTCTGAATCTTCGTCTTCACTTGAGATTCACGACCTATCGTTAATTTGGATCGATGTGGTATTCGGGTCTCCAGACCTAGAATCCCAGTATACGGAAACCCGATCCCGGTCTCATCGAAATCCAAACCGTATCTTTTAAGGCCAAGTTGTTTTAAAGTTAAAACAGTTCATTTCAATTATCTATATACACACAGATAGATAAATCACAATATAACAATGGATAATCAGATCATCATCATAAATAGATAATCCATATCACCAACTCAAACAGATAATCAATAACATCATACTTAAACAAGCATCCATATCACATATATATTATTCATCTCATATCTGAGATCACAATCAATCAAGGAAATCAATATCATCCATCATAAGCAACGATTAAAAATCACACCATTTATAATTAATTTAAAATGAATTAAATTAATTACTTATCTCTAATTAATTTAAAGTAAATTAAATTAATTATTTCATCCTTATAAATCTTGCTTACATAACCATTAATTAATTACAAATCAATTAATTAATCATTCTCAAATTTCCTTTTTAATTAACCATCCTAGATTAATTATCCTTCAATTACATTCAAGTAATTATTCTTAATTAATTTCACAAATTAATTATCCATAACCAAATATAGTAATTAACTTTTAATTACTTCTTTTATTAATTAACTATAATTAATTACATTAATCGTTAATTAATTATATTAATTAATTACTCAAACACTTATTACTGATTAATTTATCTTAATGAATCAATCCTTTAATTATATCATTAATTGTATAATTTAATGATCCTTATTTACAATTTAATTAATTATTCTACTTAAATTAATTACATTAAGAATTTAATCTTTACACAAACCACATTTATTAATCACTCTTAATTAATCCCATTTCAGTAATTAACTACCCTTAATTACTTCATCAAATAAATTAATTACTCCTTAATTAATTATCTTAATTAATCCCTTGATTAATTATACAAAGTAATTCAATCCAAATTACTTTCATTTTTAAATCCTCTTTAATTAATTACATATAGTAATTACCATTAATTACTTCATTAAGTAATTTCACTTCATTAATTACATTTAAGTAATTATACTCATCAAACCATTCCATGATTAATTTAAATTAATTAAACTAAATTAATTAACTTAAATAAATCAAATTAAACTCGATTAATTACATTAAGCAATTGATCCTTTAATTACTTTCATTCAGTAAATATACTTAAACATTTTTAATAATTTATTATCTTTAATTAACCAATCTAATTATTTAATAAAATTTATCACATTGATTATTTATTAAATAAATCTTAAGTAAATGACCTTCATTTACTACTAAAAATCCCTTAATTCTTTTTCTTAAGAAATTTAACTTAGATAAATCAATATTACTTACAAGTTAATTTATTCTTAATAACCAATTTATTAACCACTAATTATTTAATTAATTAAAGTTATAACTGTAACTTAATTAACCTTTAATTACTTGATTAATTAATCTTTAATCATAAATTTAAAATCTATCTTATTTAATTAACCAATTAAATCTTAAATCATTTAAACTAAATTACTTTAAGATCAATAACTTATCCCATTCATTTTTAATTACCAGAATCATCTATATTTAACATCTCATCTTAATTTACATTTAATTTATACCACTAAATTAAGTTTAAATTACATAAAATAGTTTTAGCTTAACAATTTTAAGTTAACTAAATTACATAACTTATTAAATCAATGTTTAAGGAATTCATTTACACTTGGATTTTATTTTAAGAAAAGTCTTAAAACTAATTTATTTAAATTTCAAAACTGGTTTTTTTTTAAACTTATAAAAGAAAGAGGGCTAAGATCTTACTTCGGGTCCTACCCGAACTCCACTCGAAACTGCTTCGAGACAAACTGTTTTTTCTACTCGACCTGCCCCAATTCCCTTTCTTCTACAATTAACTAAGTTTATATACTAAGTTTAAAACTACTGCTACGAAGAAACTCTCGAAATCACAAACTCAAACCCGAGCAAAACGATTGCTTACTCGAGAACTGCTTCGAGTCGACCTCGACTCAAACCCAGACACACAACCAACATCGCCTGAGTCTCCGTGCACGTGCACAACCGATCTGGTGAACTCCGACCAACTCCATCGCCTTCCACACATCAAACAACCCATCGTCATCGAATCCAACTCACTCGAGAACCCCCATTCGACCATAGTCGAAATCGTGCACCACGATCCAGATTTCCAACGAAACCAGGCTTCCAACATCGTCTCGTCCCCCCCTTCTCTGACCACCGGAGGCGGAGCAACTCCGGCTACACCACGACAACACGCCAACCTTTCATTTCCCAAAGCATCACAACACTCGATCCATTGATGGAGGCGAACGAATCGCAAAAGTGATCATCTTTAAACTAGGTTTAAAATCTTAAATCTACCGCCGCTTCCACCACGACGAACTGGAACCGCTCCAGATATTTTTCTCATCACCTACGTAGGCTCGTCCACCTTCGCAAGAAACTCCGACCATGCTAGTGCCTCCGACCGCCTGAACTTGCCTAAAACCCATTCTCCATTCAAACAAGAACTGCACTTGATTCCTATCACTAGAAATCATAATCTTTGTTTTAAAAATCATGTTTTGGTTATCGTATTCAAATTATAATCCTGGTTTCGTAAAATAATATATTTGAGTTTGGCTTAAATAAGAGATTTCCCTGTTCTTTTTTATTCCAGATATGTTCCAAGTTATTTCAACTTGCATAAATTATCCAACTTTAGTTTATATTTAAACAACAATCTTTAAATCCTTAGTTTAAACAACAATAGGTCACAAGATGATTGGATTTAAATTTTAAACTTAGCTTCGAAAACTAAGGACAGGGGATATCACAGAAATCACATAGTCACACACATATATTCATTCACACATATACCCAAACATGCACCATAAATATGTATACATACAACCATACGAATTCATAGATATGAACATGCAACTGGTTATTTTATTTATGTTTTTTATAAAAAGTTACTCACAGATTAACCCAAACATTTAAACAATTCAAGATTTTAGTTTTTAAAAGCTTTTGTTTACTCAAATACTTAAACCTTTTAAGTTAAATGTTACTCACCAGACATGAAATGAAGAACAGAGTTTGCACTTGAAAGGCTTTTGAAACTTTGAACACTTAAAAACTGGGAAAATGCTTGGCTCGAACTTCCTGTATCATCTAGCTTGCCCTTTAAATGTTGATGATGTTTTAAGTTGTAAAGATAGAAACTTGCTATTTGAAATTACTTTGAAATGCTGAGATGTTCAAGCTTTCAAAACAGAGTTTGAAGTTGTTTCTTTGCTTAGAAACTGCAGTTGCAAAGCTATTGAAATCCCTCTTTATTTTGATCTCCATTTTTGTTTTGAGATGAAAATAAGTTTCATTTGAAATACTTCTAGTAGGCTAAGTTTTGAACGAAAATGAATGAGGCAGATTAATATAAAAGAGTATGCAAGGTGGTGTTTATTTTCTTTTCTACAAGCTTCTTTTAATTTGGTCAGAGATTTTATCTATGGGGGCTGAGATAATCTGTATTGTACTAGAGATATGCTAACATTAAATGCTTGCCTCCTTATGTCTACACTTATACTTTATTTTAAATTTCGAATGTACTAGATATCTTCGTATATATCTTTTCTAAGTGTACATCCTGTACAACATGCATATTTATTTTCTTTGTCTTGCAGCCTTATCTTCAAACAAACAGATCTAGTTTACTTCATGTGCAAGCATTTAGGAAGATACCTATCCTTTTTATACTTTGTTTTATACTTGCCTTATTACAATTGCTTACAGCCGTGCAACATGCACATATATTTTTATCTTTATACTTCATGTAAATTAAAGTTGTTTTATTTATCTTGAGTATTTTGTTTTTAACTTAAGTTATTAAATATTTAGCCTACTCTTGTATTTTTATTTTACTTTGCTAATTTTTGTTTTGTTTTTAGCATTCTAGCTTATTAAATACTTAATCTACTATTGTATTTTTTATTTTAAAACCTAACTATCCAATATTACATTCATTAACTATTATTTTATTTCATACTATATTAAACATTTATAAGGTTTATTTTAAATTTAAAACATTTTGAAAGATTTTATTTTAAACTTCAAACTATAGCTCTTCCAATTATATACATATACATAACAAATTTCTATTTATTTAAAAATCTATTCATAAAGATATTATATTATAAATAAAACTCAATATCAAATTAAAATAATTTATAAAGAGATTATTTCTATATAAATAAATTACTTATTTACCTATTATATTTAAAACAAGAACAAACAACCCTTTGTTGAATTTAAATTCAAGCTAAAATATTCATTTAAACTAGTTTAACTTAATCTTTAGTATAATTTAAATCCAATTTGTTATTTATGTCATATAGCCTTAAATATATATATTAAATCAAATTATAATTACCAAAAATATTAAAATTAGAGAACATATCTTTATTTATTTATTTTAAAACAAAGCTTACATATTCACAATATATATATACACAAATATATATATACATTATAAATAGAAGACAATTTATTAGCTTTTAAAAGATAAATGATCAGTTAAATATTTATTAAAAAGAAGACTATTAAATCAAATTCAGATCTTATTAACAAATATTAACAAATAAATTTAATATTAAATGCAGATTATTAAATTGATATTGTCAAAAATTCCGGGATGTCACATTCCTCCCCTCTTAAAAAGAATTTCGTCCCCGAAATTTAAAACAAAGGTAATTTAATAATCTAGTTAATGATTTAATTTTAAAAACACAAGCATATATTAATTATATGCTAACAACCATAGCAACCAACTCATCCAATCAAACAAATCTAACTATCCAGACAAAAATAAGGATAGAACTATCTAGAGTTTCCCAAGTATAAACACCGGGATACTCACTCTACAGAATCCAAACAAAACTATACCACTAAGCTATAGAGCTCCTACTCCTCTAGATCTACCAAACTAGACAAGATATCAGACTATAGATAAGTCTAACTCAACATCCAAATCTCCCAGAACAGCTGGCTCTACAACCAGAGATAGATCTTACACGTACTCCCTCAGAGATACGCGAAACACATCGAATCTCAGTTGCCAAACTGACAATTCACTCCAGAAGATCAAACACTCAACCTCAGAAGAACAATAGAAAAGATCCAAAATATCTCGGAGCTGGCTTCCCAATCTTACCCAATCTATACAGCTCCTTTGACTGGAGAAAACTTTCTCAAAATCAAATCTCCGTCTTCGAAATCCAAATTCTTCCATCTCTTATCCACAAACTCACCTGACGATCCTGGGCTGACTTCATCCCTACTGAACAGCTCAACCTTCGCTGAAACTTCTCGAAACAACTCATCAAGATGATCCACTCAAAATTAGTCCAAGAACACAAACTCTAATCCTCACACCAGAAGACTGAACTTACTCTTCCTATCCGGAAAGATACAACAGATGCATTCCCCACTGCTTCCGCTGCACAACTCTGATCTGAGAAGACGAGAATGCTAATGATGCCCACGAGCACAAACTGGACAACACATCCCAGAAATATGGTTCAACAAATCCATAGAGAGAAAACTCAGAAATACCGAAAGATCTCTGACAAACCAAGAGAACACTCAACTATCGCAAGTCACTTTTGCGATCAACTCAATTTAATATCCAAAGAAAAACTGCTCTCTCTTTACCAATCAGAACAGCCTATGCTTAACCAGCCAATCCACCGAAGAAATGGATCCACACTGCTGCTTCTGAACTTCACCTCTAGAAAACTACTGACAGAAGACTTCCTTGCCTACTCACAGAACAATCTGGACTGCGACGCTGCACTGATGACAAAGATTCCCTAATCCAAACTCCTCGAGAAACTCAGGCCTCAAAGCCAAACACAGACACCCAGCTGAACTCAGCCTCAGCACCGAAGCAGACACGCTTCTTTATACTAGTTCCAAAGAAACATCTTCGGAAACATCCATAGTCACTGTGTCTCATCACACAGCTACTAATTCCTGAGATATCAAGATACCATCACTAGCTTCCATCCAACCGATATATCCAAACTCTACTCAAAGATAGACTCCAAACCTTAACAGATTCCTCCAGAGATTTGGTGAAATCCTTACACCTCAACAAAAATTCACTCGAGACGGTACCGGGTCTACAGTCTCGGCAGATACACTTCCAACCACAACAAACTCCAACTATGGGTAGTCGTGTTACACACACTACTACCCTATCTACCTTTATAACATATATTGGAAAACCCGAACAGGTAGCCCAATAGATAGGTAGAAATATATATATATATATATATATATATCAAAATTACAAATACGCTCTCTCAAGATAGACACCACTCCAGAGCCTAGGTATTCACTTAACCTATGCTCTGATACCAACTGAAACGACCCAACTTCCTACTGCCGGAAAGTTGCATCATTCTTAAGAAAGAAAGGGGTGAGAAATAGAAAAGATAAAGAAGAAAGAAGAAACAACATCAGAATCTCAACAGCGGAACGAATAAATATAATATATCACATAAGAGAATACATAGTATACAATATCAATCAGAGTTACACAGAATATACATCACATAATAGACAGTTATAAACATCTGTCTAGTTATTACAACTCGATACATCTCAATACAACACAGAGACACAACACAGCGGAAACACAGATAACACTAACACAGCGGAACCAATATATAACTATATCGCTGAAGCCTCCTGCTCCATTGCTCCTCCACAAATCGTCAAAGCTAAACCTGAATCCCTTGGCTACCCGTAAAAATTTGGGTACCCGAGAGTTTAGGAAAAACAGAAATAAACTCCGGGTCAGACATGGGTCTGGTATGAGTAACAGGTTAAAGTTGCTTAACTTTGAAAATCCTTTGAAAACAAAGGGTATTACGTAAGACTTCCCACACATAAACATGGAAAAGTTTTTACCTTACGCTAACCAAACATTTGATAGGAAATCCAGTTATATTATAATAGTGTCTAGGGTTTTCAAGTAAATATGAAATAGCTGAAATTGTTACATGATTAAATTCCAGCATACTAGCCACAAAGTGGGTAATACAATCAAAACCGTAAGGTGACGTAGGGAAAATGGGTTTCCATCAATGGCAGGGCTACTGGGGTACCGCCCATCACAGTACGTGGCCTAGATCACCGTACCGAGAACCCACCCTAAGTTCCCTGCAATACAAGGCCGAAACCATTCCTTACTGAACAGTTCCGAACAAGACAACCCCAGCAGTTGTGGCCACAACTGCCCACACAGCCGAATATAAAGGGACATCTAGACAGGGGAAAATCTCGCTCTCAAGTGGGTGCTACCCACGAAGCCTTGTTGCACCTCCCCTGTTTTAGCCATTCCCGGTTGATGAGGCTTGAGGTCACGATTACCTTAACAGAACTTATCACTTAGAATGCTCATCATCCACCTGACGATGTGCTGAAAGCATTCAATCCATACAAGTTCGTTCCGGGTTCGAACGAAACCGAAGGCATTATCTCGTTACACTCATTTTGGAATCACCCTCAGAGTTAACGACGATAACCCTTGCACTCTGAATCTTCGTCTTCACTTGAGATTCACGACCTATCGTTAATTTGGATCGATGTGGTATTCGGGTCTCCAGACCTAGAATCCCGGTATACGGAAACCCGATCCCGGTCTCATCGAAATCCAAACCGTATCTTTTAAGGCCAAGTTGTTTTAAAGTTAAAACAGTTCATTTCAATTATCTATATACACACAGGTAGATAAATCACAATATAACAATGGATAATCAGATCATCATCATAAATAGATAATCCATATCACCAACTCAAACAGATAATCAATAACATCATACTTAAACAAGCATCCATATCACATATATATTATTCATCTCATATCTGAGAACACAATCAATCAAGGAAATCAATATCATCCATCATAAGCAACGATTAAAAATCACACCATTTATAATTAATTTAAAATGAATTAAATTAATTACTTATCTCTAATTAATTTAAAGTAAATTAAATTAATTATTTCATCCTTATAAATCTTGCTTACATAACCATTAATTAATTACAAATCAATTAAATAATCATTCTCAAATTTCCTTTTTAATTAACCATCCTGGATTAATTATCCTTCAATTACATTCAAGTAATTATTCTTAATTAATTTCACAAATTAATTATCCATAACCAAATATAGTAATTAACCTTTAATTACTTCTTTTATTAATTAACTATAATTAATTACATTAATCGTTAATTAATTATATTAATTAATTACTCAAACACTTATTACTGATTAATTTATCTTAATGAATCAATCCTTTAATTATATCATTAATTGTATAATTTAATGATCCTTATTTACAATTTAATTAATTATTCTACTTAAATTAATTACATTAAGAATTTAATCTTTACACAAACCACATTTATTAATCACTCTTAATTAATCCCATTTCAGTAATTAACTACCCTTAATTACTTCATCAAATAAATTAATTACTCCTTAATTAATTATCTTAATTAATCCCTTGATTAATTATACAAAGTAATTCAATCCAAATTACTTTCATTTTTAAAACCTCTTTAATTAATTACATATAGTAATTACCATTAATTACTTCATTAAGTAATTTCACTTCATTAATTACATTTAAGTAATTATACTCATCAAACCTTTCCATGATTAATTTAAATTAATTAAACTAAATTAATTAACTTAAATAAATCAAATTAAACTCGATTAATTACATTAAGCAATTGATCCTTTAATTACTTTCATTCAGTAAATATACTTAAACATTTTAAAAATTTATTATCTTTAATTAACCAATCTAATTATTTAATAAAATTTATCACATTGATTATTTATTAAATAAATCTTAAGTAAATGACTTTCATTTACTACTAAAAATCCCTTAATTCCTTTTCTTAAGAAATTTAACTTAGATAAATCAATATTACTTACAAGTTAATTTATTCTTAATAACCAATTTATTAACCACTAATTATTTAATTAATTAAAGTTATAACTGTAACTTAATTAACCTTTAATTACTTGATTAATTAATCTTTAATCATAAATTTAAAATCTATCTTATTTAATTAACCAATTAAATCTTAAATCATTTAAACTAAATTACTTTAAGATCAATAACTTATCCCATTCATTTTTAATTACCAGAATCATCTATATTTAACATCTCATCTTAATTTACATTTAATTTATACCACTAAATTAAGTTTAAATTACATAAAATAGTTTTAGCTTAACAATTTTAAGTTAACTAAATTACATAACTTATTAAATCAATGTTTAAGGAATTCATTTACACTTGGATTTTATTTTAAGAAAAGTCTTAAAACTAATTTATTTAAATTTCAAAACTGGTTTTTTTTTTTAAACTTATAAAAGAAAGAGGGCTAAGATCTTACTTCGGGTCCTACCCGAACTCCACTCGAAACTGCTTCGAGACAAACTGTTATTTCTACTCGACCTGCCCCAATTCCCTTTCTTCTACAATTAACTAAGTTTATATACTAAGTTTAAAACTACTGCTACGAAGAAACTCTCGAAATCACGAACTCAAACCCGAGCAAAACGATTGCTTACTCGAGAACTGCTTCGAGTCGACCTCGACTCAAACCCAAACACACAACCAACATCGCCTGAGTCTCCGTGCACGTGCACAACCGATCTGGTGAACTCCGACCAACTCCATCGCCTTCCACACATCAAACAACCCATCGTCATCGAATCCAACTCACTCGAGAACCCCCATTCAACCATAGTCGAAATCGTGCACCACGATCTAGATTTCCAACGAAACCAGGCTTCCAACATCGTCTCGTCCCCCCCTTCTCTGACCACCGAAGGCGGAGCAACTCCGGCTACACCACGACAACACGCCAACCTTTCATTTCCCAAAGCATCACAACACTCGATCCATTGATGGAGGCGAACGAATCGCAAAAGTGATCATCTTTAAAACTAGGTTTAAAATCTTAAATCTACCGCCGCTTCCACCACGACGAACTGGAACCGCTCCAGATATTTTTCTCATCACCTACGTAGGCTCGTCCACCTTCGCAAGAAACTCCGACCACGCTAGTGCCTCCGACCGCCTGAACTTGCCTAAAACCCATTCTCCGTTCAAACAAGAACTGCACTTGATTCCTATCACTAGAAATCATAATCTTTGTTTTAAAAATCATGTTTTGGTTATCGTATTCAAATTATAATCCTGGTTTCGTAAAATAATATATTTGAGTTTGGCTTAAATAAGAGATTTCCCTGTTCTTTTTGATTCCAGATATGTTCCAAGTTATTTCAACTTGCATAAATTATCCAACTTTAGTTTATATTTAAACAACAATCTTTAAATCCTAAGTTTAAACAACAATAGGTCACAAGATGATTGGATTTAAATTTTAAACTTAGCTTCGAAAACTAAGGACAGGGGATATCACAGAAATCACATAGTCACACACATATATTCATTCACACATATACCCAAACATGCACCATAAATATGTATACATACAACCATACGAATTCATAGATATGAACATGCAACTGGTTATTTTATTTAGGTTTTTTATAAAAAGTTACTCACAGATTAACCCAAACATTTAAACAATTCAAGATTTTAGTTTTTAAAAGCTTTTGTTTACTCAAATACTTAAACCTTTTAAGTTAAATGTTACTCACCAGACATGAAATGAAGAACAGAGTTTGCACTTGAAAGGCTTTTGAAACTTTGAACACTTAAAAACTGGGAAAATGCTTGGCTCGAACTTCCTGTATCATCTAGCTTGCCCTTTAAATGTTGATGATGTTTTAAGTTGTAAAGATAGAAACTTGCTATTTGAAATTACTTTGAAATGCTGAGATGTTCAAGCTTTCAAAACAGAGTTTGAAGTTGTTTCTTTGCTTAGAAACTGCAGTTGCAAAGCTATTGAAATCCCTCTTTATTTTGATCTCCATTTTTGTTTTGAGATGAAAATAAGTTTCATTTGAAATACTTCTAGTAGGCTAAGTTTTGAACGAAAATGAATGAGGCAGATTAATATAAAAGAGTATGAAAGGTGGTGTTTATTTTCTTTTCTACAAGCTTCTTTTAATTTGGTCAGAGATTTTATCTATGGGGGCTGAGATAATCTGTATTGTACTAGAGATATGCTAACATTAAATGCTTGCCTCCTTATGTCTACACTTATACTTTATTTTAAATTTCGAATGTACTAGATATCTTCGTATATATCTTTTCTAAGTGTACATCCTGTACAACATGCATATTTATTTTCTTTGTCTTGCAGCCTTATCTTCAAACAAACAGATCTAGTTTACTTCATGTGCAAGCATTTAGGAAGATACCTATCCTTTTTATACTTTGTTTTATACTTGCCTTATTACAATTGCTTACAGCCGTGCAACATGCACATATATTTTTATCTTTATACTTCATGTAAATTAAAGTTGTTTTATTTATCTTGAGTATTTTGTTTTTAACTTAAGTTATTAAATATTTAGCCTACTCTTGTATTTTTATTTTACTTTGCTAATTTTTGTTTTGTTTTTAGCATTCTAGCTTATTAAATACTTAATCTACTATTGTATTTTTTATTTTAAAACCTAACTATCCAATATTACATTCATTAACTATTATTTTATTTCATACTATATTAAACATTTATAAGGTTTATTTTAAATTTAAAACATTTTGAAAGATTTTATTTTAAACTTCAAACTATAGCTCTTCCAATTATATACATATACATAACAAATTTCTATTTATTTAAAAATCTATTCATAAAGATATTATATTATAAATAAAACTCAATATCAAATTAAAATAATTTATAAAGAGATTATTTCTATATAAATAAATTACTTATTTACCTACTATATTTAAAACAAGAACAAACAACCCTTTGTTGAATTTAAATTCAAGCTAAAATATTCATTTAAACTAGTTTAACTAATCTTTAGTATAATTTAAATCCAATTTGTTATTTATGTCATATAGCCTTAAATATATATATTAAATCAAATTATAATTACCAAAAATATTAAAATTAGAGAACATATCTTTATTTATTTATTTTAAAACAAAGCTTACATATTCACAATATATATATACACAAATATATATACATTATAAATAGAAGACAATTTATTAGCTTTTAAAAGATAAATGATCAGTTAAATATTTATTAAAAAGAAGACTATTAAATCAAATTCAGATCTTATTAACAAATATTAACAAATCAATTTAATATTAAATGCAGATTATTAAATTGATATTGTCAAAAATTCCGGGATGTCACACCCCTTTATTAAAAAAAACATCTTCCAACAGCATCAAAACTCTAAACGCTGTCTGTAACATTCCCCCTTTTGACCGCCTCCAGTCGGTAATTAAACCAACTCGAAACGTTCAAAAAGGCGAATTGTTATTTAGTTTATAACGTTTAAACAGAATCAGCCACAGAAACACAGAATAAAACAATAAATTAAAACAAATGAATCTTTATTTCATTACTATAAACCTTTTTATATACATCAGAGTTTATACAATTTGATAATGATACAGCGGAATATCTTAAAATATAATTTTCTGAAACTAAAATGATTCTTTACTCTCTCTCTCTAACTTCGCTGCTCGAAAATCTTCAAGCTGTAAAAATACTCGGTTTGACCCGAGTATTACATTCAAAAGAAAATAATACACATGTCAGTCTAATTCAAACCAGTTTATTAGTGCATAGAGGCAATAATAATTTAAGTAGACGACAGTCACTATAATTCTCGTCTATCCGACTCTTTTAACAAAGAAATCGGATAACGAAAATATAACACTAAACAGTGTTAAACAATAAATCAGCAGATTTAAATCATCAACAGAGATAAATAAACAATTTATCAAATCGACTAAATCAATTCAAAACAATTGAAATTGTCACTTTAAAACCATCGAAAATTCAATTGGCTGTCGTACACGCACGCGTGTACGGCCTCGCCAATACAGCATAAAAGATCAATGCATCACGACCCAAAAGAAATATCAATTCAAACTGTTGATTTTTTGGGTGGCTGCAGTGCACACACGCGTGCACGGCCTCGCCAACTCGAGTGAAGAAATAGAAGTCAGCACAAGGTCAAAGTTCAACATACATGAACCATCAAGAATATACAAACTCAAGCTTACAAAAATGCAGACTCAACAGTGACCAAATGTACAAGTCCAGATACAACATAGGGTATACATGATGAAGGAATACGTAGTGAAACCAAATGATGAACCAGCAAATGCAAGTTTAGCTATGAAGCAGTGGAACAAGTTAACATAGATTCAAAATACCAGATGTACAGAGGTGACTCAATATTTAAACATATGTACTGCATCACGTATACCAGATAAGGGCACCAGTGGAGCAAAATGAAATGCATATGTCAAACTCAAATAGTGGATTCCAGAATGCAGTGGCCATACACCTATATGCATACAAGAATGTATGCATACAAATGATCAGCAACTCGGGCTAGTCCAGCTACCATGTGAAAGCAAGCAGTTAAAAATAACAACAATGCAGACTGTTCAAAGTTTAAGTAGAGACTATAAGATGAACCAGGCCCACTAGCATACTTAGAGACAAATAAAAGTATCACTTTTAAACGAGATAGAGAACCAGTTTTAAACCAAGCAAATGTCCATCACGTATACAATGACTATACTGAACAAAAGGTCAGACTACACAAATTCAAAGCAATGCCACTGGCAAACAAGATGAACCAGACAGGTAAAGAAATGAATATCAGACTACAATATCAAATGGAACAATGAATCAATTCATATGCAATCAGGACTAGGTGGTACAAAGAATGGCCATACACATATATACATACAAGGATGTAAGTATACAAATGATCAGCCCCCAAGGTACAGTGCAACTACAAAGAAGACAGAACACATGCACAACTTCAAATATGTGCAAGCTACTTGTATGAAATGCAGACAGGTCAAAGTTAAGTGCAAATATCAACTTGGATACAAATGGAAATGCATATGCAACCTGACAGTAAACAGGGCCACAAGACCACCAAGTTCACAGTCGAATATCATATCAATAATACAACATGGCAATGCAGACTCTAAAATGAAGACCACTTCATATAAAAGAAGACTCCAAATAATACAATTTGGCAACAGTTAGGGTACCCCCAAAGCAATGCAAACATGAAGTACAGGTAAACAAAATTATGCAACAGATTGCCTGAACTAAATCATTTACATCAAAACTTTATATGGCAAAACAAATTGAATTCCACTATATAGGAAACCACACTCACGTGTATAATAATGCACTATCTCTTTTAAAAATGTGACGACTTCTACAATCTCAAGTGAACAGGAATGCAACTACAATGCAAACAGTGAATAGCATGGATATGTCGAATGCATGAACAAGTGCAATACAATAGGACCACATAGGCAGTGCAATTTCAAGTAGAGCTATACAAATATATCAGGTACATCAGGTCGTGAAACCCAAATGCTATCTATATGGAAATGAGACCAAAACAGTTCATGTACAAACTGACCAAACCATGCAGTGAAGCCAACATTCAAATGGTGCAAGGAAAATGACCAAGGAGGTCGAGCAGATCAAAAATCATCAACAAATACTACCACGAGTAAAGACATAATGGCCGAAGTCATAGAACCCCATACTCAAAAACAAGACCGAAGTCAACACAAAATCAATTGCCAGAAATTCGAACAAGTAAACCAGGGAAACATCATCACAGCAAAGCAATTGAACAAAATCAAAGTAAGCCAAGGAAATCACGACTGAAACAAAATCACCAGTACACGAATTCGAATTAGATGTGAGGGAATTAACCACTCACCTTTCGTCGACGAACCGGAGCAGATGAATGCGAGGGGGAAGACGAAGTCGAAGCCGTGGCCTCCCGAAGACGAGCGTTATCGAAGAATCGAACGAAACCCTAGCTGAAGACGAGCGAAGCCGAAGCCCTAATTCACAACGTCGCCAATTTTTTTTCCTTTTTTTTCCTTCGTTTGTTCGATCTGAAGAGGGAAGGGGGGTGCGACGTGTTATCAGAGAAATAAGGATGGGGGTATGGCTTTAGGGTATGGGCTGAATGATATAGGGTATGGGTTTTATTTTATTTTTTTCTTTTTAAAACTGATTTGTTTTGTATTTATTTTCTTAAATGTGTTTTGTTTAAATCTTGTTGCTAAAATTTAAATTATGTGTATTTATTTTGTACAAATAAAAATTTAAATAAAAGAATTTCAATCGATTTACAAATTCCAAATTCTAACAGAAATTAACAATTCGATATTAAATCGTTAATTGACGAAGATTTTATCGTTATAAAAATTTCAACAATAAATAGCAAATATCTGTCAACTTTAATCGTTTATTGATGATTATAATTCGGGCAAAAATCCAAGTTGTTACAGAAAATCAAATTGAATTCAATTAAATTTTATACGCGTTTATACGCCGTACATTTACAAAACAATTCCGATAAATACGAAATTGGAAATCCAGTAATAATTCAATATTACGAACCCAATAAAATGATTTCGTCAACTTCCGAGACTGTGCCTCGGAAGGCTAATTTTAAATTCAATTCAAACGATATAATCTCAAAACTGAACATATTGCTTTCAAATTCAATTCTGAAGCTTCTATTATCTTCAGTATTATCAATATGAATTTTCCAAGCCTTTAAATTATTTTTAACCGGCCTAAAACTGAAGATTCAAATTTTATTCAACTTTCAATAGATTAAATTCAAAATTTAATCACCAATTCCTTCTGATAATTTGAAATTCAAGTCAAATCATCATTCAAATATTTAAAATTAATTAAATATTTTCAATTTAAATTGTTCAAAATTCAGGGTCGTTACAAACTCCCCTCCTTAAAAACTTTTCGTCCACGAAAAGGAAAAGTTGTTAGATTTTCATCGATATTTATACTCTAGCCAATTTTTTTACTAAACTTAAAACTTATTACAAATAAATGAAGATAGGATTCATTTCATTTGTTTAATCTCACTAGTTCTGTTTATCTTCTCTTTTATTCAATGATTTCTACAATCATTGATTTCTAAAATCAAAACGCAAAAGTCTTTTATCAACATTTTCGATTTACAACTCAGATTCAAACTTAAAATTCTTCACGTTAGAGATTTATATAATATATTTCTTCCAAAGCTGTGGACTTTCAAAACATTACAAAGATCCTCTTCCTTAGTTCATTAGGTAGGAATTTTTGAAATTTTAATTTCAAACTATTGATTTGCTATTTACAGTTTGAAAATACTTGCTAACTCGAAATTTAACAAGTTCATCTTCGTTCTCACAGACATTAGGCATACGCTGGCCAGGCGCAGGTCTAAAAATCTCCAAGTACTAAATATACTTGTTTCAATTCCCAGTGAAAATACTTTTAAAAATTCTTTTAAAAAATGGATATCGAAAGCACGTTCCCCCATGGATCACAGTTTACCCGGCGGTTACGCTACTATCTCAGTAGAATCGCTTGTAACCGTAGATTTCACATCTCTCTTGAATTTCGCCATGGTTGTTGCCATAGATCGCGGTCCACACGGCGGTTACGCTACTATCCCAGTAGAGTCGCTTGTGGCTGTAGATTTCACATCTCTTAAATTTCGCCTGGCATTAGATTGCAGTTTACCCGGCGGTTACGCCACTATCCCAGTGGAATCGCTTGTAACTGTGGGCATCTCGCCCCTTATTAAAAAAACATCTTTCAACCGCATAAAAACTCAAAATGCTGTCTTTTCATGCATACCCCCCTTATTAAAAAAAACATCTTCCAACAGTATAAAAACTCAAAACGCTGTCTTTTCATGAATACCCCCCTTATTAAAAAAACATCTTCCAACAGCATAAAAACTCTAAACACTGTCTTTTCATGCATACCACTCTTATTAAAAAAAATATCTTCCAACAGCATAAAAACTCTAAACGCTGTCTTTTCATGCATACTCCCCTTATTAAAAAAACATCTTCCAACAGCATAAAAACTCAAAACGCTGTCTT
Source organism: Allium fistulosum (assembly GCA_030737815.1). NCBI lineage: Eukaryota > Viridiplantae > Streptophyta > Magnoliopsida > Asparagales > Amaryllidaceae > Allium > Allium fistulosum. The sequence goes on from JASFAW010000018.1 coordinate 6,754,929, forward strand.
TTCATGTATCCCTTATTAAAAAAACATCTTCCAACAGCATAAAAACTCTAAACGCTGTCTTTTCATGCATATCCCCTTATTAAAAAAACATCTTCCAGCAGCATAAAAACTCAAAACGCTGTCTTTTCATACATACCCCCATTATTAAAAAACATCTTCCAACAGCATAAAAACTCTAAACGTTGTCTTTTCATGCATACACCCCTTATTAAAAAAAACATCTTCCAAAAACATAAAAACTCTAAACGCTGTCTTTTCATGCACACCCCCTTTCTTTAAAAAAACATCTTCCAACAGCATAAAAACTCTAAACGCTGTCTTTTCATGCATACCCCCATTTTTTTAAAAAACATCTTCCAACAACGTAAAAACTCTAAACGCTGTCTTTTCATGCATACCCCTTTATTAAAAAAAACATCTTCCAACAGCATAAAAACTCTAAACGCTGTCTTTTCATGCATACCCCCCTTATTAAAAAAACATTTTCCAACAGCATAAAAACTCTAAACGCTGTATTTTCATGCATACCCCCCTTATTAAAAAAACATCTTCCAACAGCATAAAAACTCTAAACGCTGTATTTTCATGCATACCCCCCTTATTAAAAAAACATCTTCCAACAGCATAAAATCTCTGAACGCTGCCTTTTCATGCATACCCCCCTTATTAAAAAAACATCTTCCAACAGCATAAAAACTCTAAACGCTGTCTTTTCATGCATACCCCCCTTATTAAAAAAAACATCTTTTCATGCATACCCCCCTTATTAAAAAAAACATCTTCCAACAGCATAAAAACTCAAAACGCTGTCTTTTCATGAATACCCCCTTATTAAAAAAACAACTTCCAACAGCATAAAAACTCTAAACGCTGTCTTTTCATGCATACCCCCCTTATTAGAAAACATCTTCCAACAGCATAAAAACTCTAAACGCTGTCTTTTCATGCATATCCCCCTTATTAAAAAAAACATCTTCCAACCGCATAAAAACTCAAAACTCTGTCTTTTCATGCATACCACCTTTGTTAAAAAAAACATCTTCCAACAGCATAAAAACTCTAAACGCTGTCTTTTCATGCATACTCCCCTTCTTAAAAAAACATATTCCAAAAGCAAAAAAACTCTAAACGCTGTCTTTTCATGCATACACCCTTATTAAAAAAAACATCTTCCAACAGCATAAAATCTCTAAACGCTGTCTATTCATGCATACCTCCCTTATTAAAAAAAACATCATCCAACAGCATAAAAACTCTAAACGCTGTCTTTTCATGCATACCCCCTTATTAAAAAAACAACTTCCAACAGCATAAAAACTCTAAACGTTGTCTTTTCATGCATACCCCCCTTATTAAAAAAACATCTTCCAACTGCATAAAAATTCTAAACGCTGTATTTTCATGCATACCCCCCTTATTAAAAAAACATCTTCCAACAGTATAAAAACTCTAAACGCTGTCTATTCATGCATACCCCCTTATTAAAAAAACATCTTCCAACAACATTAAATCTATGAACGCTGTCTTTTCATGCATACCCCCCTTATTAAAAAAACATCTTTCAACCGCATAAAAACTCTAAACGCTGTCTTTTCATGCATACCCCCCTTATTAAAAAAACATCTTCCAACGGTATAAAAACTCAAAACGCTGTCTTTTCATGAATACCCCCCTTATTAAAAAAACATCTTCCAACAGCATAAAAACTCTAAACACTGTCTTTTCATGCATACCACTCTTATTAAAAAAAATATCTTCCAACAGCATAAAAACTCTAAACGCTGTCTTTTCATGCATACTCCCCTTATTAAAAAAACATCTTCCAACAGCATAAAAACTCAAAATGCTGTCTTTTCATGTATCCCTTATTAAAAAAACATCTTCCAACAGCATAAAAACTCTAAACGCTGTCTTTTCATGCATATCCCCTTATTAAAAAAACATCTTCCAGCAGCATAAAAACTCAAAACGCTGTCTTTTCATACATACCCCCATTATTAAAAAACATCTTCCAACAGCATAAAAACTCTAAACGTTGTCTTTTCATGCATACATCCCTTATTAAAAAAAACATCTTCCAAAAACATAAAAACTCTAAACGCTGTCTTTTCATGCACACCCCCTTTCTTTAAAAAAACATCTTCCAACAGCATAAAAACTCTAAACGCTGTCTTTTCATGCATACCCCCATTTTTTTAAAAAACATCTTCCAACAACGTAAAAACTCTAAACGCTGTCTTTTCATGCATACCCCTTTATTAAAAAAACATCTTCCAACAGCATAAAAACTCTAAACGCTGTCTTTTCATGCATACCCCCCTTATTAAAAAAACATTTTCCAACAGCATAAAAACTATAAACGATGTATTTTCATGCATACCCCCCTTATTAAAAAACATCTTCCAACAGCATAAAAACTCTAAACGCTGTATTTTCATGCATACCCCCCTTATTAAAAAAACATCTTCCAACAGCATAAAATCTCTGAACGCTGTCTTTTCATGCATACCCCCCTTATAAAAAAAACATCTACCAACAGCATAAAAACTCTAAACGCTGTCTTTTCATGCATACCCCCCTTATTAAAAAAAACATCTTCCAACAGCATTAAAACTCAAAACGCTGTCTTTTCATGCATACCCCCTTATTAAAAAAAAACATCTTCCAACAGCATAAAAACTCTAAACGCTGTCTTTTCATGCATAACCCCCTTATTAAAAAAACATCTTACAACAGCATAAAAACTCAAAACGCTGTCTTTTCATTCATACCCCCCTTGTTAAAAAAAACATCTTCCAACAGCATAAAAACTCAAAACGCTGTCTTTTCATGCATACCCCCCTTATTAAAAAAAATCTTCCAACAGCATAAAAACTCTAAACGCTGTCTTTTCATGCATACCCCCGTTGTTAAAAAAAACATCTTCCAACAGCATAAAAACTCAAAACGCTGTCTTTTCATGCATACCCCCATTTTTAAAAAAACATCTTTCAACAGCATAAAAACTCGAAACGCTGTCTTTTCATGCATACTCCCCTTCTTAAAAAAAAACATCTTCCAACAGCATAAAAACTCTAAACGCTGTCTTTTCATGCATACTCCCCTTCTTAAAAAAACATCTTCCAACAGCATAAAAACTCTAAATGCTGTCTTTTCATGCATACACCCTTATTAAAAAAAACATCTTCCAACAGTATATAATCTCTAAACGCTGTCTATTCATGCATACCCCCCTTATTAAAAAAAACATCATCCAACAGCATAAAAACTCTAAACGCTGTCTTTTCATGCATACCCCCTTATTAAAAAAACAACTTTCAACAGCATAAAACTGTAAACGTTGTCTTTTCATGCATACCCCCCTTATTAAAAAAACATATTCCAACTGCATAAAAACTCTAAACGTTGTATTTTCATGCATACCCCCCTTATTAAAAAAACATCTTCCAACAGTATAAAAACTCTAAACGCTGTCTATTCATGCATACCCTCTTATTAAAAAAAACATCTTCCAACAACATTAAATCTATGAACGCTGTCTTTTCATGCATACCCCCCTTATTAAAAAAACATCTTTCAACCGCATAAAAACTCTAAACGCTGTCTTTTCATGCATACCCCCCTTATTAAAAAAAACATCTTCCAACAGTATAAAACCTCAAAACGCTGTCTTTTCATGAATACCCCCCTTATTAAAAAAAATCTTCCAACAGCATAAAAACTCTAAACACTGTCTTTTCATGCATACCACTCTTATTAAAAAAAAATCTTCCAACAGCATAAAAACTCTAAACGCTGTCTTTTCATGCATACTCCCCTTATTAAAAAAACATCTTCCAACAGCATTAAAACTCAAAACGCTGTCTTTTCATGCATACCCCCTTATTAAAAAAAAACATCTTCCAACAGCATAAAAACTCTAAACGCTGTCTTTTCATGCATACCCCCCTTATTAAAAAAAACATCTTACAACAGCATAAAAACTCAAAACGCTGTCTTTTCATTCATACCCCCCTTGTTAAAAAAAACATCTCCCAACAGCATAAAAACTCAAAACGCTATCTTTTCATGCATACCTCCCTTATTAAAAAAAAATCTTCCAACAGCATAAAAACTCTAAACGCTGTCTTTTCATGCATACCCCCGTTGTTAAAAAAACATCTTCCAACAGCATAAAAACTCAAAACGCTGCCTTTTCATGCATACCCCCATTTTTAAAAAAACATCTTCCAACAGCATAAAAACTCTAAACGCTGTCTTTTCATGAATACTCCCCTTCTTAAAAAAAAACATCTTCCAACAGCATAAAAACTCTAAACGCTGTCTTTTCATGCATACTCCCCTTCTTAAAAAAACATCTTCCAACAACATAAAAACTCTAAATGCTGTCTTTTCATGCATACACCCTTATTAAAAAAAACATCTTCCAACAGCATAAAATCTCTAAACGCTGTCTATTCATGCATACCCCCCTTATTAAAAAAAACATCATCCAACAGCATAAAAACTCTAAACGCTGTCTTTTCGTGCATACCCCCTTATTAAAAAAACAACTTTCAACAGCATAAAACTCTAAACGTTGTCTTTTCATGCATACCCCCCTTATTAAAAAAACATCTTCCAACTGCATAAAAACTCTAAACGCTGTATTTTCATGCATACCCCCCTTATTAAAAAAACATCTTCCAACAGTATAAAAACTCTAAACGCTGTCTATTCATGCATACCCTCTTATTAAAAAAAACATCTTCCAACAACATTAAATCTATGAACGCTGTCTTTTCATGCATACCCCCCTTATTAAAAAAACATCTTTCAACCGCATAAAAACTCTAAACGCTGTCTTTTCATGCATACCCCCCTTATTAAAAAAAAACATCTTCCAACAGTATAAAAACTCAAAACGCTGTCTTTTCATGAATACCCCCCTTATTAAAAAAAATCTTCCAACAGCATAAAAACTCTAAACACTGTCTTTTCATGCATACCACTCTTATTAAAAAAAATATCTTCCAACAGCATAAAAACTCTAAACGCTGTCTTTTCATGCATACTCCCCTTATTAAAAAAAACATCTTCCAACAGCATTAAAACTCAAAACGCTGTCTTTTCATGCATACCCCCTTATTTAAAAAAAATATCTTCCAACAGCATAAAAACTCTAAACGCTGTCTTTTCATGCATACCCCCCTTATTAAAAAAAACATCTTACAACAGCATAAAAACTCAAAACGCTGTCTTTTCATTCATACCCCCCTTGTTAAAAAAAACATCTTCCAACAGCATAAAAACTCAAAACGCTGTCTTTTCATGCATACCCCCCTTATTAAAAAAAAATCTTCCAATAGCATAAAAACTCTAAACGCTGTCTTTTCATGCATACCCCCGTTGTTAAAAAAAACATCTTCCAACAGCATAAAAACTCAAAACGCTGTCTTTTCATGCATACCCCCATTTTTAAAAAAACATTTTCCAACAGCATAAAAACTCTAAACGCTGTCTTCTCATGCATACTCCCCTTCTTAAAAAAAAACATCTTCCAACAGCATAAAAACTCTAAACGCTGTCTTTTCATGCATACTCCCCTTCTTAAAAAAACATCTTCCAACAGCATAAAAACTCTAAATGCTGTCTTTTCATGCATACACCCTTATTAAAAAAAACATCTTCCAACAGCATAAAATCTCTAAACGCTGTCTATTCATGCATACCCCCCTTATTAAAAAAAACATTATCCAACAGCATAAAAACTCTAAACGCTGTCTTTTCATGCATACCCCCTTATTAAAAAAACAACTTCCAACAGCATAAAACTCTAAACGTTGTCTTTTCATGCATACCCCCTTATTAAAAAAACATCTTCCAACTGCATAAAAACTCTAAACGCTGTATTTTCATGCATACCCCCCTTATTAAAAAAACATCTTCCAACAGTATAAAAACTCTAAACGCTGTCTATTCATGCATACCCTCTTATTAAAAAAACATCTTCCAACAACATTAAATCTATGAACGCTGTCTTTTCATGCATACCCCCCTTATTAAAATAACATCTTTCAACCGCATAAAAACTCTAAACGCTGTCTTTTCATGCATACCCCCTTATTAAAAAAAACATCTTCCAACAGAATAAAAACTCAAAACGCTGTCTTTTCATGAATACCCCCCTTATTAAAAAAAATCTTCCAACAGCATAAAAACTCTAAACACTGTCTTTTCATGCATACCACTCTTATTAAAAAAAATATCTTCCAACAGCATAAAAACTCTAAACGCTGTCTTTTCATGCATACTCCCCTTATTAAAAAAAACATCTTCCAACAGCATAAAAACTCAAAACGCTGTCTTTTCATGTATCCCTTATTAAAAAAACATCTTCCAACAGCATAAAAACTCTAAACGCTGTCTTTTCATGCATATCCCCTTATTAAAAAAACATCTTCCAGCAGCATAAAAACTCAAAACGCTGTCTTTTCATACATACCCCCATTATTAAAAAACATCTTCCAACAGCATAAAAACTCTAAACGTTGTCTTTTCATGCATACACCCCTTATTAAAAAAAAACATCTTCCAAAAACATAAAAACTCTAAACGCTGTTTTTTCATGCACACCCACTTTCTTTAAAAAAACATCTTCCAACAGCATAAAAACTCTAAACGCTGTCTTTTCATGCATACCCCCATTTTTTTAAAAAACATCTTCCAACAACGTAAAAACTATAAACGCTGTCTTTTCATGCATACCCCTTTATTAAAAAAAACATCTTCCAACAGCATAAAAACTCTAAACGCTGTCTTTTCATGCATACCCCCTTATTAAAAAAAACATCTTCCAACAGCATAAAAACTCTAAACGCTGTATTTTCATGCATACCCCCCTTATTAAAAAAACATCTTCCAACAGCATAAAAACTCTAAACGCTGTATTTTCATGCATACCCCCCTTATTAAAAAAACATCTTCCAATAGCATAAAATCTCTGAACGCTGTCTTTTCATGCATACCCCCCTTATTAAAAAAACATCTTCCAACAGCATAAAAACTCTAAACGCTGTCTTTTCATGCATACCCCCCTTATAAAAAAACATCTTCCAACAGCATAAAAACTCTAAACGCTGTCTTTTCATGTATCCCTTATTAAAAAAACATCTTCCAACAGCATAAAAACTCTAAACGCTGTCTTTTCATGCATATCCCCTTATTAAAAAAAACATCTTCCAGCAGCATAAAAACTCAAAACGCTGTCATTTCATACATACCCCCATTATTAAAAAACATCTTCCAACAACATAAAAACTCTAAACGTTGTCTTTTCATGCATACACCCCTTATTAAAAAAAACATCTTCCAAAAACATAAAAACTCTAAACGCTGTCTTTTCATGCACACCCCCTTTCTTTAAAAAAACATCTTCCAACAGCATAAAAACTCTAAACGCTGTCTTTTCATGCATACCCCCATTTTTTTAAAAAACATCTTCCAACAACGTAAAAACTCTAAACGCTGTCTTTTCATGCATACCCTTTTATTAAAAAAAACATCTTCCAACAGCATAAAAACTCTAAACGCTGTGTTTTCATGCACACCCCCTTTCTTTAAAAAAACATCTTCCAATAGCATAAAAACTCTAAACGCTGTCTTTTCATGCATACCCCCTTATTAAAAAAACATCTTCCAACAGCATAAAAACTCTAAACGCTGTATTTTCATGCATACCCCCCTTATTAAAAAAACATCTTCCAACAGCATAAAATCTCTGAACGCTGTCTTTTCATGCATACCCCCCTTATTAAAAAAACATCTTCCAACAGCATAAAAACTCTAAACGCTGTCTTTTCATGCATACCCCCCTTATAAAAAAAACATCTTCCAACAGCATAAAAACTCTAAACGCTGTCTTTTCATGCATACCCCCCTTATTAAAAAAAACATCTTCCAACAGCATTAAAACTCTAAACGTTGTCTTTTAATGCATACCCCCCTTATTAAAAAAAACATCTTCCAACAGCATAAAAACTCTAAACGCTGTCTTTTCATGCATACCCCCTTATTAAAAAAAACATCTTCCAACAGCATAAAAACTCTAAACGCTGTCTTTTCATGCATACCCCCCTTATTAAAAAAAACATCTTACAACAGCAGAAGAACTCAAAACGCTGTCTTTTCATTCATACCCCCCTTGTTAAAAAAAAACATCTTCCAACAGCTTAAAAACTCTAAACGCTGTCTTTTCATGCATACCCCCCTTATTAAAAAAAAATCTTCCAACAGCATAAAAACTCTAAACGCTGTCTTTTCATGCATACCCCCGTTGTTAAAAAAAACATCTTCCAACAGCATAAAAACTCTAAACGCTGTCTTTTCATGCATACCCCCTTATAAAAAAAACATCTTCCAACAGCATAAAAACTCTAAACGCTGTCTTTTCATGCATACCCCCTTATTAAAAAAACATCTTCCAACAGCATAAAATCTCTGAACGCTGTCTTTTATGCATACCCCTTATTAAAAAAAACATCTTCCAACAGCATAAAAACTCTAAACGCTGTCTTTTCATGCATACCCCATTATAAAAAAAACAACTTCCAACTGCATAAAAACTCTAAACGCTGTCTTTTCATGCATACCCCCCTTATTAAAAAAACATCTTTCAACCGCATAAAAACTCTAAACGCTGTCTTTTCATGCATACCCCCCTTATTAAAAAAAACATCTTCCAATAGTATAAAAACTCAAAACGCTGTCTTTTCATGAATAACCCCCTTATTAAAAAAAACATCTTCCAACAGCATAAAAACTCTAAACGTTGTCTTTTCATGCATACCCCCTTATTAGAAAACATCTTCCAACAGCATAAAAACTCTAAACGCTGTCTTTTCATGCATACCCCCCTTATTAAAAAAAATCTTCCAACCGCATAAAAACTCAAAACGCTGTCTTTTCATGCATACCCCCCTTCTTAAAAAAAAACATCTTCCAACAGCATAAAAACTCTAAAAGCTGTCTTTTCATGCATACCCCCATTTTTAAAAAAATCATCTTCCAACAACGTAAAAACTCTAAACGCTGTCTTTTCATGCATACTCCCTTATTAAAAAAAACATCTTTCAACAGCATAAAAACTGTAAACGCTGTATTTTCATGCATACCCCCTTATAAAAAAAACATCTTCCAACAGCATAAAAACTCTAAACGTTGTCTTTTCATGCATACCCCCTTATTAAAAAAAACATCTTTCAACAGCATAAAAACTGTAAACGCTGTATTTTCATGCATACCCCCTTATAAAAAAAACATCTTCCAACAGCATAAAAACTCTAAACGCTGTCTTTTCATGCATACCCCCCTTATTAAAAAAAACATCTTCCAACCGCATAAAACTCTAAACATTGTCTTTTCATGCAAACCCCACTTGTTAAAAAAACATCTTCCAACAGCATAAAAACTCTAAACGTTGCCTTTTCATGCATACTCCCCTTCTTAAAAAAAACATCTTCCAACAGCATAAAAACTCTCAACGCTGTCTTTTCATGCATACACCCTTATTGAAAAAACATCTTCCAACAGCATAAAAACTCTAAACGCTGACTATTCATGCATACCCCCCTTATTATAAAAAACATCATCCAACAGCATAAAAACTCTAAACGCTGTCTTTTCATGCATACCCCCTTATTAAAAAAACATATTCCAACAGCATAAAAACTCTAAACGTTGCCTTTTCATGCATACCCCCTTATTAAAAAAACATCTTCCAACAACATAAAAACACTAAACGCTGTCTTTTCATGCATACCCCCCTTATTAAAAAAAACATCTTCCAACGGCATAAAAACTCTAAACGCTATCTTTTCATGCATACACCCTTATTAAAAAAACATCTTCCAACAACATAAAAACTCTGAACGCTGTCTTTTCATTCATACCCTCTTTATTAAAAAAACATCTTTCAACAGCATAAAAACTCTAAACGCTGTCTCTGTCTTTTCATGCATACCCCCCTTATTAAAAAAAACATCTTCCAACAGCATAAAAACTCTAAACGCTGTCTTTTCATGCATACCCCCTTATTAAAAAAAACATCTTCCAACAGCATAAAATCTCTGAATGCTGTCTTTTATGCATACCCCCTTATTAAAAAAACATCTTCCAACAGCATAAAAACTCTAAACGCTGTCTTTTCATGCATACCCCCTTATAAAAAAAACAACTTCCAACAGCATAAAAACTCTAAACGCTGTCTTTTCATGCATACCCCCCTTATTAAAAAAACATCTTTCAACCGCATAAAAACTCTAAACGCTGTCTTTTCATGCATACCCCCCTTATTAAAAAAAACATCTTCCAACAGCATAAAAACTCAAAACGCTGTCTTTTCATGAATACCCCCCTTATTAAAAAAACAACTTCCAACAGCATAAAAACTCTAAACGATGTCTTTTCATGCATACCCCCCTTATTAGAAAACATCTTCCAACAGCATAAAAACTCTAAACGCTGTCTTTTCATGCATACCCCCCTTATTAAATAAAACATCTTCCAACCGCATAAAAACTCAAAACGCTGTCTTTTCATGCATATCCCCATTGTTAAAAAAACCATCTTCCAACAGCATAAAAACTCCAAACGCTGTCTTTTCATGCATACTTCCTTTCTTAAAAAAAACATCTTCCAACAGCATAAAAACTCTAAACGCTGTCTTTTCATGCATACACCCTTATTAAAAAAAATCTTCCAACAGCATAAATACTCTGAACGCTGTCTTTTCATGCATACCCCCTTATTAAAAAAAACATCTTCCAATAGCATAAAAACTCTAAACGTTGTCTTTTCATGCATACCGCCTTATTAAAAAAACATCTTCCAACAGTATAAAAACTCTAAACGCTGTCTTTTCATGCATACCCCCCTTATTAAAAAAACATCTTCCAACAGCATAAAAACTCTAAATGCTGCCTTTTCATGCATACCCCCTTATTAAAAAAACATCTTCCAACAGCATAAAAACTCTAAATGCTGCCTTTTCATGCATACCCCCTTATTAAAAAAAACATCTTCCAACAGCATAAAAACTCTAAACGCTGTCTTTATGCATACCCCCTTATTAAAAAAAACATCTTCCAACAGCATAAAAACTCTAAACGCTGTTTTTTCATGCATACCACTCTTATTAAAAAAACATCTTCCAACAGCATAAAACTCTAAACGCTGTCTTTTCATGCATACTCCCCTTATTTAAAAAAAACATATTCCAACAGGATAAAAACTCTAAACGCCGTCTTTTCATGTATCCTTTATTAAAAAAAACATCTTCCAGCAGCATAAAAACTCAAAACGCTTTCTTTTCAGGCATACCCCCATTATTAAAAAACATCTTCCAACAGCATAAAAACTCTAAACGTTGTCTTTTCATGCATACACCCCTTATTAAAAAAACATATTCCAAAAACATAAAAACTTTAAACGTTGTCTTTTCATGCATACCCCCCTTCTTAAAAAAAACATCTTCCAACATCATAAAAACTCTAAACGCTGTCTTTTCATGCATACCCCCATTTTTTAAAAAAACAACTTCCAACAATGTAAAAACTCTAAACGCTGTCTTTTCATGCATACCACCTTATTAAAAAAACATCTTCCAACAGCATAAAAACTCTAAACGTTGTCTTTTCATGCATACCCCCCTAATTAAAAAAAACATCTTCCAACAGCATAAAAACTCTAAACGATGTCTTTTCATGCATATCCCCCTTATAAAAAAAACATCTTCCAACAACATAAAAACTCTAAACGCTGTCTTTTCATGCATACCCCCCTTATTAAAAAAACATCTTCCAACAGCATAAAAACTCTAAACGCCGTCTTTTCATGTATCCTTTATTAAAAAAAACATCTTCCAGCAGCATAAAAACTCAAAACGCTTTCTTTTCAGGCATACCCCCATTACTAAAAAACATCTTCCAACAGCATAAAAACTCTAAACGTTGTCTTTTCATGCATACACCCCTTATTAAAAAAACATCTTCCAAAAACATAAAAACTCTAAACGCTGTCTTTTCATGCATACCCCCCTTCTTAAAAAAAACATCTTCCAACAGCATAAAAACTCTAAACGCTGTCTTTTCATGCATACCCCCATTGTTTAAAAAAACAACTTCCAACAACGTAAAAACTCTAAACGCTGTCTTTTCATGCATACCACCTTATTAAAAAAACATCTTCCAACAGCATAAAAACTCTAAACGTTGTCTTTTCATGCATACCCCCCTAATTAAAAAAACATCTTCCAACAGCATAAAAACTCTAAACGATGTCTTTTCATGCATATCCCCCTTATAAAAAAAACATCTTCCAACAGCATAAAAACTCTAAACGCTGTCTTTTCATGCATACCCCCCTTATTAAAAAAACATCTTCCAACAGCATAAAAACTCTAAACGCTGTCTTTTCATGCATACCCCCTTACTAAAAAACATCTTCCAACAGCATAAAAACTTTAAACGCTGTCTTTTCATGCATACCCCCCTTATTAAAACAGAACATCTTCCAACAACATAAAAACTCAAAACGCTGTCTTTTCATGCATACCCCCATTGTTAAAAAAAACATCTTCCAACAGCATAAAAACTCTAAACGCTGTCTTTTCATGCATACTCACCTTCTTAAAAAAACATCTTCCAACAGCATAAAAACTCTAAACGCTGTCTTTTCATGCATACATCCTTATTAAAAAAACATCTTCCAACAGCATAAAATCTCTAAACGCTGCCTATTCATGCATACCCCCTTATTTAAAAAAACATCATCCAACAGCATAAAAACTCTAAACGCTGTCTTTTCATGCATACCCCCTTATTAAAAAAACAACTTCCAACAGCATAAAAACTCTAAACGTTGTCTTTTCATGCATACCCCCCTTATTAAAAAAACATCTTCCAACAACATAAAAACTCTAAACGCTGTATTTTCATGCATACCCCCCTTATTAAAAAAACATCTTCCAACAGTATAAAAACTCTAAACGCTGTTTTTTCATGCATACCCCCTTATTAAAAAAAACATCTTCCAACAACATAAAATCTCTGAACGCTGTCTTTTCATGCATTACCCCCTTATTAAAAAAAACTTCTTCCAACAGCATAAAAACTCTAAACGCTGTGTTTTCATGCATACCCCCTTATTAAAAAAAACATCTTCCAACATCATAAAAACTCTAAACGCTGTCTTTTATGCATACCCCCTTATTAAAAAAACAACTTCCAACAGCATAAAAACTCTAAACGCTGTCTTTTCATGCATAACACTCTTATTAAAAAAACATCTTCCAACAGCATAAAAACTCTAAACGCTGTCTTTGCATACATACTCCCCTTATTAAAAAAACATCTTCCAACAGCATAAAAACTCAAAACGCTGTCTTTTCATGTATCCCTTATTAAAAAAACATCTTCCAACAGCATAAAAACTCTAAACGCTGTCTTTTCATGCATATCCCCTTATTAAAAAAACATCTTCCAGCAGCATAAAAACTCAAAACGTTGTCTTTTCATGCATACCCCCATTATTAAAAAACATCTTCCAACAGCATAAAAACTCTAAACGTTGTCTTTTCATGCATACCCCCATTTTTTAAAAAAACATCTTCCAACAACGTTAAAACTCTAAACGCTGTCTTTTCATGCATACCCCCTTATTAAAAAAAACATCTTCCAACAGCATAAAAACTCTAAACGCTGTCTTTTCATGCATACACCCTTATTAAAAAGAACATCTTCCAACAGCATAAAAATTCTAAACGCTGTCTTTTCATGCATACCCTCTTTATTAAAAAAACATCTTTCAACAGCATAAAAACTCTAAACGATGTCTTTTCATGCATACCCCCTTATAAAAAATATATCTTCCAACAGCTTAAAAACTCTAAACGCTGTCTTTTCATGCATAGCCCCTTATTAAAAAAAACATCTTCCAACAGCATAAAAACTCTAAATGCTGTCTTTTCATGCATACCCCCCTTATTAAAAAAAACATCTTCCAATAGCATAAAAACTTTAAACGATGTCTTTTCATGCATACCCCCCTTATTAAAAAAAACATCTTCCAACAGTATTAAAACTCTAAACGCTGTCTTTTAATGTATACCCCCCTTATTAAAAAAAACATCTTCAAAAAACATAAAAACTCTAAACGTTGTCTTTTCATGCATACCCCCCTTCTAAAAAAAAACATCTTCCAACAGCATAAAAACTCTAAACGCTGTCTTTTCATGCATACCCCCATTTTTTAAAAAAACATCTTCCAACAACGTTAAAACTCTAAACGCTGTCTTTTCATGCATACCCCCTTATTAAAAAAAACATCTTTCAACAGCATAAAAACTCTAAACGCTGTCTTTTCATGCATACACCCTTATTAAAAAAAACATCTTCCAACAGCATAAAAATTCTAAACGCTGTCTTTTCATGCATACCCTCTTTATTAAAAAAACATCTTTCAACAGCATAAAAACTCTAAACGATGTCTTTTCATGCATACCCCCTTATAAAAAAAATATATTCCAACAGCTTAAAAACTCTAAACGCTGTCTTTTCATGCATAGCCCCTTATTAAAAAAAACATCTTCCAACAGCATAAAAACTCTAAATGCTGTCTTTTCATGCATACCCCCCTTATTAAAAAAAACATCTTCCAATAGCATAAAAACTTTAAACGATGTCTTTTCATGCATACCCCCCTTATAAAAAAAACATCTTCCAACAGCATAAAAACTCTAAACGCTGTCTTTTCATGCATACCCCCCTTATTAAAAAAAACATCTTCCAACAGTATTAAAACTCTAAACGCTGTCTTTTAATGTATACCCCCCTTATTAAAAAAAAAATCTTCCAACAGCATAAAAACTCTAAACGCTGTCTTTTCATGCATACCCCCTTATAAAAAAATAACTTCCAACAGCATAAAAACTCTAAACGCTGTCTTTTCATGCATACCCCCCTTATTAAAAAAAACATCTTTCAACCGCATAAAAACTCTAAACGCTGTCTTTTCATGCATACCCCCCTTATTAAAAAAAACATATTTTCATGCATACCCCCCTTATTAAAAAAAACATCTTCCAACAGCATAAAAACTCAAAACGCTGTCTTTTCATGAATACCCCCTTATTAAAAAAACAACTTCCAACAGCATAAAAACTCTAAACGCTGTCTTTTCATGCATACCACCCTTATTAGAAAACATCTTCCAACAGCATAAAAACTCTAAACGCTGTCTTTTCATGCATTTCCCCCTTATTAAAAAAAACATCTTCCAACCGCTTAAAAACTCAAAACTCTGTCTTTTCATGCATACCACCTTTGTTAAAAAAAACATTTTCCAACAGCATAAAAACTCTAAACGCTGTCTTTTCATGCATACTCCCCTTCTTAAAAAAACATCTTCCAACAGCATAAAAACTCTAAATGCTATCTTTTCATGCATACACCCTTATTAAAAAACAAATCTTCCAACAGCATAAAAACTCTAAACGATGTCTATTCATGCATACCCCCCTTATTAAAAAAAACATCTTCCAACAGCATAAAAACTCTAAACGCTGTCTTTTCATGCATACCCCCTTATTAAAAAAAAAATCTGCCAAGTGCATAAAAACTCTAAACGTTGTCTTTTCCTGCATACCCCCCTTATTAAAAAAACATCTTCCAACAGCATAAAAACTCTAAACGCTGTATTTTCATGCATACCCCCCTTATTAAAAAAACATCTTCCAACAGTATAAAAACTCTAAACGCTGTCTTTTCATGCATACCCCCCTTATTAAAAAAACATCTTCCAACAGCATAAAAACTCTAAACGCTGCCTTTTCATGCATACCCCCTTATTAAAAAAAACATCTTCCAACAGCATAAAAACTCTAAACGCTGTCTTTTATGCATACCCCCTTATTAAAAAAAACATCTTCCAACAGCATAAAAACTCTAAACGCTGTCTTTTCATGCATACCACCCTTATTAAAAAAACATCTTCCAACAGCATAAAACTCTAAACGCTGTCTTCTCATGCATACCCCCCTTATTAAAAAAAACATCTTCCAATTGCATAAAAACTTTAAACGATGTCTTTTCATGTATACCCCCCTTATAAAATAAACATCTTCCAACAACATAAAAAATCTGAACGCTGTCTTTTCATGCATAACCCCCTTATTAAAAAAAACATCTTTCAACCGCATAAAAACTCTAAACGCTGTCTTTTCATGCATACCCCCCTTATTAAAAAAAACATCTTCCAACAGCATAAAAACTCAAAACGCTGTCTTTTCATGAATACCCCCCTATTAAAAAAACATCTTGCAACAGCATAAAAACTCTAAACGCTGTCTTTTCATGCATACCCCCCTTATTAGAAAATATCTTCCAACAGCATAAAAACTCTAAACGCTGTCTTTTCAAGCATACCCCCCTTATTAAAAAACCATCTTCCAACCGCATAAAAACTCTAAACGCTGTCTTTTCATGCATACCCCCCTTATTAAAAAAACATCTTCCAACCGCATAAAAACTCAAAACTCTGTCTTTTCATGCATACCCACATTGTTAAAAAAAAACATCTTCCAACCGCATATAAACTCTAAACGCTGTCTTTTCATGCATACCCCCAATGTTAAAAAAAACATCTTCCAACAGCATAAAAACTCTAAACGCTGTCTTTTCATGCATACACCCTTATTAAAAAAAACAAATCTTCCAACAGCATAAAAACTCTAAACGATGTCTATTCATGCATACCCCCCTTATTAAAATAAACATCATCCAACAGCATAAAAACTCTAAACGCTGTCTTTTCATGCATACCCCCTTATTAAAAAAAACATCTGCCAAGAGCATAAAAACTCTAAACGTTGTCTTTTCCTGCATACCCCCCTTATTAAAAAAACATCTTCCAACAGCATAAAAACTCTAAACGATGTATTTTCCTGCATACCCCCCTTATTAAAAAAACATCTTCCAACAGCATAAAAACTCTAAACGCTGCCTTTTCATGCATACCCCCTTATTAAAAAAAACATCTTCCAACGGCATAAAAACTCTAAACGCTGTCTTTTATGCATACCCCCTTATTAAAAAAAACATCTTCCAACAGCATAAAAACTCTAAACGCTGTCTTTTCATGCATACTCCCCTTCTTAAAAAAAGCATCTTCCAACAGCATAAAACTCTAAACGCTGTCTTTTCATGCATACTCCCCTTATTAAAAAAACATCTTCCAACAGGATAAAAACTCTAAACGCTGTCTTTACATGTATCCCTTATTAAAAAAACATCTTCCAACAGCATAAAAACTCTAAACGCTGTCTTTTCATGCATATCCCCTTATTAAAAAAACATCTTCCAGCAGCATAAAAACTCAAAACGCTGTCTTTTCATTCATACCCCCATAATTAAAAAACATCTTCCAACAGCATAAAAACTCTAAACGTTGTCTTTTCATGCATACACCCCTTATTAAAAAAAACATCTTCCAAAAACATAAAAACTCTAAACGCTGTCTTTTCATGCATACCCCCCCCTCTTAAAAAAAACATCTTCCAACAGCATAAAAACTCTAAACGCTGTCTTTTCATGCATACCCCCATTTTTTAAAAAAACATCTTCCAACAACGTAAAAACTCTAAACGCTGTCTTTTCATGCATACCACCTTATTAAAAAAACATCTTCCAACAGCATAAAAATTCTAAACGTTGTCTTTTCATGCATACCCCCCTAATTAAAAAAAACATCTTCCAACAGCATAAAAACTCTAAACGCTGTCTTTTCATGCATACCCCCCTTATTAAAACGATGTATTTTCATGCATACCCCCATTGTTAAAAAAAACATCTTCCAACAGCATAAAAACTCTAAACGCTGTCTTTTCATGCATACTCCTCTTCTTAAAAAAAAACATCGTCCAACAGCATAAAACTCTAAACGATGTCTTTTCATGCATACCCCTTATTAAAAAAAACATCTTCCAACAGCATAAAAACTCTAAACGTTGTCTTTTCATGCATACACCCTTATTAAAAAAAACATCTTCCAACAGCATAAAAACTTTAAACGCTGTCTTTTCATGCATACCCCCCTTATTAAAAAAACATCTTCCAACGGCATAAAAACTAAAAACGATGTCTTTTCATGCATACCCCCATTGTTAAAAAAAACATCTTCCAACAGCATAAAAACTCTAAACGCTGTCTTTTCATGCATACTCCTCTTCTTAAATAAAACATCTTCCAAAAGCATAAAAACTCTAAACGCTGTCTTTTCATGCATACCCCCTTATTAAAAAAACATCTTCCAACAGCATAAAAACTCTAAACGCTGTCTTTTCATGCATACTCCTCTTCTTAAAAAAAACATCTTCCAAAAGCATAAAAACTCTAAACGCTGTCTTTTCATGCATACCCCCCTTATTAAAAAACATCTTCCAACAGCATAAAAACTCTAAACGCTGTCTTTTCATGCATATCCCCTTATTAAAAAAACATCTTCCAACAGCATAAAAACTCTAAACGCTGTCTTTTCATGCATACCCCTTATTAAAAAAAACAACTTCCAACATCATAAAAACTCTAAACGTTGTATTTTCATGCATAACCCCCTTATTAAAAAAACATCGTCCAACAGCATTAAAACTCTAAACGCTGTATTTTCATGCATACCCCCCTTATTAAAAAAACATCTTCCAACAGTATAAAAACTCTAAACGCTGTCTTTTCATGCATAACCCCCTTATTAAAAGAAACATCTTCCAACAACATAAAATCTCTGAACGCTGTTTTTCATGCATACCCCCCTTATTAAAAAAACATCTTCCAGCAGCATAAAAACTATAAACGCTGTGTTTTCATGCATACCCCCTTTATTAAAAAAAAACATCTTCCAACAGCATAAAAACTCTAAACGCTGTGTTTTCATGCATACCCCCTTATTAATAAAAACATCTTTCAACAGCATAAAAACTCTAAACGCTGTCTTTTATGCATACCCCTTTATTAAAAAAACATCTTCCAACAGCATAAAAACTTTAAACGCTGTCTTTTCATGCATACCCCCTTATTAAAAAAACATCTTCCAACAGCATAAAATCTCTTAACGCTGTCTTTTCATGCATACCCCCCTTATTAAAAAAACATCTTCCAACAGTAGAAAAACTCTAAACGCTGTCTTTTCATGCATACCACTCTTATTAAAAAAACATCATCCAACAGCATAAAAACTCTAAACGTTGTGTTTTCATGCATACCCCCTTATTAAAAAAAACATCTTCCAACCGCATAAAAACTCTAAACGCTGTCTTTTCATGCATACACCCTTATTGAAAAAACATCTTACAACAGCATAAAAACTCTAAACGTTGTCTATTCATGCGTACCCCCCTTATTAAAAAAACATCGTCCAACAACATAAAACTCTAAACGCTGTCTTTTCATGCATACCCCCTTATTAAAAAAAAACATCTTCCAACAGCATAAAAACTCTAAACGTTGTATTTTCATGCATACCCCCCTTATTAAAAAAACATCTTCCAACAGTATAAAAACTCTAAACGCTGTCTTTTCATGCATACCCCCCTTATTAAAAAAAACATCTTCCAACCGCATAAAATCTCTGAACGCTGTCTTTTCATGCATACCACCCTTATTAAAAAAACATCTTCCAACAGCATAAAAACTCTAAACGCTGTCTTTTCATGCATACCCCTTATTAAAAAAAACATCTTCCAACAGCATAAAATCTCTGAACGCTGTCTTTTATGCATACCCCTTATTAAAAAAAACATCTTTCAACATCATAAAAACTCTAAACGCTCTCTTTTCATGCATACCCCTTATAAAAAAACAACTTCCAACAGCATAAAAACTCTAAACGCTGTCTTTTCATGCATACCCCCCTTATTAAAAAAACATCTTCCAACCGCATAAAAACTCTAGACGCTGTCTTTTCATGCATATCCCCTTATTAAAAAAAACATCTTCCAACAGCATAAAAACTCAAAACGCTGTCTTTTCAAGAATACCCCCCTTATTAAAAAAAACATCTTCCAACAGCATAAAAACTCTAAACGCTGTCTTTTCATGCATACCCCCCTTATTAAAAAACATCTTCCAACAGCATAAAAACTCTAAACGCTGTCTTTTCATGCATACCCCCCTTATTAAAAGAAACATCTTCCAACAGCATAAAAGCTCAAAACGCTGTCTTTTCATGCATACCCCCATTGTTAAAAAAAACATCTTCCAACAGCATAAAAACTCTAAACGCTGTCTTTTCATTCGTACTCCCCTTTTTAAAAAAAACATCTTCCAACAGCATAAAAACTCAAAACGCTGTCTTTTCATGCATACCCCCATTGTTAAAAAAAACATCTTCCAACAGCTTAAAAACTCTAAACGCTGTCTTTTCATGCATACACCCTTATTAAAAAAACATCTTCCAACAGCATAAAAACTCTAAACGATGTCTATTCATGCATACCCCCCTTATTAAAAAAAACATCATCCAACAGCATAAAAACTCTAAACGCTGTCTTTTCATTCATACCCCCTTATTAAAAAAAACATCTTCTAACAGCATAAAAACTCTAAACGTTGTCTTTTCCTGCATATCCCCCTTATTAAAAAAACATCTTCCAACAGCATAAAAACTTTAAACGCTGTCTTTTCATGCATACCCCTCTTATTAAAAAAACATCTTCCAATAACATAAAAACTCTAAACGCTGTCTTTTCATGCATACCCCCCTTATTAAAAAAAACATCTTCCAACAGCATAAAATCTCTGAACGCTGTCTTTTCATGCATACCCCCCTTATTAAAAAAAACATCTTCCAACAGCATAAAAACTCTAAACCCTGTCTTTTCATGCATATCCCCTTATTAAAAAAACATCTTCCAGTAGCATAAAAACTCAAAACGCTGTCTTTTCATGCATACCCCCATTATTAAAAAACATCTTCCAACAGCATAAAAACTCTAAACGTTGTCTTTTCATGCATACACCCTGTTAACGTTAAAATATGAACGATAACACCCGGTGTGTGTAATAAGATCGTGAAAGCACCACCCGTGTGACGGGAACAGAAATTAAGCAGGAATAATAGCAGAAATGCAGTAAATGAACAACAGATTTATAGTGGTTCGGCCTGTAATTGAGCCTACGTCCACTTTATAGTCTCTTATTGCTGATTCGGTAATAATTTGATACAAATCTCTCCAGGAAACAGTACAATTCGATCACAAGAAACAATCTAGACTACTAGCTCAATCTTCGACAGTGAAACTCGATGAATCCATGTCGGATGTGAGGAATTTCTCTCGAAGCTTGTTGTAGTGTCGCGAATGCTTGAAGGATCCTTGATTACTGAATGAATGAAGAGTTCGACGGAGTAACAGCGCTGTAGAAATGATTTCCAAAAGTCCCCCTCATGTTGGAAGTGATGCCCTATTTATAGAAGCTGATTTCTGGGCAGGAAATTTGCCTAAGTCTTAGGTCGCGCACGACCTTAGTTAAGTCGTAGGTCGCGAGCGACCTAAGCTAGGTCGCTGTCCCCTTGCGGCTTCAGGAGTTAGCTAGTAAAACTGTACTTGGCTTCATTTGATCAAGTAATAGGTCGCACGCGAGTTACAGAATGGCTGTGGGAGCTCTAGGTCGTAGGGCGCTGGACCTGCTTTAATAGTTAGGTCGCTAACCTCTTTAGGTCGTCAAGTCCCTTAGGTCGCTAACTACCTTAGGTTGTTAAGTCCTTTAGGTCGCTAGCTACCTTAGGTCGTTGAGTTCCATAGGTCGCAATCCTTTCTGCTGCAAGGTCGCAAGGCCTTCTGGACCTTAGGTCGCAAGGTCTTCTGCAGCCTTAGGTCGCAAACCCTTCTGGATCTTAGGTCGCGCAGCTTTCCTGTGGCCTTAGGTCGCAAGCCCTTATGGATCTTAGGTCGCGAAGAAGTTAGGTTGCTAACTTCTTATCTTGAGAAGTCGTGGACTTTCTCAGTTAGATTGCTATGTAGTTAGGTCGTAGGTTTTTCTTAGGTCGCAAGCTCCTTTAGGTCGCAGAGCCTCTTAAGTCGTAGCCTTTCCTTAGGTCGCAACATTCTTAGGTCGTAGCTTTCTTTGGTCGTAGAGTTTTAGGTCGCTGAAATAAAGGAGTTAACATTTGCCCCTCGAAGTATATGACTATACTTTAGGTCGTATGCTTCGACTCAACTTTGCTAGGTCGCGAATCGACTTAAAACTTGCACGCCTGTTCACCTCCCTCCTTTAGTCCCATATAAATTAGTTAGGTCGCACCTTCTTCCTTACCCTACTGTCTTGAGCCTCCATCGCCATTAATAGTTTTTCCGAGCTCCCAGAGACAAATTTGACTCAATCAGCCAACGATTCTTCCTCGCCGATCATAATTCGTAAGTGGATCAGCTTATACTTGCCCATAGTCACTGTTTTGATCACGAATCGTTGTTGCTCGTCCTAAGCCCAATTCCATGCATCATGCTTTTTGTACGGTAGTCTCAATTGACTTTCGTTCGTCATTTGACGTGTCGGGGTGATTTGCAATCATACGAAAGCTTTTGCTACGGATCTGTAGGGTTTGCCATTGATTCGCTAGTTAATCGGTGGTACGTTGAGGTAGGATGAAGGGGATGATGAATCCTTTTTTGAACTGGTGGTATTGGGTTATTGGACCCAATATGATGTTGCTTGGAGAGGAAGTCAACAACCTATCAGATTTGAACGTCCTAAGAGTTAGGTCGTGTGGGAATGCTTAACGACCTCAGCCTTTGCGACCTGACGACATTTGCGACCTAGAGAATCTCCAACCTAAAAACAATTGTGCACGACCTAGGACTTAAAGAAAATTGCCCCACCTTAATCCATTCAGCTGCAACATGCGACCTACAGAAATCCTGACTCATGATAGGTCGCTGAACGACCTAATACTTAGACAATTTTTCACAGTCTTGAACTTTCAATCTGAACAACATAGCATAAGAACACTGCAACCTGTGTTAGGTCGTAAGCGACCTAACACTTAGAACTTTGAACAGCTTTTGACTGATTTTCTGAACTTGAATTATTTTGGGTTTTGCACTTCTTCTCGGATTGCCTCAACTTTAATGCTAATAACCTGTTTAGAAGCAACATTCACAGAAAAATGGGACGAATATACTGCTATTGATTGCCCACATCAAACAACAGATTAGTTGTCAAAGAAAATCAATCTTAAATGAACTTCGTGAATGAAATGCTGTAAACTAACAAATCTAAGTGAAGTATTAAAGCAAAATTTAAGTGATCAACTAAAGCTGATTTATTTGCATTAACGCAACACTATTCCTGGACTTAAAATATTAAGCCCTGAAACTTTATAATTGACAAGTATCAATTAGTTTAGTTTCATTTACATTTGCTCGTTATTGTATTAGTTTTGCACAACACTTCACTCTTTTTAGGAAACGTGGACCTTAATATTTGATCGTCCAGTTCCTTGTGTAGAATGGAATCTCAACAGGAAGACTTGGAAATAGCCGGAGAAGCTTTTCAAATTGCTACTCCACTAAACGATCCTCCGGAAAGGACTTCTACTACTCTAAGTCATAAAGTCTTCCGACAACTGTGCATCCAATTTGGCATTGCCGAAGCAGATGCTTTACTTCCTGGGCCAAGCGACACTGCTGACAGGCCGCCTCTTGGCTTCGTTGCTGTGAACCGGCAGATGTGTTCAAGTGGAGCCATTCCTCCATTTAACGACTGTCTTCGGGAACTCCTCCTTCGGCTAACTATTTCTCCCTTTCAACTACACCCTAACGGATACTCCATCCTGCTGGGATTTTGTGTGCTTTTCAGGAGAACGTTGAACCGTTTTCCCTCTTTTGATGAAATTCGCTTCTTGTGCACATTTGCAAAGAACAAGGACCATCCTTCTATCATACTTGTGAGGAGTGCTAGGAATCGCAAACTAATTCTGGACTTGCCTGAAAGTGCCCACGGATTCTTGACTCAATTCTTTTATGTTCGCTGTCCTCCGGGATTTTATTCTATTTGGAGAGTCGGAA
Organism: Allium fistulosum; assembly: GCA_030737815.1. Taxonomy (NCBI): domain Eukaryota; kingdom Viridiplantae; phylum Streptophyta; class Magnoliopsida; order Asparagales; family Amaryllidaceae; genus Allium; species Allium fistulosum. The sequence goes on from JASFAW010000018.1 coordinate 6,779,020, forward strand.
GTAAGATTACCTCTTACCGATTCATTTTTTCTAGATTTTTCATAATTCGAACCATCAAATGCTTAATTCCATTCTTTCTTCGTGCAGCACTTCCTTCTCTTCTTCGAGATACCAGCCGTAAGTCGATTTTAGATACTTTGAGTGCTGTTGACGCTGAAGAGAGGAGCGCCAAATTCTTGCTGAAAGATGAATTTCTGCACCAGTTTGGCCTTTTACATCCTTCTAGATCGACTCAGATTCATGAAATTTCTAGTTCTGATGCGGAAACGTTAGTTGCTTCAGATTCCCAAGCAGAGGCCTCGAATGCCCCAGCTTCTGTAGAAGAAACTGCATCAGAAGCACCCGTCGTGGGGGCTGCTTTGGTAAAATGTTCCGCATCCATCGATGTCGTAGGGTTAGTCAACAAGTCGGCGCTTACCCCAATTACTGAGGAGGAAGAGAAAACTCGAGTTCCTGAGAAATCCATTGATACAGAGGTTGAAAAAGAGAAGTCTGCTGAACTCCTGGGTGATGACACCTTTGATGGCTTGAGCGATATCATGATAACTTCTCAAGAGATTTTTGGGGATAACAATCCAAAAGCAACTTCTCCCGTTGTCGAGGCGACTTCCACCTTTAAACAAACCCGGACGCCTACTACGCCAGTCGTCTCTGTTTCCACACTAAAGCGCGGTCTGTAGTTTGACGCATGTAGCTTGCACGCCGCACACACTTAGGATTTTTCAGCACTTATAAACACTTATCCTCTTTCTCCTGGAAATTTCTAAACTTTACTCCTTTTTTGCTTTCAGGTTCTCCAATGGGACGTACAGGTTCATATTATGACTCGTTCAAGTACCGTGGAGGCCGCGACACCTATGACTTTAGGAAGTACCTTGATACCCCAAAAGAAACAGATGAAGAGAGGGCTCGAAGGAAAGCCCATGAGAAGCGGGATTACGATCAGTGGCAAAGAAGGAAAGATGCCGAGCGATATGACTCTTCGCATAGGAGTGACTACTCTCATAAGCGGAAGTCTTACGATGATAAGGGAAAAACTCAGATTGCCGATGAACCGAGCAAACGATCTAAACCGATTGACGCGTCTGAAATTCCTGAAAAGACTGACGCTCCCATTCCTTCCGATATTCTGGCCAGCTCTCCTCCTCTGAAGAAATCTGACATTCAGACTATCATTAACAGACCGCAATATCAAGTCAAGGACGGCCCCCCAACACTTCAGAGCCGTTTTCCGAATTGGTGCCTAAAAGGGGTGCGCTTTGACTTGGACCTAGTTCCGATTGATAAGCCAGACATGCTTAGCAGTCTTGACGCAGTCAGGCTTAATATCGAGAGGATGTCGCAGTGGCAGAAGCTTGTCGATGAACTCCAAAGGGTTAATCGTGCAAACCTTGAGGCAATGCTGACTATGGAAAACGACAAGGCGGAGTGGGACAAAATTTGCAAACAGCATAATCTCGAGATGACAAATATTGCTGATGGTTATGCAAAACTTGAGTCCGAGGTTAAAAAACTTAAGGAAGATCTTGCCTCTTCTTCTGCATCTCATACTCAAAAAGAAGAAGTCTTTCAAAAACAAGTGCGGGATGCACATGCTGCACAGAGAGATGTTGAAATGAAGCTTGCCGCTGAACAGCATATTACTGAGAAATACCGCACAGAAAACACCAATTTGCGGGAAAAAGTCACCTCTCAGAACGTAGAGATTGAGTTACTAAAGTCTCAACTTGCTAAAGTTGAGGCAGAGCGTGATGAGGCCACCGCTGGCCGGGTTGCTGCCGTTGCCGAAAAGGAAGCGGCTGAGCAATCACATGAGGCGACGAAAGCAGACATCAGCTCTACCTTATTCGATTTTTATTTACACAGCGTTCTGGGTCGTGGGAGCCTCTCTTTTCTTGGTCCCGATTATGAAATTACATTGGCTGAAGTGTGGGAAGTCGCAATGGATATGCTTGGTGGGGCCGGCTATAATGAGTTGGAACTTGAGGAGCGCTATCTCAATGATGAGGATCGTGCCGCTCTTGTTAAGGGGAGGGAGCAACTTGCCAAAGTACGAGCTGAAACAACGGGAGAAGAGCCTCCAAAAGAAGAAGCTCCTTTAACTGCCCCCGTTCATACTTCCACTTCAGCCGACGTTAATATTATGGATTCCAGCTCTCATTCTTTACATCTAGCTAAAGTTGCCCAAGAAACTGCAACTACTCCTACTGAAGATGAGGCACTGGATAATATTGAAGCCGAGAAGTTTGAGGTGGATCTTGCAAAGCCAACTCCTCCAGGTACTTTTGGCGTTGTCTCGGGTCTAATGGACCAGTCATTTGACTTAGCCGAATTCGATGACCTTCTTACTTGTTACTTAAACTTTGGTGAACCGATGCCTTCTTTATTTTCGGGGGATGTTGATTTTAACTTCTTTTCTTCTACAGCGGAGGCACCAAGCACTACACAAGCTTTCACTCCTTCGGTTGCCGTTCCTCCATCTTCCCAAATTACTCCTCCTTCTGCTTCTCAACCGGGATCACAGGCAGAGAAAATCGAAGCTCTTCAAGGCTTGGATGATCCGGCTGCTTCTCAAGAACAGAAGGCGGAGGATTTTGAAGACATTGAGAAGACCCCGGAGCGGTCTCTTGATGACGACACGAAGCTTTCAACACTGCTTGCTACTCCGGGGAGCGAGTCTTCTTCAAAGAGGAAGGGGAAGCGTGCTGTAAGGAAGAAGAAAAAGACTTCCACTGAAGAGGAAGCAGTAGTTGATCTGGCCGTACCGCTTTCTCCTTCTGCCCCTACCCGTTCACAACGACTTCAAAAGCTAATCATTAGGCCGGGAAAGAGCTCCAAGGGTGGTGAGAACAAGGAATAATCAAGCTGGATTTTCTACTTATTATTTTTGCTCTTTGCATGTATTGACCGGGGATTGTGCGGGTACCGGTTCCCGCTTTTGCTTTTTGAGATATCTGCACATGTAAAGAATTTTCATAGTACTAAATAAAACAATTATTTTACTTGTACAAACTCTTGTGTATGTGAGAATGATCTATCTTTTATTTTTAGTGTAGAACAAACGATTCTTCTTACTTGTGCAAACTTTTTGTCTGCGTTTGAGAATGCATTTATTCCACATCTGTTTTCCGTGATATTGCAACGAACTTGTGGCATGTTGCTTTTATTAATATAATTGAATTGTATAGTATTGCCCCCATGCCGTAAGTGCATTGCAATATTCCTAGCTTTTTCAAGACTAATACTCTTATTTCAGAGGACAATTATTCCGCTTTTAAGGGGAGAGTTATTCTGCTCTTAATAGAGAATATCCAGTCTTTAGAAGAATTTTTATTTTCTCTTTCTGAAGAATGCTTCAACTTTCGGTGATAATCACTTTTATTTATTAAGAAGTGAATTTCCCTATGAAGTGAAATGAACTTTTCTGAAAGAATTTTGTAGCATTTTCAACTTTTTTTTTTAGGACGAACTTTTCGAGATGAACAAGTTAATCCTTCCTTTGAGAGTTGAACTGTGCTTCTGGACGATGCTTTTTGTTCAAGCATTTTATTTTGGGACATGCCTCCGGAGAGGTCTCCTCTTAAAGAGTTGTGCCTCCGAAGAGGTCTTGTGCCTTTGAAAAGGGCTTGTGCCTCCGAAGAGGACTTGTGCCTCCGAAGAGGGCTTGCGGTGCCTTGGGAAAGGGCTTTTGCCTTCGAAAAGGTCATGTGCCTCCGAAGAGGGCTTGTGGTGCCTTGGGAAAGGGCTTTTGCCTCCGAAGAGGTCATGTGCCTCCGAAGAGGGCTTGTGCCTCCGAAGAGGGCTTGTGCCTTCGAAAAGGGCTTTTGAGTGCCTGGGAGTTACTTTCTCATGGTCGGATGGGTTCGCGGGGCAGGCGTAAGTTGCTTGATTGGATGTTTGTTTGCACAAACGACCGCAATCAATTAACAAGATGCCCCTTCGGTGGTCCCACCGATCTTTTTGATTGAGGAAAGCACCCCCATTTATTGGCGTGCCTCGTTAGAGGGCTTTGGTTGGTTGGTGTGCCGGGTAGGTTGCGTCTCAGGAGCGAGTGGATCCACGGGACGGACGTAAGCTATCTGATCGGATGCATCACGACCAGTTAGCGAGGGTCCTGTTACTTCCGCTTGGGAAGGCGTCCCTTTAGTGGATCTTCTGGCCTTCCTGTTGAGATGCATACCTCCCTTTGTCTGCTCCTTTGTTTGCTTGGCAACTGTCTCTCATCATCTGCCTGTTAGCGATCTCTTACTATCGTTCCCAAGCACATCTTCTTCTTTTCCTCTTACAAGTAAATTGCTTTATCCGAAGGAGTGGACTTTACTGTTGAATGACTCTACGAGACAAACGCAAGTTATCTAGTTGGATGTCCGTTCATAGCGACAGTCTCGACTAGTGAACGAAGGTTTGTCACAATGGAGTCGCCAACTTTTTATGTGAAGTTTTCCTTGCTTGGGATTTGAGTTTGGAAAAAACTTTTGTGGCTTGGTTTTTGTGTAATAGCTGATTTATGGAGGTCGCTTAGCTTTGTGATGAGCAAGCCTTGTTATAATGTCCTGCAATTTTGAATCGATATTTTAGCGATACATTTAAAGTATTTACATATCGAAATAAAACAGGCATTATGAAATAATAAAGAACACAAGATTTATAGTGGTTCGGCCAAGAATCGGGCCTACGTCCACTTTATAGCTTTCATTCATTTACACCGATTTACAATGTTTCACAATACAACTGATACATTCATCATCATTTTACAATTTTGAGCAGAGCTCTTTTCAAGTAAAGTAAGGGCGCAAGTGGTTGCTGTTCCAGGCCCTTGGAATTGGATCTCCTTCAACAGTTATGAGTTTGAAAGTGCCATCAAGAAGTTTAGTGCCTATGACATATGGCCCTTCCCAGTTTGGCCCAAACACACCAGTTGCTGTCATGATCCTTTTCAAAACCAAGTCTCCGATTTCAAAGCTACGTTGGCGAACTTTGGAATTGAAATGCCTGGCTATTCTCTGCTGATGAGCTGAAACTCTGAGCCTAGCTTCCTCTCTTTTCTCATCAAGAAAATCAAGCGCTTCAAGTTGCAGTTTTTCATTTTCGGTTTCATTGAAATCAACTCTTCTATGTGAAGGAACCTCTACTTCTACTGGAATCATTGCCTCAGATCCGTATGCCAGTGAAAATGGAGTGTGCCCAGTCGCAGTTTTGTGAGTAGTTCTGTACGCCCCCATAGTGCTAATGGAAGCTTATCAACCCAACCACCTTTTGCTTTTTCAAGTTGCTTTTTGATAGTTGACTTGATGATCTTGTTAACTGCTTCCACTTGCCCATTTGGTGAAATAATCAACGGCAACAATAGCATATTTAATTCCTGATTTGGCGATCGGTAATGGTCCAATTAGGTCTATCCCCCAAATGGCAAATGGCCATGGACTGACCATTTGTGTGAGTTCAGTGGAGGGTGCTCTTGGGATTTTTGCAAATCGTTGGCATTTGTCACATTTCCTGGAAAAAGTTGCAGCATCTCGATTGATATCCGGCCAGAAGTATCCATATCGTAGAATTTTCTTTGCAAGTGTTTGACCTCCTGAATGGTCTCCACATTCTCCTCCGTGCACCTCTGTTAAGATTGTCTTGGCTTCTTCCTTAGTTACACATCGGAGTAGTGGGGTTGAAAATCCCCGCCTGTATAATCGGCCATCTTGAATTATATACCTCGATGCTTTTCTTAATAATTTTTGTCGTTCCTTAGAACTTTCTGGAAGGGAACCACTGAGTAAGTATTCTTTGATTGGAGTCATCCATAATTCATGCTCTTGAGACGTAGTCATAATCCAATCAACATCCATTTCATCAATGCTTGGAGCTGACAGAACTTCTACAGGAACTAATCCTAGTAATTGAGCTTCTCCGGAACTTGATTACTTTGCTAAAGAATCCGCCTTCATATTTTCCTCTCGGGGTATGTGGCTTATTGAGTAGTGATCTAAATCATTGAGGAGTTCGGAAGTTTTTGTCAAATATGCAGGCAAATTTCCTCCTTTGGCTTGAAATTCCTTCTTCACCTGGCAAACAATAAGCTGAGAATCGCTGAAAATTTGTATCACTTTGATATTTAATTCCTTGGCGATTTTCAATCCGGCAATAAGGGCTTCATATTCTGCTTCATTGTTCGTCGAAGGAAATTCCAGTCTCAATGCATAACATAGTGATCGTCCTTCGGGAGTTTCGAGCACAACTCCTGCCCCAGAACAATAATCATTTCTCGAGCCATCAACATACAACTTCCACTGTATCGGAATGCAGTCAGTGGTTTCTTCCTTACTGTCACCTTTGTCAGTGGATTCTGCGATGAAATCTGCTAAAGCTTGTCCGTTAATTGCTCTTCGAGGATGGTAAGTGATGTCATATTGGCTGAGTTCTATGTTCCACTTCAAGAGACGACCCGAAGTTTCAGGACGATACAGGACTTGCTTCAAAGGCTGATCAGTTAGGACCTTGATAGGATGAGATTGAAAATAGGGCCTCAACTTTCTGGAAGCGATTAGCAGACAATAAGCAAGTTTTTCTATCTTTGAATAATTCATTTCAGCCCCAGCGAACCGTTTGCTGATGTAGTAAACCGGACGTTGTATTTTCATATCTTCTCGTACGAGTGCTGCACTTAAAGCATGGGATGAAATTGCCAAATAGATGAAGAGGTCTTCACCATCACTAGGCTTGGAGAGGACCGGAGGAGTTCTCATATGATGAATTAGTTGATCGAAAGCATTCTGACATTCAGGAGTCCATTCGAAATTTTTCTTTCCTTTCTTTAGAGCATCAAAGAAGGGAATGCATTTGTCTGTGGCCTTGGAAATGAAGCGACTAAGAGCGGCGACCTTTCCATTGAGACTTTGTAGTTCTTTCTTTGTTCTAGGGGCTTTAACTTCTCTTAGAGCTGTGATTTGAGCAGGATTGGCCTCGATGCACCCTAGCGCTTACGATGAAACCCAGGAATTTTCCAGACTCTACTCCGAATGAACATTTCAATGGATTGAGCTTCATTCCGTACTTCCGAAGAATTGAGAACATTTCTGCCAGGTGATCCATGTGGTCTACTGCTTTCTTTGACTTTACTAACATATCATCAACGTAGACTTCCATCGTTTTGCCAATCTGAGGCTTGAACATAGCGTTGACAAGTCTTTGGTATGTTGCCCCAGCATTCTTTAACCCGAATGGCATGACTTTGTAACAGTAGAGTCCCACATCTGTAATAAAGCTTGTGTCCTCCTGATCTGGTTCATTCATCATAATCTGATTGTATCCAGAATAGGCATCCATAAAAGATAACAACTCATGTCCAGCCGTCCCATCTACTAATTGGTCGATTCTAGGCAACGGGAAGCAGTCTTTGGGGCAAGCTTTGTTCAAATCTGAGAAATCAATGCATACTCTCCACTTTCCATTTGCCTTCTTAACCAGTACTGGATTTGAAACCCAATTTGGATAAGTGGATTCTTTGATGAAATTATTCTCTAAGAGACGATCTACTTCTTCCTTTAAAGCTGCTGACCATTCTGGACCTTGAGTTCTTCTTTTCTGTTTTACTGGTGTGAATTTCGGATCGACATTCAGGGTGTGAACAGCAATTTTTGGAGAGATTCCACACATATCAGCATGACACCAAGCGAACACATCTAGATTGGCTTTTAAGAATGATATCAGTGTGTTTTGAACTGTTATACTTAGCTGTGAACCCACATTGAGTACTTTATTTGGGTCTTTCGGGTCTACAGATACTGGTACCGTTACCTCCACGGGTACCACTCTATTCTCCCCTGTACTGGCTTTCCTGGGGTCCATTTCTTTTCTTGCATTGCTGTGTTCGCCAGTACAGGGGCCGCTCCGTAGTTGCTACAGGGTCGGTTCCTTGATGCGGAGTGGAGCTGCCGCATCTTTCCCCATTTCTTTTCTCCTGGCTTCTCGGAGTTCTACGAGATAACATTCTCGTCCTGCGTTTTGATCTCCTTTAATAACAGCAATCCCATTATCAGTAGGAAATTTCATTGTTATGCACCAAGGAGCGAGGACGGCCCTGAAAGCAGCGAGAGTAGGCCGGCCCAAGAAAGCGTTATAGGCGGAGAATCCATCAACAATTACAAAAGTTTGCTTCCGAACCAATTTCTTGTGTCCTTCGCCCATTTCAACAAACAAGTCCACTGTTCCAATCGGCTGTTTCAGCTCTCCTGTAAATCCGGCAATCTTGTGTGACGAAGCATGTACATCAGTCATCGGAATTTTCATTTGGTCAAATGTCCTTTTAAAGAGGATGTTGCATGAGGCACCACTATCAACTAACACTCTTTTGACAATAGCCGGCCCAATACCGACAGAGACAACCAAAGGGTCCTCAGTAGGAGCTTCCACATTAACAGAATCCCTGGCTCTGAACATAATATCATCATGGAAAGTCTTTTGCTGCTTTAGAGGTGAAGCATCTTCCAGGATTAAGACACTTTCTTCGGTTGGTGCATACTTCAAAGCTTTTGCATACCTTTCCATTTCACCCCAACTCCTGCCAGCCGGGTGAGGTCCCCCTGTGATCACATTAATAACAGGTCTTTCCTTTCCAGCAGGCCTCTCTCCTGAATCAGATGAATTAGTTGGAGGTAACTGCCCTTGGCTGGATGAAGATGGGTCCTTTCTATTCCTCTTGACGTATTGCTGCAACTTATTCTCTCTTAGCAACTCTTCAATCAGACTTTTCAAATGGCGGCACTCATTGGTATCATGCCCTGGTTGGTTGTGAAACTTGCAAAATCTTCCGCTTTGAACAGCATTCTTCCCAACTTTCACGGCCGATGGTTTTGGAAATTCAACAGCATCCTTAGTGGCGATGAAGATATTTTTCGGGGTATCGGTCAGAGGAGTAAAGTCTGATGGTTTAAGGAAGCGGGGCTTTTTGAAGTCTTTCTGCCTTTTTCCACCATTATTTTCCCTTTTCTGATCTGCCGGTTCTTTCTTGCTTTGAGCAGTAGCATTATTTTCCGCCACCGTTGTCACAACTTTAGCTGGTGCGGAAAGATTCTCTAAGCGTATAAATTCGTCAGCCTTTTTGTAGAATTTCTCGAGCGAATTTGGTTTCTTCATTTTCAGCCATTTTCCAAATTCGCTATATTTGTCAATAGCACGCATCAAATAGGTCAAGATCATTCGTGGCTCTGCATTATCGACTTCTGCCAGAGCTAAGTTGAAGCGGTTCAAGAATGACTTAATAGGCTCTCCCGGATTCTGTTCAAGACTGGACAGTGACATTATATCTTTTGCCTTTGAAGCGTATAGCCTGAATTGCTCTTTGAATTTTCGGGTGAGATCGGAAAACTGATCTACAGATCGGACTGGAAGCTTGGTAAACCAGAGAAGCGCCACTCCTTCTAAATAAACTGGGAAATATCGGCACTTTATCTCGTCGGTTGCTCTTGCGCCGGTCATATGCCAGTCGTATTTATACAAGAACTGATTTGGATCACTTGTCCCCCGATAAGCAGGAATAGTGGGGGGAACAAACTTTCTAGGAAATTCAGCTTTCAGAATCTTCTCGGTAAACGGAGTTCTACTTGGTGCGAATCCCCATTCGCTTTCGTCTTCATCTCTTTGCATGCTCTCTTTCATTATTTGCTTGATCATACCAGAGAGATATTCCTCATTGTTCAGAGATTTCGCAGAGTAGACCTCAGCCATCTTTTCGGGAGTTTGTCCAGGTAAATGCTCATGAAGAACTGGTGACGGCCTGGATCCTTCGGCCTGGAGGGGTGCCCCTTCGGCAGCACCTGATCCCCCGTGAGGAATATTTCTTCCCTCGGAATTGGGAGCAGCATTAGCAAAGTTTCCCTCATTATTTACTGGTCTTTGACTCGTACCAAATAGAGCATTCAGCCTTTCCATCATCAGGTTATTCTGAGTTTCAATCTGCTGGTACAGTCCGGATACAGCAGCATCTAACTCCTGTCGCGTAACACCGACGCTTGGAGCTGCCTGATTTGGAGAGAGAGAAGTGGCAGTATTGTCACGGTCATCGTCAGTTCTGACAGACTTTCGTTTCCTTCCAGGAGCCATTATGTCTAATAAACTTCTGGTTTTGTGGGAAATTCTTTCAGCAAACTTCTGAGAAGCAATGGTGAGTGGTAGCCTGAGTTGGGTTCACAGTGAAAGCACCAAAATGTTAACGTTAAAATATGAACGATAACACCCGGTGTGTGTAATAAGATCGTGAAAGCACCACTCGTGTGACGGGAACAGAAATTAAGCAGGAATAATAGCAGAAATGCAGTAAATGAACAACAGATTTATAGTGGTTCGGCCCGTAATTGAGCCTACGTCCACTTTATAGTCACTTGTTGCTGATTCGGTAACAATTTGATACAAATCTCTCCAGGAAACAGTACAATTCGATCACAAGAAACAATCTAGACTACTAGCTCAATCTTCGACAGTGAAACTCGATGAATCCATGTCGGATGTGAGGAATTTCTCTCGAAGCTTGTTGTAGTGTCGCGAATGCTTGAAGGATCCTTGATTACTGAATGAATGAAGAGTTCGACGGAGTAACAGCGCTGTAGAAATGATTTGCCAAAAGTCCCCCTCATGTTGGAAGTGATGCCCTATTTATAGAAGCTGATTTCTGGGCAGGAAATTTGCCTAAGTCTTAGGTCGCGCACGACCTTAGTTAAGTCGTAGGTCGCGAGCGACCTAAGCTAGGTCGCTGTCCCCTTGCGGCTTCAGGAGTTAGCTAGTAAAACTGTACTTGGCTTCATTTGATCAAGTAATAGGTCGCACGTGAGTTACAGAATGGCAGTGGGAGCTCTAGGTCGTAGGGCGCTGGACCTGCTTTAATAGTTAGGTCGCTAACCTCTTTAGGTCGTCAAGTCCCTTAGGTCGCTAACTACCTTAGGTTGTTAAGTCCTTTAGGTCGCTAGCTACCTTAGGTCGTTGAGTTCCATAGGTCGCAATCCTTTCTGCTGCAAGGTCGCAAGGCCTTCTGGACCTTAGGTCGCAAGGTCTTCTGCAGCCTTAGGTCGCAAACCCTTCTGGATCTTAGGTCGCGCAGCTTTCCTGTGGCCTTAGGTCGCAAGCCCTTCTGGATCTTAGGTCGCGAAGAAGTTAGGTCGCTAACTTCTTATCTTGATAAGTAGTGGACTTTCTCAGTTAGATTGCTATGTAGTTAGGTCGTAGGTTTTTCTTAGGTCGCAAGCTCCTTTAGGTCGCAGAGCCTCTTAAGTCGTAGCCTTTCCTTAGGTCGCAACATTGTTAGGTCGTAGCTTTCTTAGGTCGTAGAGTTTTAGGTCGCTGAAATAAAGGAGTTAACACACCCCTTATTAAAAAAAACATCTTCAAAAAACATAAAAACTCTAAACGCTGTCTTTTCATGCATACCCCCCTTCTAAAAAAAACATCTTCCAACAGCATAAAAACTCTAAACGCTGTCTTTTCATGCATACCCCCATTTTTAAAAAAAAACATCCTCCAACAACGTAAAAACTCTAAACGCTGTCTTTTCATGCATACCCCCTTATTAAAAAAAAACATCTTCCAACAGCATAAAAACTCTAAACGCTGTCTTTTCATGCATACCCCCTTATTAAAAAAAACATCTTCCAACCGCTTAAAATCTCTGAACGTTGTCTTTTATGCATACCACTTATTAAAAAAAACATCTTTCAACATCATAAAAACTCTAAACGCTCTCTTTTCATGCATACCCCTTATAAAAAAAACAACTTCCAACAGCATAAAAACTCTGAACGCTGTCTTTTCATGCATACCCCCCTTATTAAAAAAAACATCTTCCAACCGCATAAAAACTCTAAACGCTGTCTTTTCATGCATATCCCCTTATTAAAAAAAACATCTTCCAACAGCATAAAAACTCAAAACGCTGTCTTTTCAAGAATACCCCCCTTATTAAAAAAACATCTTCCAACAGCATAAAAACTCTAAACGCTGTCTTTTCATGCATACCCCCCTTATTAAAAAACATCTTCCAACAGCATAAAAACTCTAAACGTTGTCTTTTCATGCATACCCCCCTTATTAAAAGAAACATCTTCCAACAGCATAAAAACTCAAAACGCTGTCTTTTCATGCATACCCCCATTGTTAAAAAAAACATCTTCCAACAGCATAAAAACTCTAAACGCTGTCTTTTCATTCATACTCCCCTTCTTAAAAAAACATCTTCCAACAGCATAAAAACTCAAAACGCTGTCTTTTCATGCATACCCCCATTGTTAAAAAAAACATCTTCCAACAGCATAAAAACTCTAAACGCTGTCTTTTCATGCATACACCCTTATTAAAAAAACATCTTCCAACAGCATAAAAACTCTAAACGATGTCTATTCATGCATACCCCCCTTATTAAAAAAAACATAATCCAACAGCATAAAAACTCTAAACGCTGTCTTTTCATGCATACCCCCTTATTAAAAAAAACATCTTCCAACAGCATAAAAACTCTAAACGTTGTCTTTTCCTGCATACCCCCCTTATTAAAAAAACATCTTCCAACAGCATAAAAACTGTAAACGCTGTCTTTTCATGCATACCCCTCTTATTAAAAAAAACATCTTCCAACAGCATAAAAACTCTAAACGCTGTCTTTTCATGCATACCCCCCTTATTAAAAAAACATCTTCCAACAGCATAAAATCTCTGAACGCTGTCTTTTCATGCATACCCCCCTTATTAAAAAAAACATCTTCCAACAGCATAAAAACCCTAAACGCTATCTTTTCATACATATCCCCTTATTAAAAATACATCTTCCAACAACGTAAAAACTCTAAACGCTGTCTTTTCATGCATACCCCCTTATTAAAAAAAACATCTTCCAACAGCATAAAAACTCTAAACGCTGTCTTTTCATGCATACCCTTAATTAAAAAAAACATCTTCCAACAGCATAAAAACTCTAAACGTTGTCTTTTCATGCATACTCCCTTATTAAAAAAACATCTTCCAACAGCATAAAAATTCAAAACGCTGTCTTTTCATGCATACCCTCTTTGTTAAAAAAAACATCTTTCAACAGCATAAAAACTCTAAACGATGTCTTTTCATGCATACCCCCCTTATAAAAAAACATCTTCCAACAGAATAAAAACTCTAAACGTTGTCTTTTCATGCATACCCACCTTATTAAAAAACATCTTCCAACAGCATAAAAACTCTAAACGCTGTCTTTTCATGCATACCCCCCTTATTACAAAAACATCTTCCAACAGCATAAAAACTAAAAACGATGTCTTTTCATGCATACCCCCATTGTTAAAAAAAACATCTTCCAACAGCATAAAAACTCTAAACGCTGTCTTTTCATGCATACTCCCCTTCTTAAAAAAACATCTTCCAAAAGCATAAAAACTGTAAACGCTGTCTTTTCATGCATACCCCCCTTATTAAAAAACATCTTCCAACAGCATAAAAACTCTAAACGCTGTCTTTTCATGCATATCCCCTTATTAAAAAAACATCTTCCAACATCATAAAAACTCAAGTCGCTGTCTTTTCATGCATACCCCCATTGTTAAAAAAAACATCTTCCAACAACATAAAAACTCTAAACGCTGTCTTTTCATGCATACTCCCCTTCTTAAAAAAAACATCTTCCAACAGCATAAAAACTCTAAACGCTGTCTTTTCATGCATACACCCTTATTGAAAAAACATCTTCCAACAGCATAAAAACTCTAAACGCTGTCTATTCATGCATACCCCCTTATTATAAAAAACATCTTCCAACAGCGTAAAAACTCTAAACGTTGTCTTTTCCTACATACCCCCTTATTAAAAAAACATCTTCCAACAACATAAAAACTCTAAACGTTGTATTTTCATGCATACCCCACTTATTATAAAAACATCTTCCAACAGCATAAAAACTCTAAACGCTGTCTTTTCATGCATACCCCCTTATTAAAAAAAACATCTTCCAACAGCATAAAAACTCTAAACGTTGTCTTTTCCTGCATACCCCCCTTATTAAAAAAACATCTTCCAACAGCATAAAAACTTTAAACGCTGTCTTTTCATGCATACCCCTCTTATTAAAAAAAACATCTTCCAACAGCATAAAAACTCTAAACGCTGTCTTTTCATGCATACCCCCTTATTAAAAAAACATCTTCCAACAGCATAAAATCTCTGAACGCTGTCTTTTCATGCATACCCCCCTTATTAAAAAAAACATCTTCCAACAGCATAAAAACTCTAAACGCTATCTTTTCATGCATATCCCCTTATTAAAAAAACATCTTCCAACAGCATAAAAACTCAAAACGCTGTCTTTTCATGAATACCCCCCTTATTAAAAAAACATCTTCCAACAGCATAAAAACTCTAAACGCTGTCTTTTCATGCATACTCCCCTTATTAAAAAAAAAACATCTTCCAACAGGATAAAAACTCTAAACGCTATCTTTTCATGTATACCCCCCTTATTAAAAAAACATCTTCCAACAGCATAAAAACTCTAAACGCTATCTTTTCATGCATATCCCCTTATTAAAAAAAACATCTTCCAACAGCATAAAAAATCAAAACGCTGTCTTTTCATGAATACCCCCTTATTAAAAAAAACATCTTCCAACAGCATAAAAACTCTAAACGCTGTCTTTTCATGCATACCCACCTTATTAAAAAACATCTTCCAACAGCATAAAAACTCTAAACGCTGTCTTTTCATGCATACCCCCCTTATTAAAAAAACATCTTCCAACAGCATAAAAACTAAAAACGATGTCTTTTCATGCATACCCCCATTGTTAAAAAAAACATCTTCCAACAGCATAAAAACTCTAAACGATGTCTTTTCATGCATACTCCCCTTCTTAAAAAAACATCTTCCAAAAGCATAAAAACTCTAAACGTTGTCTTTTCATGCATACCCCCCTTATTAAAAAACATCTTCCAACAGCATAAAAACTTTAAACGCTGTCTTTTCATGCATATCCCCTGTCACGACCCGACTTTCTATGCCCAGAAAGACGTATCGTGAATTAAGAAAGAAAGGGATAGAAGAAGAAAAGAAAAGAAGAAAGAACAACAACACATCAGAAATCTCACAGCGGAACGAGAAATATATTATATCACATAAGATATTACATAGTATCATATACATCAGAGTACACAATTTATACATCACAGAATAGACAGTTATAAACTTCTGTCTATTATACAACACAAGTACATCTATCATACACAGCGGAAACTCTAAATATCTATTCGCTGAAGCCTCCTGCTCCACAGCTCCTCCAGAATTCGTCAAGACTAACCTGAATTCCCTTGACTACTCATACAAATTTGAGTACCCAAGAGTTTAATAAAACAGAAAATAAACACTTGGGTCAGACATGGGTCTGGTGTGAGTAAACGTTTAAATTGCTTAACTTTGAAAACCTTTGAAAACAAAAGTATCACGTAAGACTCCCCACAAATAAACATGGGTAAGTTTTTACCTTACGCTAACTAAAACATTTGATAGGAAATCCAGTTATATTATAATAGGGTCTAGGGTTTTCAAGTAAAATACAGAAATAGCTGAAATGCTTACATCTCACATTCCAACATAGTTGGGCACAACTAATACGTACGGCACTTATTGGAGTTTGGATTCCATACAATGGCAGGGCTACTGGGGTACCGCCCGTCACAGTACGTGGCCTAGGTCACCGTACCGAGGAGTACGCCCGCTCCCCTACAACACAAAGCCGGAACCATCCCTTACTGGATAATCCCGAACAAGATAACCCCGTAGTTGGCGCGACCAACCACACACTAAGCCGAACAAAAAGAAAAGGGACCTCTAGACAGGGATCTATCTTGCTCTCAATGGGTGCTACCCACGAAGCCTTGCTGCACCTCCCCTGTTTTAGCCATTCCCGGTTGATGAGGCTTGAGGTTACGATTACCTTTAATCAGAACATATCACTTAGAATGCTCATCGTCCGCCTGACGATGTGCTGAAAGCATTCAATCCATACAAGTTCGTTCCGGGTTCGAACGAAACCGAAGGCATTATCTCGTTACACTCGTTTTGGAATCACCCTCAGAGTTAACGACAATAACCCTTGCACTCTGAATCTTCATCTTCACTTGAGATTCACGACCTATCGTTAATTTGGATCGATGTGGTATTCGGGTCTCCAGACCTGGAATTTCGGTATACGGAAACCCGATCCCGATCTCATCGAAATCCAAAACGTATCTTTTAAGGCCAAGTTGTTTAAAGGTTTAAACATTTAAACTTATATTCATGATGATATAAACAGATAGATAAATCATATTATCACAATAGATAATTCATATCAAACATTCATCTCACAAAGCAGCATATAGATATCATATCCAAATCATCCAGAATCAACCAATCACCCAATATCAATCATTCAATATTAACCAATCATCTAAAAGTAGAATTGATTAACTCCAAATTAATTTAATTAACCTTTAATTAAATTAATTACTATCCCTTTAATTACTTGGATTACCTTAATCCTGCTTACTATCATTAATTAATTAATCATCTCTTAATGATCTTCCTTAATTAATCTTCCTTGATTAATTACACTTTAATTACATTTAAGTAATTATCCTTTAACCATATACAGTAATTAACCTTTAATTACCATCATTAAATTACAATAATTAATGATCCTTCATTTACTTCCATTAATTAATTATCTATAATTAATTACTTTCATTAATCAACCTTGATTAATTTCATTACTTATATTAATTAATGATCCTCTAATTACTTCATTAATTAATTACCTTCTAGTTAATTTATCTTTAATTAACTACATTCATTAATAAACCTTAATTAATCATAAACAGTAATTAACTATTATGTTACCTACCTTAATTAATTAACTCCTTAATTAATTATATTAATTAATTACTCTTTAATCACTTATTATTGATTAATTAATCTTAATTAATCAACCCTTAATTACATCATTTATTACATAAATTAATGATCTTTAATTACTCCCTTAATTAATTACTCTCTTTTAATTAATTACCTTAACTAGTAATTAATCACATTTTTAATTAACCTTAATCCTTTAATTAATTAATTACTTTTTAATTAATTAATTTCAAATCAATTATATTAATTAATCCTCTAATTAATAACATCAAGGGATTAACTCTTAATCAATTCCATTTAATTACTTCCATAAGTAATTTCTCTTTCTTAATGACATTCAGTAATTATCCATTAATTACTTTACTAAGTAATTATACTTAATTAATCATAAATGATTATCTTAATTAATTAGGCTAATTAATTAACCTAAATTTAATTACATTAATTAATTAATCAATTAATCATCACTTAATCTTTAATTAATTTATTTCTAAATTACATTCATTTCCACTAATTATTTCATTAAGTGATTATCCTTAATTACAAATAAGTAATTAACCTTTAATTTATTTTATTTATTAATTATCTTTAATTAATCTTAACCTTTTAAAGATAAACTCTTCAATTAAATTAAATACTTATTTCTATCTTTAAACTTCATTTAAACCATTTATAAAACAAGTATATATTTGAAATATATAATTTTACTTAAGAACAACACAATTTAAACATTTAAATTTGATATATTTAGAATCTTTGAAAAACCCTTTTCAAACTTACTTAAATAAATTTTATTCTTAAAAACTTAATTATAATATCCTTTAGACTCACTACTTAAAATATAATTTAAAACTTGTTAAATCTTTATCTTTGATAAACTAATCACTTTGCTTTTGCTCTTGAAAACATTTGAAAAATCCAAGCTCTCAGTTTTTTTAAAAAATCCAGAACACTTAAACCAACAACCCGAGTAAAACCCCAAAAACACACGAGTCTTCCCCGAGTCGATCCCCACGCTCGTCTACTTCGAGTCGAACTCGATGAAAACGCGAACCCAACCTCGAGTGACCTCGTCTTCCCCAACTCCCATTCCCCTGTGCACACGAACGTGCACACGTGCAAGTGCACAGCCAAACCTCTCCCCTCCGACCATCCAACTGATCGCCGACCAACCCCATACGACCTCGACATCCCAAGCACCAACCCAGAAACCAAAATTCCACTGCGAATCGAAATCGAGTCGATCTCGACCAAAACTGAAACCACCATTGCCGGAAATTCGCTTCTCCTCGTCGCCTCCGACCTCGAGATCACCTGCCGACCTGCCTGAAACTAAGCCATACTTCGACGAACGACATCCCTACCTTGCGATCCACTCTGATCCCCAATGGCCATCATCATTTCCTTGCGAACCTCATCGTTCCAAATCGAACATCTAACCCTAGTTCAACTCTGGCCGGCCACCACGGTCATCATTAAAATCTACCACCATTTTTCCCGTGCTCCCCATCACTCAGACCACCTTCAGCCCAAATATCAACCAACTCGATCATGCCGATCATCAGTTATTACCAAAAATCCCCAAAACGAACAACTCGAAAATTCCCATTGTTTAACAATCTAAAAATTATGAAAAGTATATTAAAATTCGTGATTTGCAATTACGAATTCATTTATGTAATTCAAACCAAAATTTAAGATTGTTGATTTTAACATATATATATTTTTCCCACTGTTATTTCATTTTTAAAAATTGTTTACTGAACTAAAAATCCTGATTCTATTTTTAAAAACAACAGCAGACTTCCACGATCAACTTTCATTTAAACATCGAAGTCTAATATTTATTCTATTGGGAGATTTGAATTTTCTTAAGGAAATCAAATCCTGTAAGTAAGAACAGAGAAGATATATGCATACAGGAGCTTATATATACACAGACATTTCACATTTCAACATGCATTCACAGATAACATTCATATAAATATATAAGCATCATCACAAAACAATCCATCACATGCATCAAAGTTAATTCACAGATTTTAAAACTGTTTTTAAAAAATGTTTACTCACCAGATAATAAAGCAGAGAATAGTGAGCATGTTCCAGGCTTGAATATCTGAAGTGTTTTGTTGATGAAAATCTTTGCATGCTTACAAACTGATGTTGAACTTGCTGTTGAATTTGAATGCCTTTGCATGCTTATAGATTTGTTGATTTAAAATGTTGAACTGATCTGACTTGCAGTTGAACTTTATTTGAATAGCAGGTTGAAGTTGCAGTTTTTATTGTTGTGAAGAACTTTGCTTGATTTTGAATTTCAGGTTTCAGATTTTGATTTGCTTTTAGTTTTAAATTTTCAGATTTGAAAAAGATTTCTGGTTGCCATTAATTTGAGTTAAGAAAAGAAAACAAAGAAGAGAAAGTGTTATGTAAAAACTAGTTTTTCTTCTTAAAACATTTATTGAAAATAAATATAAATATGTTGCCACTTGTTAACTAAACTTACATTTGTCATAAGCTAGCTTGAATGATTAACAAGTTTTATTAAGGGGATTAACATGGTTACACATGTACTTAAGTATTTTAAATAAATTTTTATTTAATTTAAATGTAAAGATAAACTTACATACTTTAATTCTCTTAATAAATAAATTTCACATATGTATAAATAAATTACTTTTAAAAGAAATTATTCTAAAGCTAATTATATTTAAAATAAACAATTATCTTATATTTTGAAAACAATTGAATTAATCTAAACTAACCTTTGAAAAAAAATATTAATTTTAAAACAAAGCTTTAAATCACAATTCATACATATATAAATTATCAATAGATTAAATTAAATTCAAAACAATCCAAATTATAACATATACATACATATATATTATAATCTTTTATTTAAACAAAAGATTTCTATTCACAATATATATAGCAAAATATATATTATAAATAAAATCTATTCTATTAGCTTTGAAAATAAATCTTATCAATTTTAAATTATTTGAAAAAGATCTAATATCACCAAATTAAATATTTATTAGCCTATAAAGGATTAAATTACCAATTTAAATTAAAATTATAAAGGATAATTATCAATCCAATTTAATTATTACTAAAGATTATTAAATTTATATTGCCCAAAAACCCGGGATATCACATTCCTCCCCCTTTAAAATAATTTCGTCCCCGAAATTTAAAACAAAGTTAATTTAATAATCCAGCAAAGTTTTTAAAACAGCAACCACATACCTATCATCCAGTTTCTAACAACCATAGCAATCAATCAAACAAACAAACAAACCTAACTAACTATTCTGATACAAATCAGGATAGATCTTTATAATACTATCTAGAGTTTCCCAAGTATAAATTACAGGGAGACTCGCTCTACAGAAGCTAAAACAACACCACTATAATCCAGAGCTCTTCTCATCTCTAGATCCACCAATCTGAATAGAATATCAGATCACATCCAAGTCCAGCTCAACTCCAAATCCAACTGAACTGCAGATCCCACAACCAGCGATGAATCATACACGTACTCCCTCAGAGATACTTGAAATACAATGAATCCCAACCATCCAAACTGGCCATTCAATCCTGTAGATCAAAGAACTACTCCTCTCGAGAACACGAGGAAATCCAAAATATCCAAAATACTTCAGCGCTAGCTTTCCAGACATACCAAATCTTATAGCTTCTTTAATCGGAGAAAAACTTAAACAACTTCCAATCTCCAATTCCGAATTCCAAACTCTGTCTCATATATGCATAACTCATCAGACGATCCTGGGCTACCTCATCTCTTCCTGATCAGCTCAACCCTTGCTGATGCCTCTAAAAACAAATCTGGACCAAGAACAAAATGATCTCTAGATCCTATCAACAATATGATCTTTCCAAAATCTGCTGAAATCCAAACTTGAAAACTAGATCTGACCAATCCATTTCCAAAAATTTCTGAGCTACTACACCAACTCTTCTTTTTCTAAGAACTATCCTACTACCAGACTAACCACCGGTATCGCTGCTGAACCAAGTTGATACGGAACTCAACTCCAAATGCAAACAAACTTCTACTTCCTTGAAAACATCCAGAAAATTTCTGACTACTTCAGTAGCTCCTATTTCCACATGAGAAATTTCAATCCCAAACAAAAGATTACCCAAGATAAATTCCCAAACTAATCGCAAGTCACTTTTGCGTTACAACCTACTTCAGATTTCAAAGAAACTGTTCTCTCTTTACCAATTAGAAGAGCTTTAAGCTTTTCCAAACAAGGTTAACCCTTCAAGAAAGCTTTCACCATCTGCTTGGACTGTTGATAGAAGAACCACCAAGATTCCTTAACCATCGGAGAAACGGGCCACACTACTGCTTCCAAACTTTATCTCTAGGACACTGCTAAGCCAGAAGATCTTCTTGTCGGCACACAAACACCTCTGAGCTGAAACTGCTACCACAGCTAACCAAAGACTTCTAATCCATAGGCTCCTCGAACTTCAAAACCATCAACTAACTTCACAAAAAAACCCTTGAGATGGGCAGACAATCTCTCAAGAAATTCGGCACCCCAAACCAAACACCAATAACTTACTCTTCTTAAGGGGACAATGAGACCATGTCCGAAGAACAACTAATCGACCTTAGTCCCATACTTCCAAACAGATAAAACTCTCTTACTCGATATCAAAGAATTCCTATACAGCCGAGTCTTTCCTATGGTAGACATCAACTGTTCCTCCAATACCTTCTTAATCTTGCTCCAAAAAGAACATCTCCTTCAGGAACATCCATAGATACTGCGTCTTATCACACAGCTACTCCTTCCTGAAGTCGCCAAGCTACCATCACTTACTTCTGCACAACTGATAGATTCAACTCTAGAAAATCTGCTCACCCGAGCTCAACCAATCTTACATTCCAATAATGGACTCCGAATCTTGAAAAGGATTTTCTTCAGAGATCCGAGACATCCTTACTCCATACTGCCAACTTACTCGAGACGATATTGGGTTACAGTCTCGATATATACTTCCAACCTCAAACATTCAAACTCCAACTATTGGTAATTGTGTTACACACACTACCACCTTATCTACCTTTATAACTTATATTGGAAAACCCGAACAGGTAACCCAATAAATAGGTAGAAATACATAAATATATATATTTAAAATGATATATTTTTTTTTATATATAAATTATTTCTGGGTAAAATTATTTCATCTACCTCTTTAAAACAATATTGTGTCCGTTGGCCT
Source organism: Allium fistulosum (assembly GCA_030737815.1). NCBI lineage: Eukaryota > Viridiplantae > Streptophyta > Magnoliopsida > Asparagales > Amaryllidaceae > Allium > Allium fistulosum. The sequence continues at coordinate 6,801,194 of JASFAW010000018.1, forward strand.
GGTTCAAGTGTTTAGAGATCCCTATCAATAACGTTAGCTACTCGTATTGACCAGAATCCATATACCACTCAACCGATCAATTAACACAATATAAAACCATTTTTATATAACTAACAATTACGCGCTCTCAAGATAAACACCACTTCAGAGCCTAGGTATTCACTCAACCTACTGCTCTGATACCAACTGTCATGACCCGACTTTCTATGCCCAGAAAGACGTATCGTGAATAAAGAAAGAAAGGGATAGAAGAAGAAAAGAAAAGAAGAAAGAACAACAACACATCAGAAATCTCACAGCGGAACGAGAAATATATTATATCACATAAGATATTACATAGTATCATATACATTAGAGTACACAATTTATACATCACAGAATAGACAGTTATAAACTTCTGTCTATTATACAACACAAGTACATCTATCATAAACAGCGGAAACTCTAAATATCTATTCGCTGAAGCCTCCTGCTCCACAGCTCCTCCAGAATTCGTCAAGACTAACCTGAATTCCCTTGACTACTCATACAAATTTGAGTACCCAAGAGTTTAATAAAACAGAAAATAAACACTTGGGTCAGACATGGGTCTGGTGTGAGTAAACGGTTAAATTGCTTAACTTTGAAAACCTTTGAAAACAAAAGTATCACGTAAGACTCCCCACAAATAAACATGGGTAAGTTTTTACCTTACGCTAACTAAAACATTTGATAGGAAATCCAGTTATATTATAATAGGGTCTAGGGTTTTCAAGTAAAATACAGAAATAGCTGAAATGCTTACATCTCACATTCCAACATAGTTGGGCACAACTAATACGTACGGCACTTATTGGAGTTTGGATTCCATACAATGGCAGGGCTACTGGGGTACCGCCCGTCACAGTACGTGGCCTAGATCACCGTACCGAGGAGTACGCCCGCTCCCCTGCAACACAAAGCCGGAACCATCCCTTACTGGATAATCCCGAACAAGATAACCCCGTAGTTGGCGCGACCAACCACACACTAAGCCGAATAAAAAGAAAAGGGACCTCTAGACAGGGATCTATCTTGCTCTCAGTGGGTGCTACCCACGAAGCCTTGCTGCACCTCCCCTGTTTTAGCCATTCCCGGTTGATGAGGCTTGAGGTTACGATTACCTTTAATCAGAACATATCACTTAGAATGCTCATCGTCCGCCTGACGATGTGCTGAAAGCATTCAATCCATACAAGTTCGTTCCGGGTTCGAACGAAACCGAAGGCATTATCTCGTTACACTCGTTTTGGAATCACCCTCAGAGTTAACAACAATAACCCTTGCACTCTGAATCTTCATCTTCACTTGAGATTCACGACCTATCGTTAATTTGGAACGATGTGGTATTCGGGTCTCCAGACCTGGAATTCCGGTATACGGAAACCCAATCCCGGTCTCATCGAAATCCAAAACGTATCTTTTAAGGCCAAGTTGTTTAAAGGTTTAAACATTTAAACTTATATTCATGATGATATAAACAGATAGATAAATCATATTATCACAATAGATAATTCATATCAAACATTCATCTCACAAAGCAGCATATAGATATCATATCCAAATCATCCAGAATCAACCAATCACCCAATATCAATCATTCAATATTAACCAATCATCTAAAAGTAGAATTGATTAACTCCAAATTAATTTAATTAACCTTTAATTAAATTAATTACTATCCCTTTAATTACTTGGATTACCTTAATCCTGCTTACTATCATTAATTAATTAATCATCTCTTAATGATCTTCCTTAATTAATCTTCCTTGATTAATTACACTTTAATTACATTTAAGTAATTATCCTTTAACCATATACAGTAATTAACCTTTAATTACCATCATTAAATTACAATAATTAATGATCCTTCATTTACTTCCATTAATTAATTATCTATAATTAATTACTTTCATTAATCAACCTTGATTAATTTCATTACTTATATTAATTAATGATCCTCTAATTACTTCATTAATTAATTACCTTCTAGTTAATTTATCTTTAATTAACTACTGTTTCCTGGAGATTTGACCAGGCAACTGAGTGCTCGGCATTGGCCACTACTCGGCATGAAGGACTGTTCGGCATCCAGGAGGACACGGCGAAGCGCGCGGCATCCAATGGGAGCCGGCATCCATAGCGTTCGGCATCCAGTGGAGCTCGGCATCAGAGAGTGTCCGGCATCTAGGAGTGTTCGGCGAAGCACTTGTCATCCAGGAGTACTCGGCGTGGTACTCGGCATCAGGAGAACTCGGCATCCCAAAGTGCTCAGCGTCAAGTGGTGTTCGGCATCAGGAGAACTCGGCATCCCAAGGTACTCGGCGTCAAGTGGTGTCCGGCATCAACTGGCACTCGGCTGCAAGAGCGCTCGGCGTCCCTGGTACTCGGCATCGCAGGGTACTCGACATCAGTAACACTCGGCGATAGGATAACTTGGCAACGAGAGCGCTCGACATTCAGAAGGCATTCAGTAAGCACAACTTCACAAGGACCGTTCGGCACGGAAAGCATCGTTCGGCATGGGAAAGACTGCTCGGCATCAGAGCGTTCGGCATACCAGGATCGGCATGCAGCGACCACCATACTGAGGCTTGACCGTTCGGCTATCCAGCCCATTTGGGAAGTCCAGCCCATATTTGCCTATAAATAGGGGGGCAAGGTCACAGTGAAAGGGGGCCTTTTTTCGGAGAGAAAAGACGGGAAGACTCTGCCATTTTCAAGACTCATCTTCTCTACTTAAACACCTTCATTCAAGCATTTGATTCACGAATTGTATTTGTAATCAATCATAAAGGAAATCAATAAAGTTGAGCAAAGTGGACGTAGGCAATTACGCCGAACCACTATAAATTTGGTGTTCTTACTTTCTGCACTTGAATTAGGATTGTCTTCTCTGTTTAATTTGCTTTCATCACTTATATCTCTACATAATCTTTCTGAACGAAGTTAGTGACCAATTTTGGTGCTAACACTTTGGTGCTTTCACTGAGAATTGAATTCTCAGACCTCAAGGATCTGCTTTGAAGCTACTGGATTGAATAAATCCCCCAAAGAAGATCCGACTCACTGATAGGACATCCGTTGATTCTACTCAGAGTTCATACCGATAACTCTACAATGGCAAGACCACGTACCAGGTCAGCTTCCCTTAATGCGGATGCCCGAGAGACTGCTAGCGTGCAACAAGCAGGACCTAGCAATCAACCAGCAATCCCGAGTGTAGGGATTGCCGCTCAAGAACAGACTCCAGTTGTCACCAGAGTGGAGTTCAACGACTTGATGAGAGAACTTAGGGAAAGCAGGAGACAACTGGGAGAACAGATGCAAGCTAATGCCAACCTGATGGCACAACTCACTCAACAGCAGCAACAGAATGCTGGGGGCAATCCAACTGCTTATTCCTCTTCTGATAGCTCAACTTCTTCTGATGAGCCACCCAGGCGCAGACGCCGTAAGACTGAAACTGCAAGGGCAGATGCCGCTGTTCGAACAGCAGGAGACCGCGACCAAGCCAGAACTGGAAACTTCCGAACCGGAGTACAGGTGGAGGAGGGAGCTCCAGACCATCAAAATGTTAACAATGTTGAACCTCATGACGCACGATTGGCAGATCGCCAGGAAAGGAGGCATCAGCATGGACAGGCACGTAGAACTGACTCCAACCTCCCAGCTTCCATACAGACACCCGATCTGACAGCCATGATCAGGCAACTGATGAAAGAGAATCAGGGCTTATCAAATGACGATTGGGGAGTGTCAAGAAGTCATACTCCGTTCACGGATGTTGTGCTGCAAGCGTCCTACCCCAAGAAGTTTAGCATGCCAACCATTCCTGCATACGAAGGAAAGACTGACCCCAGACAACATGTAATGAGGTATGAATGGATGATGGATTCAGCCAGAGCAAATGATGCCACCAAGTGTAGGTGTTTTCCGATTACTCTATCTGGGATCGCTACTATGTGGTTCACCCGACTTCCTCCGCGATCCGTATCAAATTTCGAGGAGTTGGCAAAGAAGTTTATTGAGCAATTCAGGATACACACTACACGCCCGAAGGATGTGATGTCTCTGTCAAGTGTAATCCAAAATCCTGGAGAGTCGATGAAGGAGTACTTACAAAGATTCCACATGGCGGCAACTGAAGTCAGTAATCCCAACGACCATGCAATTCTAATGGCTGTGATGAGAGGTGTTGATCCGGATTCTGAATTCGGAGATTTGCTGGCAGGAAAACCTCCGACTACGCTAGAGCGTTTCTACTCCAAGGCGCACCAGTTCATAAGAAGAGAGGAAGCTAGGTGGGTACGACGAGACAAGGCACCGGGACCTGCCCAAGAGTCAATTAAGAGCAACGTTGCTGTGAAGCAATCTGGAGACAATTCAGGGAAAGTCCAAGTCAACGTCCAGAATAAGCCTGTGCAGCCCAAAGAGTCCGAAGGAAGGAGTCAAGGAAAGAGGAAAGAAGCGGGAAAGTGGAAGTCGAGAATTCCAAGCTACAACGAGTACACTCCGCTAAACGCCCCACTTGAGAACATTTACCTATCCACATGCAATACTTTTCAGTACAGAAAACCACGTCCGAAAGAATCAACTGAAGAACAGAAACGGACTGGGAAATATTGCCGCTTCCATGAAACCTATGGACACAACACGGAAGAATGCAGACACCTACATGACGCTATCGAGAAATTGATCAGACAAAAGAAGTTGCAAGAATTTGTGAAGGATACGCAGGAAGGAGGACAGGGAACGTCCGACCCAGGTCGTGCACCGGCTCCACGTCATCCAGAGGAACCTGCCCGGACTGTTGGAAGACTGGTTATAAATACAATTATCGGCGGACCTCATCCCGCAGATAAGAACTGGCAAGAGATGGAGCGATATGCGAGCTCCTTGAAGCATGCGGATTTCGAGTGCTGTTCAAACGTAGAGGACGGGGCCCCTACTAAGCAGCAGCGCGTGATGACAGACGATATTGTGTTCAGAAACAGAGACGCTGATCAGATAGAGGCTCCGACCATCGATCCCATGGTCATATCTGCAACAATCGGACCAGCGTATGTAAAAAGAATTTTGATTGATTGTGGAAGTTCAGTCAACATCATCTTCAAGAAGGCATATGATCAGATGAAGCTAGAGACAAAAGACTTGAAACCATCCAAAGCTCGTATCCACGGTTTTAACGGCGCTGCGACTGATGCAGTGGGATATGTCGAGTTACCAGTTGAACTGGGACAAGGCGAGCGTCGGAGGGTACGAATTCTACCCTTTGTAGTTTTGGATGTGGACTCTCCATATAATGTTTTCTTGGGTCGGCCGGCCCTGGCTGAATTTAGGGCGGCACTAGCCCCGTGGTGCTTGACTTTGAAGTTCCCAACTGACAAAGGAGTAGGCATTGTTCACGGAGACCAAGCAGCTGGTCGTTCTTGTTATGTGGCCGAGCTCCGAGAAGCCCACCGGAGGGAAAAAGGAAAGGGTGCGGACAATCCTGTCCGCATCCTCAACGCGAATAATTGACAAGTAGTGCCCGAGCCCTGGCTCGGGCATAGTTCTCGGATCTACGGAGATATAGATCCGAGAGACGACGATGAGAAACCCAGGGAAGAGAAGGCGGCACCGGCTGAATTAACAATTGACATTTCGGTTAGCCGTGACGACCCTTCGCGAATACTGAAGATCGGATCACAGTTAGGCCCCGCAATGACAGAAGACCTTAGCGACTTCCTCCGAGCAAACCTTGATGTTTTTGCCTGGACGCATTCTGATATGTGTGGGATTTCTCCCGCCATCACAAGTCATATGTTGAACATAGACCCGAAATACGTCCCAGTCAAGCAAAAGAGGAGAGGAATGGATCCAGAGAGATCCGCCGCTCTTGGAGAGGAGGTGGACAAACTAAAAGCAAATGGGTTCGTCCGCGACGCCCTCTACCCGGAGTGGGTCTCCAACCCCGTGCTAGTAAAAAAGGCAAATGGGAAATGGAGGACTTGCGTAGATTATTCCGACTTGAACAAAGCATGCCCTAAGGACAGTTTCCCGTTGCCTAGGATCGATCAGTTGGTCGATTCCACAGCAGGACACGAATTATTGTCATTCATGGATGCGTACTCGGGATACAACCAAATCCCAATGCATATTCCGGACCAAGAACACACCAGCTTCGATACAAATGTCGGGCTATATTGCTATGTAGTGATGCCCTTTGGATTAAAGAATGCTGGAGCAACTTACCAACGTCTGGTGAATCGAATGTTCAAGGACCAGCTGGGCAAAACCATGGAAGTCTATGTGGATGACATGCTCGTGAAGTCACGGCAGTCAAACGACCACATTCAAGACTTAGCTGAAATCTTTAACATACTCAGGTCCTATGGAATGAAGATCAACCCGCTGAAGTGTTCTTTCGGCGTTGCATCAGGGAAGTTTTTAGGATTCATCGTCAACGCTAGGGGAATCGAAGCCAACCCAGAAAAGATCCAAGCCATTCGAGACGTACAAGCGCCCAGGACTGTAAAGCAGGTACAGAGCTTGAACGGAAAAGTGGCTGCGCTAAGTCGATTTATATCCAAGGCAACTGACAAGTGCATCCCATTCTTCGACATAATAAAGAAAGGAAAGAGGAATTTTGAATGGACGTCTAGCTGCGAGGAAGCTTTCCAGAACCTGGTAAGGCATCTGGAGAGCCCACCGATGCTATCTAAACCAGTTGACCATGAGATGCTCTACGTTTACTTGGCTATATCCCCTCATGCGATAAGCGCAGCTTTGGTCCGTGAGGAGGATCGAGTCCAGAAGCCGGTATATTATGTTAGCAAGCGTTTAACGGGGGCAGAGAAGAATTACCCTAAAATTGAGAAATTGGCTTATTGCTTGGTGATTGCATCACGCAAGCTACGCCCATACTTTCAAGCGCATTCAATCGGCGTTTATACCGATCAACCCCTGAGGCAGGTACTTCAGCGACCAGAAACTTCTGGAAGATTGCTAAAATGGAACATCGAGTTGAGCCAATTCGATATCGCGTACTTACCACGGAGAGCTATCCGAGGGCAAGCGTTAGCAGACTTCATCGCTGAATTTACCATACCCGTCAAACCGGACGATCACGACATCATTCCCCCCATTCGATGGAAATTATACACTGACGGTGCATCAAACGGCCGTTGCTCCGGCGCGGGCGTAGTTCTTATAACTCCGGAAAACCGATCAATCTGTTATGCCCTGAAGCTCGATTTTCCGGCTACGAACAACGAAGCTGAATATGAAGCATTGATCGCTGGCTTGAAGCTTATCAAAGAACTCGGAATCAAATCAATCGAAATCTTTTGTGACTCGCAGTTAGTGGTTTACCAAGTACGAGGAGACTACCAAGCAAAAGGACGAAAGCTTGCTCCGTACCTCGTTTAGGTCCAGGAACTACTATCAAATCTTGAGCGTTATGACATTTCACATATCCCGCGAGAACAAAACAAAGAAGCCGACTTGTTGGCTAAGTTCGCGAGTACCGACGATGTTCAACAAATGGGATTGTATCCCGTGGAAGTCTTGCATGCCCCGAGTGCAGACGAGATGAAAATCGAACTTGTGTTGGAAACAGAGAACGAGAAGGACTCGTGGATAACCCCATTCAAACTATACCTGACAACCGGGGCTTTACCAGAAAGAAGAAGCGAAAGACGACAGGTCCTTCGAAAGGCTGCGCGGTACGTAATGCAGGATGGATCCATGTACCGGAAAGGGTTCTCAATCCCATTGTTACGATGCATCGCTCATGATGAAACAAAGCGAGTCTTGAGGGAAGTCCACGAAGGGGAATGCGGCGACCATACTGGGGGGCAAACGCTAGCAAAGAAGATCCTCCGCTATGGGTATTACTGGCCCACTGTAAACTGGGATGCCGCGGACTACGCAAGAAAATGCGACAAGTGTCAAAGATATGCAAAAATCCCGAGGGCTCCGTCAACGGAACTCACACAAATGATCAGCCCTTGGCCATTCGCGATCTGGGGAATCGACATAATCGGCTCTTTGCCTCTATCCAAAGGTGGTGCGAAATACGCGATAGTTGCAGTCGACTATTTCACGAAATGGGCTGAGGCAGAACCTTTGGCCACTATCACCTCTAAGAAAGTCATTAACTTCGTTGTACGAAACATTATATGCCGCTTCGGTCTTCCACGCACCATCATTACAGACAACGGAACGCAATTCGAAAGTATAGAGTTCAAAGAGTTCTGTTTAAAGTACAGCATCGAGAAAAAGTTCGCTGCCGTTGCACACCCAAAAGCTAACGGACAAGTCGAGGCCGTTAACAAAATAATCAAGTCCATACTAAAGAAGCGTCTGGAGAAGGTTGGAGGCAAGTGGGTAGATGAACTCCCGACAGCATTATGGGCATATAGGACTACCCACAAGTCCGCGACCGGCCACACTCCGTTCGCCTTGGCATACGGCTCTGAAGCCGTAATACCCGTGGAACTTGAAGTTCCATCGCACCGAGTGACATACTATGACCCCAAGACGAACCAAAACCTCTTGTTGGAATCACTGGACTGCATCGACGAAAAGCGTGAAGAAGTTGAGTTAAGGGCGGCGGCGCACAGACATCGAGTCAAGCGCTACTACGATTGCAGGGTCCGCCCAAGAATCTTTGATGTGGGTGATCTCGTTCTGAAACGCGTCTTCCCAGTACCATCACGCATGAATCCCAGCTGGGAAGGTCCATACGCCATTGAACGGAAGCTTGGAGAAGGAACATTCAAGCTAGCGACCGTTGATGGCGCGACACTCCCCCGAGCATGGAACAGTGAGCATTTGCGGCACTATTACATTTAGCATGTTTCCCTTTCTTGTTATAGGCACTATTGTTTTCTGCATGTCTCCTTTCAATAATGACTTAGTTTTCTTTTGAAGTTGTAATCGAGCAATTTAGTTGATTTTCATTAATAAAGGCCTGAAGCCACATTTTCTGTGAAGTTTCTGTATCTCTTAATTGGATGTTAAATTACATTATTCTGTGCGGCGTACAGACTAGTATAAACGATTTCCAATCTCCGAATCCCCAGAGTGCGGAGCGGAGTACTCTAAGTCCCCAGAGCGTGGACTAGAGTATAAACGATTTCCAATCTCCGAGTCCCCAGAATGCGGAGCGGAGTACTCTAAGTCCCCAGAGCGTGGACTAGAGTATAAACGATTTCCAATCTCCGAATCCCCAGAGTGCGGAGCGGAGTACTCTAAGTCCCCAGAGCGCGAACTAGAGTATAAACGATTTCCAATCTCCGAATCCCCAGAGTGCGGAGCGGAGTACTCTAAGTCCCCAGAGCGTGGACTAGAGTATAAACGATTTCCAATCTCCGAGTCCCCAGAATGCGGAGCGGAGTACTCTAAGTCCCCAGAGCGCGGACTAGAGTATAAACGATTTCCAATCTCCGAATCCCCAGAGTGCGGAGCGGAGTACTCTAAGTCCCCAGAGCGCGAACTAGAGTATAAACGATTTCCAATCTCCGAATCCCCAGAGTGCGGAGCGGAGTACTCTAAGTCCCCAGAGCGTGGACTAGAGTATAAACGATTTCCAATCTCCGAGTCCCCAGAATGCGGAGCGGAGTACTCCTAGTCCCCAGAGCGCGGACTAGAGTATAAACGATTTCCAATCTCCGAATCCCCAGAGTGCGGAGCGGAGTACTCTAAGTTCCCAGAGCGCGAACTAGAGTATAAACGATTTCCAATCTCCGAGTCCCCCAGAGTGCGGAGCGGAGCACTCTAAGTCCCAGAGCGCGGACTAGAGTATGAACAGTCTCAAGTCTCCAAGTCCCCGGAGCACAGTGTCAGCAAACCAAATAAAGACAAGAGAATCATTCAAACAAGAAGAAACTAAAATTTTATTCGATAAGTCCAAAATAGGGATACAAGATCACTCCTACAAAATTCGGGCCTATACAAACTACAAGTTATGAAAGATAGAAACTGTTACAAACTTAGGCAAAAAACTTGTTGAACAAGTGCATCGATCATTTCTTCGACTTCTTCTTCTTGTCTGCCTTCGGTGTTTCCGACGACTCCTCTCCCTCACGTTTCTTCTTGGACTTTTTGCTTGCTAGAGAGACGGAGTTAGGAGTAGGAGACGGAACATCTAATGGTTTAGACCTGCCCGGGAGAATGATTTTCAAAGGTCTATTCCGCGGGTCAGTAAGTTCCAGGACTTCAGATTCAACTTTGACTTTGACCTTTCTCTTCTCCTCGTCGGCAAGACGATCCTTCATGCTCATCTCTGAAGTATGTTCAGAGGCGCCAGTGATTTTAACTTCGTCGCTTCCTTCGGCAGGAGACGAGGTATCAAGTTTGTCATCGTCAAGCGCCCCGATCACTTGAGCGTCTGGGCCGGGAGTTACCCCTGCGTGAGCAGCGTCGCTTGTTTTCCCCGCTTCCTCCTTGGCGTCATCGCTCCTCGGAGTTAGCTCAGTGTCAGAACAACCTGTGAGACATATAAGAAGTGGGCATTAGAACGAATAACCACTGCTAAAAAATGACGGATCACTTCGACTTCTAGAGAAAGAAGAGTCTCCTACCAGGATCAGGTTGGCTGTCGGTGGCGCGCGGGGTTTCACCCTCCAGGATATGTGACAGCACATGAACGCCGAGCCCAGGATCTTCGGGGTCGTAGCTGGCATGCTGCTCGAATGGATCAAGCGTCGACCGACCAGCCGATTGAGCAGCATAAGGAGCGGCAGTGTGAGGAGTAGTAGTGTCGGCCTCTGACGGGCCAGCCTCGTTATTCTTCTCTTTCGAAGGGGAAGAGCCTTTGCCATAAAGAGCCAATGCTACGGATAAATCCGATGGCTCATTCCCCCTCAGGAACTCCTTCACTAGTGCATCTTCGTCGATTTCTTCGGAGCCTGATTCGACTTTCTTGATCTTTATCAGAGTCTCCCATGCCTCAGCCAGGGATTCATGGTAGCCGTCGCCCAAGAATGTTAGGTCGCGGTGCATAAGGACGCGGGCTCCGTACTCGGCGATCAACGGGTCAAACATACTTTTGACTTCTTCCCTGCCGGTCTCTGCGGCCGCCTCCAGGCGAGAATCAAGCTCCTCCTCAGCCATTCTTTTGCCCTCCTCACGGGCCTCATCCTTCATTTTCTCGACCCCGGCAAGTTCACCATCAAGCTTTGCCTTCAGGAGCCGGGTAGCCACAATCTCATCACAATACCGCTGTGATTCTTCCTGAGCGGCTATTTTGTCTTCTTTCTCCTTGGAGAGTTGTTCTTTCAGCTCTTTGACTTGAGTAGCGAGCGCGTCCCTTTCTTTTTGGACAGAGTCTTTTTCTAGGGCAAGGGCGCCGCTGCGCTGAACTGCTTCGTCAAGCTCCTTTTTGTGAGCCACCTCTAAGCGAGTAACTGCCTCGGCAGTATCTTTTGCACCTTGTTCAGCGGCTTCTAGCTTTAACTTATAAGAGGCGAGTTCTTCATCTTGGAGTTTGATGATTTTCTTATCGCTGCCAGCCTCCAGAGTCAGACGGTCAATCTCGTGTTGACGCTCAACAGATACTTCTGATATCTTCTCCACCAAGTGCACGAATGCGTCGTGTTGAACATAGACGTCATTGTTGCATGCAATGGCACTTTGTTTCACGTGCCCAGGAATGTGATGGATGGCCGGGAGGAATTTCAAACCGTCAAAACAAATTTTCGGAAACTTGGCCTTAAGGTCGACCATTCTGCAACAGTCGGGTCCACGGCAGGAGCAGGAGGAGGAGGCTTAGAGAATTCCGTTCTTTTACGCGGCTCTCGAACTTGCCTCGTACTCGATGAACTGGAATGTTGTTCTCGAGCAGCATCAGACTGATAACCCTTCTGCAAAGACTTCTCTTTATCCGGCTCAGCAGTAGGAGGAAGATCACGGGACTGAGAAGATTGATAGTGCGCTTTCTTGCGGTGAGACGACTCGCGAGGGCGATTGTCCCTATCTTCGTAATCACCTCGGTCCCGGCGTCTGCCTGAACCGGAATCCCGTCCGGAGTGGTGAAATATTGAAGACCCCTGAAGGCGATCAAGTCCGTGGGAGCGGCCCATATCACCTGCAAAGAAGGAAGATAACAACGAATTAAGGAGAATTCACGAATTAAAAAGACTTGAAGTATGTTATGGAATGCGCATGTGCGTGTGTGTCCTAAGTGTTCCCCCCGACGGACCCGTTCGTTTGTCTTTGCTAATCGGTGTATTGTCTCTATGAGCCGGTAGTTGAACTCCTACATTGCCTCTAGCGGGCGAGGAGAATTTGAGAGCTTCAGGATCGTCGAACCCGTAATTAAGTATGTCTTCGGGAATAGAGAGGTTCGAGAGACCTCTCAGAGAACTCTCCAGACGCTGCGAAGAAGCCTCTTTTTCAAGAGGGATAGGCGTAGATTTTGAGGTGTCGCCAACCTTCTCTTTCTGAACCGTATATTTCAGCTTTTTCTTTCCCTTCGAAGGGGAGGATGATGTCTCAATGTCCTGAACTTCGATTGCCGGATTCCAAGCAGGACCCACGTTCTCGCCCTGAGTGTCGGGTGCATCATCCTCTCTACGCTCACCTTCTTCGTGCGCGTCGGGAGCGCGACGCGACGACGGGCCGGCAAGTTTTTTCCCTTTACCAGATGAAGGTTTGGGAATTGTAACACCTTCTGGGAGGCTGACCCGACGATCAGGAGCTAGCAAGCCGAACCCCGACAGCGATTCATTTGAAATGATAGCTCGAATATCTCGATCCTCGGCCGGAAGAGCTCTAATCGCGTCGACAGCATCGGAATATCCTCGGCCTTCCGGACGCGGGTTAATACCTGAAAAGAGGAAATGAAGAGTTAAGAAAAACGTGACTCCCATTAAGTACGAGTAACGGTTCAGCAGAGAGACTTACTGCCTTCAACCCATCTCCTAGCAAAACCAGACGGGCATCGTACATAGAACCATTCCTGTTTGTACAGGGCGAACTTGCTGCAGGCCCCTGTCAAGATCTGGCACTTGTGATACGGCTCGAGGAAAATGAAGGAGGGGCTATCTTTCCATCTCTTGAACATGTAAATGTATCGAATATCACCGGGGGTTGGAGGTCTGGAGAAGACAGCCATGAAGAGTAAATAAGTCCCATATAGGAACGCATGACCATTCGGGTGCAGCTGCGACGGAGCGATGTCTATATACTGCAGCACATCCCGGAGAAATAGGTTAAACGGAGGCACGCTGCCCATCCAGCACATGAACTTGTTGCAGGCCGTGTACCCAACTGGGGGCAAATGAGGACGGTCGTGTCTCGAAGGAACTAACACGTCAGTAAAGGGAATTCCGTGAATGGAACATATCCGTCGCAGAGCGGCCTCATTGACCCTCGAGGCTTGAGAATCGATCGGATTGTCCAGTAAGATGGTTGACTCCAGAGCATCGGGCGCCAGATTATGAGCGGGAGAGATTGACGGGTTGGAAGCATCTGCGGCTCCTTGCTTTGTTGACGGCCCAGGCCTGTCAGATGTGGTGGCAGAACTAGATTTTCCTGACATCCCGAATAAATAATGAACCTGGCTAAATGCTTGAGAAAGCTATACTTGAAAAACGTTGAGCGTTAGAATTAGCAACACGAGTTTTCCCCCCACGTGGTGTGTGAACTAGTGCAAGCAATTGTGTACAGACAATAAGAATCTAAAGGTTTTAAAGATATAATAATTAGCTTCGAATCATCGCCTTCGAAGACCGTCATCGCTGACCGTCTCAAAAAGCTTGCCTTGAGGTGATTACAGTTCAAGGTTCAGAAAACATGTAATTTATGAAGTGTCCGGCTTAAGTCTAATTTGACATTTATATCGTTCGGCAGTTACATTGTTCATCCTGAGAAGAGTTCGGCATGTATCTTGGTTCGGTTAAGTCATTGTCAAGTGTTCGGCATTTGAATGTTGTTCGGCTTGAATTATTGTGCGACAATTGTATTGTCCATCCTAAGTATAGTTCGGCACATATATTGTTCGGCCTAGGTATTTATGTTGTTCGGCATTTTTGATGTTCGGCAATTTATATTGTTCGGCATTTTTGATGTTCGGCAAATATGATGTTCGGCACGTATATTGTTCGGCCTAGGTATTTATATTGTTCGGCATTTTTGATGTTCGGCAAAAATAATGCTCGGCAGTTATATTGTTCGGCAGGTATGTAGCTGTTTGGCATGACAGTTGTTCGGTAATTATGTCGTTCAGTCTAGGAGCTACTCGGCATATATGTCTATTCGGCATAAGGGTACTGTTCGGCCTTAGTTCGTTCGGCTAAGGCAGTGCTCCGCCCTCGATCATAACTCCGCCCTGCGCTTTCTCCATTCACGACGAACGACAGAGACAAGATCGCCCGGCGAAGGTTACGCCGTTCGACGCCCCATCTCCCTTTTTCTTCCAATCTTGATCGGCACAAAGGAGCTAGGTCTAACTACCATGCACTGTTCGGCGACTCCGAACGTGCGAACCACTTCTACTAGCCACACATTGTACACCATGTGATGAACCTAAAGATTGAAGTAATGTAATCGTGGAGGGAATGATACCTAGTTCAACGATCGAGATTGAGGAAGGATCAACTAGACTTTAAATCTGATAGAGTGGCAAGAATTGCAAATCTCTGGGAATAATAGAAGAGAAAGCGTAAAGGGAAAGTGGTGGAAGGGCGACTGGTTATATAGAGGGAGGTAGAAGTCGAAAAGGCCATGACCGGTAGAACCGGTCAAGGTCATAGCGTCCGGCCCCGGCGCATAACGGTTCGGCACTGAAGCATCGCTCGGCAAGGAAGCACCGTTCGAACGCGCATGTCTCGTTCGGCATTTGGAACACGTCCGGCACACATCGATCCCACAAAGGGGACGTCTCCGTTCGAGGTTAGCCAAGGGTTTAAGACGTGACGAAAAGGTTGCACAGTTCAAAGCGTACCACGTTCGGCCACGCGATACACTTTGGGGGGCAAGTGTTTCCTGGAGATTTGACCAGGCAACTGAGTGCTCGGCATTGGCCACTACTCGGCATGAAGGACTGTTCGGCATCCAGGAGGACACGGCGAAGCGCGCGGCATCCAATGGGAGCCGGCATCCATAACGTTCGGCATCCAGTGGAGCTCGGCATCAGAGAGTGTCCGGCATCCAGGAGTGTTCGGCGAAGCAC
The DNA here is from genome assembly GCA_030737815.1 of Allium fistulosum. Lineage (NCBI taxonomy): Eukaryota > Viridiplantae > Streptophyta > Magnoliopsida > Asparagales > Amaryllidaceae > Allium > Allium fistulosum. Next base: position 6,816,375 of record JASFAW010000018.1, read on the forward strand.
TTGTCATCCAGGAGTACTCGGCGTGGTACTCGGCATCAGGAGAACTCGGCATCCCAAAGTGCTCAGCGTCAAGTGGTGTTCGGCATCAGGAGAACTCGGCATCCCAAGGTACTCGGTGTCAAGTGGTGTCCGGCATCAACTGGCACTCGGCTGCAAGAGCGCTCGGCGTCCCTGGTACTCGGCATCGCAGGGTACTCGACATCAGTAACACTCGGCGATAGGATAACTTGGCAACGAGAGCGCTCGACATTCAGAAGGCATTCAGTAAGCACAACTTCACAAGGACCGTTCGGCACGGAAAGCATCGTTCGGCATGGGAAAGACTGCTCGGCATCAGAGCGTTCGGCATACCAGGATCGGCATGCAGCGACCACCGTACTGAGGCTTGACCGTTCGGCTATCCAGCCCATTTGGGAAGTCCAGCCCATATTTGCCTATAAATAGGGGGCAGGGTCACAGTGAAAGGGGGCCTTTTTTCGGAGAGAAAAGACGGGAAGACTCTGCCATTTTCAAGACTCATCTTCTCTACTTAAACACCTTCATTCAAGCATTTGATTCACGAATTGTATTTGTAATCAATCATAAAGGAAATCAATAAAGTTGAGCAAAGTGGACGTAGGCAATTACGCCGAACCACTATAAATTTGGTGTTCTTACTTTCTACACTTGAATTAGGATTGTCTTCTCTGTTTAATTTGCTTTCATCACTTATATCTCTACATAATCTTTCTGAACGAGGTTAGTGACCAATTTTGGTGCTAACAACTACATTCATTAATAAACCTTAATTAATCATAAACAGTAATTAACTATTATGTTACCTACCTTAATTAATTAACTCCTTAATTAATTATATTAATTAATTACTCTTTAATCACTTATTATTGATTAATTAATCTTAATTAATCAACCCTTAATTACATCATTTATTACATAAATTAATGATCTTTAATTACTCCCTTAATTAATTACTCTCTTTTAATTAATTACCTTAACTAGTAATTAATCACATTTTTAATTAACCTTAATCCTTTAATTAATTAATTACTTTTTAATTAATTAATTTCAAATCAATTATATTAATTAATCCTCTAATTAATAACATCAAGGGATTAACTCTTAATCAATTCCATTTAATTACTTCCATAAGTAATTTCTCTTTCTTAATTACATTCAGTAATTATCCATTAATTACTTTACTAAGTAATTATACTTAATTAATCATAAATGATTATCTTAATTAATTAGGCTAATTAATTAACCTAAATTTAATTACATTAATTAATTAATCAATTAATCATCACTTAATCTTTAATTAATTTATTTCTAAATTACATTCATTTCCACTAATTATTTCATTAAGTGATTATCCTTAATTACAAATAAGTAATTAACCTTTAATTTATTTTATTTATTAATTATCTTTAATTAATCTTAACCTTTTAAAGATAAACTCTTCAATTAAATTAAATACTTATTTCTATCTTTAAACTTCATTTAAACCATTTATAAAACAAGTATATATTTGAAATATATAATTTTACTTAAGAACAACACAATTTAAACATTTAAATTTGATATATTTAGAATCTTTGAAAAACCCTTTTCAAACTTACTTAAATAAATTTTATTCTTAAAAACTTAATTATAATATCCTTTAGACTCACTACTTAAAATATAATTTAAAACTTGTTAAATCTTTATCTTTGATAAACTAATCACTTTGCTTTTGCTCTTGAAAACATTTGAAAAATCCAAGCTCTCAGTTTTTTTAAAAAATCCAGAACACTTAAACCAACAACCCGAGTAAAACCCCAAAAACACACGAGTCTTCCCCGAGTCGATCCCCACGCTCGTCTACTTCGAGTCGAACTCGATGAAAACGCGAACCCAAACTCGAGTGACCTCGTCTTCCCCAACTCCCATTCCCCTATGCACACGTGCAAGTGCACAGCCAAACCTCTCCCCTCCGACCATCCAACTGATCGCCGACCAACCCCATACGACCTCGACATCCCAAGCACCAACCCAGAAACCAAAATTCCACTGCGAATCGAAATCGAGTCGATCTCGACCAAAACTGAAACCACCATTGCCGGAAATTCGCTTCTCCTCGTCGCCTCCGACCTCGAGATCACCTGCCGACCTGCCTGAAACTAAGCCATACTTCGACGAACGACATCCCTACCTTGCGATCCACTCTGATCCCCAATGGCCATCATCATTTCCTTGCGAACCTCATCGTTCCAAATCGAACATCTAACCCTAGTTCAACTCTGGCCGGCCACCACGGTCATCATTAAAATCTACCACCATTTTTCCCGTGCTCCCCATCACTCAGACCACCTTCAGCCCAAATATCAACCAACTCGATCATGCCGATCATCAGTTATTACCAAAAATCCCCAAAACGAACAACTCGAAAATTCCCATTGTTTAACAATCTAAAAATTATGAAAAGTATATTAAAATTCGTGATTTGCAATTACGAATTCATTTATGTAATTCAAACCAAAATTTAAGATTGTTGATTTTAACATATATATATTTTTCCCACTGTTATTTCATTTTTAAAAATTGTTTACTGAACTAAAAATCCTGATTCTATTTTTAAAAACAACAGCAGACTTCCACGATCAACTTTCATTTAAACATCGAAGTCTAATATTTATTCTATTGGGAGATTTGAATTTTCTTAAGGAAATCAAATCCTGTAAGTAAGAACAGAGAAGATATATGCATACAGGAGCTTATATATACACAGACATTTCACATTTCAACATGCATTCACAGATAACATTCATATAAACATATAAGCATCATCACAAAACAATCCATCACATGCATCAAAGTTAATTCACAGATTTTAAAACTGTTTTTAAAAAATGTTTACTCACCAGATAATAAAGCAGAGAACAGTGAGCATGTTCCAGGCTTGAATATCTGAAGTGTTTTGTTGATGAAAATCTTTGCATGCTTACAAACTGATGTTGAACTTGCTGTTGAATTTGAATGCCTTTGCATGCTTACAGATTTGTTGATTTAAAATGTTGAACAGATCTGACTTGCAGTTGAACTTTATTTGAATAGCAGGTTGAAGTTGCAGTTTTTATTGTTGTGAAGAACTTTGCTTGATTTTGAATTTCAGGTTTCAGATTTTGATTTGCTTTTAGTTTTAAATTTTCAGATTTGAAAAAGATTTCTGGTTGCCATTAATTTGAGTTAAGAAAAGAAAACAAAGAAGAGAAAGTGTTATGTAAAAACTAGTTTTTCTTCTTAAAACATTTATTGAAAATAAATATAAATATGTTGCCACTTGTTAACTAAACTTACATTTGTCATAAGCTAGCTTGAATGATTAACAAGTGTTATTAAGGGGATTAACATGGTTACACATGTACTTAAGTATTTTAAATAAATTTTTAATTAATTTAAATGTAAAGATAAACTTACATACTTTAATTCTCTTAATAAATAAATTTCACATATGTATAAATAAATTACTTTTAAAAGAAATTATTCTAAAGCTAATTATATTTAAAATAAACAATTATCTTATATTTTGAAAACAATTGAATTAATCTAAACTAACCTTTGAAAAAAAATATTAATTTTAAAACAAAGCTTTAAATCACAATTCATACATATATAAATTATCAATAGATTAAATTAAATTCAAAACAATCCAAATTATAACATATACATACATATATATTATAATCTTTTATTTAAACAAAAGATTTCTATTCACAATATATATAGCAAAATATATATTATAAATAAAATCTATTCTATTAGCTTTGAAAATAAATCTTATCAATTTTAAATTATTAGAAAAAGATCTAATATCAGCAAATTAAATATTTATTAGCCTATAAAGGATTAAATTACCAATTTAAATTAAAATTATAAAGGATAATTATCAATCCAATTTAATTATTACTAAAGATTTCTAAACGCTGTCTTTTCATGCATACCCCCGTTGTTAAAAAAAAACATCTTCCAACAGCATAAAAACTCAAAACGCTGTCTTTTCATGCATACCCCCATTTTTAAAAAAACATCTTCCAACAGCATAAAAACTCTAAACGCTGTCTTTTCATGCATACTCCCCTTCTTAAAAAAAACATCTTCCAACAGCATAAAAACTCTAAACGCTGTCTTTTCATGCATACTCCCCTTCTTAAAAAAACATCTTCCAACAGCATAAAAACTCTAAACGCTGTCTTTTCATGCATACACCCTTATTAAAAAAAACATCTTCCAACAGCATAAAATCTCTAAACGCTGTCTATTCATGCATACCCCCCTTATTAAAAAAAACATCATCCAACAGCATAAAAACTCGAAACGCTGTCTTTTCATGCATACCCCTTATTAAAAAAACAACTTCCAACAGCATAAAAACTCTAAACGTTGTCTTTTCATGCATACCCCCCTTATTAAAAAAACATCTTCCAACTGCATAAAAACTCTAAACGCTGTATTTTCATGCATACCCCCCTTATTAAAAAAACATCTTCCAACAGTATAAAAACTCTAAACGCTGTCTATTCATGCATACCCCCTTATTAAAAAAAACATCTTCCAACAACATTAAATCTATGAACGCTGTCTTTTCATACATACCCCCCTTATTAAAAAAACATCTTTCAACCGCATAAAAACTCTAAACGCTCTCTTTTCATGCATACCCCCCTTATTAAAAAAAACATCTTCCAACAGTATAAAAACTCAAAACGCTGTCTTTTCATGAATACCCCCCTTATTAAAAAAACATCTTCCAACAGCATAAAAACTTTAAACACTGTCTTTTCATGCATACCACTCTTATTAAAAAAAATATCTTCCAACAGCATAAAAACTCTAAACGTTGTCTTTTCATGCATACTCCCCTTATTAAAAAAACATCTTCCAACAGCATAAAAACTCAAAACGCTGTCTTTTTATGTATCCCTTATTAAAAAAACATCTTCCAACAGCATAAAAACTCTAAACGCTGTCTTTTCATGCATATCCCCTTATTAAAAAAACATCTTCCAGCAGCATAAAAACTCAAAACGCTGTCTTTTCCTACATACCCCCATTATTAAAAAACATCTTCCAACAGCATAAAAACTCTAAACGTTGTCTTTTCATGCATACACCCCTTATTAAAAAAAAAACATCTTCCAAAAACATAAAAACTCTAAACGCTGTCTTTTCATGCATACCCCCATTTTTTTTAAAAACATCTTCCAACAACGTAAAAACTCTAAACGCTGTCTTTTCATGCATACCCCTTATTAAAAAAAAAATCTTCCAATAGCATAAAAACTCTAAACGCTGTCTTTTCATGCATACCCCCCTTATTAAAAAAACATTTTCCAACAGCATAAAAACTCTAAACGCTGTATTTTCATGCATACCCCCCTTATTAAAAAAACATCTTCCAACAGCATAAAAACTCTAAACGCTGTATTTTCATGCATACCCCCCTTATTAAAAAAACATCTTCCAACAGCATAAAATCTCTGAACGCTGTCTTTTCATGCATACCCCCCTTATCAAAAAAACATCTTCCAACAGCATAAAAACTCTAAACGCTGTCTTTTCATGCATACCCCCCTTATAAAAAAAACATCTTCCAACAGCATAAAAACTCTAAACGCTGTCTTTTCATGCATCCCCCTTATTAAAAAAAACATCTTCCAACAGCATTAAAACTCTAAACGCTGTCTTTTAATGCATACCCCCCTTATTAAAAAAAAACATCTTCCAACAGCATAAAAACTCTAAACGCTGTCTTTTCATGCATACCCCCTTATTAAAAAAAACATCTTCCAACAGCATAAAAACTCCAATCGCTGTCTTTTCATGCATACCCCCCTTATTAAAAAAAACATCTTACAACAGCATAAAAACTCAAAACGCTGTCTTTTCATTCATACCCCCCTTGTTAAAAAAAACATCTTCCAACAGCATAAAAACTCAAAACGCTGTCTTTTCATGCATACCCCCCTTATTAAAAAAAATTCTTCCAACGGCATAAAAACTCAAAACGCTGTCTTTTCATGCATACCCCCATTTTTAAAAAAACATCTTCCAACAGCATAAAAACTCTAAACGCTGTCTTTTCATGCATACTCCCCTTCTTAAAAAAAACATCTTCCAACGGCATAAAAACTCTAAACGCTGTCTTTTCATGCATACATCCTTATTAAAAAAACATCTTCCAACAGCATAAAATCTCTAAACGCTGTCTATTCATGCATACCCCCCTTATTAAAAAAAACATCATCCAACAGCATAAAAACTCTAAACGCTGTCTTTTCATGCATACCCCCTTATTAAAAAAACAACTTCCAACAGCATAAAAACTCTAAACGTTGTCTTTTCATGCATACCCCCCTTATTAAAAAAACATCTTCCAACTGCATAAAAACTCTAAAAGCTGTATTTTCATGCATACCCCCTTATTAAAAAAACAACTTCCAACAGCATAAAAACTCTAAACGTTGTCTTTTCATGCATACTCTCCTTATTAAAAAAACATCTTCCAACTGCATAAAAACTCTAAACGCTGTATTTTCATGCATACCCCCCTTATTAAAAAAACACCTTCCAACAGTATAAAAACTCTAAACGCTGTCTTTTCATGCATACCCCCTTATTAAAAAAAAACATCTTCCAACAACATTAAATCTCTGAACGCTGTCTTTTCATGCATTACCCCCTTATTAAAAAAAACATCTTCCAACAGTATAAAAACTCTAAACGCTGTGTTTTCATGCATACCCCCTTATTAAAAAAAACATCTTCCAACATCATAAAAACTCTAAACGCTGTCTTTTATGCATACCCCCCTTATTAAAAAAACATCTTGCAACAGCATAAATACTCTAAACACTGTCTTTTCATGCATACCACTCTTATTAAAAAAAATATCTTCCAACAGCATAAAAACTTTAAACGCTGTCTTTTCATGCATACTCCCTTTATTAAAAAAACATCTTCCAACAGCATAAAAACTCAAAACGTTGTCTTTTCATGTATCCTTTATTAAAAAAACATCTTCCAACAGCATAAAAACTCTAAACGCTGTCTTTTCATGCATATCCCCTTATTAAAAAAACATCTTCCAGCAGCATAAAAACTCAAAACGCTGTCTTTTCATACATACCCCCATTATTAAAAAACATCTTCCAACAGCATAAAAACTTTAAACGTTGTCTTTTCATGCATACACCGCTTATTAAAAAAAACATCTTTCAAAAACATAAAAACTCTAAACGGTGTGTTTTCATGCACACCCCCTTTCTTTAAAAAAACATCTTCCAACAGCATAAAAACTCTAAACGCTGTCTTTTCATTCATACCCCTTTATTAAAAAAACATCTTCCAACAGCATAAAAACTCTAAACGCTGTCTTTTCATGCATACCCCCCTTATTAAAAAAACATTTTCCAACAGCATAAAAACTCTAAACGCTGTATTTTCATGCATACCCCCCTTATTAAAAAAACATCTTCCAACAGCATAAAAACTCTAAACGCTGTATTTTCATGCATACCCCCCTTATTAAAAAAACATCTTCCAACAGCATAAAATCTCTGAACGCTGTCTTTTCATTCATACCCCCCTTATTAAAAAAACATCTTCCAACAGCATAAAAACTCTAAACGCTGTCTTTTCATGCATACCCCCCTTATAAAAAAACATCTTCCAACAGCATAAAAACTCTAAACGCTGTCTTTTCATGCATACCCCCCTTATTAAAAAAACATCTTCCAACAGCATTAAAACTCTAAACGTTGTCTTTTAATGCATACACCCCTTATTAAAAAAAAACATCTTCCAACAGCATAAAAACTCTAAACGCTGTCTTTTCATGCATACCCCCTTATTAAAAAAAACATCTTCCAACAGCATAAAAACTCTAAACGCTGTCTTTTCATGCATACCCCCCTTATTAAAAAAAACATCTTACAACAGCATAAAAACTCAAAACGCTGTCTTTTCATTCATACCCCCCTTGTTAAAAAAAACATCTTCCAACAGCATAAAAACTCTAAACGCTGTCTTTTCATGCATACCCCCCTTATTAAAAAAAATCTTTCAACAGCATAAAAACTCTAAACTCTGTCTTTTCATGCATACCCCCGTTGTTAAAAAAAACATCTTCCAACAGCATAAAAACTCTAAACGTTGTCTTTTCATGCATACCCCCCTTGTTAAAAAAAACATCTTCCAACAGCATAAAAACTCTAAACGCTGTCTTTTCATGCATACCCCCTTATTAAAAAAACATCTTCCAATAGCATAAAATCTCTGAACGCTGTCTTTTATGCATACCCCCTTATTAAAAAAACATCTTCCAACAGCTTAAAAACTCTAAATGCTGTCTTTTCATGCATACCCCCTTATAAAAAAAACAACTTCCAACTGCATGAAAACTCTAAACGCTGTCTTTTCATGCATACCCCCCTTATTAAAAAAACATCTTTCAACCGCATAAAAACTCTAAACGCTGTCTTTTCATGCATACCCCCCTTATTAAAAAAAACATCTTCCAACAGTATAAAAACTCAAAACGCTGTCTTTTCATGAATACCCCCCTTATTAAAAAAACATCTTCCAACAGCATAAAAACTCTAAACGTTGTCTTTTCATGCATACCCCCCTTATTAGAAAACATCTTCCAACAGCATAAAAACTCTAAACGCTGTCTTTTCATGCATACCCCCCTTATTAAAAAAAACATCTTCCAACCGCATAAAAACTCAAAACGCTGTCTTTTCATGCATACCCCCCTTCTTAAAAAAAAACTTCTTCCAACAGCATAAAAACTCTAAACGCTGTCTTTTCATGCATACTCCCATTTTTAAAAAAAACATCTTCCAACAACGTAAAAACTCTAAACGCTGTCTTTTTATGCATACCCCCTTATTAAAAAAAAAATCTTCCAACAGCATAAAAACTCTAAACGTTGTCTTTTCATGCATACCCCCCTAATTAAAAAAAACATCTTCCAACAGCATAAAAACTCTAAACGCTGTCTTTTCATGCATACCCCCCTTATTAAAAAACATCTTCCAACAGCATAAAAACTCTAAATGCTGTCTTTTCAGGCATACCCCCTTATTAAAAAAACATCTTCCAACATCATAAAAACTCAAGACGCTGCCTTCTCATGCATACCCCCATTGTTAAAAAACACATCTTCCAACAGCATAAAAACTCTAAACGTTGCCTTTTCATGCATACTCCCCTTCTTAAAAAAAACATCTTCCAACAGCATAAAAACTCTCAACGCTGTCTTTTCATGCATACACCCTTATTGAAAAAACATCTTCCAACAGCATAAAAACTCTAAACGCTGACTATTCATGCATACCCCCCTTATTATAAAAAACATCATCCAACAGCATAAAAACTCTAAACGCTGTCTTTTCATGCATACCCCCTTATTAAAAAAAACATATTCCAACAGCATAAAAACTCTAAACGTTGCCTTTTCATGCATACACCCTTATTAAAAAAACATCTTCCAACAACATAAAAACACTAAACGCTGTCTTTTCATGCATACACCCCTTATTAAAAAAAACATTTTCCAACGGCATAAAAACTCTAAACGCTATCTTTTCATGCATACACCCTTATTAAAAAAACATCTTCCAACAGCATAAAAACTCTAAACGCTGTCTTTTCATTCATACCCTCTTTATTAAAAAAAACATCTTTCAACAACATAAAAACTCTAAACGTTGTCTCTGTCTTTTCATGCATTCCCCCCTTATTAAAAAAAAACATCTTCCAACAACATAAAAACTCTAAACGCTGTCTTTTCATGCATACCCCCTTATTAAAAAAAACATCATCCAACAGCATAAAAACTCTAAACGCTGTCTTTTCATGCATACCCCCTTTCTTAAAAAAAACATCTTCCAAAAGCATAAAAACTCTAAACGCTGTCTTTTCATGCATACCCCCTTATTAAAAAAACAACTTCCAACAGCATAAAAACTCTAAACGTTGTCTTTTCATGCATACCCCCCTTATTAAAAAAACATCTTCCAACTGCATAAAAACTCTAAACGCTGTGTTTTCATGCATACCCCCCTTATTAAAAAAACATCTTCCAACAGTATAAAAACTCTAAACGCTGTCTATTCATGCATACCCCCTTATTAAAAAAAACATCTTCCAACAACATTAAATCTATGAACGCTGTCTTTTCATGCATACCCCCCTTATTAAAAAAACATCTTTCAACCGCATAAAAACTCTAAACGCTGTCTTTTCATGCATACCCCCCTTATTAAAAAAAACATCTTCCAACAGTATAAAAACTCAAAACGCTGTCTTTTCATGAATACCCCCCTTATTAAAAAAACCTCTTCCAACAGCATAAAAACTCTAAACACTGTCTTTTCATGCATACCACTCTTATTAAAAAAATATCTTCCAACAGCATAAAAACCCTAAACGTTGTCTTTTCATGCATACTCCCCTTATTAAAAAAAACATCTTCCAACAGCATAAAAACTCAAAACGCTGTCTTTTCATGTATCCCTTATTAAAAAAACATCTTCCAACAGCATAAAAACTCTAAACGCTGTCTTTTCATGCATATCCCCTTATTAAAAAAACATCTTCGAGCAGCATAAAAACTCAAAACGTTGTCTTTTCATACATACCCCCATTATTAAAAAACAACTTCCAACAGCATAAAAACTCTAAACGTTGTCTTTTCATGCATACACCCCTTATTAAAAAAAAACATCTTCCAAAAACATAAAAACTCTAAACGCTGTCTTTTCATGCACACCCCCTTTCTTTAAAAAAACATCTTCCAACAGCAAAAAAACTCTAAACGCTGTCTTTTCATGCATACCTCCATTTTTTTAAAAAACATCTTCCAACAACGTAAAAACTCTAAACGTTGTCTTTTCATGCATACCCCTTTATTAAAAAAACATTTTCCAACAGCATAAAAACTCTAAACGCTGTCTTTTCATGCATACCCCCCTTATTAAAAAAACATTTTCCAACAGCATAAAAACTCTAAACGTTGTATTTTCATGCATACCCCCCTTATTAAAAAAACATCTTCCAACAGCATAAAAACTCTAAACGCTGTATTTTCATGCATACCCCCCTTATTAAAAAAACATCTTCCAACAGCATAAAATCTCTGAACGCTGTCTTTTCATGCATACCCCCCTTATTAAAAAAACATCTTCCAACAGCATAAAAACTCTAAACGCTGTCTTTTCATGCATACCTCCCTTATAAAAAAAACATCTTCCAACAGCATAAAAACTCTAAACGCTGTCTTTTCATGCATACCCCCTTATTAAAAAAACATCTTCCAACAGCATTAAAACTCTAAACGCTGTTTTTTAATGCATACCCCCCTTATTAAAAAAAACATCTTCCAACAGCATAAAAACTCTAAACGCTGTCTTTTCATGCATACCCCCTTATTAAAAAAAACATCTTCCAACAGCATAAAAACTCTAATCGCTGTCTTTTCATGCATACCCCCCTTATTAAAAAAAACATCTTACAACAGCATAAAAACTCAAAACGCTGTCTTTTCATTCATACCCCCCTTGTTAAAAAAACATCTTCCAACAGCATAAAAACTCAAACCGCTGTCTTTTCATGCATACCCCCCTTATTAAAAAAAAATCTTCCAACAGCATAAAAACTCTAAACGCTGTCTTTTCATGCATACCCCCGTTGTTAAAAAAAACATCTTCCAACAGCATAAAAACTCAAAACGCTGACTTTTCATGCATACCCCCATTTTAAAAAAACATCTTTCAACAGCATAAAAACTCTAAACGCTGTCTTTTCATGCATACTCCCCTTCTTAAAAAAAACATCTTCCAACAGCATAAAAACTCTAAACGCTGTCTTTTCATGCATACTCCCCTTCTTAAAAAAACATCTTCCAACGGCATAAAAACTCTAAACGCTGTATTTTCAAGCATACACCCTTATTAAAAAAAACATCTTCCAACAGCATAAAATCTCTAAACGCTGTCTATTCATGCATACCCCCCTTATTAAAAAAAACATCATCCAACAGCATAAAAACTCTAAACCCTGTCTTTTCATGCATACCCCCTTATTAAAAAAACAACTTCCAACAGCATAAAAACTCTAAACGTTGTCTTTTCATGCATACCCCCCTTATTAAAAAAACATCTTCCAACTGCATAAAAACTCTAAACGCTGTATTTTCATGTATACCCCCCCTATTAAAAAAACACCTTCCAACTGTATAAAAACTCTAAACCCTGTCTTTTCATGCATACCCCCTTATTAAAAAAAACATCTTCCAACAACATTAAATCTCTAAACGCTGTCTTTTCATGCAGTACCCCCTTATTAAAAAAAACATCTTCCAACAGTATAAAAACTCTAAACGCTGTGTTTTCATGCATACCCCCTTATTAAAAAAAACATCTTCCAACATCATAAAAACTCTAAACACTGTCTTTTATGCATACCCCCCTTATTAAAAAAACATCTTGCAACAGCATAAAAACTCTAAACACTGTCTTTTCATGCATACCACTCTTATTAAAAAAAATATCTTCCAACAGCATAAAAACTCTAAACGCTGTCTTTTCATGCATACTCCCCTTATTAAAAAAACATCTTCCAACAGCATAAAAACTCAAAACGTTGTCTTTTCATGTATCCCTTATTAAAAAAACATCTTCCAACAGCATAAAAACTCTAAACGCTGTCTTTTCATGCATATCCCCTTATAAAAAAAAATCTTCCAGCAGCATAAAAACTCAAAACGCTGTCTTTTCATACATACCCCCATTATTAAAAAACATCTTCCAACAGCATAAAAACTATAAACGTTGTCTTTTCATGCATACACCCCTTATTAAAAAAAACATCTTTCAAAAACATAAAAACTCTAAACGCTGTGTTTTCATGCACACCCCCTTTCTTTAAAAAAACATCTTCCAACAGCATAAAAACTCCAAACGCTGTCTTTTCATGCATACCCCTATTTTTTAAAAAAACATCTTCCAACAACGTAAAAACTCTAAACGCTGTCTTTTCATGCATACCCCTTTATTAAAAAAACATCTTCCAACAGCATAAAAACTCTAAACGCTGTCTTTTCATGCATACCCCCCATATTAAAAAAAATCTTCCAACAGCATAAAAACTCTAAACGCTGTCTTTTCATGCATACCCCCCTTATTAAAAAAACATCTTCCAACAGCATAAAAACTCTAAACGCTGTATTTTCATGCATACCCCCCTTATTAAAAAAACATCTTCCAACAGCATAAAATCTCTGAACGCTGTCTTTTCATTCATACCCCCCTTATTAAAAAAATATCTTCCAACAGCATAAAAACTCTAAACGCTGTCTTTTCATGCATACCCCCCTTATTAAATAAAACATCTTCCAACCGCATAAAAACTCAAAATGCTACCTTTTCATGCATATCCCCATTGTTAAAAAAAACATCTTCCAACAGCATAAAAACTCCAAACGCTGTCTTTTCATGCATACTCCCTTTCTTAAAAAAAACATCTTCCAACAGCATAAAAACTCTAAACGCTGTCTTTTCATGCATACACCCTTATTAAAAAAAAACTTCCAACAGCATAAAAACTCTAAACGATGTCTATTCATGCATACCCCCCTTATTAAAAAAACATCATACAACAGCATAAAAACTCTGAACGCTGTCTTTTCATGCATACCCCCTTATTAAAAAAAACATCTTCCAATAGCATAAAAACTCTTAACGTTGTCTTTTCATGCATACCGCCTTATTAAAAAAACATCTTCCAACAGTATAAAAACTCTAAACGCTGTCTTTTCATGCATACCCCCGTTGTTAAAAAAACATCTTCCAACAGCATAAAAACTCAAAACGCTGTCTTTTCATGCATACCCCCATTTTTAAAAAAACATATTCCAACAGCATAAAAACTCTAAACGCTGTCTTTTCATGCATACTCCCCTTCTTAAAAAAAACATCTTCCAACAGCATAAAAACTCTAAACGCTGTCTTTTCATGCATACTCCCCTTCTTAAAAAAACATCTTCCAACAGCATAAAAACTCTAAACGTTGTCTTTTCATGCATACACCCTTATTTAAAAAAACATCTTCCTACAGCATAAAATCTCTAAACGCTGTCTATTCATGCATACCCCCCTTATTAAAAAAAACATCATCCAACAGCATAAAAACTCTAAACGCTGTCTTTTCATGCATACCCCCTTATTAAAAAAACAACTTCCAACAGCATAAAAACTCTAAACTTTGTCTTTTCATGCATACGCCCCTTATTAAAAAAACATCTTCCAACTGCATAAAAACTCTAAACGTTGTATTTTCATGCATACCCCCCTTATTAAAAAAACATCTTCCAACAGTATAAAAAATCTAAACGCTGTCTTTTCATGCATACCCCCTTATTAAAAAAAACATCTTCCAACAACATTAAATCTCTGAACGCTGTCTTTTCATGCATTACCCCCTTATTAAAAAAACATCTTCCAACAGTATAAAAACTCTAAACGCTGTGTTTTCATGCATACCCCCTTATAAAAAAAACATCTTCCAACATCATAAAAATTCTAAACGCTGTCTTTTATGCATACCCCCTAATTAAAAAAACATCTTGCAACAGCATAAAAACTCTAAACACTGTCTTTTCATGCATACCACTCTTATTAAAAAAAATATCTTCCAACAGCATAAAAACTCTAAACGCTGTCTTTTCATGCATACTCCCCTTATTAAAAAAACATCTTCCAACAGCATAAAAACTCAAAACGTTGTCTTTTCATTTATCCCTTATTAAAAAAACATCTTCCAACAGCATAAAAACTCTAAACGCTGTCTTTTCATGCATATCCCCTATTTTAAAAAAAATCTTCCAGCAGCATAAAAACTCAAAACGCTGTCTTTTCATACATACCCCCATTATTAAAAAACATCTTCCAACAGCATAAAAACTCTAAACGTTGTCTTTTCATGCATACACCCCTTATTAAAAAAAACATCTTTCAAAAACATAAAAACTCTAAACGCTGTGTTTTCATGCACACCCCCTTTCTTTAAAAAAACATCTTCCAACAGCATAAAAACTCTAAACGCTGTCTTTTCATGCATACCCCTATTTTTTAAAAAAACATCTTCCAACAACGTAAAAACTCTAAACGCTGTCTTTTCATGCATACCTCTTTATTAAAAAAAACATCTTCCAACAGCATAAAAACTCTAAACGCTGTCTTTTCATGCATACCCCCCTTATTAAAAAAACATTTTCCAACAGCATAAAAACTCTAAACGCTGTATTTTCATGCATACCCCCATTATTAAAAAAACATCTTCCAACAGCATAAAAACTCTAAACGCTGTATTTTCATGCATACCCCCTTTATTAAAAAAAAATCTTCCAACAGCATAAAATCTCTAAACGCTGTCTTTTCATTCATACCCCCTTATTAAAAAAACATCTTCCAACAGCATAAAAACTCTAAACGCTGTCTTTTCATGCATACCCCCCTTATAAAAAAACATCTTCCAACAGCATAAAAACTCTAAACGCTGTCTTTTCATGCATACCCCCCTTATTAAAAAAAACATCTTCCAACAGCATTAAAACTCTAAACGTTGCCTTTTAATGCAAACCCCCCTTATTAAAAAAAACATCTTCCAACAGCATAAAAACTCTAAACGCTGTCTTTTCATGCATACCCCCTTATTAAAAAAAACATCTTCCAACAGCATAAAAGCTCTAAACGCTGTCTTTTCATGCATACCTCCCTTATTAAAAAAAACATCTTACAACAGCATAAAAACTCATAACGCTGTCTTTTCATTCATACCCCCCTTGTTAAAAAAAACATCTTCCAACAGCATAAAAACTCTAAACGCTGTCTTTTCATGCATACCCCCCTTATTAAAAAAAATCTTCCAACAGCATAAAAACTCTAACCGCTGTCTTTTCATGTATACCCCCGTTGTTAAAAAAACATCTTCCAACAGCATAAAAACTCTAAACGTTGTCTTTTCATGCATACCCCCCTTGTTAAAAAAAACATCTTCCAACAGCATAAAAACTCTAAACGCTGTCTTTTCATGCATACCCCCTTATCAAAAAAAAATCTTCCAACAGCATAAAAACTCTAAACGCTGTCTTTTCATGCATACCCCCCTTATTAAAAAAACATCTTCCAACCGCATAAAAACTCAAAACTCTGTCTTTTCATGCATACCCCCATTGTTAAAAAAAACATCTTCCAACAGCATAAAAACTCAAAACGCTGTCTTTTCATGCATACACCCTTATTAAAAAAAACAAATCTTCCAACAGCATAAAAACTCTAAACGATGTCTATTCATGCATACCCCCCTTATTAAAAAAAACATCATCCAACAGCATAAAAACTCTAAACGCTGTCTTTTCATGCATACCCCCTTATTAAAAAAAACATCTGCCAAGAGCATAAAAACTCTAAACGTTGTCTTTTCCTGCATACCCCCCTTATTAAAAAAACATCTTCCAACAGCATAAAAACTCTAAACGATGTATTTTCATGCATACCCCCTTATTAAAAAAACATCTTCCAACAGCATAAAAACTCTAAACGCTGCCTTTTCATGCATACCGCCTTATTAAAAAAAACATCTTCCAACAGCATAAAAACTCTAAACGCTGTCTTTTATGCATACCCCCTTGTTAAAAAAAACATCTTCCAACAGCATAAAAACTCTAAACGCTGTCTTTTCATGCATACTCCCCTTCTTAAAAAAAACATCTTCCAACAGCATAAAACTCTAAACGCTGTCTTTTCATGCATACTCCCCTTATTAAAAAAACATCTTCCAACAGGATAAAACTCTAAACGCTGTCTTTTCATGTATCTCTTATTAAAAAAAACATCTTCCAACAGCATAAAAACTCTAAACGCTGTCTTTTCATGCATATCCCCTTATTAAAAAAACATCTTCCAACAGCATAAAAACTCAAAACGCTGTCTTTTCATTCATACCCCCATAATTAAAAAACATCTTCCAACAGCATAAAAACTCTAAACGTTGTCTTTTCATGCATACACCCCTTATTAAAAAGAACATCTTCCAACAGCATAAAAACTCAAAACGCTGTCTTTTCATGTATCCCTTATTAAAAAAACATCTTCCAACAGCATAAAAACTCTAAACGCTGTCTTTTCATGCATATCCCCTTATTAAAAAAACATCTTCCAGCAGCATAAAAACTCAAAACGCTGTCTTTTCATACATACCCCCATAATTAAAAAACATCTTCCAACAGCATAAAAACTCTAAACGTTGTCTTTTCATGCATACACCCCTTATTAAAAAAACATCTTCCAAAAACATAAAAACTCTAAACGCTGTCTTTTCATGCATACCCCCCCCACTTAAAAAAAACATCTTCCAACAGCATAAAAACTCTAAACGCTGTCTTTTCATGCATACCCCCATTTTTAAAAAAAACATCTTCCAACAACGTAAAAACTCTAAACGCTGTCTTTTCATGCATACCACCTTATTAAAAAAACATCTTCCAACAGCATAAAAACTCTAAACGTTGTCTTTTCATGCATACCCCCCTAATTAAAAAAAACATCTTCCAACAGCATAAAAACTCTAAACGCCGTCTTTTCATGCATACACCCTTATTAAAAAAAACATCTTCCAACAGCATAAAAACTTTAAACGCTGTCTTTTCATGCATACCCCTCTTATTAAAAAAAACATCTTCCAACAGCATAAAATCTCTTAACGCTGTCTTTTCATGCATAGCCCCTTATTAAAAAAAACATCTTCCAACAGTAGAAAAACTCTAAACGCTGTCTTTTCATGCATACCACTCTTATTAAAAAAACATCATCCAACAGCATAAAAACTCTAAACGCTGTCTTTTCATGCATACTCCCCTTATTAAAAAAAACATCTTCCAACCGCATAAAAACTCTAAACGCTGTCTTTTCATGCATACATCCTTATTGAAAAAACATCTTACAACAGCATAAAAACTCTAAACGTTGTCTATTCATGTGTACCCCCCTTATTAAAAAAAACATCGTCCAACAGCATAAAACTCTAAACGCTGTCTTTTCATGCATACCCCCTTATTAAAAAAAACATCTTTCAACAGCATAAAAACTCTAAACGTTGTATTTTCATGCTTACCCCCCTTATTAAAAAAACAACTTCCAACAGTATAAAAACTCTAAACGCTGTCTTTTCATGCATACCCCTCTTATTAAAAAAACATCTATCAACAGCATAAAAACTAAAAACGATGTCTCTTCATGCATACCCCCATTGTTAAAAAAAACATCTTCCAACAGCATAAAAACTCTAAACGCTGTCTTTTCATGCATACTCCTCTTCTTAAAAAAAACATCTTCCAAAAGCATAAAAACTCTAAACGCTGTCTTTTCATGCATATCCCCCTTATTAAAAAACATCTTCCAACAGCATAAAAACTCTAAACGCTGTCTTTTCATGCATATCCCCTTATTAAAAAAACATCTTCCAACATCATAAAAACTCAAGTCGCTGTCTTTTCATGCATACCCCCATTGTTAAAAAAACATCTTCCAACAGCATAAAAACTCTAAACGCTGTCTTTTCATGCATACTCTCCTTCTTAAAAAAAACATCTTCCAACAGCATAAAAACTCTAAACGCTGTCTTTTCATGCATACCCCTTATTAAAAAAAACAACTTCCAACATCATAAAAACTCTAAACGTTGTATTTTCATGCATAACCCCCTTATTAAAAAAACATCTTCCAACAGCATAAAAACTCTAAACGCTGTATTTTCATGCATACCCCCCTTATTAAAAAAACATCTTCCAACAGTATAAAAACTCTAAACGCTGTCTTTTCATGCATAACCCCCTTATTAAAAGAAACATTTTCCAACAACATAAAATCTCTGAACGATGTTTTTCATGCATACCCCCCTTATTAAAAAAAACATCTTCCAGCAGCATAAAAACTATAAACGCTGTGTTTTCATGCATACCCCCCTTATTAAAAAAAACATCTTTCAACAGCATAAAAACTCTAAACGCTGTCTTTTCATGCATACCCTCCTTATTAAAAAAAACATCTTCCAACAGTAGAAAAACTCTAAACGCTGTCTTTTCATGCATACCACTCTTATTAAAAAAACATCATCCAACAGCATAAAAACTCTAAACGTTGTGTTTTCATGCATACCCCCTTGTTAAAAAAAACATCTTCCAACCGCATAAAAACTCTAAACGCTGTCTTTTCATGCATACACCCTTATTGAAAAAACATCTTACAACAGCATAAAAACTCTAAACGTTGTCTATTCATGCGTACCCCCCTTATTAAAAAAAACATCGTCCAACAGCATAAAACTCTAAACGCTGTCTTTTCATGCATACCCCCTTATTAAAAAAACATCTTCCAACAGCATAAAAACTCTAAACGTTGTATTTTCATGCATACCCCCCTTATTAAAAAAACATCTTCCAACAGTATAAAAACTCTAAACGCTGTCTTTTGATGCATACCCCCCTTATTAAAAAAAACATCTTCCAATCGCATAAAATCTCTGAACGCTGTCTTTTCATGCATACACCCTTATTAAAAAAACATCTTCCAACAGCATAAAAACTCTAAACGTTGTCTTTTCATGCATACCCCTTATTAAAAAAAATATCTTCCAACAGCATAAAATCTCTGAACGCTGTCTTTTATGCATACCCCTTATTAAAAAAACATCTTTCAACATCATAAAAACTCTAAACGCTCTCTTTTCATGCATACCCCTTATAAAAAAACAACTTCCAACAGCATAAAAACTCTAAACGCTGTCTTTTCATGCATACCCCCTTATTAAAAAAAACATCTTCCAACCGCATAAAAACTCTAAACGCTGTCTTTTCATGCATATCCCCTTATTAAAAAAAACATCTTCCAACAGCATAAAAACTCAAAACGCTGTCTTTTCAAGAATACCCCCCTTATTAAAAAAAACATCTTCCAACAGCATAAAAACTCTAAACGCAGTCTTTTCATGCATACCTCCCTTATTAAAAAACATCTTCCAACAGCATAAAAACTCTAAACGCTGTCTTTTCATGCATACCCCCCTTATTAAAAGAAACATCTTCCAACAGCATAAAAACTCAAAACGCTGTCTTTTCATGCATACCCCCATTGTTAAAAAAAAATATTCCAACAGCATAAAAACTCTAAACGCTGTCTTTTCATTCGTACTCCCCTTCTTAAAAAAAACATCTTCCAACAGCATAAAAACTCAAAACGCTGTCTTTTCATGCATACCCCCATTGTTAAAAAAAACATCTTCCAACAGCATAAAAACTCTAAACGCTGTCTTTTCATGCATACCCCCTTATTAAAAAAACATCTTCCAACAGCATAAAAACTCTAAACGCTGTCTTTTCATGCATACACCCTTATTAAAAAAACATCTTCCAACAGCATAAAAACTCTAAACGATGTCTATTCATGCATACCCCCCTTATTAAAAAAAACATCATCCAACAGCATAAAAACTCTAAACGCTGTCTTTTCATTCATACCCCCTTATTAAAAAAAAACTTCTTCCAACAGCATAAAAACTCTAAACGTTGTCTTTTCCTGCATACCCCCATTATTAAAAAAACATCTTCCAACAGCATAAAAACTTTAAACGCTGTCTTTTCATGCATACCCCTCTTATTAAAAAAAAACATCTTCCAACAGCATAAAAACTCTAAACGCTGTCTTTTCATGCATACCCTCCTTATTAAAAAAAACATCTTCCAACAGCATAAAATCTCTGAACGCTGTCTTTTCATGCATACACCTCTTATTAAAAAAAAACATCTTCCAACAGCATAAAAACTCTAAACGCTATCTTTTCATGCATATCCCTTTATTAAAAAAACATCTTCCAACAGCATAAAAACTCAAAACGCTGTCTTTTCATGAATACCCCCCTTATTAAAAAAACATCTTCCAACAGCATAAAAACTCAAAACGCTGTCTTTTCATGCATACCCCCATTGTTAAAAAAAACATTTTCCAACAGCATAAAAACTCTAAACGCTGTCTTTTCATGCATACACCCTTTTTAAAAAAAACATCTTCCAACAGCATAAAAACTCTAAACGATGTCTATTCATGCATACCCCCCTTATTAAAAAAAACATCATCCAACAGCATAAAAACTCTAAACGCTGTCTTTTCATTCATACCCCCTTATTAAAAAAAAACTTCTTCCAACAGCATAAAAACTCTAAACGTTGTCTTTTCCTGCATACCCCCCTTATTAAAAAAACATCTTCCAACAGCATAAAAACTTTAAACGCTGTCTTTTCATGCATACCCCTCTTATTAAAAAAAAACATCTTCCAACAGCATAAAAACTCTAAACGCTGTCTTTTCATGCATACCCCCCTTATTAAAAAAACATCTTCCAACAGCATAAAATCTCTGAACGCTGTCTTTTCATGCATACACCTCTTATTAAAAAAAAACATCTTCCAACAGCATAAAAACTCTAAACGCTATCTTTTCATGCATATCCCTTTATTAAAAAAACATCTTCCAACAGCATAAAAACTCAAAACGCTGTCTTTTCATGAATACCCCCCTTATTAAAAAAACATCTTCCAACAGCATAAAAACTCAAAACGCTGTCTTTTCATGCATACCCCCATTGTTAAAAAAACATCTTCCAACAGCATAAAAACTCTAAACGCTGTCTTTTCATTCATACTCCCCTTCTTAAAAAAAACATCTTCCAACAGCATAAAAACTCAAAACGCTGTCTTTTCATGCATACCCCCATTGTTAAAAAAAACATCTTCCAACAGCATAAAAACTCTAAACGCTGTCTTTTCATGCATACACCCTTATTAAAAAAAACATCTTCCAACAGCATAAAAACTCTAAACGATGTCTATTCATGCATACCCCCCTTATTAAAAAAAACATCATCCAACAGCATAAAAACTCTAAACGCTGTCTTTTCATGCATACCCCCTTATTAAAAAAAACATCTTCCAACAGCATAAAAACTCTAAACGTTGTCTTTTCCTGCATACCACCCTTATTAAAAAACATCTTCCAACAGCATAAAAACTTTAAACGCTGTCTTTTCATGCACACCCCTCTTATTAAAAAAAACATCTTCCAACAGCATAAAAACTTTAAACGCTGTCTTTTCATGCATACCCCTCTTATTAAAAAAAAACATCTTCTAACAGCATAAAAACTCTAAACGCTGTCTTTTCATGCATACCCCCCTTATTAAAAAAACATCTTCCAACAGCATAAAATCTCTGAACGCTGTCTTTTCATGCATACCCCCCTTATTAAAAAAAAACATCTTCCAACAGCATAAAAACTCTAAACGCTATCTTTTCATGCATATCCCCTTATTAAAAAAACATCTTCCAACAGCATAAAAACTCAAAACGCTGTCTTTTCATGAATACCCCCCTTATTAAAAAAACATCTTCCAACAGCATAAAAACTCTAAACGCTGTCTTTTCATGCATACTCCCCTTATTAAAAAAAACATATTCCAACAGGATAAAAACTCTAAACGCTATCTTATCATGTATACCCCCCTTATTAAAAAAAACATCTTCCAACAGCATAAACACTCTAAACGCTATCTTTTCATGCATATCCCCTTATTAAAAAAAACATCTTCCAACAGCATAAAAACTCAAAACGCTGTCTTTTCATGAATACCCCCTTATTAAAAAAAACAACTTCCAACAGCATAAAAACTCTAAACGCTGTATTTTCATACATACCCGCCTTATTAAAAAACATCTTCCAACAGCATAAAAACTCTAAACGCTGTCTTTTCATGCATACCCCCCTTATTAAAAAAACTTCTTCCAACAGCATAAAAACTAAAAACGATGTCTTTTCATGCATACCCCCATTGTTAAAAAAAACATCTTCCAACAGCATAAAAACTATAAACGCTGTCTTTTCATGCATACTCCCCTTCTTAAAAAAAACATCTTCCAAAAGCATAAAAACTCTAAACGCTGTCTTTTCATGCATACCCCCCTTATTAAAAACATCTTCCAACAGTATAAAAACTCTAAACGCTGTCTTTTCATGCATATCCCCTTATTAAAAAAACATCTTCCAACATCATAAAAACTCAAGTCGCTGTCTTTTCATGCATACCCCCATTGTTAAAAAAAACATCTTCCAACAACATAAAAACTCTAAACGCTGTCTTTTCATGCATACTCCCCTTCTTAAAAAAAACATCTTCCAACAGCATAAAAACTCTAAACGCTGTCTTTTCATACATACACCCTTATTGAAAAAACATCTTCCAACAGCATAAAAACTCTAAACGCTGTCTATTCATGCATACCCCCTTATTATAAAAAACATCATGCAACAGCATAAAAACTTTAAACGCTGTCTTTTCATGCATACCCCCTTTTTTAAAAAAAACATCTTCCAACAGCATAAAAACTCTAAACGCTGTCTTTTCATGCATATCCCCTTATTAAAAAAACATCTTCCAACATCATAAAAACTCAAGTCGCTGTCTTTTCATGCATACCCCCATTGTTAAAAAAACATCTTCCAACAGTATAAAAACTCTAAACGCTGTCTTTTCATGCATACTCCCCTTCTTAAAAAAAACATCTTCCAACAGCATAAAAACTCTAAACGCTGTCTTTTCATGCATACCCATTATTAAAAAAAACAACTTCCAACATCATAAAAACTCTAAACGTTGTATTTTCATGCATAACCCCCTTATTAAAAAAACATCTTATAACAGCATAAAAACTCTAAACGCTGTATTTTCATGCATACCCCCCTTATTAAAAAAACATCTTCCAACAGTATAAAAACTCTAAACGCTGTCTTTTCATGCATAACCCCCTTATTAAAAGAAACATCTTCCAACAACATAAAATCTCTGAACGCTGTTTTTCATGCATACCCCCCTTATTAAAAAAACATCTTCCAGCAGCATAAAAACTATAAACGCTGTTTTTTCATGCATACCCCCCTTAATAAAAAAAACATCTTCCAACAGCATAAAAACTCTAAACGCTGTGTTTTCATGCATACCCCCTTATTAAAAAAAACATCTTTCAACAGCATAAAAACTCTAAACGCTGTCTTTTATGCATACCCCCTTAATAAAAAAACATCTTCCAACAGCATAAAAACTTTAAACGCTGTCTTTTCATGCATACCCCCTTATTAAAAAAACATCTTCCAACAGCATAAAAACTCAAAACGCTGTCTTTTCATACATACCCCCATTATTAAAAAACATCTTCCAACAGCATAAAAACTCTAAACGTTGTCTTTTCATGCATACACCCCTTATTAAAAAAAACATCTTTCAAAAACATAAAAACTCTAAACGCTGTGTTTTCATGCACACCCCCTTTCTTTAAAAAAAACATCTTCCAACAGCATAAAAACTCTAAACGCTGTCTTTTCATGCATACCCCTATTTTTTAAAAAAACATCTTCCAACAACGTAAAAACTCTAAACGCTGTCTTTTCATGCATACCTCTTTATTAAAAAAAACATCTTCCAACAGCATAAAAACTCTAAACGCTGTCTTTTCATGCATACCCCCCTTATTAAAAAAACATTTTCCAACAGCATAAAAACTCTAAACGCTGTATTTTCATGCATACCCCCCTTATTAAAAAAACATCTTCCAACAGCATAAAAACTCTAAACGCTGTATTTTCATGCATACCCCCTTTATTAAAAAAACATCTTCCAACAGCATAAAATCTCTGAACGCTGTCTTTTCATTCATACCCCCCTTATTAAAAAAACATCTTCCAACAGCATAAAAACTCTAAACGCTGTCTTTTCATGCATACCCCCCTTATAAAAAAACATCTTCCAACAGCATAAAAACTCTAAACGCTGTCTTTTCATGCATACCCCCCTTATTAAAAAAAACATCTTCCAACAGCATTAAAACTCTAAACGTTGTCTTTTAATGCATACCCCCCTTATTAAAAAAAAACATCTTCCAACAGCATAAAAACTCTAAACGCTGTCTTTTAATGCATACCCCCTTATTAAAAAAAACATCTTCCAACAGCATAAAAACTCTAAACGCTGTCTTTTCATGCATACCCCCCTTATTAAAAAAACATCTTACAACAGCATAAAAACTCAAAACGCTGTCTTTTCATTCATACCCCCCTTGTTAAAAAAAACATCTTCCAACAGCATAAAAACTCTAAACGCTGTCTTTTCATGCATACCCCCCTTATTAAAAAAAATCTTCCAACAGCATAAAAACTCTAAACGCTGTCTTTTCATGTATACCCCCGTTGTTAAAAAAACATCTTCCAACAGCATAAAAACTCTAAACGTTGTCTTTTCATGCATACCCCCCTTGTTAAAAAAAACATCTTCCAACAGTATAAAAACTCTAAACGCTGTCTTTTCATGCATACCCCCTTATTAAAAAAACATCTTCCAACAGCATAAAAACTCTAAACGCTATCTTTTCATGCATACCCCCTTATTAAAAAAACATCTTCCAACCGCATAAAAACTCAAAACTCTGTCTTTTCATGCATACCCCCATTGTTAAAAAAAAACATCTTCCAACAGCATAAAAACTCTAAACGCTGTCTTTTCATGCATACACCCTTATTAAAAAAAACAAATCTTCCAACAACATAAAAACTCTAAACGATGTCTATTCATGCATACCCCCCTTATTAAAAAAACATCATCCAACAGCATAAAAACTCTAAACGCTGTCTTTTCATGCATACCCCCTTATTAAAAAAAACATCTGCCAAGAGCATAAAAACTCTAAACGTTGTCTTTTCCTGCATACCCCGCTTATTAAAAAAATATCTTCCAACAGCATAAAAACTCTAAACGATGTATTTTCATGCATACCCCCCTTATTAAAAAAAACATCTTCCAACAGCATAAAAACTCTAAACGCTGCCTTTTCATGCATACCGCCTTATTAAAAAAAACATCTTCCAACAGCATAAAAACTCTAAACGCTGTCTTTTATGCATACCCCCTTATTAAAAAAAAC
The DNA here is from genome assembly GCA_030737815.1 of Allium fistulosum. NCBI lineage: Eukaryota > Viridiplantae > Streptophyta > Magnoliopsida > Asparagales > Amaryllidaceae > Allium > Allium fistulosum. The sequence continues at coordinate 6,842,491 of JASFAW010000018.1, forward strand.
ATCTTCCAACAGCATAAAAACTCTAAACGCTGTCTTTTCATGCATACTCCCCTTCTTAAAAAAAACATCTTCCAATAGCATAAAACTCTAAACGCTGTCTTTTCATGCATACTCCCCTTATTAAAAAAAACATCTTCCAATAGGATAAAAACTCTAAATGCTGTCTTTTTATGTATCCCTTATTAAAAAAAACATCTTCCAACAGCATAAAAACTCTAAACGCTGTCTTTTCATGCATATCCCCTTATTAAAAAAACATCTTCCAGCAGCATAAAAACTCAAAACGCTGTCTTTTCATTCATACCCCCATAATTAAAAAACATCTTTCAACAGCATAAAAACTCTAAACGTTGTCTTTTCATGCATACACCCCTTATTAAAAAAACATCTTCCAAAAACATAAAAACTCTAAACGCTGTCTTTTCATGCATACCCCCCCCCATTTAAAAAAAACATCTTCCAACAGCATAAAAACTCTAAACGCTGTCTTTTCATGCATACCGCCATTTTTAAAAAAAACATCTTCCAACAACGTAAAAACTCTAAACGCTGTCTTTTCATGCATACCACCTTATTAAAAAAACATCTTCCAACAGCATAAAAACTCTAAACGTTGTCTTTTCATGCATACCCCCCTAATTAAAAAAAACATCTTCCAACAGCATAAAAACTCTAAACGCTGTCTTTTCATGCATACACCCTTATTAAAAAAACATCTTCCAACAGCATAAAAACTTTAAACGCTGTCTTTTCATGCATACGCCTCTTATTAAAAAAAACATCTTCCAACAGCATAAAATCTCTTAACGCTGTCTTTTCATGCATAGCCCCTTATTAAAAAAACATCTTCCAACAGTAGAAAAACTCTAAACGCTGTCTTTTCATGCATACCACTCTTATTAAAAAAACATCATCCAACAGCATAAAAACTCTAAACGCTGTCTTTTCATGCATACTCCCCTTATTAAAAAAACATCTTCCAACCGCATAAAAACTCTAAACGCTGTCTTTTCATGCATACATCCTTATTGAAAAAACATCTTACAACAGCATAAAAACTCTAAACGTTGTCTATTCATGCGTACCCCCCTTATTAAAAAAAACATCGTCCAACATCATAAAACTCTAAGCGCTGTCTTTTCATGCATACCCCCTTATTAAAAAAAACATCGTCCAACAGCATAAAAACTCTAAACGTTGTATTTTCATGCATACCCCCCTTATTAAAAAAACATCTTCCAACAGTATAAAAACTCTAAACGCTGTCTTTTCATGCATACCCCCCTTATTAAAAAAAACATCTTTCAACAGCATAAAAACTCTAAACGCTGCCTTTTCATGCATACCGCCTTATTAAAAAAAACATCTTCCAACAGCATAAAAACTCTAAACGCTGTCTTTTATGCATACCCCCTTATTAAAAAAAACAGCTTCCAACAGCATAAAAACTCTAAACGCTGTCTTTTCATGCATACTCCCCTTCTTAAAAAAAACATCTTCCAACAGCATAAAACTCTAAACGCTGTCTTTTCATGCATACTCCCCTTATTAAAAAAACATCTTCCAACAGGATAAAAACTCTAAACGCTGTCTTTTCATGTATCCCTTATTAAAAAAAACATCTTCCAACAGCATAAAAACTCTAAACGCTGTCTTTTCATGCATATCCCCTTATTAAAAAAACATCTTCCAGCAGCATAAAAACTCAAAACGCTGTCTTTTCATTCATACCCCCATAATTAAAAAACATCTTCCAACAGTGTAAAAACTCTAAACGTTGTCTTTTCATGCATACACCCCTTATTAAAAAAAACATCTTCCAAAAACATAAAAACTCTAAACGCTGTCTTTTCATGCATACCACCTTATTAAAAAAACATCTTCCAACAGCATAAAAACTCTTAACGCTGTCTTTTCATGCATACCCCCCTTATTAAAAAAAACATCTTACAACAGCATAAAAACTCAAAACGCTGTCTTTTCATTCATACCCCCCTTGTTAAAAAAAATATCTTCCAACAGCATAAAAACTCTAAACGCTGTCTTTTCATGCATACCGCCATTTTTAAAAAAAACATCTTCCAACAACGTAAAAACTCTAAACGCTGTCTTTTCATGCATACCACCTTATTAAAAAAACATCTTCCAACAGCATAAAAACTCTAAACGTTGTCTTTTCATGCATACCCCCCTAATTAAAAAAAACATCTTCCAACAGCATAAAAACTCTAAACGCTGTCTTTTCATGCATACACCCTTATTAAAAAAACATCTTCCAACAGCATAAAAACTTTAAACGCTGTCTTTTCATGCATACGCCTCTTATTAAAAAAAACATCTTCCAACAGCATAAAATCTCTTAACGCTGTCTTTTCATGCATAGCCCCTTATTAAAAAAACATCTTCCAACAGTAGAAAAACTCTAAACGCTGTCTTTTCATGCATACCACTCTTATTAAAAAAACATCATCCAACAGCATAAAAACTCTAAACGCTGTCTTTTCATGCATACTCCCCTTATTAAAAAAACATCTTCCAACCGCATAAAAACTCTAAACGCTGTCTTTTCATGCATACATCCTTATTGAAAAAACATCTTACAACAGCATAAAAACTCTAAACGTTGTCTATTCATGCGTACCCCCCTTATTAAAAAAAACATCGTCCAACATCATAAAACTCTAAGCGCTGTCTTTTCATGCATACCCCCTTATTAAAAAAAACATCGTCCAACAGCATAAAAACTCTAAACGTTGTATTTTCATGCATACCCCCCTTATTAAAAAAACATCTTCCAACAGTATAAAAACTCTAAACGCTGTCTTTTCATGCATACCCCCCTTATTAAAAAAAACATCTTTCAACAGCATAAAAACTCTAAACGCTGCCTTTTCATGCATACCGCCTTATTAAAAAAAACATCTTCCAACAGCATAAAAACTCTAAACGCTGTCTTTTATGCATACCCCCTTATTAAAAAAAACAGCTTCCAACAGCATAAAAACTCTAAACGCTGTCTTTTCATGCATACTCCCCTTCTTAAAAAAAACATCTTCCAACAGCATAAAACTCTAAACGCTGTCTTTTCATGCATACTCCCCTTATTAAAAAAACATCTTCCAACAGGATAAAAACTCTAAACGCTGTCTTTTCATGTATCCCTTATTAAAAAAAACATCTTCCAACAGCATAAAAACTCTAAACGCTGTCTTTTCATGCATATCCCCTTATTAAAAAAACATCTTCCAGCAGCATAAAAACTCAAAACGCTGTCTTTTCATTCATACCCCCATAATTAAAAAACATCTTCCAACAGTGTAAAAACTCTAAACGTTGTCTTTTCATGCATACACCCCTTATTAAAAAAAACATCTTCCAAAAACATAAAAACTCTAAACGCTGTCTTTTCATGCATACCACCTTATTAAAAAAACATCTTCCAACAGCATAAAAACTCTTAACGCTGTCTTTTCATGCATACCCCCCTTATTAAAAAAACATCTTACAACAGCATAAAAACTCAAAACGCTGTCTTTTCATTCATACCCCCCTTGTTAAAAAAAATATCTTCCAACAGCATAAAAACTCTAAACGCTGTCTTTTCATGCATACCCCCCTTATTAAAAAAATCTTCCAACAGCATAAAAACTCTAAACGCTGTCTTTTCATGTATACACCCGTTGTTAAAAAAAACATCTTCCAACAGCATAAAAACTCTAAACGTTGTCTTTTCATGCATACCCCCCTTGTTAAAAAAACATCTTCCAACAGCATAAAAACTCTAAACGCTGTCTTTTCATGCATACCCCCTTATTAAAAAAACATCTTCCAACAGCATAAAAACTCTAAACGCTGTCTTTTCATGCATACCCCCCTTATTAAAAAAACATCTTCCAACCGCATAAAAACTCAAAACTCTGTCTTTTCATGCATACCCCCATTGTTAAAAAAAACATCTTCCAACAGCATAAAAACTCTAAACGCTGTCTTTTCATGCATACACCCTTATTAAAAAAAACAAATCTTCCAACAGCATAAAAACTCTAAACGATGTCTATTCATGCATACCCCCCTTATTAAAAAAAACATCATCCAACAGCATAAAAGCTCTAAACGCTGTCTTTTCATGCATACCCCCTTATTAAAAAAACATCTGCCAAGAGCATAAAAACTCTAAACGTTGTCTTTTCCTGCATACCCCCCTTATTAAAAAAACATCTTCCAACAGCATAAAAACTCTAAACGATGTATTTTCATGCATACCCCCCTTATTAAAAAAACATCTTCCAACATCATAAAAACTCTAAACGCTGCCTTTTCATGCATACCGCCTTATTAAAAAAAACATCTTCCAACAGCATAAAAACTCTAAACGCTGTCTTTTATGCATACCCCCTTATTAAAAAAAACATCTTCCAACAGCATAAAAACTCTAAACGCTGTCTTTTCATGCATACTCCCCTTCTTAAAAAAACATCTTCCAACAGCATAAAACTCTAAACGCTGTCTTTTCATGCATACTCCCCTTATTAAAAAAACATCTTCCAACAGGATAAAAACTCTAAACGCTGTCTTTTCATGTATCCCTTATTAAAAAAACATCTTCCAACAGCATAAAAACTCTAAACGCTGTCTTTTCATGCATATCCCCTTATTAAAAAAACATCTTCCAGCAGCATAAAAACTCAAAACGCTGTCTTTTCATTCATACCCCCATAATTAAAAAACATCTTCCAACAGCATAAAAACTCTAAACGTTGTCTTTTCATGCATACACCCTTTATTAAAAAAAAACATCTTCCAAAAACATAAAAACTCTAAACGTTGTCTTTTCATGCATACCCCCCCCCCCCCACTTAAAAAAAACATCTTCCAACAGCATAAAAACTCTAAACGCTGTCTTTTCATGCATACCCCCATTTTAAAAAAAAACATCTTCCAACAACATAAAAACTCTAAACGCTGTCTTTTCATGCATACCACCTTATTAAAAAAACATCTTCCAACAGCATAAAAACTCTAAACGTTGTCTTTTCATGCATACCCCCCTAATTAAAAAAAACATCTTCCAACAGCATAAAAACTCTAAACGCTGTCTTTTCATGCATACACCCTTATTAAAAAAAACATCTTCCAACAGCATAAAAACTTTAAACGCTGTCTTTTCATGCATACCCCTCTTATTAAAAAAAACATCTTCCAACAGCATAAAATCTCTTAACGTTGTCTTTTCATGCATAGCCCCTTATTAAAAAAACATTTTCCAACAGTAGAAAAACTCTAAACGCTGTCTTTTCATGCATACCACTCTTATTAAAAAAACATCATCCAACAGCATAAAAACTCTAAACGCTGTCTTTTCATGCATACTCCCCTTATTAAAAAAAACATCTTCCAACCGCATAAAAACTCTAAACGCTGTCTTTTCATGCATACATCCTTATTGAAAAAACATCTTACAACAGCATAAAAACTCTAAACGTTGTCTATTCATGCGTACCCCCCTTATTAAAAAAACATCGTCCAACAGCATAAAACTCTAAACGCTGTCTTTTCATGCATACCCCCTTATTAAAAAAAACATCTTCCAACAGCATAAAAACTCTAAACGTTGTATTTTCATGCATACCCCCCTTATTAAAAAAACATCTTCCAACGGTATAAAAACTCTAAACGCTGTCTTTTCATGCATACCCCCCTTATTAAAAAAAACATCTTTCAACAGCATAAAAACTAAAAACGATGTCTTTTCATGCATACCCCCATTGTTAAAAAAAACATCTTCCAACAGCATAAAAACTCTAAACGCTGTCTTTTCATGCATACTCCTCTTCTTAAAAAAAACATCTTCCAAAAGCATAAAAACTCTAAACGCTGTCTTTTCATGCATATCCCCCTTATTAAAAAACATCTTCCAACAGCATAAAAACTCTAAACGCTGTCTTTTCATGCATATCCCCTTATTAAAAAAACATCTTCCAACATCATAAAAACTCAAGTCGCTGTCTTTTCATGCATACTCCCATTGTTAAAAAAACATCTTCCAACAGCATAAAAACTCTAAACGCTGTCTTTTCATGCATACTCCCCTTCTTAAAAAAAACATCTTCCAACAGCATAAAAACTCTAAACGCTGTCTTTTCATGCATACCCCTTATTAAAAAAAACAACTTCCAACATCATAAAAACTCTAAACGTTGTATTTTCATGCATAACCTCCTTATTAAAAAAACATCTTCCAACAGCATAAAAAACTCTAAACGCTGTATTTTCATGCATACCCCCCTTATTAAAAAAACATCTTCCAACAGTATAAAAACTCTAAACGCTGTCTTTTCATGCATAACCCCCTTATTAAAAGAAACATCTTCCAACAACATAAAATCTCTGAACGCTGTTTTTCATGCATACCCCCCTTATTAAAAAAAACATCTTCCAGCAGCATAAAAACTATAAACGCTGTGTTTTCATGCATACCCCCCTTATTAAAAAAACATCTTCCAACAGCATAAAAACTCTAAACGCTGTTTTTTCATGCATACCCCCTTATTAAAAAAAACATCTTTCAACAGCATAAAAACTCTAAACGCTGTCTTTTATGCATACCCCCTTATTAAAAAAACATCTTCCAACAGCATAAAAACTTTAAACGCTGTCTTTTCATGCATACCCCCCTTATTAAAAAAACATCTTCCAACAGCATAAAATCTCTTAACGCTGTCTTTTCATGCATACCCTCCTTATTAAAAAAACATCTTCCAACAGTAGAAAAACTCTAAACGCTGTCTTTTCATGCATACCACTCTTATTAAAAAAACATCATCCAACAGCATAAAAACTCTAAACGTTGTGTTTTCATGCATACCCCCTTATTAAAAAAAACATCTTCCAACCGCATAAAAACTCTAAACGCTGTCTTTTTATGCATACACCCTTATTGAAAAAACATCTTACAACAGCATAAAAACTCTAAACGTTGTCTATTCATGCGTACCCCCCTTATTAAAAAAAAAATCGTCCAACAGCATAAAACTCTAAACGCTGTCTTTTCATGCATACCCCCTTATTAAAAAAAACATCTTCCAACAGCATAAAAACTCTAAACGTTGTATTTTCATGCATACCCCCCTTATTAAAAAAACATCTTCCAACAGTATAAAAACTCTAAACGCTGTCTTTTCATGCATACCCCCCTTATTAAAAAAAACATCTTCCAACCGCATAAAATCTCTGAACGCTGTCTTTTCATGCATACCACCCTTATTAAAAAAACATCTTCCAACAGCATAAAAACTCTAAACGCTGTCTTTTCATGCATACCCCTTATTAAAAAAAACATCTTCCAACAGCATAAAATCTCTGAACGCTGTCTTTTATGCATACCCCTTATTAAAAAAACATCTTTCAACATCATAAAAACTCTAAACGCTCTCTTTTCATGCATACCCCTTTTAAAAAAACAACTTCCAACAGCATAAAAACTCTAAACGCTGTCTTTTCATGCATACCCCGCTTATTAAAAAAAACATCTTCCAACCGCATAAAAACTCCAAACGCTGTCTTTTCATGCATATCCCCTTATTAAAAAAAACATCTTCCAACAGCATAAAAACTCAAAACGCTGTCTTTTCAAGAATACCCCCCTTATTAAAAAAAACATCTTCCAACAGCATAAAAACTCTAAACGTTGTCTTTTCATGCATACCCCCCTTATTAAAAGAAACATCTTCCAACAGCATAAAAACTCAAAACGCTGTCTTTTCATGCATACCCCCATTGTTAAAAAAAAATCTTCCAACAGCATAAAAACTCTAAACGCTGTCTTTTCATTCGTACTCCCCTTCTTAAAAAAACATCTTCCAACAGCATAAAAACTCAAAACGCTGTCTTTTCATGCATACCCCCATTGTTAAAAAAAACATCTTCCAACAGCATAAAAACTCTAAACGCTGTCTTTTCATGCATACACCCTTATTAAAAAAACATCTTCCAACAGCATAAAAACTCTAAACGATGTCTATTCATGCATACCCCCCTTATTAAAAAAAACATCATCCAACAGCATAAAAACTCTAAACGCTGTCTTTTCATTCATACCCCCTTATTAAAAAAAAACTTCTTCCAACAGCATAAAAACTCTAAACGTTGTCTTTTCCTGCATACCCCCCTTATTAAAAAAACATCTTCCAACAGCATAAAAACTTTAAACGCTGTCTTTTCATGCATACCCCTCTTATTAAAAAAAAACATCTTCCAACAGCATAAAAACTCTAAACGATGTCTTTTCATGCATACCCCCCTTATTAAAAAAAACATCTTCCAACAGCATAAAATCTCTGAACGCTGTCTTTTCATGCATACCCCTCTTATTAAAAAAAAACATCTTCCAACAGCATAAAAACTCTAAACGCTTTCTTTTCATGCATATCCCCTTATTAAAAAAACATCTTCCAACAGCATAAAAACTCAAAACGCTGTCTTTTCATGAATACCCCCCTTATTAAAAAAACATCTTCCAACAGCATAAAAACTCAAAACGCTGTCTTTTCATGCATACCCCCATTGTTAAAAAAACATCTTCCAACAGCATAAAACCTCTAAACGCTGTCTTTTCATTCATACTCCCCTTCTTAAAAAAAACATCTTCCAACAGCATAAAAACTCAAAACGCTGTCTTTTCATGCATACCCCCATTGTTAAAAAAAACATCTTCCAACAGCATAAAAACTCTAAACGCTGTCTTTTCATGCATACACTCTTATTAAACAAAACATCTTCCAACAGCATAAAAACTCTAAACGATGTCTATTCATGCATACCCCCCTTATTAAAAAAACATCATCCAACAGCATAAAAACTCTAAACGCTGTCTTTTCATGCATACCCCCTTATTAAAAAAAACATCTTCCAACAGCATAAAAACTCTAAACGTTGTCTTTTCCTGCATACCCCCCTTATTAAAAAAACATCTTCCAACAGCATAAAAACTTTAAACGTTGTCTTTTCATGCACACCCCTCTTATTAAAAAAACATCTTCCAACAGCATAAAAACTTTAAACGCTGTCTTTTCATGCATACCCCTCTTATTAAAAAAACATCTTCTAACAGCATAAAAACTCTAAACGCTATCTTTTCATGCATACCCCCCTTATTAAAAAAACATCTTCCAACAGCATAAAATCTCTGAACGCTGTCTTTTCATGCATACCCCCCTTATTAAAAAAACATCTTCCAACAGCATAAAAACTCTAAACGCTATCTTTTCATGCACATCCCCTTATTAAAAAAACATCTTCCAACAGCATAAAAACTCAAAACGCTATCTTTTCATGAATACCCCCCTTATTAAAAAAACATCTTCCAACAGCATAAAAACTCTAAACGCTGTCTTTTCATGCATACTCCCCTTATTAAAAAAACATCTTCCAACAGGATAAAAACTCTAAACGCTATCTTATCATGTATACCCCCCTTATTAAAAAAAACATCTTCCAACAGCATAAAAACTCTAAACGCTATCTTTTCATGCATATCCCCTTATTAAAAAAAACATCTTCCAACAGCATAAAAACTCAAAACGCTGTCTTTTCATGAATACCCCCTTATTAAAAAAAACAACTTCCAACAGCATAAAAACTCTAAACGCTGTATTTTCATACATACCCCCCTTATTAAAAAACATCTTCCAACAGCATAAAAACTCTAAACGCTGTCTTTTCATGCATACCCCCCTTATTAAAAAAACTTCTTCCAACAGCATAAAAACTAAAAACGATGTCTTTTCATGCATACCCCCATTGTTAAAAAAAACATCTTCCAACAGCATAAAAACTATAAACGCTGTCTTTTCATGCATACTCCCCTTCTTAAAAAAAATATCTTCCAAAAGCATAAAAACTCTAAACGCTGTCTTTTCATGCATACCCCCCTTATTAAAAAACATCTTCCAACAGCATAAAAACTCTAAACGCTGTCTTTTCATGCATATTCCTTATTAAAAAAACATCTTCCAACATCATAAAAACTCAAGTCGCTGTCTTTTCATGCATACCCCCATTGTTAAAAAAAACATCTTCCAACAGCATAAAAACTCTAAACGCTGTCTTTTCATGCATACTCCCCTTCTTAAAAAAAACATCTTCCAACAGCATAAAAACTCTAAACGCTGTCTTTTCATACATACACCCTTATTGAAAAAACATCTTCCAACAGCATAAAAACTCTAAATGCTGTCTATTCATGCATACCCCCTTATTATAAAAAACATCATGCAACAGCATAAAAACTTTAAACGCTGTCTTTTCATGCATACCCCCTTTTTTAAAAAAAACATCTTCCAACAGCATAAAAACTCTAAACGCTGTCTTTTCATGCATATCCCCTTATTAAAAAAACATCTTCCAACATCATAAAAACTCAAGTCGTTGTCTTTTCATGCATACCCCCATTGTTAAAAAAACATCTTCCAACAGCATAAAAACTCTAAACGCTGTCTTTTCATGCATACTCCCCTTCTTAAAAAAAAACATCTTCCAACAGCATAAAAACTCTAAACGCTGTCTTTTCATGCATACCCATTATTAAAAAAAACAACTTCCAACATCATAAAAACTCTAAACGTTGTATTTTCATGCATAACCCCCTTATTAAAAAAACATCTTCCAACAGCATAAAAACTCTAAACGCTGTATTTTCATGCATACCCGCCTTATTAAAAAAACATCTTCCAACAGTATAAAAACTCTAAACGCTGTCTTTTCATGCATAACCCCCTTATTAAAAGAAACATCTTCCAACAACATAAAATCTCTGAACGCTGTTTTTCATGCATACCCCCCTTATTAAAAAAACATCTTCCAGCAGCATAAAAACTATAAACGCTGTGTTTTCATGCATACCCCCCTTATTAAAAAAAACATCTTCCAACAGCATAAAAACTCTAAACGCTGTGTTTTCATGCATACCCCCTTATTAAAAAAAACATCTTTCAACAGCATAAAAACTCTAAACGATGTCTTTTATGCATACCCCCTTATTAAAAAAACATCTTCCAACAACATAAAAACTTTAAACGCTGTCTTTTCATGCATACCCCCCTTATTAAAAAAACATCTTCCAACAGCATAAAATCTCTTAACGCTGTCTTTTCATGCATACCCTCCTTATTAAAAAAAACATCTTCCAACAGTAGAAAAACTCTAAACGCTATCTTTTCATGCATACCACTCTTATTAAAAAAACATCATCCAACAGCATAAAAACTCTAAACGTTGTGTTTTCATGCATACCCCCTTATTAAAAAAAACATCTTCCAACCGCATAAAAACTCTAAACGCTGTCTTTTCACGCATACACCCTTATTGAAAAAACATCTTACAACAGCATGAAAACTCTAAACGTTGTCTATTCATGCGTACCCCCCTTATTAAAAAAAACATCGTCCAACAGCATAAAACTCTAAACGTTGTCTTTTCATGCATACCCCCTTATTAAAAAAAACATCTTCCAACAGCATAAAAACTCTAAACGTTGTATTTTCATGCATACACCCCTTATTAAAAAACATCTTCCAACAGTATAAAAACTCTAAACGCTGTCTTTTCATGCATACCCCCCTTATTAAAAAAAACATCTTCCAACCGCATAAAATCTCTGAACGCTGTCTTTTCATGCATACCACCCTTATTAAAAAAACATCTTCCAACAGCATAAAAACTCTAAACGCTGTCTTTTCATGCATACCCCTTATTAAAAAAAACATCTTCCAACAGCATAAAATCTCTGAACGCTGTCTTTTATGCATACCCCTTATTAAAAAAACATCTTCCAACATCATAAAAACTCAAGTCGCTGTCTTTTCATGCATACCCCCATTGTTAAAAAAACATCTTCCAACAGCATAAAAACTCTAAACGCTGTCTTTTCATGCATACTCCCCTTCTTAAAAAAAACATCTTCCAACAGCATAAAAACTCTAAACGCTGTCTTTTTATGCATACCCATTATTAGAAAAAACAACTTCCAACATCATAAAAACTCTAAACGTTGTATTTTCATGCATAACCCCCTTATTAAAAAAACATCTTCCAACAGCATAAAAACTCTAAACGCTGTATTTTCATGCATACCCCCCTTATTAAAAAAACATCTTCCAACAGTATAAAAACTCTAAACGCTGTCTTTTCATGCATAACCCCCTTATTAAAAGAAACATCTTCCAACAACATAAAATCTCTGAACGCTGTTTTTCATGCATACCCCCCTTATTAAAAAAAACATCTTCCAGCAGCATAAAAACTATAAACGCTGTGTTTTCATGCATACCCCCCTTATTAAAAAAAACATCTTCCAACAGCATAAAAACTCTAAACGCTGTGTTTTCATGCATACCCCCTTATTAAAAAAAACATCTTTCAATAGCATAAAAACTCTAAACGCTGTCTTTTATGCATACCCCCTTATTAAAAAAACATCTTCCAACAGCATAAAAACTTTAAACGCTGTCTTTTCATGCATACCCCCCCTTATTAAAAAAACATCTTCCAACAGCATAAAATCTCTTAACGCTGTCTTTTCATGCATACCCTCCTTATTAAAAAAACATCTTCCAACAGTAGAAAAACTCTAAACGCTGTCTTTTCATGCATACCACTCTTATTAAAAAAACATCATCCAACAGCATAAAAACTCTAAACGTTGTGTTTTCATGCATCCCCCTTATTAAAAAAAACATCTTCCAACCGCATAAAAACTCTAAACGCTGTCTTTTCATGCATACACCCTTATTGAAAAAACATCTTACAACAGCATAAAAACTCTAAACGTTGTCTATTCATGCGTACCCCCCTTATTAAAAAAAACATCGTCCAACAGCATAAAACTCTAAATGCTGTCTTTTCATGCATACCCCCTTATTAAAAAAAACATCTTCCAACAGCATAAAAACTCTAAACGTTGTATTTTCATGCATACCCCCCTTATTAAAAAAACATCTTCCAACAGTATAAAAACTCTAAACGCTGTCTTTTCATGCATACCCCCCTTATTAAAAAAAACATCTTCCAACCGCATAATATCTCTGAACGCTGTCTTTTCATGCATACCACCCTTATTAAAAAAACATCTTCCAACAGCATAAAAACTCTAAACGCTGTCTTTTCATGCATACCCCTTATTAAAAAAAACATCTTCCAACAGCATAAAATCTCTGAACGCTGTCTTTTATGCATACCCCTTATTAAAAAAACATCTTTCAACATCATAAAAACTCTAAACGCTCTCTTTTCATGCATACCCCTTATAAAAAAACAACTTCCAACGGCATAAAAACTCTAAACGCTGTCTTTTCATGCATACCCCCCTTATTAAAAAAAAACATCTTCCAACCGCATAAAAACTCTAAACGCTGTCTTTTCATGCATATCCCCTTATTAAAAAAAACATCTTCCAACAGCATAAAAACTCAAAACGCTGTCTTTTCAAGAATACCCCCCTTATTAAAAGAAACATCTTCCAACAGCTTAAAAACTCTAAACGCTGTCTTTTCATGCATACCCCCCTTGTTAAAAAACATCTTCCAACAGCATAAAAACTCTAAACGCTGTCTTTTCATGCATACCCCCCTTATTAAAAGAAACATCTTCCAACAGCATAAAAACTCAAAACGCTGTCTTTTCATGCATACCCCCATTGTTAAAAAAAAATCTTCCAACGGCATAAAAACTCTAAACGCTGTCTTTTCATTCGTACTCCCCTTCTTAAAAAAACATCTTCCAACAGCATAAAAACTCAAAACGCTGTCTTTTCATGCATACCCCCATTGTTAAAAAAAACATCTTCCAACAGCATAAAAACTCTAAACGCTGTCTTTTCATGCATACACCCTTATTAAAAAAACATCTTCCAACAGCATAAAAACTCTAAACGATGTCTATTCATGCATACCCCCTTATTAAAAAAACATCATCCAACAGCATAAAAACTATAAACGTTGTCTTTTCATTCATACCCCCTTATTAAAAAAAAACTTCTTCCAACAGCATAAAAACTCTAAACGTTGTCTTTTCCTGCATACCCCCCTTATTAAAAAAACATCTTCCAACAGCATAAAAACTTTAAACGCTGTCATTTCATGCATACCCCTCTTATTAAAAAAAACATCTTCCAACAGCATAAAAACTCTAAACGCTGTCTTTTCATGCATACCCCCCTTATTAAAAAAAACATCTTCCAACAGCATAAAATCTCCGAACGCTGTCTTTTCATGCATATCCCCTTATAAAAAAGCATCTTCCAACAGCTTAAAAACTCTAAACGCTATCTTTTCATGCATATCCCCTTATTAAAAAAACATCTTCCAACAGCATAAAAACTCAAAACGCTGTCTTTTCATGCATAGCCCCCTTATTAAAAAAAACTTCTTCCAACAGCATAAAAACTCTAAACGCTGTCTTTTCATTCGTACTCCCCTTCTTAAAAAAAACATCTTCCAACAGCATAAAAACTCAAAACGCTGTCTTTTCATGCATACCCCCATTGTTAAAAAAAACTTCTTCCAACAGCATAAAAACTCTAAACGCTGTCTTTTCATGCATACACCCTTATTAAAAATACATCTTACAACAGCATAAAAACTCTAAACGATGTCTATGCATGCATACCCCCCTTATTAAAAAAAAACATCATCCAACAGCATAAAAACTCAAAACGTTGTCTTTTCATTCATACCCCCTTATTAAAAAAAAACTTCTTCCAACAGCATAAAAACTCTAAACGTTGTCTTTTCCTGCATACCCCCCTTATTAAAAAAACATCTTCCAACAGCATAAAAACTTTAAACGCTGTCTTTTCATGCATACCCCTCTTATTAAAAAAAACATCTTCCAATAGCATAAAAACTCTAAACGCTGTCTTTTCATGCATACCCCCCTTATTAAAAAAAACATCTTCCAACAGCATAAAATCTCTGAACGCTGTCTTTTCATGCATACCCCTCTTATTAAAAAAAAACATCTTCCAACAGCATAAAAACTCTAAACGCTATCTTTTCATGCATATCCCCTTATTAAAAAAACATCTTTCAACAGCATAAAAACTCTAAACGATGTCTTTTCATTCATACCCCCCTTATAAAAAAACATCTTCCAACAGCTTAAAAACTCTAAACGCTGTCTTTTCATGCATAGCCCCTTATTAAAAAAACATCTTCCAACAGTATAAAAACTCTAAATGCTGTCTTTTCATGCATAGCCCCTTATTAAAAAAAACATCTTCCAATAGCATAAAAACTCTAAACGCTGTCTTTTCATGCATACCCCCCTTATAAAAAAAACATCTTCCAACAGCATAAAAACTCAAAACGCTGTCTTTTCATGCATACCCCCATTGTTAAAAAAAACATCTTCCAACAGCATAAAAACTCTAAACGCCGTCTTTTCATGCATACTCCCCTTCTTAAAAAAAACATCTTCCAACAGCATAAAAACTCTAAACGCTGTCTTTTCATGCATACACCCTTATTAAAAAAAATATCTTCCAACAGCATAAAAACTCTAAACGATGTCTATTCATGCATACCCCCCTTATTAAAAAAAAACATCATCCAACAGCATAAAAACTCTAAACGCTGTCTTTTCATGCATACCCACTTATTAAAAAAAACATCTTCCAACAGCATAAAAACTCTAAACGTTGTCTTTTCCTACATACCCCCCTTATTAAAAAAACATCTTCCAACAACATAAAAACTCTAAACGCTGTATTTTCATGCATACCCCCCTTATTAAAAAAACTTCTTCCAACAGTATAAAAACTCTAAACGCTGTCTTTTCATGCATACCCCCCTTATTTAAAAAAAATCATCCAACAGCATAAAATCTCTAAACGCTGTCTTTTCATGCATACTCCCCTTATTAAAAAAAACATCTTCCAACAGGATAAAAACTCTAAACGCTATCTTTTCATGTATACCCCCCTTATTAAAAAAAACATCTTCCAACAGCATAAAAACTCTAAACGCTATCTTTTCATGTATACCCCCCTTATTAAAAAAACATCTTCCAACAGCATAAAAACTCTAAACGTTGTCTTTTCATGCATACCCCCCTTATTAAAAAAAAAATCTTCCAACAGCATAAAACTCTAAACGCTGTCTTTTTGTGCATACCCCCTTATTAAAAAAAACATCTTCCAACAGCATAAAAACTCTAAACGCTGTCTTTTCATGCATACCCCCCTTATTAAAAAAACATCTTCCAACAGCATAAAAACTCTAAACGCTGTCTTTTCATGCATACCCCCCTTATTAAAAAACATCTTCCAACAGCATAAAAACTCTAAACGCTGTCTTTTCATGCATACCCCCCTTATTAAAAAAACATCTTCCAACAGCATAAAAACTTTAAACGCTGTCTTTTCATGCACACCCCTCTTATTAAAAAAAACATCTTCCAACAGCATAAAAACTTTAAACGCTGTCTTTTCATGCATACCCCTCTTATTAAAAAAAACATCTTCTAACAGCATAAAAACTCTAAACGCTGTCTTTTCATGCATACCCCCCTTATTAAAAATACATCTTCCAACAGCATAAAATCTCTGAACGCTGTCTTTTCATGCATACCCCCCTTATTAAAAAAAACATCATCCAACAGCATAAAAACTCCAAACGCTATCTTTTCATGCATATCCCCTTATTAAAAAAACATCTTCCAACAGCATAAAAACTCAAAACGCTGTCTTTTCATGAATACCCCCTTTATTAAAAAAACATCTTCCAACAGGATAAAAACTCTAAACGATGTCTTTTCATGCATACTCCCCTTATTAAAAAAAAACATCTTCCAACAGGATAAAAACTCTAAACGCTATCTTATCATGTATACCCCCCTTATTAAAAAAAACATCTTCCAACAGCATAAAAACTCTAAACGCTATCTCTTCATGCATATCCCCTTATTAAAAAAAACATCTTCCAACAGCATAAAAACTCAAAACGCTGTCTTTTCATGAATACCCCCTTATTAAAAAAAAACAACTTCCAACAGCATAAAAACTCTAAACGCTGTATTTTCATACATACCCCTCTTATTAAAAAACATCTTCCAACAGCATAAAAACTCTAAACGCTGTCTTTTCATGCATACCCCCCTTATTAAAAAAACTTCTTCCAACAGCATAAAAACTAAAAACGATGTCTTTTCATGCATACCCCCATTGTTAAAAAAAACTTCTTCCAACAGCATAAAAACTATAAACGCTGTCTTTTCATGCATACTCCCCTTCTTAAAAAAAACAACTTCCAAAAGCATAAAAACTCTAAACGCTGTCTTTTCATGCATACCCCCCTTATTAAAAAACATCTTCCAACAGCATAAAAACTCTAAACGCTGTCTTTTCATGCATATCCCCTTATTAAAAAAACATCTTCCAACATCATAAAAACTCAAGTCGCTGTCTTTTCATGCATACCCCCATTGTTAAAAAAAACATCTTCCAACAGCATAAAAACTCTAAACGCTGTCTTTTCATGCATACTCCCCTTCTTAAAAAAAACATCTTCCAACAGCATAAAAACTCTAAACGCTGTCTTTTCATACATACACCCTTATTGAAAAAACATCTTCCAACAGCATAAAAACTCTAAACGCTGGCTATTCATGCATACCCCCTTATTATAAAAAACATCATGCAACAGCATAAAAACTTTAAACGCTGTCTTTTCATGCATACCCCCTTTTTTAAAAAAACAACTTCCAACAGCATAAAAACTCTAAACGCTGTCTTTTCATGCATATCCCCTTATTAAAAAAACATCTTCCAACATCATAAAAACTCAAGTCGCTGTCTTTTCATGCATACCCCCATTGTTAAAAAAACATCTTCCAACAGCATAAAAACTCTAAACGCTGTCTTTTCATGCATACTCCCCTTCTTAAAAAAAACATCTTCCAACAGCATAAAAACTCTAAACGCTGTCTTTTCATGCATACCCATTATTAAAAAAAACAACTTCCAACATCATAAAAACTCTAAACGTTGTATTTTCATGCATAACCCCCTTATTAAAAAAACATCTTCCAACAGCATAAAAACTCTAAACGCTGTATTTTCATGCATACCCCCCTTATTAAAAAAACATCTTCCAACAGTATAAAAACTCTAAACGCTGTCTTTTCATGCATAACCCCCTTATTAAAAGAAACATCTTCCAACAACATAAAATCTCTGAACGCTGTTTTTCATGCATACCCCCCTTATTAAAAAAAACATCTTCCAGCAGCATAAAAACTATAAACGCTGTGTTTTCATGCATACCCCCCTTATTAAAAAAAACATCTTCCAACAGCATAAATACTCTAAACGCTGTGTTTTCATGCATATCCCCTTATTAAAAAAAACATCTTTCAACAGCATAAAAACTCTAAACGCTGTCTTTTATGCATACCCCCTTATTAAAAAAACATCTTCCAACAGCATAAAAACTTTAAACGCTGTCTTTTCATGCATACCCCCCTTATTAAAAAAACATCTTCCAACAGCATAAAATCTCTTAACGCTGTCTTTTCATGCATACCCTCCTTATTAAAAAAACATCTTCCAACAGTAGAAAAACTCTAAACGCTGTCTTTTCATGCATACCACTCTTATTAAAAAAACATCATCCAACAGCATAAAAACTCTAAACGTTGTGTTTTCATGCATACCCCCTTATTAAAAAAAACATCTTCCAACCGCATAAAATTTCTAAACGCTGTCTTTTCATGCATACACCCTTATTGAAAAAACATCTTACAACAGCATAAAAACTCTAAACGTTGTCTATTCATGCGTACCCCCCTTATTAAAAAAAACATCGTCCAACAGCATAAATGTGATAACCTGAATTTTTGGCATTAGATAATTGGATAATTATCTGATTTTAACTATTGAAAACTATAATAAAGGTTGCATTAGAAATATCTGGAAATGATAAATCTGATTAAATATATATATGCAAACCTTGTATTATGGAGATTTATAGTATATATATATATATATTATAATTAGAATACAATGTATATATATTATAATTGGGAGGTTATGTTTTGAATTTAATATAATAATTTTCAAAAGCTACTTCAAGTTAAATTTTGTTTATATTTTTAAATCCCTAAAGATAAATATTTATTAATCAAAGTATGATAGTAAAAAGGAGATTTAACAAAAGAGTTTATTATGCATTTTTTTTATATACATGTATATATGTGTATTTATTTATAATTAACTTTAAATCATTTTCTTTAAAAGCTATATAAGGAAATGTATGAATAGAAAATGTGTATAAACATTTAGAGCATAATACATAAATTAATAAATATTAACATAAGAAATATTTAAAATAAAAAGTTTAAGACATAAAAATATTAGTTTTGACATTTGTAAAATATATAGAACATGCATTGAACAAATGTAAATATCTCTCTTAATATTCAAACAAGTGTTAGCTTAGAAAAATATACAAGTGGCATTTTCTTTAGAAAAATATATATACAATTAAAAATAGTTGTATATGCATATCATTAACCCATATTCATTTTATTTCATCTTCCAATTCCTAAAAGAAACTAAAAAAAAACCAAGAAGAAATTAGAAACAGATTCAGATGCAACTTCAAATCAATTTAAACCTGAAACTAAACCAAAAGAGCATCCCAATCATCAAGAAAATCAAAATCTAGTAGCAGATGAAAATTCAAGTTTCAGATCAGTTTCAAATCAAAACAACTAGTGCAAACTTGATAAGCAAAACAAGGATTAAAACTTCAAACAAGCATATGCAAACTCAATTCCAGATCAGATTCAAAGTTTCAGTTCAATCATCAATTTCCAGATCAAAACCAGAAAGGATTAGAGCAAAACAAACAGCTATGAACTAATTAGTGTAAAACTGATTTCCAGTTCCAGTTCTCTGCTTTTCAAAACAAGGTGAGTAACCTAATGCAGTTTCTTCTTCTTTATACCAGTGAGTAATCTGACTTGTGCATGCAAGAATTAACAGTAGAAATATCTTGAATATGGCCTGAATAACTTAAATGTGTACCTGGTATATAAGTGAATTGTTGTGAATTTTTATATGCATCTCTGTTCTCTGATTAAAATAATTTTCAGTAAGTCAAACTAGAGCTTTTCACATTGTAATATATGTTTTGTGCTTGGTAGGAGAAGTACTTTTGAAATGTATGATGCATAGAGTCGTATACAGATATACTTGTACAGGAATATATATAGATATATATATAAAAGATCTTAAGACAAGAACTTTAAGTTCCGTTTAACAATTTGGTTCTGCTGTAGGTTAAAAACTATCACACCTATCCTTTAAAAATCTTTAGCTCTCAACCTAGTTTGTTGTAAAGGGGAATGTTAAAAGCAAAGTTGTTTGTTTTTGAATGTATTTTGTTCTAAAAATAGTTTTGTTAAATAATATTAAGTATTGAGAGGTTAAAGGAGTATTTTACAGTAAATAACCAATTAAGTAAGAAGTTCGAAGATCATAAACTGTGATTTTACCTATATGAATAAATTCAACTTTGAGAATGATGATTTTTAGGACTAAAATCTTGAATTTTAGATTTGTAAATCGTGAGATAGTGTATGTTGAACGGAATTTGTAATTTCGTCATTTCTGGGTGAACTAGTTTATCGAGGGTGACGAGGTTGAGGCTGAAGGTGGCTCGTAGATCGATGGTCGTGGGGAAAATAGTCGGTGGTGTTATCACCCGCCGTGGTGGCGCGGCGTGGTTATTGTAGGGTTATAGGGCATGTTGTGGTCGGGGTCGAAGTCGTGGCGATTGCGACTTCGTCATCGCGTCGGGATGGACCGGAGTGAGGGGAATCGAAGTGTGAGGTCGTGATGCAGCTTTTGGTTGATCGGTTGGGTTTCTGACGATCGGAGGCGGCGGCGCTAGGCACTTTCGTTGATCAGGTTTGGGTTCCTGTAAGTTCGACTTTGTTCGTTTTCGATTACAGGCGAGATCGATAACTCTGGGTGGTCGAATCGAACAAGGGTGGTGTCGGCGACTTGGTGGCGGTGATGGCGAAGGTCGGAGATGGTCAGTTCTGGTGTGCAAGTGCACATGTGTCCTTCGTGTCTGGTGATGTTGCTGTGATGTTCAAGCTCGGGAAAGATGAAGATTTGCTCGAAGTGATTCTCGAGTTCATCGAGAAGTAGTAGATGCGAGAGTGGCACGGGTTTAGGCTCGAGAAGTTCTGTCTTAGGCTGGGGTTGGGTTTTAATTAGTTAACCAGATATTTTTTTTAATTTTATAAAAGAAAATGTTAAAAAGTTTTCAAAGTAATTATTAAACAAGTTCTTTTCAAAATAAAGTGTGATCAAGTTATCAAAAACAAGTTTCAATATAAATTAAATGTTTTTGAAATTTAATTTGTTTTGATTTAATAAATTTTTTTTTATAAAGTTAATTGTTAAATTAAATCTCTAAATGATTTCAAATGTAATTCAATGATGGACTTTAAAGGTGATCAAGGTAAGTATATTAAACTTTAATTAAATAAAAGGACTCAAGTGATTTTGAATAAATTAATTTCAATCCTTTAATTTAAATAATATTTAAATGATTTAATTAAGTAATTAATTAAGATAATGGGTTTCCTTAGATTAATTAAGGACTTAGGTAATTAAGGGTTAATTAATTAACTTAAGTTATTATAGGGTAATTAATTTATGTAAATTAAAGGATAATTAATTTATGAAATTAGTTGAAGGATAATTAATTAATGAAAAGTAATTAAAGGATCATTAATTAATGTAAGTAATTAAAGGTTATTTAATTTATGTGAATAATTAAATGATTAAAGAATAATTAATTAATTAATTTCAATAATTAATTAAATGGTTAATTAATATTAAGTAAGCAGGATTTTAAAGTACTTAAACTAATAAATTTAATTTATTTGGAGATTAAATTAAGACTTGAACAGCTAATTAATCTTGCTTATGATTGATAAACTTGAATTGAATGCATTGGTTTGTTTGGATATCTTTGATATGATACTCTGTGACATGAATATGTTTGGTTTAAACTGTGATAATATGGTTATCTATCGATGATGAATTACTGTATAAAGGTGACACCGGTATTTAAAGTTTGAATTGTATTTCATTGAATAACTTTGGTTAAGATGACATTGGATTCGAAGAGACAGGGGTCGGGTATTAGTTAATACCCGAAACCACTTCGATTTGAAATCTTCTATAAATCTTTATAGATTGATATGTGAAATCAAAAAGGCCGGTTTGGGATAATATGGACCATTTGAACTAAGTTGGATACTTAGATATTGTTGTGTGAAAATAAGTGTTGTCTATATAAGTTGTTTACTTATAGATAAGTACGAGTTACCCGGGATTAAATAAGTTCTATGGATTGAATTTCATGTTAGACGAGTTTACTCACGCTGGTTTCCAGCCTGACCCGGGTGTTACTTTGATGTAATGCTCGGGTCAGACCGAGTATTACAGATTTCAGGTAAGGACGTTCTGGAGCTCAGGGGGCGAGTTGGATGGCAGGAACGTATGGAGTATATTCCGCTGTGATATATTATTGTTGTCAGAGACATGTTATTTCTAACTGTCTAGTATATTGTGAATGTGGTAACTCTGATGTATTAAAATGTAATTAACAAATACAGTTTTCTTTGTATAACTGATATTATTATTTGTTATTATATTTAATCCGCTGCGAATGTGAGATGTTGTGTTCTCTGTTCTTCTTTCTTCTTTCTGTTTCTTTCTTCTATCTCTTTCTTTTTCTTCTAACTATTTGGAATTTTCGGGTTCGAAAATTCCGGGTCGTTACAATAAAACTCTAAACGCTGTCTTTTCATGCATACCCCATTATTAAAAAAAACATCTTCCAACAGCATAAAAACTCTAAACGTTGTATTTTCATGCATACCCCCCTTATTAAAAAAACATCTTCCAACAGTATAAAAACTCTAAACGTTGTATTTTCATGCATACCCCCCTTATTAAAAAAAACATCTTCCAACCGCATAAAATCTCTGAACGCTGTCTTTTCATGCATACCACCCTTATTAAAAAAACATCTTCCAACAACATAAAAACTCTAAACGCTGTCTTTTCATGCATACTCCTTATTAAAAAAAACATCTTCCAACAGCATAAAATCTCTGAACGCTGTCTTTTATGCATACCCCTTATTAAAAAAACATCTTTCAACATCATAAAAACTCTAAACGCTCTCTTTTCATGCATACCCCTTATAAAAAAACAACTTCCAACAGCATAAAAACTCTAAACGCTGTCTTTTCATGCATACCCCCCTTATTAAAAAAAACATCTTCCAACCGCATAAAAACTCTAAACGCTGTCTTTTCATGCATATCCCCTTATTAAAAAAAACATCTTCCAACAGCATAAAAACTCAAAACGCTGTCTTTTCAAGAATACCCCCCTTATTAAAAAAAACATCTTCCAACAGCTTAAAAACTCTAAACGCTGTCTTTTCATGCATACCCCCCTTATTAAAAAACATCTTCCAACAGCATAAAAACTCTAAACGCTATCTTTTCATGCATACCCCCCTTATTAAAAGAAACATCTTCCAACAGCATAAAAACTCAAAACGCTGTCTTTTCATGCATACCCCCATTGTTAAAAAAAAATCTTCCAACAGCATAAAAACTCTATACGCTGTCTTTTCATTCGTACTCCCCTTCTTAAAAAAAACATCTTCCAACAGCATAAAAACTCAAAACGCTGTCTTTTCGTGCATACCCTCATTGTTAAAAAAAACATCTTCTAACAGCATAAAAACTCTAAACGCTGTCTTTTCATGCATACACCCTTATTAAAAAAACATCTTACAACAGCATAAAAACTCTAAACGATGTCTATTCATGCATACCCCCCTTATTAAAAAAAAACATCATCCAACAGCATAAAAACTCAAAACGTTGTCTTTTCATTCATACCCCCTTATTAAAAAAAAACTTCTTCCAACAGCATAAAAACTCTAAACGTTGTCTTTTCCTGCATACCCCCCTTATTAAAAAAACATCTTCCAACAGCATAAAAACTTTAAACGCTGTCTTTTCATGCATACCCCTCTTATTAAAAAAAACATCTTCCAACAGCATAAAAACTCTAAACGCTGTCTTTTCATGCATACCCCCCTTATTAAAAAAAACATCTTCCAACAGCATAAAATCTCTGAACGCTGTCTTTTCATGCATACCCCTCTTATTAAAAAAAACATCTTCCAACAGCATAAAAACTCTAAACGCTATCTTTTCATGCATATCCCCTTATTAAAAAAACATCTTTCAACAGCATAAAAACTCTAAACGATGTCTTTTCATTCATACCCCCCTTATAAAAAAACATCTTCCAACAGCTTAAAAACTCTAAACGCTGTCTTTTCATGCATAGCCCCTTATTAAAAAAAACATCTTCTAACAGCATAAAAACTCTAAATGCTGTCTTTTCATGCATAGCCCCTTATTAAAAAAAACATCTTCCAATAGCATAAAAACTCTAAACGCTGTCTTTTCATGCATACCCCCCTTATAAAAAAAACATCTTCCAACAGCATAAAAACTCAAAACGCTGTCTTTTCATGCATACCCCCATTGTTAAAAAAAACATCTTCCAACAGCATAAAAACTCTAAACGCCGTCTTTTCATGCATACTCCCCTTCTTAAAAAAAACATCTTCCAACAGCATAAAAACTCTAAACGCTGTCTTTTCATGCATACACCCTTATTAAAAAAAATATCTTCCAACAGCATAAAAACTCTAAACGATGTCTATTCATGCATACCCCCCTTATTAAAAAAACATCATCCAACAGCATAAAAACTCTAAACGCTGTCTTTTCATGCATACCCACTTATTAAAAAAAACATCTTCCAACAGCATAAAAACTCTAAACGTTGTCTTTTCCTACATACCCCCTTATTAAAAAAACATCTTCCAACAACATAAAAACTCTAAACGCTGTATTTTCATGCATACCCCCCTTATTAAAAAAACTTCTTCCAACAGTATAAAAACTCTAAACGCTGTCTTTTCATGCATACCCCCCTTATTTAAAAAAACATCATCCAACAGCATAAAATCTCTAAACGCTGTCTTTTCATGCATACTCCCCTTATTAAAAAAACATCTTCCAACAGGATAAAAACTCTAAACGCTATCTTTTCATGTATACCCCCCTTATTAAAAAAAACATCTTCCAACAGCATAAAAACTCTAAACGCTATCTTTTCATGTATACCCCCCTTATTAAAAAAAACATCTTCCAACAGCATAAAAACTCTAAACGTTGTCTTTTCATGCATACCCCCCTTATTAAAAAAAACATCTTCCAACAGCATAAAACTCTAAACGCTGTCTTTTCATGCATACCCCCTTATTAAAAAAAACATCTTCCAACAGCATAAAAACTCTAAACGCTGTCTTTTCATGCATACCCCCCTTATTAAAAAAACATCTTCCAACAGCATAAAAACTCTAAACGCTGTCTTTTCATGCATACCCCCCTTATTAAAAAACATCTTCCAACAGCATAAAAACTCTAAACGCTGTCTTTTCATGCATACCCCCCTTCTTAAAAAAAACATCTTCCAACAGCATAAAAACTCTAAACGCTGTCTTTTCATGCATACATCATTATTAAAAAAACATCTTCCAACAGCATAAAATCTCTAAACGCTGTCTATTCATGCATACCCCCCTTATTAAAAAAAACATCATCCAACAGCATAAAAACTCTAAACGCTGTCTTTTCATGCATACCCCCTTATTAAAAAAACAACTTCCAACAGTATAAAAACTCTAAACGTTGTATTTTCATGCATACCCCCCTAATTAAAAAAACATCTTCCAACTGTATAAAAACTCTAAACGCTGTATTTTCATGCATACCCCCCTTATTAAAAAAACATCTTCCAACAGTATAAAAACTCTAAACGCTGTCTTTTCATGCATACCCCCTTATTAAAAAAAACATCTTCCAACAACATTAAATCTCTGAACGCTGTCTTTTCATGCATTACCCCCTTATTAAAAAAACATCTTCCAACAGTATAAAAACTCTAAACGCTGTGTTTTCATGCATACCCCCTTATTAAAAAAAACATCTTCCAACATCATAAAAACTCTAAACGCTGTCTTTTATGCATACCCCCTTATTAAAAAAACATCTTCCAACAGCATAAAAACTCTAAACACTGTCTTTTCATGCATACCACTCTTATTAAAAAAAATATCTTCCAACAGCATAAAAACTCTAAACGCTGTCTTTTCATGCATACTCCCCTTATTAAAAAAAACATCTTCCAACAGCATAAAAACTCAAAACGCTGTCTTTTCATGTATCCCTTATTAAAAAAACATCTTCCAACAGCATAAAAACTCTAAACGCTGTCTTTTCATGCATATCCCCTTATTAAAAAAACATCTTCCAGCAGCATAAAAACTCAAAACGCTGTCTTTTCATACATACCCCCATTATTAAAAAACATCTTCCAACAGCATAAAAACTCTAAACGTTGTCTTTTCATGCATACACCCCTTATTAAAAAAAACATCTTCCAAAAACATAAAAACTCTAAACGTTGTCTTTTCATGCACACACCCTTTCTTTAAAATAACATCTTCCAACAGCATAAAAACTCTAAACGCTGTCTATTCATGCATACCCCCATTTTTTAAAAAAACATCTTCCAACAACGTAAAAACTCTAAACGTTGTCTTTTCATGCATACCCCTTTATTAAAAAAAACATCTTCCAACATCATAAAAACTCTAAACGCTGTCTTTTATGCATACCCCCTTATTAAAAAAACATCTTCCAACAGCATAAAAATTCTAAACGCTGTCTTTTCATGCATACCACTCTTATTAAAAAAACATCTTCCAACAGCATAAAAACTCTAAACGCTGTCTTTTCATGCATCTCTTATTAAAAAAAACATCTTCCAACAGCATAAAAACTCTAAACGCTGTTTTTTCATGCATATCCCCTTATTAAAAAAAACATCTTTCAGCAGCATAAAACTCAAAACGCCGTCTTTTCATGCATACCCCCATTATTAAAAAACATCTTCCAACAGCATAAAAACTCTAAACGTTGTCTTTTCATGCATACACCCCTTATTAAAAAAAACATCTTCCAATAACATAAAAACTCTAAACGCTGTCTTTTCATGCATACCCCCTTCTTAAAAAAAATATCTTCCAACAGCATAAAAACTCTAAACGCTGTCTTTTCATGCATACCCCCCTTATTAAAAAAACATCTTCCAACAGCATAAAAACTCTAAACGATGTCTTTTCATGCATACCCCCCTTATAAAAAAAACATCTTCCAACAGCATAAAATCTCTAAACGCTGTCTTTTCATGCATATCCCCCTTATTAAAAAAACATCTTTCAACCGCATAAAAACTCTAAACGCTGTCTTTTCATGCATACCCCCCTTATTAAAAAAAACATCTTCCAACAGCATAAAAACTCAAAACGCTATCTTTTCATGAATACCCCCCTTATTAAAAAAAACATCTTGCAACAGCATAAAAACTCTAAACGCTGTTTTTTCATGCATTCCCCCCTTATTAGAAAACATCTTCCAACAGCATAAAAACTCTAAACGCTGTCTTTTCATGCATACCCCCCTTATTAAAAAAAACATCTTCCAGCAGCATAAAAACTCTAAACGCTGTCTTTTAATGCATACCCCCATTTTTTTAAAAAACATCTTCCAACAACGTAAAAACTCTAAACGCTGTCTTTTCATGCATACGCCCTTATTAAAAAAACATCTTACAACAGCATAAAAACTCTAAACGCTGTCTTTTATGCATACCCCCTTATTAAAAAAACATCTTCCAACATCATAAAAACTCTAAACGCTGTCTTTTATGCATACCCCCTTATTAAAAAAACATCTTCCAACAGCATAAAAACTCTAAACGCTGTCTTTTCATTCATACCACTCTTATTAAAAAAACATCTTCCAACAGCATAAAAACTCTAAACGCTGTCTTTTCATGCATACTCCCCTTATTAAAAAAAACATCTTCCAACAGCATAAAAACTCAAAACGTTGTCTTTTCATGTATCCCTTATTAAAAAAACATCTTCCAACAGCATAAAAACTCAAAACGCTGTCTTTTCATGCATACCCCCATTATTAAAAAACATCTTCCAACAGCATAAAAACTCTAAATATTGTCTTTTCATGCATACACCCTTATTAAAAAAACATCTTCCAAAAACATAAAAACTCTAAACGCTGTCTTTTCATGCATACCCCCCTTCTTAAAAAAAACATCTTCCAACAGCATAAAAACTCTAAACGCAGTCTTTTCAGGCATACCCCCATTTTTTAAAAAAACATCTTCCAACAACGTAAAAACTCTAAACGCTGTCTTTTCATGCATACCCCCCTTATTAGAAAACATCTTCCAACAGCATAAAAACTCTAAACGCTGTCTTTTCATGCATACCACCCTTATTAAAAAAAACATCTTCCAACATCATAAAAACTCTAAACGCTGTCTTTTATGCATACCCCCTTATTAAAAAAACATCTTCCAACAGCATAAAAATTCTAAACGCTGTCTTTTCATGCATACCACTCTTATTAAAAAAACATCTTCCAACAGCATAAAAACTCTAAACGCTGTCTTTTCATGCATCTCTTATTAAAAAAAACATCTTCCAACAGCATAAAAACTCTAAACGCTGTTTTTTCATGCATATCCCCTTATTAAAAAAAACATCTTCCAGCAGCATAAAACTCAAAACGCCGTCTTTTCATGCATACCCCCATTATTAAAAAACATCTTCCAACAGCATAAAAACTCTAAACGTTGTCTTTTCATGCATACACCCCTTATTAAAAAAAAACATCTTCCAATAACATAAAAACTCTAAACGCTGTCTTTTCATGCATACCCCCTTCTTAAAAAAACATCTTCCAACAGCATAAAAACTCTAAACGCTGTCTTTTCATGCATACCCCCCTTATTAAAAAAACATCTTCCAACAGCATAAAAACTCTAAACGATGTCTTTTCATGCATACCCCCCTTATTAAAAAAAACATCTTCCAATAGCATAAAAACTTTAAACGATGTCTTTTCATGCATACCCCCCTTATAAAAAAAACATCTTCCAACAGCATAAAATCTCTAAACGCTGTCTTTTCATGCATATCCCCCTTATTAAAAAAACATCTTTCAACCGCATAAAAACTCTAAACGCTGTCTTTTCATGCATACCCCCCTTATTAAAAAAAACATCTTCCAACAGCATAAAAACTCAAAACGCTGTCTTTTCATGAATACCCCCCTTATTAAAAAAACATCTTGCAACAGCATAAAAACTCTAAACGCTGTTTTTTCATGCATTCCCCCCTTATTAGAAAACATCTTCCAACAGCATAAAAACTCTAAACGCTGTCTTTTCATGCATACCCCCCTTATTAAAAAAAACATCTTCCAATAGCATTAAAACTCTAAACGCTGTCTTTTAATGCATACCCCCATTTTTTTTAAAAACATCTTCCAACAACGTAAAAACTCTAAACGCTGTCTTTTCATGCATACCCCCTTATTAAAAAAACATCTTACAACAGCATAAAAACTCTAAACGCTGTCTTTTATGCATACCCCCTTATTAAAAAAACATCTTCCAACATCATAAAAACTCTAAACGCTGTCTTTTATGCATACCCCCTTATTAAAAAAACATCTTCCAACAGCATAAAAACTCTAAACGCTGTCTTTTCATTCATACCACTCTTATTAAAAAAACATCTTCCAACAGCATAAAAACTCTAAACGCTGTCTTTTCATGCATACTCCCCTTATTAAAAAAAACATCTTCCAACAGCATAAAAACTCAAAATGCTGTCTTTTCATGTATCCCTTATTAAAAAAACATCTTCCAACAGCATAAAAACTCTAAACGCTGTCTTTTCATGCATACCCCCCTTATTAAAAAAACATCATCCAACAGCATAAAAACTCTAAACGTTGTCTTTTCATGCATATCCCCTTATTAAAAAAACATCTTCCAGCAGCATAAAAACTCAAAACGCTGTCTTTTCATGCATACCCCCATTATTAAAAAACATCTTCCAACAGCATAAAAACTCTAAATGTTGTCTTTTCATGCATACACCCTTATTAAAAAAACATCTTCCAAAAACATAAAAACTCTAAACGCTGTCTTTTCATGCATACCCCCCTTCTTAAAAAAAACATCTTCCAACAGCATAAAAACTCTAAACGCAGTCTTTTCAGGCATACCCCCATTTTTTAAAAAAACATCTTCCAACAACGTAAAAACTCTAAACGCTGTCTTTTCATGCATACCCCCCTTATTAGAAAACATCTTCCAACAGCATAAAAACTCTAAACGCTGTCTTTTCATGCATACCACCCTTATTAAAAAAAACATCTTCCAACAGCATAAAAACTCTAAACGCTGTCTTTTATGCATACCCCCTTATTAAAAAAACATCTTCCAGCAGCATAAAAACTCAAAACGCTGTCTTTTCATGCATACCCCCATTATTAAAAAACATCTTTCAACAGCATAAAAACTCTAAACGCTGTCTTTTCATGCATACCCCCTTATCAAAAAACAACTTCCAACAGCATAAAAACTCTAAACGCTGTCTTTTCATGCATACCCCCCTTATTAAAAAACATCTTTCAACCGCATAAAAACTCTAAACGCTGTCTTTTCATGCATACCCCCTTATTAAAAAAAACATCTTCCAACAGCATAAAAACTCTAAACGCTGTCTTTTCATGAATACCCCCTTATTAAAAAAAACACCTTCCAACAGCATAAAAACTCTAAACGCTGTCTTTTCATGCATACCCCCCTTATTAAAAAACATCTTCCAACAGCATAAAAACTCTAAACGCTGTCTTTTCATGCATACCCCCCTTATTAAAAAAGAAAATCTTCCAACAGCATAAAAACTCAAAACGCTGTCTTTTCATTCATACATCCTTATTAAAAAAACATCTTCCAACAGCATAAAATCTCTAAACGCTGTCTATTCATGCATACCCCCCTTATTAAAAAAAAACATCATCCAACAGCATAAAAACTCTAAACGCTGTCTTTTCATGCATACCCCCTTATTAAAAAAACAACTTCCAAAAGCATAAAAACTCTAAACGTTGTCTTTTCATGCATACCCCCCTTATTAAAAAAACATCTTCCAACTGCATAAAAACTCTAAACGCTGTATTTTCATGCATACCCCCTTATTAAAAAAACATCTTCCAACAGTATAAAAACTCTAAACGCTGTCTTTTCATGCATACCCCCTTATTAAAAAAAACATCTTACAACAACATAAAATCTCTGAACGCTGTCTTTTCATGCATTACCCCCTTATTAAAAAAAACATCTTCCAACAGCATAAAAACTCAAAACGCTGTCTTTTCATGCATACCCCCATTATTAAAAAACATCTTCCAACAGCATAAAAACTCTAAATGTTGTCTTTTCATGCATACACCCTTATTAAAAAAACATCTTCCAAAAACATAAAAACTCTAAACGCTGTCTTTTCATGCATACCCCCCTTCTTAAAAAAACATCTTCCAACAGCATAAAAACTCTAAACGCTGTCTTTTCATGCATATCCCCTTATTAAAAAAACATCTTCCAACATCATAAAAACTCAAGACGCTGTCTTTTCATGCATACCCCCATTGTTAAAAAACACATCTTCCAACAGCATAAAAACTCTTAACGTTGTCTTTTCATGCATACTCCCCTTCTTAAAAAAAACATCTTCCAACAGCATAAAAACTCTCAACGCTGTCTTTTCATGCATACACCCTTATTGAAAAAACATCTTCCAACAGCATAAAAACTCTAAACGCTGTTTATTCATGCATACCCCCCTTATTATAAAAAACATCATCCAACAGCATAAAAACTCTAAACGCTGTCTTTTCATGCATACCCCCTTATTACAAAAAACATCTTCCAACAGCATAAAAACTCTAAACGATGCCTTTTCATGCATACCCCTTATTAAAAAAACATCTTCCAACAGCATAAAAACTCTAAACGCTGTCTTTTCTTGAATACCCCCTTATTAAAAAAAACATCTTCCAACAGCATAAAAACTCTAAACGCTGTCTTTTCATGCATACACCCTTATTAAAAAAAACATCTTCCAACAGCATAAAAATTCTGAACGCTGTCTTTTTATGCATACCCTCTTTATTAAAAAAACATCTTTCAACAGCATAAAAACTCTAAATGCTGTCTCTGTCTTTTCATGCATACCCCCTTATTAAAAAAACATCTTCCAACAGCATAAAATCTCTGAACGCTGTCTTTTATGCATACTCCCTTATTAAAAGAAACATCTTCCAACAGCATAAAAACTCTAAACGCTGCATTTTCATGCATACCCCCTTATTAAAAAAACATCTTCCAACAGCATAAAAACTCTAAACGCTGTCTTTTATGCATATCCCCTTATTAAAAAAACATCTGCCAAGAGCATAAAAACTCTAAACGTTGTCTTTTCCTGCATACCCCCCTTATTAAAAAAACATCTTCCAACAGCATAAAAACTCTAAACGCTGTATTTTCATGCATACACCACTTATTAAAAAAAACATCTTACAAAAACATAAAAACTCTAAACGCTGTCTTTTCATGCATACCCCCCTTCTAAAAAAAACATCTTCCAACAGTATAAAAACTCTAAACGCTGTCTTTTCATGCATACCCTCATTTTTTAAAAAAACATCTTCCAACAACGTAAAAACTCTAAACGCTGTCTTTTCTTGCATACCACCTTATTAAAAAAACATCTTCCAACAGAATAAAAACTCTAAACGTTGTCTTTTCATGCATACCCCCCTAATTTAAAAAAAAATCTTCCAACAGCATAAAAACTCTAAACGCTGTCTTTTCATGCATACACCGTTATTAAGAAAACATCTTCCAACAGCATAAAAATTCTAAACGCTGTCTCTTCATGCATACCCTCTTTATTAAAAAAACATCTTTCAACAGCATAAAAACTCTAAACGATGTCTTTTCATGCATACCTCTCTTATAAAAAAACACCTTCCAACAGCATAAAAACTCTAAACGCTGTCTTTTCATGCATACCCCCCTTATTAAAAAAACATCTTCCAACAGCATAAAAACTCTAAACGCTGTCTTTTCATGCATACCCCCTTATTAAAAAACATCTTCCAACAACATAAAAACTCTAAACGCTGTCTTTTCATGCATACCCCCCTTATTAAAAAAGAAAATCTTCCAACAGCATAAAAACTCAAAACGCTGTCTTTTCATGCATACCCCCATTGTTAAAAAAAACATCTTCCAACAGCATAAAAACTCTAAACGTTGTCTTTTCATGCATACTCCCCTTCTTAAAAAAACATCTTCCAACAGCATAAAAACTCTAAACGCTGTCTTTTCATTCATACATCCTTATTAAAAAAACATCTTCCAACAGCATAAAATCTCTAAACGCTGTCTATTCATGCATACCCCCCTTATTAAAAAAAACATCATCCAACAGCATAAAAACTCTAAACGCTGTCTTTTCATGCATACCCCCTTATTAAAAAAACAACTTCCAAAAGTATAAAAACTCTAAACGTTGTCTTTTCATGCATACCCCCCTTATTAAAAAAACATCTTCCAACTGCATAAAAACTCTAAACGCTGTATTTTCATGCATACCCCCCTTATTAAAAAAAACATCTTCCAGCAGTATAAAAACTCTAAACGCTGTCTTTTCATGCATACCCCCTAATTAAAAAAAACATCTTCCAACAACATAAAATCTCTGAATGTTGTCTTTTCATGCATTACCCCCTTATTAAAAAAAACATCTTCCAACAGCATAAAAACTCAAAACGCTGTCTTTTCATGCATACCCCCATTATTAAAAAACATCTTCCAACAGCATAAAAACTCTAAATGTTGTCTTTTCATGCATACACCCTTATTAAAAAAACATCTTCCAAAAACATAAAAACTCTAAACGCTGTCTTTTCATGCATACCCCCCTTCTTAAAAAAACATCTTCCAACAGCATAAAAACTCTAAACGCTGTCTTTTCATGCATATCCCCTTATTAAAAAAACATCTTCCAACATCATAAAAACTCAAGACGCTGTCTTTTCATGCATACCCCCATTGTTAAAAAACACATCTTCCAACAGCATAAAAACTCTTAACGTTGTCTTTTCATGCATACTCCCCTTCTTAAAAAAAACATCTTCCAACAGCATAAAAACTCTCAACGCTGTCTTTTCATGCATACACCCTTATTGAAAAAACATCTTCCAACAGCATAAAAACTCTAAACGCTGTTTATTCATGCATACCCCCTTATTATAAAAAACATCATCCAACAGCATAAAAACTCTAAACGCTGTCTTTTCATGCATACCCCCTTATTACAAAAAACATCTTCCAACAGCATAAAAACTCTAAACGTTGCCTTTTCATGCATACCCCTTATTAAAAAAACATCTTCAAAAAGCATAAAAACTCTAAACGCTGTCTTTTCATGAATACCCCCTTATTAAAAAAAACATCTTCCAACAGCATAAAAACTCTAAACGCTGTCTTTTCATGCATACACCCTTATTAAAAAAAACATCTTCCAACAGCATAAAAATTCTAAACGCTGTCTTTTCATGCATACCCTCTTTATTAAAAAAACATCTTTCAACAGCATAAAAACTCTAAACGCTGTCTCTGTCTTTTCATGCATACCCCCTTATTAAAAAAACATCTTCTAACAGCATAAAATCTCGGAACGCTGTCTTTTATGCATACCCCCTTATTAAAAGAAACATCTTCCAACAGCATAAAAACTCTAAACGCTGTCTTTTCATGCATACCCCCTTATAAGAAAAAACAACTTCCAACAGCATAAAAACCCTAAACGCTGTCTTTTCATGCATACCCCCCTTATTAAAAAAAACATCTTACAACCGCATAAAAACTCTAAACGCTGTCTTTTCATGCATACCCCCCTTATTAAAAAAAACATCTTCCAACAGCATAAAAACACAAACGCTGTCTTTTCATGAATACCCCCCTTATTAAAAAAAACATCTTCCAACAGCATAAAAACTCTAAACGCTGTCTTTTCATGCATACCCCCCTTATTAGAAAACATCTTCCAACAGCATAAAAACTCTAAACGCTGTCTTTTCATGCATACCCCCCTTATTAAAAAAAACATCTTCCAACAGCATAAAAACTCTAAACGCTGTCTTTTCATGCATACCCCCCTTATTAAAAAAAACATCTTCCAACAGCATAAAAACTCTAAACGCTGTCTTTTCATGCATACCCCCCTTATTAAAAAAAACATCTTCCAACAGCATAAAAACTTTAAACGATGTCTTTTCATGCATACCCCCCTTATAAAAAAAACATCTTCCAACAGCATAAAAACTCTAAACGCTGTCTTTTCATGCATACCCCCCTTATTAAAAAAACATCTTCCAACAGCATAAAAACTCTAAACGCTGTCTTTTATGCATACCCCCTTATTAAAAGAAACATCTTCCAACAGCATAAAAACTTTAAACGATGTCTTTTCATGCATACCCCCCTTATTAAAAAAACATCTTCCAACAGCATAAAAACTCTAAACGCTGTCTTTTCATGCATACCGCCTTATAAAAAAACAACTTCCAACAGCATAAAAACTCTAAACGCTGTCTTTTCATGCATACCCCCCTTATTAAAAAAACATCTTCCAACAGCATAAAAACTCTAAACGCTGTCTTTTCATGAATACCCCCTTTATTAGAAAACATCTTCCAACAGCATAAAAACTCTAAACGCTGTCTTTTCATGCATATCCCCCTTATTAAAAAAAACATCTTCCAACCGCATAAAAACTCAAAACTTTGTCTTTTCATGCATACCCCCTTTGTTAAAAAAAACATCTTCCAACAGCATAAAAACTCTAAACGCTGTCTTTTCATGCATACTCCCCTTATTAAAAAAACATCTTCCAACAGCATAAAAACTCTAAACGCTGTCTTTTCATGCATACACCCTTATTAAAAAAAACAAATCTTCCAACAACATAAAATCTCTGAACGCTGTCTTTTCATGCATAACCCCCTTATTAGAAAAACATCTTCCAACAGTATAAAAACTCTAAACGCTGTCTTTTCATGCATACCCCCTTATTAAAAAAAAACATCTGCCAAGAGCATAAAAACTCTAAACGTTGTCTTTTCCTGCATACCTCCCTTATTAAAAAAACATCTTCCAACAGCATAAAAACTCTAAACGCTGTATTTTCATGCATACCCCCCTTATTAAAAAAACATCTTCCAACAGTATAAAAACTCAAAACGCTGTCTTTTCATGAATACCCCCCTTATTAAAAAAAACATCTTGCAACAGTATAAAAACTCTAAACGCTGTCTTTTCATGCATACCCCCCTTATTAGAAAAAAACTTCCAACAACATAAAAACTCTAAACGCTGTCTTTTCATGCATACCCCCCTTATTAAAAAAAACATCTTCCAACCGCATAAAAACTCAAAACTCTGTCTTTTCATGCATACCCCCATTGTTAAAAAAAACATCTTCCAACAGCATAAAAACTCTACACGCTGTCTTTTCATGCATACTCCCCTTCTTAAAAAAACATCTTCCAACAGCATAAAAACTCTAAACGCTGTCTTTTCATGCATACACCCTTATTAAAAAAAACAAATCTTCCAACAGCATAAAAACTCTAAACGATGTCTATTCATGCATACCCCCCTTATTAAAAAAAACATCATCCAACAGCTTAAAAACTCTAAACGCTGTCTTTTCATGCATACCCCCTTATTAAAAAAAACATCTGCCAAGAGCATAAAAACTCTAAACGTTGTCTTTTCCTGCATACCCCCCTTATTAAAAAAACATCTTCCAACAGCATAAAAACTCTAAACGCTGTATTTTCATGCATACCCCCTTATTAAAAAAACATCTTCCAACAGCATAAAAACTCTAAACGCTGCCTTTTCATGCATACCCCCTTATTAAAAAAACATCTTCCAACAGCATAAAAACTCTAAACGCTGTCTTTTATGCATATCCCCTTATTAAAAAAACATCTGCCAAGAGCATAAAAACTCTAAACGTTGTCTTTTCCTGCATACCCCCCTTATTAAAAAAACACCTTCCAACAGCATAAAAACTCTAAACGCTGTATTTTCATGCATACACCCCTTATTAAAAAAAACATCTTCCAAAAACATA
Organism: Allium fistulosum; assembly: GCA_030737815.1. Taxonomy (NCBI): domain Eukaryota; kingdom Viridiplantae; phylum Streptophyta; class Magnoliopsida; order Asparagales; family Amaryllidaceae; genus Allium; species Allium fistulosum. The sequence goes on from JASFAW010000018.1 coordinate 6,879,828, forward strand.
AAAACTCTAAACGCTGTCTTTTCATGCATACCCCCCTTCTTAAAAAAAACATCTTCCAACAGCATAAAAACTCTAAACGTTGTCTTTTCATGCATACCCCCATTTTTTTAAAAAACATCTTCCAACAACGTAAAAACTCTAAACGCTGTCTTTTCATGCATACCACCTTATTAAAAAAAACATCTTCCAACAGAATAAAAACTCTAAACGTTGTCTTTTCATGCATATCACCCTAATTTAAAAAAAAATCTTCCAACAGCATAAAAACTCTAAACGCTGTCTTTTCATGCATACACCGTTATTAAAAAAACATCTTCCAACAGCATAAAAATTCTAAACGCTGTCTCTTAATGCATACCCTCTTTATTAAAAAAAACATCTTTCAACAGCATAAAAACTCTAAACGATGTCTTTTCATGCATACCTACCTTATAAAAAAAACACCTTCCAACAGCATAAAAACTCTAAACGCTGTCTTTTCATGCATACCCCCCTTATTAAAAAAACATCTTCCAACAGCATAAAAACTCTAAACGCTGTATTTTCATGCATACCCCCTTATTAAAAAAACATCTTCCAACAGCATAAAAACTCTAAACGCTGCCTTTTCATGCATACCCCCTTATTAAAAAAAACATCTGCCAAGAGCATAAAAACTCTAAACGTTGTCTTTTCCTGCATACCCCCCTTATTAAAAAAGAAAATCTTCCAACAGCATAAAAACTCAAAACGCTGTCTTTTCATGCATACCCCCATTGTTAAAAAAAACATCTTCCAACAGCATAAAAACTCTAAACGCTGTCTTTTCATGCATACTCCCCTTATTAAAAAAAACATCTTCCAACAGCATAAAAACTCTAAACGCTGTCTTTTCATGCATACACCCTTATTAAAAAAAACAAATCTTCCAACAACATAAAATCTCTAAACGCTGTCTTTTCATGCATAACCCCCTTATTAGAAAAACATCTTCCAACAGTATAAAAACTCTAAACGCTGTCTTTTCATGCATACCCCCTTATTAAAAAAAAACATCTACCAAGAGCATAAAAACTCTAAACGTTGTCTTTTCCTGCATACCTCCCTTATTAAAAAAACATCTTCCAACAGCATAAAAACTCTAAACGCTGTATTTTCATGCATACCCCCCTTATTAAAAAAACATCTTCCAACAGTATAAAAACTCAAAACGCTGTCTTTTCATGAATACCCCCCTTATTAAAAAAAACATCTTGCAACAGTATAAAAACTCTAAACGTTGTCTTTTCATGCATACCCCCCTTATTAGAAAAAAACTTCCAACAACATAAAAACTCTAAACGCTGTCTTTTCATGCATACCCCCCTTATTAAAAAAAACATCTTCCAACCGCATAAAAACTCAAAACTCTGTCTTTTCATGCATACCCCCATTGTTAAAAAAAACATCTTCCAACAGCATAAAAACTCTACACGCTGTCTTTTCATGCATACTCCCCTTCTTAAAAAAACATCTTCCAACAGCATAAAAACTCTAAACGCTGTCTTTTCATGCATACACCCTTATTAAAAAAAAACAAATCTTCCAACAGCATAAAAACTCTAAACGATGTCTATTCATGCATACCCCCCTTATTAAAAAAAACATCATCCAACAGCTTAAAAACTCTAAACGCTGTCTTTTCATGCATACCCCCTTATTAAAAAAAACATCTGCCAAGAGCATAAAAACTCTAAACGTTGTCTTTTCCTGCATACCCCCCTTATTAAAAAAACATCTTCCAACAGCATAAAAACTCTAAACGCTGTATTTTCATGCATACCCCCTTATTAAAAAAACATCTTCCAACAGCATAAAAACTCTAAACGCTGCCTTTTCATGCATACCCCCTTATTAAAAAAACATCTTCCAACAGCATAAAAACTCTAAACGCTGTCTTTTATGCATATCCCCTTATTAAAAAAAACATCTGCCAAGAGCATAAAAACTCTAAACGTTGTCTTTTCCTGCATACCCCCCTTATTAAAAAAACACCTTCCAACAGCATAAAAACTCTAAACGCTGTATTTTCATGCATACACCCCTTATTAAAAAAAACATCTTCCAAAAACATAAAAACTCTAAACGCTGTCTTTTCATGCATACCCCCCTTCTTAAAAAAAACATCTTCCAACAGCATAAAAACTCTAAACGTTGTCTTTTCATGCATACCCCCATTTTTTAAAAAAACATCTTCCAACAACGTAAAAACTCTAAACGCTGTCTTTTCATGCATACCACCTTATTAAAAAAAACATCTTCCAACAGAATAAAAACTCTAAACGTTGTCTTTTCATGCATATCACCCTAATTTAAAAAAAAATCTTCCAACAGCATAAAAACTCTAAACGCTGTCTTTTCATGCATACACCGTTATTAAAAAAACATCTTCCAACAGCATAAAAATTCTAAACGCTGTCTCTTAATGCATACCCTCTTTATTAAAAAAAACATCTTTCAACAGCATAAAAACTCTAAACGATGTCTTTTCATGCATACCTCCCTTATAAAAAAAACACCTTCCAACAGCATAAAAACTCTAAACGCTGTCTTTTCATGCATACCCCCCTTATTAAAAAAACATCTTCCAACAGCATAAAAACTCTAAACGCTGTATTTTCATGCATACCCCCTTATTAAAAAAACATCTTCCAACAGCATAAAAACTCTAAACGCTGCCTTTTCATGCATACCCCCTTATTAAAAAAAACATCTGCCAAGAGCATAAAAACTCTAAACGTTGTCTTTTCCTGCATACCCCCCTTATTAAAAAAGAAAATCTTCCAACAGCATAAAAACTCAAAACGCTGTCTTTTCATGCATACCCCCATTGTTAAAAAAAACATCTTCCAACATCATAAAAACTCTAAACGCTGTCTTTTCATGCATACTCCCCTTCTTAAAAAAAACATCTTCCAACAGCATAAAAACTCTAAACGCTGTCTTTTCATTCATACATCCTTATTAAAAAAACAACTTCCAACAGCATAAAATCTCTAAACGCTGTCTATTCATGCATACCCCCCTTATTAAAAAAACATCATCCAACAGCATAAAAACTCTAAACGCTGTCTTTTCATGCATACCCCCTTATTAAAAAAACAACTTCCAAAAGCATAAAAACTCTAAACGTTGTCTTTTCATGCATACCCCCCTTATTAAAAAAACATCTTCCAACTGCATAAAAACTCTAAACGCTGTATTTTCATGCATACCTCCCTTATTAAAAAAAACATCTTCCAACAGTATAAAAACTCTAAACGCTGTCTTTTCATGCATACCCCCTTATTAAAAAAAACATCTTCCAACAGCATAAAAACTCAAAACGCTGTCTTTTCATGCATACCCCCATTATTAAAAAACATCTTCCAACAGCATAAAAACTCTAAATGTTGTCTTTTCATGCATACACCCTTATTAAAAAAACATCTTCCAAAAACATAAAAACTCTAAACGCTGTCTTTTCATGCATACCCCCCTTCTTAAAAAAACATCTTCCAACAGCATAAAAACTCTAAACGCTGTCTTTTCATGCATATCCCCTTATTACAAAAACGTCTTCCAACATCATAAAACCTCAAGACGCTGTCTTTTCATGCATACCCCCATTGTTAAAAAACACATCTTCCAACAGCATAAAAATTCTTAACGTTGTCTTTTCATGCATACTCCCCTTCTTAAAAAAAACATCTTCCAACAGCATAAAAACTCTCAACGCTGTCTTTTCATGCATACACCCTTATTGAAAAAACATCTTCCAACAGCATAAAAACTCTAAACGCTGTTTATTCATGCATACCCCCCTTATTATAAAAAACATCATCCAACAGCATAAAAACTCTAAACGCTGTCTTTTCATGCATACCCCCTTATTACAAAAAACATCTTCCAACAGCATAAAAACTCTAAACGTTGTCTTTTCATGCATACCCCCATTCTAAAAAAACATCTTCCAACAGCATAAAAACTCTAAACGCTGTCTTTTCATGAATACCCCCTTATTAAAGAAAACATCTTCCAACAGCATAAAAACTCTAAACGCTGTCTTTTCATGCATACACCCTTATTAAAAAAACATCTTCCAACAACATAAAAATTCTAAACGCTGTCTTTTCATGCATACCCTCTTTATTAAAAAAACATCTTTCAACAGCATAAAAACTCTAAACGCTGTCTCTGTCTTTTCATGCATACCCCCTTATTAAAAAAACATCTTCCAACAGCATAAAATCTCTGAACGCTGTCTTTTATGCATACCCCCTTATTACAAGAAACATCTTCCAACCGCATAAAAACTCTAAACGCTGTCTTTTCATGCATACCCCCTTATAAGAAAAAACAACTTCCAACAGCATAAAAACTCTAAACGCTGTCTTTTCATGCATACCCCCCTTATTAAAAAAAACATCTTTCAACCGCATAAAAACTCTAAACGCTGTCTTTTCATGCATACCCCCCTTATTAAAAAAAACATCTTCCAACAGCATAAAAACTCAAACGCTGTCTTTTCATGAATACCCCCCTTATTAAAAAAAAACATCTTCCAACAGCATAAAAACTCTAAACGCTGTCTTTTCATGCATACCCCCCTTATTAGAAAACATCTTCCAACAGCATAAAAACTCTAAACGCTGTCTTTTCATGCATACCCCCCTTATTAAAAAAACATCTTCCAACAGCATAAAAACTCTAAACGCTGTCTTTTCATGCATACCCCCTTATTAAAAAAACATCTTCCAACAGCATAAAAACTCTAAACGATGTCTTTTCATGCATAACCCCTTATAAAAAAAACATCTTCCAACAGCATAAAAACTCTAAACGCTGTCTTTTCATGCATACCCCCCTTATTAAAAAAACATCTTCCAACAGTATTAAAACTCTAAACGCTGTCTTTTAATGCATACCCCTCTTATTAAAAAAACATCTTCCAACAGCATAAAAACTCTAAACGCTGTCTTTTCATGCATACCCCCTTATAAAAAAACAACTTCCAACAGCATAAAAACTCTAAACGCTGTCTTTTCATGCATACCCCACTTATTAAAAAAACATCTTTCAACCGCATAAAAACTCTAAACGCTGCCTTTTCATGCATACCCCCCTTATTAAAAAAAACATCTTCCAACAGCATAAAAACTCTAAACGCAGTCTTTTCATGAATACCCCCTTATTAAAAAAAACATCTTCCAACAGCATAAAAACTCTAAACGCATTCTTTTCATGCATACCCCCCTTATTAGAAAACATCTTCCAACAGCATAAAAACTCTAAACGCTGTCTTTTCATGCATATCCCCCTTATTAAAAAAAACATCTTCCAACCGCATAAAAACTCAAAACTTTGTCTTTTCATGCATACCCCCTTTATTAAAAAAAACATCTTCCAACAGCATAAAAACTCTAAACGCTCTTTTCATGCATACTCCCCTAATTAAAAAAAACATCTTCCAACAGCATAAAAACTCTAAACGCTGTCTTTTCATGCATACACTCTTATTAAAAAAAACAATTCTTCCAACAGCATAAAATCTCTGAACGCTGTCTTTTCATGCATAACCCCCTTATTAAAAAAAACATCTTCCAACAGTATAAAAACTCTAAACGCTGTCTTTTCATGCATACCCCCTTATTAAAAAAAAAACATCTGCCAAGAGCATAAAAACTCTAAACGTTATCTTTTCCTGCATACCTCCCTTATTAAAAAAACATCTTCCAACAGCATAAAAACTCTAAACGCTGTATTTTCATGCATACCCCCCTTATTAAAAATACATCTTCCAACAGCATAAAAACTCTAAACGCTGTCTTTTCATGCATACCCCCCTTATTAAAAAAACATCTTCCAACAGCATAAAAACTCTAAACCCTGCCTTTTCATGCATACCCCCTTGTTAAAAAAAACATCTTCCAACAGCATAAAAACTCTAAACGCTGTCTTTTCATGCATACCCCCTTATTAAAAAAAAAACATCTGCCAAGAGCATAAAAACTCTAAACGTTGTCTTTTCCTGCATACCTCCCTTATTAAAAAAACATCTTCCAACAGCATAAAAACTCTAAACGCTGTATTTTCATGCATACCCCCCTTATTAAAAAAACATCTTCCAACAGTATAAAAACTCAAAACGCTGTCTTTTTATGAATACCCCCCTTATTAAAAAAAATCTTCCAACAGCATAAAAACTCTAAACGCTGTCTTTTCATGCATACCACCCTTATTAAAAAAACATCTTCCAACAGCATAAAACTCTAAACGCTGTCTTTTCATGCATACCCCCCTTATTAAAAGAAACATCTTCCAACAGCATAAAAACTCTAAACGCTGTCTTTTCATGCATACCCCCCTTGTTAAAAAAAACATCTTCCAACAGCATAAAAACTCTACACGCTGTCTTTTCATGCATACCCCCCTAATTAAAAAAAACATCTTCCAACAGCATAAAAACTCAAAACGCTGTCTTTTCATGAATACCCCCCTTATTAAAAAAAACTTCTTGCAACAGCATAAAAACTCTAAACGATGTCTTTTCATGCATACCCCCCTTATTAGAAAACATCTTCCAACAGCATAAAAACTCTAAACGTTGTCTTTTCATGCATACCCCCCTTATTAAAAAAAACATCTTCCAACCGCATAAAAACTGAAAACTCTGTCTTTTCATGCATACCCCCATTGTTAAAAAAACATCTTCCAACAGCATAAAAACTCTAAACGCTGTCTTTTCATGCATACTCCCCTTCTTAAAAAAACATCTTCCAACAGCATAAAAACTCTAAACGTTGTCTTTTCATGCATACACCCTTATTAAAAAAAACAAATCTTCCAACAGCATAAAAACTCTAAACGATGTCTATTCATGCATACCCCCCTTATTAAAAAAAACATCATCCAACAGCATAAAAACTCTAAACGCTGTCTTTTCATGCATACCCCCTTATTAAAAAAAACATCTGCCAAGAGCATAAAAACTCTAAACGTTGTCTTTTCCTGCATACCCCCCTTATTAAAAAAACATCTTCCAACAGCATAAAAACTCTAAACGCTGTATTTTCATGCATACCCCCTTATTAAAAAAACATCTTCCAACAGCATAAAAACTCTAAACGCTGCCTTTTCATGCATACCCCCTTATTAAAAAAAACATCTGCCAAGAGCATAAAAACTCTAAACGTTGCCTTTTCCTACATACCCCCCTTATTAAAAAAACATCTTCCAACAGCATAAAAACTCTAAATGCTGTATTTTCATGCATACACCCCTTATTAAAAAAACATCTTCCAAAAACATAAAAACTCTAAACGCTGTCTTTTCATGCATACCCCCTTTCTTAAAAAAAACATCTTCCAACAGCATAAAAACTCTAAACGCTGTCTTTTCATGCATACCCCCATTTTTTAAAAAAAACATCTTCCAACAACGTAAAAACTCTAAACGCTGTCTTTTCATGCATACCACCTTATTAAAAAAACATCTTCCAACAGAATAAAAACTCTAAACGTTGTCTTTTCATGCATACCCCCCTAATTTAAAAAAAAAGTCTTCCAACAGCATAAAAACTCTAAACGCTGTCTTTTCATGCATACACCGTTATTAAAAAAACATCTTCCAACAGCATAAAAATTCTAAACGCTGTCTCTTCATGCATACCCTCTTTATTAAAAAAAACATCTTTCAACAGCATAAAAACTCTAAACGATGTCTTTTCATGCATACCTCCCTTATAAAAAAAACACCTTCCAACAGCATAAAAACTCTAAACGCTGTCTTTTCATGCATACCCCCCTTATTAAAAAAACATCTTCCAACAGCATAAAAACTCTAAACGCTGTCTTTTCATGCATACCCCCCTTATTAAAAAACATCTTCCAACAGCATAAAAACTCTAAACGCTATCTTTTCATGCATACCCCCCTTATTAGAAAACATCTTCCAACAGCATAAAAACTCAAAACGCTGTCTTTTCATGCATACCCCCATTGTCAAAAAAAACATCTTCCAACAGCATAAAAACTCTAAACGCTGTCTTTTCATGCATACTCCCCTTCTTAAAAAAAAACATCTTCCAACAGCATAAAAACTCTAAACGCTGTCTTTTCATGCATACTCCCCTTCTTAAAAAAACATCTTCCAACAGCATAAAAACTCTAAACGCTGTCTTTTCATGCATACACCCTTATTAAAAAAAACAAATCTTCCAACAGCATAAAAACTCTAAACGATGTCTATTCATGCATACCCCCCTTATTAAAAAAAACATCATCCAACAGCATAAAAACTCTAAACGTTGTCTTTTCATGCATACCCCCTTATTAAAAAAAACATCTGCCAAGAGCATAAAAACTCTAAACGTTGTCTTTTCCTACATACCCCCCTTATTAAAAAAACATCTTCCAACAGCATAAAAACTCTAAACGCTGTATTTTCATGCATACCCCCTTATTAAAAAAACATCTTCCAACAGCATAAAAACTCTAAACGCTGCCTTTTCATGCATACCCCCTTATTAAAAAAAACATCTGCCAAGAGCATAAAAACTCTAAACGTTGTCTTTTCCTGCATACCCCCCTTATTAAAAAAACATCTTCCAACAGCATAAAAACTCTAAATGCTGTATTTTCATGCATACACCCCTTATTAAAAAACATCTTCCAAAAACATAAAAACTCTAAACGCTGTCTTTTCATGCATACCCCCCTTCTTAAAAAAAACATCTTCCAACAGCATAAAAACTCTAAACGCTGTCTTTTCATGCATACCCCCATTTTTTAAAAAAACATCTTCCAACAACGTAAAAACTCTAAACGCTGTCTTTTCATGCATACCACCTTATTAAAAAAAAACATCTTCCAACAGAATAAAAACTCTAAACGTTGTCTTTTCATGCATACCCCCTAATTTAAAAAAAAATCTTCCAACAGCATAAAAACTCTAAACGCTGTCTTTTCATGCATACACCGTTATTAAAAAAACATCTTCCAACAGCATAAAAATTCTAAACGCTGTCTCTTCATGCATACCCTCTTTATTAAAAAAAACATCTTTCAACAGCATAAAAACTCTAAACGATGTCTTTTCATGCATACCTCCCTTATAAAAAAACACCTTCCAACAGCATAAAAACTCTAAACGCTGTCTTTTCATGCATACCCCCCTTATTAAAAAAACATCTTCCAACAGCATAAAAACTCTAAACGCTGTCTTTTCATGCATACCCCCCTTATTAAAAAACATCTTCCAACAGCATAAAAAGTCTAAACGCTATCTTTTCATGCATACCCCCCTTATTAGAAAACATCTTCCAACAGCATAAAAACTCAAAACGCTGTCTTTTCATGCATACCCCCATTGTTAAAAAAAACATCTTCCAACAGCATAAAAACTCTAAACGCTGTCTTTTCATGCATACTCCCCTTCTTAAAAAAAACATCTTCCAACAGCATAAAAACTCTAAACGCTGTCTTTTCATGCATACTCCCCTTCTTAAAAAAACATCTTCCAACAGCATAAAAACTCTAAACGCTGTCTTTTCATGCATACACCCTTATTAAAAAAAACAAATCTTCCAACAGCATAAAAACTCTAAACGATGTCTATTCATGCATACCCCCCTTATTAAAAAAAACATCATCCAACAGCATAAAAACTCTAAACGCTGTCTTTTCATGCATACCCCCTTATTAAAAAAAACATCTGCCAAGAGCATAAAAACTCTAAACGTTGTCTTTTCCTGCATACCCCCCTTATTAAAAAAACATCTTCCAACAGCATAAAAACTCTAAACGCTGTATTTTCATGCATACCCCCTTATTAAAAAAACATCTTCCAACAGCATAAAAACTCTAAACGCTGCCTTTTCATGCATACCCCCTTATTAAAAAAAACATCTGCCAAGAGCATAAAAACTCTAAACGTTGTCTTTTCCTGCATACCCCCCTTATTAAAAAAACATCTTCCAACAGCATAAAAACTCTAAATGCTGTATTTTCATGCATACACCCCTTATTAAAAAAACATCTTCCAAAAACATAAAAACTCTAAACGCTGTCTTTTCATGCATACCCCCCTTCTTAAAAAAAACATCTTCCAACAGCATAAAAACTCTAAACGCTGTCTTTTCATGCATACCCCCATTTTTTAAAAAAACATCTTCCAACAACGTAAAAACTCTAAACGCTGTCTTTTCATGCATACCACCTTATTAAAAAAACATCTTCCAACAGAATAAAAACTCTAAACGTTGTCTTTTCATGCATACCCCCCTAATTTAAAAAAAAATCTTCCAACAGCATAAAAACTCTAAACGCTGTCTTTTCATGCATACACCGTTATTAAAAAAACATCTTCCAACAGCATAAAAATTCTAAACGCTGTCTCTTCATGCATACCCTCTTTATTAAAAAAAAACATCTTTCAACAGCATAAAAACTCTAAACGATGTCTTTTCATGCATACCTCCCTTATAAAAAAAACACCTTCCAACAGCATAAAAACTCTAAACGCTGTCTTTTCATGCATACCCCCCTTATTAAAAAAAACATCTTCCAACAGCATAAAAACTCTAAACGATGTCTTTTCAAGCATACCCCCTTATAAAAAAAACATCTTCCAACAGCATAAAAACTCTAAACGCTGTCTTTTCATGCATACCCCCCTTATTAAAAAAACATCTTCCAACAGTATTAAAACTCTAAACGCTGTCTTTTAATGCATACCCCCCTTATTAAAAAAACATCTTCCAACAGCATAAAAACTCTAAACGCTGTCTTTTCATGCATACCCCCTTATAAAAAAACAACTTCCAACAGCATAAAAACTCTAAACGCTGTCTTTTCATGCATACCCCCCTTATTAAAAAAACATCTTTCAACCGCATAAAAACTCTAAACGCTGTCTTTTCATGCATACCCCCCTTATTAAAAAAAACATCTTCCAACAGCATAAAAACTCTAAACGCAGTCTTTTCATGAATACCCCCTTATTAAAAAATACATCTTCCAACAGCATAAAAACTCTAAACGCTGTCTTTTCATGCATACCCCCCTTATTAGAAAACATCTTCCAACAGCATAAAAACTCTAAACGCTGTCTTTTCATGCACATCCCTTGTAACGACCCAGAATTTTTGATAATTAAAATTCGAATATTTAATTAATTTTAAATATTAATAAGTGAGATTAATAAGTCGAATAATTTTAAATTCGAATATTTGGATTTAATTGGATTAAAAATGATTTATGAAGTTATATTAAATCATACTGGAATTATAGAAACGTTATAGAACTTTTAAAATTGAATTAAAAGTTGAATTGTGAAAATTGAATATTTTAATATTTATTCGACTAGTGAAATTAGCCATTTTTCAAACAGTCTCAGAATTGAACGAAACCAGTTCCATTGGGTTCGTGATATTGAATTATTGTCGAATTTCAAATCTCGTAGCTTTCGGAGCTATCGTGTGATCGTACAAGATATAAACGCCGAGACAATAATTAACCGATTTGATTTAAAAATAAATTTATACTCTAATCAACATCAGCCGTTCTTCCTTCAAATCACTGTCTCCTCTCGTACACCCCAATATTATCGTGTCCCCTCCTTCTCTGATAAAATACACGAAAGAAAATCATTCCTTTCAAAACAAAAATCTATCGTTCAAATTAAAAAAATGGCCGAATGGAAAAACTCCCTCTTCTTAACAAAAATTCAATTCGATCCTCGTTCGATTTCAAAATCAAAGAGTCGCGACCGCAAGTTTTTCCCCCTTTTTCAGTTTCGATTCCCAAGCCAATCATCAAATCGTGAATTCGTTCTATAAGGGAAGGGTTTCTCGCAAACAAGATCCAAATCTCGTTCCTCCTCAAAAGGAAAAAAATGGAGATAGCCAAAGTCGATTGGGCAGCGAGTTTCGTTCGCAAGGCAGCGTAGCGAGATTGAAGGCAAGCTTCACTGTGAAGCCATCTTTTCTATCGCGTGGGCACAGGGGGATTTCGCGAATAGGGTTTCGCGTGGTGGAAGCTTCACGTCGCGATGGTTGAAATGGAGAAGTGGAAGGCGTAGCGGCGACTTAGGGTGGCAGAGGGAAATTCGCGACCTGGTGGTAGTCGCGTCTAGGCATTTCAGTCGCAAGTGACAGACGGTGATCGAAGCAGAGAATCGCGATTTCCGATGTCGCGATGCCAGGCGAATTCGACGCCGCTGATAGGTCACGATTGCAGTGGGGGGGTCGTTCGCGAGTTTGTTTGGTGGCAGTTTTGTGTCGCCTGAGCAGTGGAGGGCGGCGTTCAGGCGCGTGGAGTTCGAGATAGGTATATACAAATTTTCGATACAATTTACATTTATTTTTACAGTGAAATTAAATGTGTACATATCTTTTCTAATTTAAAAAGAAGATACTGTAAGAACATGTATAACTATGATTTTGAAAAATGTAAGGGTTTTAAAAGATAGAAGAGTTCTATGAGATTAGACTAAAACAGTGTGTTTAATTTAACAAAAATGAGTTGGGAATGAAAAATCAGTGATCTGTAGGCGTATTGTACTTACTAAAAATGTTAAAAATGTAACTTAAGGGAATTTACAGTAGGATAAATATATAGAATGTTTCTATCTTAAAGTTTAAATCCGATAAGTATATACATATTTTGAAAATATAGATTTATATATATATCTAGCCCACTGTTCTTTTAGGGATTATTTTGTTAAAAGAAAATTGGGTCGAAATTTAATTAACTTGATAATCTAGAAATTTATTAGATGGAAAATGGGTAAATAAAACTATCAGTTAATTTAACGATTAAAAATGAAAATTTAATAGTTTGATTTATTCAAATATTAATGGAGATTGTATAAATTGTTTATACAAGGTTTAAAATCAAGGAATAGCCGAAAATGGAAATTGGACTGCAAATTAAAAAGCAAAGGTGAGATTTTTCTCACTCAAAAATGGAAGTGGAATTTTCAGTTATTTATTGATTGTGTTGATTGCTATTGATTGTGATATTAGATATAGTAGGATATATCTATTATATATATAGCAATATATACATATTGGCATATGTATATATTGAATTGATGATTTCCCGCCTCGTATAGCGGATGAGACCCTATTGCGCCGTTAGTAAGCGGATTTTTATAAAACCTATATACCGCGATATTCCACCTCGAAGTGGAATGGTATTGTGCTAACGTCTGTGGATGCAGGGAAACAGGTTGGAGGGATCCAACTGGATTCCTCAACTGTATTTATTTATTTACAGATATTGATATATATTCTGTTCTCATATGATGATATATGATGTTTGATGTTTGATGTGTGATGGACTAATTGGTGCGTTGCATCATTGGATTCAAACTTGTGAAGTTTTAAAAATAACGATTTTTACTTTAAAAAGGATTTTTGAAGTGATTTTTGGAAAGTATACGATTTATTAAATTTTGAATTTATTTATCTTAAATAAATAAATGTTATAAATTTAAAGTTATGGAAATTTTAATGTTTGTGAAATATAACCAAAGTGTGACTTTTGAAATGAAAGTCGATTTAATTTTAGAATGGGTTAAATTGAGATTTTTAAAGTATTATAAAAGATGTACAAAATCTATATTTATCAATTGAAATTATTGAAATTTTAAAACGAGTTTTCATAAGTGTTAAATTGTAAAGATATGAAACTTATAGAATTATAAACTGGGAAGATAGAAAATTGATAGAATTATAAATTGTGAAGATTTGAAGTTTATAGATTTATAAAGTATGAAGTTATAAAAATGAATGAAATTGTAGAATAAAGATTTATAAGAAATTAACTTATAAAACTGGATTTTTGCCTTTAAAGGGAATATTGATCGAAGTTAATAAAAAAGAAGATTTTATAAGTCAAAGTTGTTATAAAATAGAAAGAGAATTTATAAACGTTGTTTTATAAATTCGAAAGCAATTAAATTTGGTAAATCAAATATAGGTGGTCATTAAAGGAAATATATTCGCGATTTTGGATAACGAATTATCTTTGAAATAAATGTGTAGAAAAGATTGAAATTGGGTTAAGTGAAGTATATTCACGATTTTGGACAGTGAATATATTATTGAATAAAATGGATTCATTTTTGAAGAAGTGATATTAAAAATGAAGTTAAACATTTTAAAGATGTTTTAAAATGTATTGTGAATTGAAAGCATATATTTCAACGTTCATTGTTGAAATAGACATTTTCGAAAAATAAGGAAATGGTGGACTCTAACACTATTGTTATAATAAATGATCTCCGGAAGGAAATGTTTTATATAGTATTGGGATTTACACATCTATCTTAATTCTGAATCCCTATACTAGTGATTTTGAGTCGTCGTAACGATGTTTTACGTAACATTCGTTTTGACTCAAATAAAGTTGTTAAAAGAATATTTTCCTTAAAGAAATGAAATTATACTTAATTTGATTTAAGTATATCGAATATTTTCCAAGTGTTGAAAATAAAAAGATTTGTGAAATACTTATTATTAAATAAGTATGGAATTGCTTTTCCAAAAAAGTAAATGAAACGTTTGAGAATTTATCCTTGTAAAGATAAATTGAAATTGAATATTGAAAACGATTTGAAAATCGAATATCAGTAGATATTCGAAAATATAAATTCGATACGGAATTTATAAAAGAAAGCGAAGTTGTTTGAAAATAAATACTGATTTATTTTGAAGTGTGAAAATTTGATATCTAGTAAAAGATATTTTTGAAGATAAAATAATTTGGAATCTGATGATGTTGCGCATCTTTATTGATAGTTAAATAACCGACTATCAATAATTACCTTTAGATAGGTATTTGTTGTGAATTGGATGAATTTGAATGCCACACTTATTTTGAATAATCGCTCACTATTCGGGTTAGCCGGGAAAGGACCATGGGGTCGTATAACCCATTCCGAATATGTGATACGTCGTTATGAATTGCATTCGAAGACCGGTGTTGAAGACCGGATATTTTTGAAAACGGAAGGATTACCGTCGAGTTACTCTACATCGGCTGATCTCCGATTTAGAGGTTTTATCACCCTTAGTGACGGGAAGTCCTGACGTGATTGAAAAATTATCCGGATATGCAAGGGCTTCGTGAGAAGTGCCTTCGGTTCTGTTCGATCCCGGAACAGACTTGTATGGATTGTGTGTCTGACGTTACAATTTGAGATATAGAGCTGATTTCTTTCAAATACATATCTGTTGGTGGCGGAGAATTTATTCTCTTAGCTTAACACCCTTCTCTGAGACGTACGAGCTCAGAGGTTATGTATTTGAAATTTATCAGCGATATATCCCAATTTGGTAACGTGGCATACTGAGTGTTGCTGTAAAATGATCAGTGTTTGATCATTTGTGATATGATCATTTGTTTGATCTTATATCTTAATGATCATAGGTTGATCATTTTGTTTGACCCGAAGCAGGGCTTTTTGAGAAAGCGTAGCTTTGTGGACGAGACTTCGTCGAGCCTCACACCCCGGAAATGGTCGAAACAGGAATGTTGCGGCAAGGTTATGAGGGTCGCGCCCTTTAGGGTATGTCATTTCCTTCTGGAAAGGGGTGGTATCATGGTATGGAGCCCAGATACTTACTCATGTGGATACACTTTCTTTATGATGTGTGATGTTGGATATCGAGCGCTCGGATAAAGGTCCCAAAGGACCGGGTGATGACATATTCATGAGTTACCTGTTACAGGGGTAACCCGGCCTTGTTTGGCAGAGAGCACTTTGTCTCTCGGGACGTCCAGCCAGAGGCGATCCTATTCGGCAGGAGGAAAGGAAGTTCCTTAGCCTGACCATTTGTTGGAAATCCAATTCCCAATACGAAATTGTACGGTATTAGTTGTAGAACCTGCCATCTACTTATGGTGGCGCCCCACTGTTTGGATGGTAGCTATAGTAGGCATAGTTCGGAATGTCTATGCTGGCTAAGATTTATATTCTACTTTCGAAAATGTTTTCTACACTAGACATTAATAATAATATCCAATGATTGGCGTAGTAAGCATCTTTGACTATCATAAGAAGAAATCTCCTCCAATTCTGCGTTTGCATTGTGTGTGTGGCGGGAGGTCTTATGGTAGTTTCATTTTCCAAAAGCATTGCGAATCTGATTTATTTCCTTTGTGAAAAATAACTGTTTTACGATCTCACACCAGTCACCATGACTGACCTGGAGTTTATTGTTTCCCTTCTAAACTCTGGGTGCCCACCAATTTCCACACGGGCAGTCTGGAGTTAGGTTATCAGGATATTCTAGAGCTTTGGAGATAAGCTGGATGACGAGACGTAGTATTTGTATCTGATGGTATTTATTCCGCTGTGTATTCTGTATGAGGACAATTTTTTATAACTGTCCATTGTTGTATATTGACTCTGATTGATGTATGTATAAACTGATGTAGTTCTTTGTTTGAAAAGACTAGTGATTATCTATTATATTTTGTTCCGCTGCGATATGTGAGATTCTGATATTGTTTCTGTTTCTGATGTTGTTCTTTTGTTTCTTCTTTCTCTTTTCTTCTATCTTTTCTTCTACCTCTTCTTTTAAAACCCTAATGGTTCGGTTTTTCGTTCACCTTGAGTAAATAGATGGAGATTAGTGTCTATTCAAGGGGTACGGGAAAGCGGGTTATTACATTTGGTATCAGAGCATATGGTTAAGCGACAACCCTGCTCTGTTGGGTGTTACTCATTAGAGATAGAGTCAGCAGTACTCTAGAATGAGTGTGAGTGTAATAATAGATACGAGTGCGTATTTTTTAGTGAATATGAAATTGTTTTGTATTGCGTTGACTTATCGGTTGATTGTTTATAAATTCTGGTCGGTGCAGTCTAGCTAACTGTAATCGATAGGGGTTTCTAAACTCTTAAACAAGATAAACCGACACAGTATTGTTTTTAAATAGGGTAAATGAAATAATTTTTCCCAAAACTATTTTTGTATAGAAAGGAAATGATTTTTCTATGAATTATCATAGTATATGGATGTTTGGTTGTTATAAAACAATAACATTGAATTATTATCATTGTTATATGAAATAGAATGAGAAATTAAAGTAATAACCAAAGATTTGGAAATAAATCCATTTAACGAATGAAATTTATAATTGTGAATTGAAAGATAAAGAGATGAATTCATATACAAATGGAATTTGAGAATATAAGTTATAAATGTGATTTATAATTTGAAAACGGAATTCTAGAGAAGTTTTTGGAAATGTTTTGAAAAGAATTTGAAAATTTTGGAGATTTGGAAAATTTAACTCCTTTTTGATTTGAAAATGAATTTCAAAGGATTTTGGAAAAGTATTCTGAAGAGATGAAAGCTCTAAACTCTTTTCGGTCGCTGGAAAATAACTTCGATGATGACTGCAGCATCATCGGTGTTCATTTTCGGGTTTCCAAAAGAGAAATTGCTGCCAAGTTGTTTTAAATGGAAGTTGTTTGAAAATTTGGATTTTGTTTTGGAAATTAAAAGGGTAATTTGACATGTTTTCAAAAATGGTTTTGAAAAAAAGTTGAAAAGACTCTGGAACCCTATTTAAAATATTTATGGGAACAAGGATGAGTTGGTAACTTATACAATTTGAATTTTTGATAGAATAAATTTAACTTAAAGAATGGAGTTAAATTAAAGTAAGTATAAGTGAATAAACTGGAATTGAATTTGATTTGTGAAGTTAAACTAAAATTAGTAAGTAAAGCTTAAAGAATGAATGTAAATGAATGTAAATACAAGTGAATCAATTTAATGAAAGTGAAATTAAATGTTGAAACTCATTTTGAATTTGTAAGCAAATGAATTGAATTGAATAATTGTAAATGAAAGATGAATTAAAATTCGTATGGAAATTGGAAATCCAGTTTAAAGATAAGTAGAATTAAAATAAATTGAATTGATACCAATTTGAATTAGTAATTGAAACTAATTTAAATAGTGCAGTTGAATGAAAGATAGTTGATAAAAATTCAATATTTCAGAATTGAAGATGAATTGAATTTAAATAGAATGGAAATTGTGAATTAAATTCAAATGAATGTGAAATGTAAAATTGAATGAGAATAGACATATAACTTCAGCAGTGAAGTAGAGATGATATAAGCAGTTATATTTAAAATTATGTAATTGAATGTACGAAATGGTTTGAATATATGCAACTAGATATTATGGCTAGTAGGATATACAGGTATAAAGGAATTGGAATTTAATTTCGAAGATAAATTTGAATGGCTCGACAAAAGGTAAGTATTTGAATTCGAATATGAGATTTGATGATTTCTTGTCTAGCCGCTTGGCTTTTTCTTTTTGAAATCTGAGAGTCCGTAGGGACGTTTTGTAGTCGTACCGTATTAGCCGCGCAAAGGAGACGCTGGCGAAATTTTTCGGAGATTTAGGGCGTTAGAAAATTTTTGAGAAAATTTGAAAGTTTGAAATTTGAATTTAAACTTAAATTTGAATTTTGAAGTTAAACAATGTTGTTTGAAACTTATAATTGAAGTTGGAAAACGAGATTGAATGAAAACGAATCTTTAATAGAAAGATTTGTTTCGATAAATTGATAAAACTATTGAATTGTGAAAAATAGTAGACGAGTTAAGGACCACTTTTCCTAACTTGTAATTTCGAGGACGAAATTCTTTTAAGGGGGGAAGTCTGTAACGACCCATAATTTTTGATAATTAAAATTCGAATATTTAATTAATTTTAAATATTAATAAGTGAGATTAATAAGTCGAATAATTTTAAATTCGAATATTTGGATTTAATTGGATTAAAAATGATTTATGAAGTTATATTAAATCATACTGGAATTATAGAAACGTTATAGAACTTTTAAAATTGAATTAAAAGTTGAATTGTGAAAATTGAATATTTTAATATTTATTCGACTAGTGAAATTAGCCATTTTTCAAACAGTCTCAGAATTGAACGAAACCAGTTCCATTGGGTTCGTGATATTGAATTATTGTCGAATTTCAAATCTCGTAGCTTTCGGAGCTATCGTGTGATCGTACAAGATATAAACGCCGAGACAATAATTAACCGATTTGATTTAAAAATAAATTTATACTCTAATCAACATCAGCCGTTCTTCCTTCAAATCACTGTCTCCTCTCGTACAACCCAATATTATCGTGTCCCCTCCTTCTCTGATAAAATACACGAAAGAAAATCATTCCTTTCAAAACAAAAATCTATCGTTCAAATTAAAAAAATGGCCGAATGGAAAAACTCCCTCTTCTTAACAAAAATTCAATTCGATCCTCGTTCGATTTCAAAATCAAAGAGTCGCGACCGCTAGTTTTTCCCCCTTTTTCAGTTTCGATTCCCAAGCCAATCATCAAATCGTGAATTCGTTCTATAAGGGAAGGGTTTCTCGCAAACAAGATCCAAATCTCGTTCCTCCTCAAAAGGAAAAAAATGGAGATAGCCAAAGTCGATTGGGCAGCGAGTTTCGTTCGCAAGGCAGCGTAGCGAGATTGAAGGCAAGCTTCACTGTGAAGCCATCTTTTCTATCGCGTGGGCACAGGGGGATTTCGCGAATAGGGTTTCGCGTGGTGGAAGCTTCACGTCGCGATGGTTGAAATGGAGAAGTGGAAGGCGTAGCGGCGACTTAGGGTGGCAGAGGGAAATTCGCGACCTGGTGGTAGTCGCGTCTAGGCATTTCAGTCGCAAGTGACAGACGGTGATCGAAGCAGAGAATCGCGATTTCCGATGTCGTGATGCCAGGCGAATTCGACGCCGCTGATAGGTCACGATTGCAGTGGGGGGGTCGTTCGCGAGTTTGTTTGGTGGCAGTTTTGTGTCGCCTGAGCAGTGGAGGGCGGCGTTCAGGCGCGTGGAGTTCGAGATAGGTATATACAAATTTTCGATACAATTTACATTTATTTTTACAGTGAAATTAAATGTGTACATATCTTTTCTAATTTAAAAAGAAGATACTGTAAGAACATGTATAACTATGATTTTGAAAAATGTAAGGGTTTTAAAAGATAGAAGAGTTCTATGAGATTAGACTAAAACAGTGTGTTTAATTTAACAAAAATGAGTTGGGAATGAAAAATCAGTGATCTGTAGGCGTATTGTACTTACTAAAAATGTTAAAAATGTAACTTAAGGGAATTTACAGTAGGATAAATATATAGAATGTTTCTATCTTAAAGTTTAAATCCGATAAGTATATACATATTTTGAAAATATAGATTTATATATATATCTAGCCCACTGTTCTTTTAGGGATTATTTTGTTAAAAGAAAATTGGGTCGAAATTTAATTAACTTGATAATCTAGAAATTTATTAGATGGAAAATGGGTAAATAAAACTATCAGTTAATTTAACGATTAAAAATGAAAATTTAATAGTTTGATTTATTCAAATATTAATGGAGATTGTATAAATTGTTTATACAAGGTTTAAAATCAAGGAATAGCCGAAAATGGAAATTGGACTGCAAATTAAAAAGCAAAGGTGAGATTTTTCTCACTCAAAAATGGAAGTGGAATTTTCAGTTATTTATTGATTGTGTTGATTGCTATTGATTGTGATATTAGATATAGTAGGATATATCTATTATATATATAGCAATATATACATATTGGCATATGTATATATTGAATTGATGATTTCCCGCCTCGTATAGCGGATGAGACCCTATTGCGCCGTTAGTAAGCGGATTTTTATAAAACCTATATACCGCGATATTCCACCTCGAAGTGGAATGGTATTATGCTAACGTCTGTGGATGCAGGGAAACAGGTTGGAGGGATCCAACTGGATTCCTCAACTGTATTTATTTATTTACAGATATTGATATATATTCTGTTCTCATATGATGATATATGATGTTTGATGTTTGATGTGTGATGGACTAATTGGTGCGTTGCATCATTGGATTCAAACTTGTGAAGTTTTAAAAATAACGATTTTTACTTTAAAAGGATTTTTGAAGTGATTTTTGGAAAGTATACGATTTATTAAATTTTGAATTTATTTATCTTAAATAAATAAATGTTATAAATTTAAAGTTATGGAAATTTTAATGTTTGTGAAATATAACCAAAGTGTGACTTTTGAAATGAAAGTCGATTTAATTTTAGAATGGGTTAAATTGAGATTTTTAAAGTATTATAAAAGATGTACAAAATCTATATTTATCAATTGAAATTATTGAAATTTTAAAATGAGTTTTCATAAGTGTTAAATTGTAAAGATATGAAACTTATAGAATTATAAACTGGGAAGATAGAAAATTGATAGAATTATAAATTGTGAACATTTGAAGTTTATAGATTTATAAAAGTTGTAGTTTATAGATTTATAAAGTATGAAGTTATAAAAATGAATGAAATTGTAGAATAAAGATTTATAAGAAATTAACTTATAAAACTGGATTTTTGCCTTTAAAGGGAATATTGATCGAAGTTAATAAAAAAGAAGATTTTATAAGTCAAAGTTGTTATAAAATAGAAAGAGAATTTATAAACGTTGTTTTATAAATTCGAAAGCAATTAAATTTGGTAAATCAAATATAGGAGGTCATTAAAGGAAATATATTCGCGATTTTGGATAACGAATTATCTTTGAAATAAATGTGTAGAAAAGATTGAAATTGGGTTAAGTGAAGTATATTCACGATTTTGGACAGTGAATATATTATTGAATAAAATGGATTCATTTTTGAAGAAGTGATATTAAAAATGAAGTTAATCATTTTAAAGATGTTTTAAAATGTATTGTGAATTGAAAGCTTAGATTTCAATGTTCATTGTTGAAATAGACGTTTTCGAAAAATAAGGAAATGGTGGACTCTAACACTGTTGTTATAATAAATGATCTCCGGAAGGAAATGTTTTATATAGTATTGGGATTTACACATCTATCTTAATTCTGAATCCCTATACTAGTGATTTTGAGTCGTCGTAACGATGTTTTACGTAACATTCGTTTTGACTCAAATAAAGTTGTTAAAAGAATATTTTCCTTAAAGAAATGAAATTATACTTAATTTGATTTAAGTATATCGAATATTTTCCAAGTGTTGAAAATAAAAAGATTTGTGAAATACTTATTATTAAATAAGTATGGAATTGCTTTTCCAAAAAAGTAAATGAAACGTTTGAGAATTTATCCTTGTAAAGATAAATTGAAATTGAATATTGAAAACGATTTGAAAATCGAATATCAGTAGATATTCGAAAATATAAATTCGATACGGAATTTATAAAAGAAAGCGAAGTTGTTTGAAAATAAATACTGATTTATTTTGAAGTGTGGAAATTTGATATCTAGTAAAAGATATTTTTGAAGATAAAATAATTTGGAAAATTATTTGGAATCTGATGATGTTGCGCATCTTTATTGATAGTTAAATAACCGACTATCAATAATTACCTTTAGATAGGTATTTGTTGTGAATTTGATGAATTTGAATGCCACACTTATTTTGAATAATCGCTCACTATTCGGGTTAGCCGGGAAAGGACCATGGGGTCGTATAACCCATTCCGAATATGTGATACGTCGTTATGAATTGCATTCGAAGACCGGTGTTGAAGACCGGATATTTTTGAAAACGGAAGGATTACCGTCGAGTTACTCTACATCGGCTGATCTCCGATTTAGAGGTTTTATCACCCTTAGTGACGGGAAGTCCTGACGTGATTGAAAAATTATCCGGATATGCAAGGGCTTCGTGAGAAGTGCCTTCGGTTCTGTTCGATCCCGGAACAGACTTGTATGGATTGTGTGTCTGACGTTACAATTTGAGATATAGAGCTGATTTCTTTCAAATACATATCTGTTGGTGGCGGAGAATTTATTCTCTTAGCTTAACACCCTTCTCTGAGACGTACGAGCTCAGAGGTTATGTAGTTGAAATTTATCAGCGATATATCCCAATTTGGTAACGTGGCATACTGAGTGTTGCTGTAAAATGATCAGTGTTTGATCATTTGTGATATGATCATTTGTTTGATCTTATATCTTAATGATCATAGGTTGATCATTTTGTTTGACCCGAAGCAGGGCTTTTTGAGAAAGCGTAGCTTTGTGGACGAGACTTCGTCGAGCCTCACACCCCGGAAATGGTCGAAACAGGAATGTTGCGGCAAGGTTATGAGGGTCGCGCCCTTTAGGGTATGTCATTTCCTTCTGGAAAGGGGTGGTATCATGGTATGGAGCCCAGATACTTACTCATGTGGATACACTTTCTTTATGATGTGTGATGTTGGATATCGAGCGCTCGGATAAAGGTCCCAAAGGACCGGGTGATGACATATTCGTGAGTTACCTGTTACAGGGGTAACCCGGCCTTGTTTGGCAGAGAGCACTTTGTCTCTCGGGACGTCCAGCCAGAGGCGATCCTATTCGGCAGGAGGAAAGGAAGTTCCTTAGCCTGACCATTTGTTGGAAATCCAATTCCCAATACGAAATTGTACGGTATTAGTTGTAGAACCTGCCATCTACTTATGGTGGCGCCCCACTGTTTGGATGGTAGCTATAGTAGGCATAGTTCGGAATGTCTATGCTGGCTAAGATTTATATTCTACTTTCGAAAATGTTTTCTACACTAGACATTAATAATAATATCCAATGATTGGCGTAGTAAGCATCTTTGACTATCATAAGAAGAAATCTCCTCCAATTCTGCGTTTGCATTGTGTGTGTGGCGGGAGGTCTTATGGTAGTTTCATTTTCCAAAAGCATTGCGAATCTGATTTATTTCCTTTGTGAAAAATAACTGTTTTACGATCTCACACCAGTCACCATGACTGACCTGGAGTTTATTGTTTCCCTTCTAAACTCTGGGTGCCCACCAATTTCCACACGGGCAGTCTGGAGTTAGGTTATCAGGATATTCTGGAGCTTTGGAGATAAGCTGGATGACGAGACGTAGTATTTGTATCTGATGGTATTTATTCCGCTGTGTATTCTGTATGAGGACAATTTTTTATAACTGTCCATTGTTGTATATTGACTCTGATTGATGTATGTATAAACTGATGTAGTTCTTTGTTTGAAAAGACTAGTGATTATCTATTATATTTTGTTCCGCTGCGATATGTGAGATTCTGATATTGTTTCTGTTTCTGATGTTGTTCTTTTGTTTCTTCTTTCTCTTTTCTTCTATCTTTTCTTCTACCTCTTCTTTTAAAACCCTAATGGTTCGGTTTTTCGTTCACCTTGAGTAAATAGATGGAGATTAGTGTCTATTCAAGGGGTACGGGAAAGCGGGTTATTACATCCCCCTTATTAAAAAAAACATCTTCCAACCGCATAAAAACTCAAAACTTTGTCTTTTCATGCATACCCCCTTTGTTAAAAAAAACATCTTCCAACAGCATAAAAACTCTAAACGCTCTTTTCATGCATACTCCCCTAATTAAAAAAAACATCTTCCAACAGCATAAAAACTCTAAACGCTGTCTTTTCATGCATACACTCTTATTAAAAAAACAAATCTTCCAACAGCATAAAATCTCTGAACGCTGTCTTTTCATGCATAACCCCCTTATTAAAAAAAACATCTTCCAACAGTATAAAAACTCTAAACGCTGTCTTTTCATGCATACCCCCTTATTAAAAAAAACATCTGCCAAGAGCATAAAAACTCTAAACGTTATCTTTTCCTGCATACCTCCCTTATTAAAAAAACATCTTCCAACAGCATAAAAACTCTAAACGCTGTATTTTCATGCATACCCCCCTTATTAAAAAAACATCTTCCAACAGTATAAAAACTCTAAACGCTGTCTTTTCATGCATACCCCCCTTATTAAAAAAACATCTTCCAACAGCATAAAAACTCTAAACGCTGCCTTTTCATGCATACCCCCTTGTTAAAAAAAACATCTTCCAACAGCATAAAAACTCTAAACGCTGTCTTTTATGCATACCCCCTTATTAAAAAAACATCTTCCAACAGCATAAAAACTCTAAACGCTGTCTTTTCATGCATACCACCCTTATTAAAAAAACATCTTCCAACAGCATAAAACTCTAAACGCTGTCTTTTCATGCATACCCCCCTTATTAAAAGAAACATCTTCCAACAGCATAAAAACTCTAAACGCTGTCTTTTCATGCATACCCTGTAACGACCCCGAAATTTAAATTTATTTAAATTAATAATTAAATGAATTTTTGAATTAAATTGAGTAATAAATAAATTTTTGAATAAAAATAGTAAAATCAATTGATAAATTGGAGCGAGTTTCCCCGACTCAAATGTGAGTGAATTTGAAAATAATAAATATATAGATAGATTTGACTTCATTTTAAATAGTAAATAAATAATTGATAATAATATTAAATATTAAAAATTGATTGTTAATAATAATTTGAGATTACAAATTTAAAATAAGATAATAAATATTAGAGTAAAATAAATAGATAAATTGATTAAAAAAAATTTAGAAATAATAATAATAATAATAAGCATTAGCTTATAATACAAGACAACAGCAACATTTATTTCATTTATATTGCAATGAAGAGATGACAAATAAATAAACATACAAAACAAAGTATAGAAACAAAATCTAAAACAAACCATAAACAACAAGTTAAGTAAAATATAGAATAACAAACATAGGCAAATAAATGCAAATATCCTAAGTACACCAAAACAAAGATATTCAATTGTATAATGTAAATTTATGAAGCCATCAAACATCATCATCTCTGTACGGCCGAGACAAGCAAGAGGGAAGACATTGCATTTAATACCACCTTTCCTCAACACAAACATGTACAGCCGAAGGAAATAAAAAAATTGATATTGTACAGACCCATTAATGCAAGCCACCATATTATCATCTCAGCCTCCATTTCTATAAAAATATCTCTGACCATTTTAAAAAGAAGAAAGAAAAAATAATACAAAACCTGTAACCTGTTTATACATAAGCCTATAAGCTATTTTCCTTTATCACTTTCCATTCCAGTTCGAGCTCAACAAAAAAATAAATAAGATAAAACTGCATTTTTAAAACTTAAACAAGCTCCTAACATCATCAAGCAACTCAACAAGACAGAGAAGTTCAGTTAGCAAATTCAAAACAAGTTTCAAATAGCAGGCTGTTCAACATTTAAGTGCTCTGTTCTTATTCCTGGAAAAACAATGGTGAGCAAACTTTCAACCTATAACTTTGTGTTGTGATTAATGTTTGAGATATGTTCATATGAATATACAGTATGTATGCTAGTATGTATATAAACCTGTGTTGATCTGTGGATGGATGAATATATATGAAGATATGCCTCTGTTTAGTAACAGATTTACAAATTCAACAAGAAAATTCATATCTCTTCAAATAAAAAATTTTAGATTGAGATGTTCGAATAAAAATTGGTTATAACCCTCTAATCTAAATTTTAAAAATAATTTCGGATGTAAATATTTATGGGATATTGGAAAATTCGATAATGACAGTGAATGTCAGACTAAAGTAAAAAAATTGATGATTTCGATTTCTTATTTAGATCATATGAAATGATTTGTAATAGAGAACCATGATTTTTGAATGTTGTTTCAAGATTTTTAGATTTGAAAATCATTGGGAAATTAGAGTTGAACGAAATTTCGAAAAAAATTCGATTTCCATCGATCTAGGAAAAAATCGAACTACAAGTTCGAATCTAGAGGGGAAGGACGTGGTGTAGATGGTGGGAAAAATGCAATTAGAATTTTCCAATGTTTGAATCGTTCGAATTAGTTCGAATTAGGGTTTTAGCCGAGCTTTGGCATATGGTTTTTGACGTGACGATTTCTACACCTACGAGCGATCGAGTTGCTCGAAATCGAGGGAGATGATGGCTTGGTGTTTTGTCAAGGCGGGGCCGAAGTTATGGGTTTTCCGGTGGATGTGATCGTCGTTGGCGATGGGTTTTCATCGGTGATGGGCTCCAGTATTGGGTGGTGAGGCCAGATTTTAATCGACATCGTAACTATGGAATTTGGGTACTCGTGAAGTTTGAGGGGTTCGCCGACGACTTGTTGGAGGCCAGAGGGATGGTCGGAAACTATCCCAGTGGTGGTGCACGTGCACGCCTTGGATTTGTGTCAGTGGTTTTGTTGCGAGGGAGGGATAAATGACTCGAGTTGAAACTCGAGTATGATGGTTTTGGTCTCGGGTGTAGCGTGAGTTTTTCTCGTGCCTGTTGGTTCTCTTTACTAAACAGTTTATAAATAAAAAAGGAAGGGAAGAGATAGTGTAACGACCCGGAAATTTCGATCCCGAAAATTCCAGATAGTTAGAAAAGAAAAGAAAGAGAAAGAAGAAGAAACAGGAACAAAACATAGAAACCTCACATTCGCAGCGGATCAAAATATAATATCACATAAACAACAGTTTTACAAAAAGAACTGTATCAATACACTTATACATTATACATCAGAGCTATACATTTACAAATGACTGGACAGTTATACAACTTGTTCCAGACTACAATCTATACAGACTACACAGTCTCATATACACAGCGGAATACACTCCATACGTTCCTGCCATCCAGCTCGCCTCCTGAACTCCAGAACGTCCTTACCTGAAATCTGTAATACTCGGTCTGACCCGAGCATTACATCAAAGTAACACCCGGGTCAGGCTGGAAACCAGCGTGAGTAAACTCTTCTAACATGAAATTTTAATTCATAGAACTTATTTAAACCCGGGGTAACTCGTATTTTACTATAAGTAAACAACTTATATAGTCAACACTTATTTTCACAAAACAATATCTAAGTATCAACTTAGTTTAAATGGTCCATATTATCCTAATCCAGCCCATTGATTTCACATATCCTTCTATAAGGAATTTTAGAAGATTTCAAATCGAAGTGGTTTCGGGTATTTACTGATACCCGACCCCGGTCTCTTCGAATCAAACGTCATCCTTTAAGCCAAGACGTTTAAGTTAAACAATTTGATTTAATTTCAGGATATCATATTCATATAGAATTTTTATCAAATTTGTTTAAAGTTGATTCTACGTATATATATTTTATACCAGCTTTGGAAAGATAAATTTTGCCAAATAAATATTTATAAAAGAAGATCATTAAACAAATATTATCAAATGAATATTTATCTAGATATTTATAAGTCAGTATTTATTATAGTTCGAATTCATCTATATACATATCCAGATATATTCTAATTATCAGAATTTCATTTATTAATCCAAATAAAATCAATATTTTTATTAATTAAACCAGTTAATTATCTATTAACAGATGTTCAAAAATCCGGGTTATCACATTCCTCCCCCCTTAGAATCTTTTCGTCCTCGAAAAGAAACGAAGCCAAAATTTATTCAATAATTTAAAATCGGATAAATTATTCTTGGATCATTTTTAAAACACTTTTAAAATTCACATAATATTATAAAATAGTTTTTATAAAAATACTTTTTATAACTCGATGTCTCAACTGGTCCATCCTTGTTCTCACAGAAATTCAGTCATACGTTGATCAGGCGTAAGACTGAAAATCTATAAGTACTTAGCAGACCCGTTTTCAACACCCAGTGAAAATACTTGGAAAATAATTTATTGAAAATATAGAAAACATTTTTGAAATAGAGGAAATATCTTTGGTGAGAATGCTCTGGAAATCATCACCCCCATCCATGGTCACAGTTACATCACGGGTTACGTTGCCATCGCAGCAAAAGTCCATGTAACTGATAACAGCATGGAACCCACAACAGATCGCAGTTACATCCCAGGGTTACGTTGCCGTCGCAGCAAAAGTCCATGTAACTGTTGGCTCTCAGCGGCACACACGATTTCGCTGTCAAAATGAAACTTCTCCCACATAGGTCGCAGTCTACCGATATAAAATCAAACGCAGACTGTTGGCTCTCAGCGGCACAAACGACTTTCGCTATGTTACCATAGTGTCACAGTCTACCAATATAAAATCAAACGTAGACAGTTGGCTCTCAGCGGCACACATGACTTTCGCTATGGTCTGCAGTAGATCGCAGTGACATTGAGTTAAATTGTTGTCACAGCATAACTCAAATGCCTCTGTGGGCACCAGCCCCTCGACTTTCGCTACACAAATAATCCTCAGGAACTAGTTTTGTCCGGACTCCTCACAGGATCAACTTTAGAAACCCCCCTTGGGGCTCAAGGCAGTACCACCCAGTGGTACTCCTGAGAAGTTCATTTTAAGGAAGCGCCTTTTTCCCCAGATCTATTCTCAAAACACTTTATACTATATACTTATAGTATCTTCAAATCATACCCTTTTATGATTTATCAAAATCTCCTTTACACAAAATCGATTACCAAAATCGATAATTCTCAAACTAGGCTTTTCAAAATCCAAAATTGATTTTCCAAAAATCAAAAGCCTTTTCCAAATTATATAGGTTCCCAAAACCTTTTCCAAAATCATTCTCATAAGATCCTTTATATATATAGATATAGATATATATAACTTTGAAAATCTTTGGATCATTTCAAACTTTGTATAAAACCTCTTTTATACTTCAAATATTTCAAATCTCTTTTCTTTTAGCAATAGATTCAACAAGGGAAGATTTACCTTATATAACAAGGATATATAACTTTATTTTATTCCAAATCAAATATTCACATTTGATAAATCTTTTATAAAGTTATTAACCATATTTCTTTTCAAAAACCATTTTACAGTTCTTATCCACAAATCTTTAATATCAATTTCATTCAAATCCGTACGATGTACACATATCATCCGTACACAATATCAATCTGATCGCTCAATCGATCACACAATTTCACTTCCGAACTAGTATCGTCCACCCGACTTCCTAGTGCGGACTCAGATCTGGTTTCTTGATTAGAAACCGTCATTCTCCTTGCATAGTCACAACTATGATAGAGAATATCCAGAACCAATCAAAAATCCATATCCAGGTTCGCCGTTGAAAATCGAGCGAAAAATCCCAACTCGGATCGATAATATTATCTCGAAATTCTGTGCTCGAATCTGGATCAAACCACTATGCGAATAGAATAATATACGTTCATCCTACGTATTTAACTTCATTGATTATTAGCCAAATCAATTCTCTTTTCTATTCACATTTCCTTTAATTCCATTCACTTATTCTCAATTGCTTCCATTTCCAATTGAGTTATTACTTCGATTACAAACAGTTTGAACTCTGACTTATTTAAATTTAAAAATAGCTTGAAAAGGTTTAAAATAGGTAAGTAGTTGAAAAATAATTATTAGTTTGTAAAATAGCTGTAAAATAGTTAAGTAAGTATAAAATAGTTAGATAATTGCAAAATAATTTTTAAAATAGTAATTACATATAAGTAACTGAAAAATAGTAATCAGTTTATAAGACGGTTTCAAAATAGTTAAATAGTTCCAAAATAATTGTAAAATAAGTATAAGATAGTTTGTAGTTTAAAAAGAAAGATTGTATAGTAAATAGTTTGGAAAAATAGGTTCATATTAAAACAAATTACTTTGAAAATAGTCCAGAGTCAAACCATTCAATTCCTCGTCAATTCAATTTAAATTTCTACTTCCATTTAAATTTACTCAATACTTCAATTTCCATTGAAATTTATGCTCATCAATTTTTAATCACAATTCTAATTAATTCAAATCAAATTCAATTTGAACTAATTCTATTTAAATCTCAATTTAAAACTATCTCGAATTATATAAATTCGAGTTAAAATTTTTAATTATTGATTTAATTCCTTAAATTTTTAATTTTAACAAATTAAATCTTTAAACCTTTTAATTCTGAATTCAAATTTCAAAATTCCATTTTAAAATTATCTTTACTTAACTTATTACAAAGTTCAAATAAGAATTCAAATACAATTTAATCTTCGGATTCTAATTTATTATCCATTTCAATTTCCAAATCTCAAACCCAATTTTGAGATTACTCATAACTCCCATTTAAATTAATCATTTAACTTCCCATGTTAATTCCAATTTCATCTTGAAATTTCCAATTCAAGTTATTCATTCAAACTTATTTAACTCCCTCCAAGTTAAATTAAATTTACTTAATCCGGTCAACTTTACACAATTTGAATTCCCATTCAAATTTTAAACTTCAGATTAATATTCTTCCCACTTAAATTCAAAAACTTATCACTTTGGGTTTTCATATCACAATCCAATTTAAAACTCAACACTAAGAGTTATTTCAAATCATCCTTAATATTATACCTTAAAATTTTAAACCACTTTTGGTTTTTAATTTAAAACAAATTTCAAGTTTTCTGGATTTAGATTTAAAATTTCACAATTTCAAATTATCTTCAATTCCAATTTATAAGTTATACTCACTTAAATGTTTACTTCTCTAAACATTTCATTTTGCTTAATCATTTACCACATTTCATTATCGACCATCTATGATAATAACCAAGATTATCATATCTGGAAACCAATTCATTATTATCTTTATTCTTGATAACATTTCTACAAATTCAAGATTTTAATTTTAGTTTGAATTCTTTTCAAACTTGTCTTTATTCAATTTTAATTTGGCTATATTTCTATTACCACTTAATTTAATTCCAATATTTTAACAACCAATTACCTTAATATTTATTAGAAAGAAATATCATTTTATATATCAAAATATATTCTTATATAAAATCATTTAAAATCCTTATATAAGAAAATAACAATTACGCTCTCATATATATATATATACACTCAACTCGTTCTAGGGTACCATTGATCCTATCCTTAACGAGTAATCCCAACAGAGCCAAGGTTCTCGCTTAACCTTCAGCTCTGATACCAAATGTAACGACCCGGAAATTTCGATCCCGAAAATTCCAGATAGTTAGAAAAGAAAAGAAAGAGAAAGAAGAAGAAACAGGAACAAAACATAGAAACCTCACATTCGTAGCGGATCAAAATATAATATCACATAAACAACAGTTTTACAAAAAGAACTGTATCAATACACTTATACATTATACATCAGAGTTATACATTTACAAATGACTGGACAGTTATACAACTTGTTCCAGACTACAATCTATACAGACTACACAGTCTCATATACACAGCGGAATACACTCCATACGTTCCTGCCATCCAGCTCGCCTCCTGAACTCCAGAACGTCCTTACCTGAAATCTGTAATACTCGGTCTGACCCGAGCATTACATCAAAGTAACACCCGGGTCAGGCTGGAAACCAGCGTGAGTAAACTCTTCTAACATGAAATTTTAATTCATAGAACTTATTTAAACCCGGGGTAACTCGTATTTTACTATAAGTAAACAACTTATATAGTCAACACTTATTTTCACAAAACAATATCTAAGTATCAACTTAGTTTAAATGGTCCATATTATCCTAATCCAGCCCATTGATTTCACATATCCTTCTATAAGGAATTTTAGAAGATTTCAAATCGAAGTGGTTTCGGGTATTTACTGATACCCGACCCCGGTCTCTTCGAATCAAACGTCATCCTTTAAGCCAAGACGTTTAAGTTAAACAATTTGATTTAATTTCAGGATATCATATTCATATAGAATTTTTATCAAATTTGTTTAAAGTTGATTCTACGTATATATATTTTATACCAGCTTTGGAAAGATAAATTTTGCCAAATAAATATTTATAAAAGAAGATCATTAAACAAATATTATCAAATGAATATTTATCTAGATATTTATAAGTCAGTATTTATTATAGTTCGAATTCATCTATATACATATCCAGATATATTCTAATTATCAGAATTTCATTTATTAATCCAAATAAAATCAATATTTTTATTAATTAAACCAGTTAATTATCTATTAACAGATGTTCAAAAATCCGGGTTATCACAGATAGAGTCAGGAAGAAGAAGTGATGGTGAAGACAGGGGAGAGGCTCGGGCTATTTCGTGAATAACTCGAAGTGCTTCTTGAGTTTTTGAGAAGGCCCGGGGTTTTTGCTTTTCAACTGCAGTTTTTTTTTATATTAAAGATAAGCTAAGGGTTTTTAATTGTTTAGTTAATACTTTAAATTGATAAGCTTTTAGTTACTATAAAATACGTATGAAACTTATTACACCTAAGTTAGTAATTAGTAATAATCCTTTTTATATGATAATTAAGTTGAATAATTTATTAGTAATCAAGGATGATTACATCATAATTCTAATTAGAATTTGAACTAATTTATGTGTAGGTAAATAAATAAATTTGTAATTAACCACTTAAGTTAATTAATGATGATTAATAGTTAATTAATTTGATAATTAATTCATAAGTAATTAATTTACTTGGAAATAAATTGAATTAATTAGGATTAAACAATTAATTAATCCTACTTATAAATGACTATTGAATGCTTGTCCTTACTTATGGATGATTGGACCTGACTGAATGACTTGATTGTTGATATCCCTGATTGTGATGCTTTGTGATATAAATTGCTTTATGTTGAACTGCGATGCCTGTGATGAATATATTGCTATGTGAATATGAAAACCTTTTGACCCGTAAACGACACTTGAATTTCGATGCGACAGGGAGTCGGATTCCAGTTGGTTATCCGAAACCCACATCGAATTGTAATGATGAATCTTTGTGACTGATAAAATTATTTTATCTATGAATCTGTGAATGAAGATAAGCGTTATCGACTTTACCGCTTATCGATATATCTGTGATGATTGATGTTGCACTATTGTGTAAAACCCCTGGACTACACCATACACACACAAATATGGATTTCACGTGGAAATCGGTTAAGTCACAGATAATTTAAATTTGATGTTTTTGAAATTTAAATTTTAATTTCAATTGATTTTGAAATTGGAAATTTGGGTTTAAAGTGAAAAGCTTTTGAAATGGAATTTCAAAGATAAAAGTTATTTTGAATAACTTAATCGAGTTTTGGAAATTTAAATAATTTGATTTAAATTTGAATTCAAGTTTGAAATTGAATCCTATGATTTGAAACTAAGGATTAAAGATGTTGTACAAGTTATATATGGGTTAAACCATTTTAAAGGTATTGATTTGGGAATTTGAATTTAATTCAAGGGTTTTAACTCGTGTAAATATAACTGGATTTTTTCCGAAACGAAAACTACTTGTTTTCAAATAATAATAGCTTTCATTTTAAGAAAGGATTTCCAAACTGTGTTGAACGGTTTCAAGTTTGAAATAGAATTGAAATGTATTGAAAACTATGAAATGAGTCTTTGATTCAAAGACCGAATGAGTTAATCCAACTTGAAATAGAATGGTTTTGAAAGGCTATGAATGAATCTTTGGAAATGAGTTTTGAAAGCTATAAGTTAAATCTTGATTTAAGGATTTAACGAGATAATTCAATTAAAATGAAAATTGTTTTGAAATTCATGAATGGATCTTTGTGAATGGGGTTAACGTTGTGAATTGAATCTTTTTGTTTAAAAGATTAAAAGTGTGGAAATTGTTTAAACCAATGAAGGTTTTTGAAATGAATCTTTTTGTTTAAAAGATTGGAAATGGTAATTTGTTTTACCATTCGAATGAAAAGTTTTGGGCTTTAAGCTGTGATTTAACTGAGACCCCAGTATCCATATGATTTTTAATTGCGCTCGTTATTCGGTTTAGCCGGGAGAGGACCTTTGTGTCATATAACCCATTCCGAATAGTGATACGACGATATGGATCGCATTTGCTATATTACAGCATGATAGGGGGTTCTCGCTTCGCGGTTTGGTGGCGAACGGGAGACTCTTACCCCTACATGTCCCTGAGTGGGATGGGTTGGTTGTGACAGTCGAGAGGCTGGCCGTAAAAGCAACTGCGAGGTGCCAATGTAAGCCATGGTTGGGCCGGGATGGTTGCAAAGCCTACCGGTCGCTGTTGCCGGAAATGCCGGAGACGTTACATTTGGTATCAGAGCTAAGGTTGAACTTTAGCTCAGGAGTATAACACATTAAGTAACTCATTAGAGATAGGGTGAAGTATACCCTAGAATGAGTATTTCTCAGATATCTGTCTGAATGCCTCAGTAAATTCTCTTGCTATCTACTGATAGTGAGTATGAGTACGAGAAGAGGATGAGATAGGGGACAGGAGAATATGACTATAATCGGTCAATACTCTGTAACAACAAGGAAACGATCTTTTCTTTATCAATCTCTTTTGTTCAGCATCTCTTCTCAATTCTTTGATAGTTCCTGGTAAAACCAGGAATAAATTCGATATATTAATAAGGGACATAAACTCCAAATGAGCCAAAATTCTTGGTTGGATGAATTGGTTGCTTTGTTTGCTATGGTTGATAGGTATAATTTGTTTTCTAAATTGAAAATTTTGGAATCGTATCCATATATCTATCTACTCTTTGGGTTCCGATATATTCTACGAATGGTTAGTTATCCTTTCGAACTAACCGATGCCATTATATATTTCGTAGATCTGGATAACCAGAGTATCTTGTGAAGTGTTAAATAGATTCGTTATCGTATCTATTATTGATATTCTGATTTGGTGAACCAAATGCAGAATAGATGTTCAGTTTGATTTGATAAAGTATTCTTCATCTATCCTTGTGTCTCCTGTGCAAATTTCGAGGACGAAATTCTTTTAAGGGGGGAAGTTTGTAACGACCCCGAAATTTAAATTTATTTAAATTAATAATTAAATGAATTTTTGAATTAAATTGAGTAATAAATAAATTTTTGAATAAAAATAGTAAAATCAATTGATAAATTGGAGCGAGTTTCCCCGACTCAAATGTGAGTGAATTTGAAAATAATAAATATATAGATAGATTTGACTTGATTTTAAATAGTAAATAAATAATTGATAATAATATTAAATATTAAAAATTGATTGTTAATAATAATTTGAGATTACAAATTTAAAATAAGATAATAAATATTAGAGTAAAATAAATAGATAAATTGATTAAAAAAAATTAGAAATAATAATAATAATAATAAGCATTAGCTTATAATACAAGACAACAGCAACATTTATTTCATTTATATTGCATTGAAGAGATGACAAATAAATAAACATACAAAACAAAGTATAGAAACAAAATCTAAAACAAACCATAAACAACAAGTTAAGTAAAATATAGAATAACAAACATAGGCAAATAAATGCAAATATCCTAAGTACACCAAAACAAAGATATTCAATTGTATAATGTAAATTTATGAAGCCATCAAACATCATCATCTTTGTACAGCCGAGACAAGCAAGAGGGAAGACATTGCATTTAATACCACCTTTCCTCAACACAAACATGTACAGCCGAAGGAAATAAAAAAATTGATATTGTACAAACCCATTAATGCAAGCCACCATATTATCATCTCAGCCTCCATTTCTATAAAAATATCTCTGACCATTTTAAAAAGAAGAAAGAAAAAATAATACAAAACCTGTAACCTGTTTATACATAAGCCTATAAGCTATTTTCCTTTATCACTTTCCATTCCAGTTCGAGCTCAACAAAAAAATAAATAAGATAAAACTGCATTTTTAAAACTTAAACAAGCTCCTAACATCATCAAGCAACTCAACAAGGCAGAGAAGTTCAGTTAGCAAATTCAAAACAAGTTTCAAATAGCAGGCTGTTCAACATTTAAGTGCTCTGTTCTTATTCCTGGAAAAACAATGGTGAGCAAACTTTCAACCTATAACTTTGTGTTGTGATTAATGTTTGAGATATGTTCATATGAATATACAGTATGTATGCTAGTATGTATATAAACCTGTGTTGATCTGTGCATGGATGAATATATATGAAGATATGCCTCTGTTTAGTAACAGATTTACAAATTCAACAAGAAAATTCATATCTCTTCAAATAAAAAATTTTAGATTGAGATGTTCGAATAAAAATTGGTTATAACCCTCTAATCTAAATTTTAAAAATAATTTCGGATGTAAATATTTATGGGATATTGGAAAATTCGATAATGACAGTGAATGTCAGACTAAAGTAAAAAAATTGATGATTTCGATTTCTTATTTAGATCATATGAAATGATTTGTAATAGAGAACCATGATTTTTGAATGTTGTTTCAAGATTTTTAGATTTGAAAATCATTGGGAAATTAGAGTTGAACGAAATTTCGAAAAAAATTCGATTTCCATCGATCTAGGAAAAAATCGATCTACAAGTTCGAATCTAGAGGGGAAGGACGTGGTGTAGATGGTGGGAAAAATGCAATTAGAATTTTCCAATGTTTGAATCGTTCGAATTAGTTCGAATTAGGGTTTTAGCCGAGCTTTGGCATATGGTTTTTGACGTGACGATTTCTACACCTACGAGCGATCGAGTTGCTCGAAATAGAGGGAGATGATGGCTTGGTGTTTTGTCAAGGCGGGGCCGAAGTTATGGGTTTTCCGGTGGATGTGAGCGTCGTTGGCGATGGGTTTTCATCGGTGATGGGCTCCAGTATTGGGTGGTGAGGCCAGATTTTAATCGACATCGTAACTATGGAATTTGGGTACTCGTGAAGTTTGAGGGGTTCGCCGACGACTTGTTGGAGGCCAGAGGGATGGTCGGAAACTATCCCAGTGGTGGTGCACGTGCACGCCTTGGATTTGTGTCAGTGGTTTTGTTGCGAGGGAGGGATAAATGACTCGAGTTGAAACTCGAGTATGATGGTTTTGGTCTCGGGTGTAGCGTGAGTTTTTCTCGTGCCTGTTGGTTCTCTTTACTAAACAGTTTATAAATAAAAAGGAAGGGAAGAGATAGAGTCAGGAAGAAGAAGTGATGGTGAAGATAGGGGAGAGGCTCGGGCTATTTCGTGAATAACTCGAAGTGCTTCTCGAGTTTTTGAGAAGGCCCGGGGTTTTTGCTTTTCAACTGCAGTTTTTTTTTATATTAAAGATAAGCTAATGGTTTTTAATTGTTTAGTTAATACTTTAAATTGATAAGCTTTTAGTTACTATAAAATACGTATGAAACTTATTACACCTAAGTTAGTAATTAGTAATAATCCTTTTTATATGATAATTAAGTTGAATAATTTATTAGTAATCAAGGATGATTACATCATAATTCTAATTAGAATTTGAACTAATTTATGTGTAGGTAAATAAATAAATTTGTAATTAACCACTTAAGTTAATTAATGATGATTAATAGTTAATTAATTTGATAATTAATTCATAAGTAATTAATTTACTTGGAAATAAATTGAATTAATTAGGATTAAACAATTAATTAATCCTACTTATAAATGACTATTGAATGCTTGTCCTTACTTATGGATGATTGGACCTGACTGAATGACTTGATTGTTGATATCCCTGATTGTGATGCTTTGTGATATAAATTGCTTTATGCTGAACTGCGATGCCTGTGATGAATATATTGCTATGTGAATATGAAAACCTTTTGACCCGTAAACGACACTTGAATTTCGATGCGACAGGGAGTCGGATTGCAGTTGGTTATCCGAAACCCACATCGAATTGTAATGATGAATCTTTGTGACTGATAAAATTATTTTATCTATGAATCTGTGAATGAAGATAAGCGTTATCGACTTTACCGCTTATCGATATATCTGTGATGATTGATGTTGCACTATTGTGTAAAACCCCTGGACTACACCATACACACACAAATATGGATTTCACGTGGAAATCGGTTAAGTCACAGATAATTTAAATTTGATGTTTTTGAAATTTAAATTTTAATTTCAATTGATTTTGAAATTGGAAATTTGGGTTTAAAGTGAAAAGCTTTTGAAATGGAATTTCAAAGATAAAAGTTATTTTGAATAACTTAATCGAGTTTTGGAAATTTAAATAATTTGATTTAAATTTGAATTCAAGTTTGAAATTGAATCCTATGATTTGAAACTAAGGATTAAAGATGCTGTACAAGTTATATATGGGTTAAACCATTTTAAAGGTATTGATTTGGGAATTTGAATTTAATTCAAGGGTTTTAACTCGTGTAAATATAACTGGATTTTTTCCGAAACGAAAACTACTTGTTTTCAAATAATAATAGCTTTCATTTTAAGAAAGGATTTCCAAACTGTGTTGAACGGTTTCAAGTTTGAAATAGAATTGAAATGTTTTGAAAACTATGAAATGAGTCTTTGATTCAAAGACCGAATGAGTTAATCCAACTTGAAATAGAATGGTTTTGAAAGGCTATGAATGAATCTTTGGAAATGAGTTTTGAAAGCTATAAGTTAAATCTTGATTTAAGGATTTAACGAGATAATTCAATTAAAATGAAAATTGTTTTGAAATCCATGAATGGATCTTTGTGAATGGGGTTAACGTTGTGAATTGAATCTTTTTGTTTAAAAGATTAAAAGTGTGGAAATTGTTTAAACCAATGAAGGTTTTTGAAATGAATCTTTTTGTTTAAAAGATTGGAAATGGTAATTTGTTTTACCATTCGAATGAAAAGTTTTGGGCTTTAAGATGTGATTTAACTGAGACCCCAGTATCCATATGATTTTTAATTGCGCTCGTTATTCGGTTTAGCCGGGAGAGGACCTTTGTGTCATATAACCCATTCCGAATAGTGATACGACGATATGGATAGCATTTGAAGACCGGTGGTGAAGACCGGGTATTTGCGAGAGCGATAGGATGACCTATCGATTGTCTCTGCACTGAGTAGCTACGGTATAGAGATTTCCTAAGTGATGGGAAGTCCGATCAAGATTGTGAATACCCGGATTTGCAAGGGCTTCTTCGGAAGTGCCTTCGGTTCTGTTCGAACCCGGAACAGACTTGTATGGATGTGTGTCTGACGTTACACTTTGAGATGTAAAGCTGGTTTCTATCAAATACATTTCTGTTGGTGGCGGAGAATTTATTCTCTTAGCTTAACACCCTTCTCTGAGACGTACGAGCTCAGAGGTTATGTAGTTGATGTTTACTAGTGATACATTCCCAATTTGGTAATGTGGCATACGAAGTGCTGCTGATCATTGGTTGATCAAAGCGTGGCTTTGTGAAAAAGCGTTGCTTTGTGGACGAGACTTCGTCGAGCCTCACAACCCGGTAATGGTCAAAACAGGAATGTTGCGACAAAGGTTTGTAGGGGTAGCGCCCCTAGGGTATGTCATTTCTTTCTGGATAAAGGGTGGTATCATGGTATGGAGCCCAGATACTTAACTCATGTGGACACGGTAATTTATTACTGTATGATGTTGCTTTGTTGGTTTTCGGGATCCCGCGGATAAAGGTCGGTAACGACCGGGGGATGACATAGCTCGTGTGTTAGTTACCTAGTTACAGCTGTACAGCGTGAGGTAGCGTCAGTGTGTTAGTTACCTAGTTACACCTGTACAGCGTGAGGTAGCGTCG
Source organism: Allium fistulosum (assembly GCA_030737815.1). Lineage (NCBI taxonomy): Eukaryota > Viridiplantae > Streptophyta > Magnoliopsida > Asparagales > Amaryllidaceae > Allium > Allium fistulosum. The sequence continues at coordinate 6,920,167 of JASFAW010000018.1, forward strand.
GCCTTTTGTTTGCAGAGATCCGGTTAGGATCCGGGGCGTCTTTCCAGAGGCGTTTCTATTTCGGTAAGGAAGTTCCTTAGCCTGATCATTTGTTGGAAATCCAAAGAAACAATACGAACCCTGTACGATTTTTAGTTGTATTACCTGCTATGGGATGTGGCGGTAACCTGCTATTGAACGTAGTAGCTATAGTAGGCATACAACAATGGTTGTATGCTGGCTAAGATTTATATTCTACTTTCGAAATTGTTTTCTGCACTATGCACTAATAATAATATCAAGATGATTTTGCGTAGTAAGCATTTTTGACTATCATAAGGAGAAATCTCCTCCAATTCTGCGATTGCATTGTGTGTGTGGCGGGAGGCCTTATGGTAGTTTCATTTTCGAAAATCATTGCGGATTTCAATGTTTAAAAGCCTTTGTTGTTTGTTTAAAGATAAACTGTTTTTGTTGCTCACACCAGTCCCATGACTGATCCGTAGTTTATTGTTCCCTTCCTAAACTCTGGGTGCCCACTATTTTCTACACGGGCAGTCTAGAGTTGGGGTTTTCAGATATTCAGGTTTAGTAGATTATCTGGAGCTAGTTCATTCATCGGAGTTGCTTATCTTGGAGTTGTGGATTCATTCTTGTCTGAAGATCATTTTGGAGTTATCACTTCTATTGATATTGTTCCGCTGCTGTTGTTATCGTTTTCTTTTCCGCTGCTATTTGTTGTATCATATCTCTGATGTATATTGATATTCATTGTATCACTCTGTTGTATCAGATATTGTATATCAATGTATTATTCTTTTCTTCCGCTGTGTTGTTTACTTAATGTTGTTATAGCTCCGGCGAATCGGATTTGAACGGTCGAATCTGCGGCATTCGAGTACGATGTGAAGTACGGATGTTGATTTTCGAACGCGAAAAATCCGAGTCGTTACATACCCCCTTATAAGAAAAAACAACTTCCAACAGCATAAAAACTCTAAACGCTGTCTTTTCATGCATACCCCCCTTATTAAAAAAACATCTTTCAACCGCATAAAAACTCTAAACGCTGTCTTTTCATGCATACCCCCCTAATTAAAAAAAACATCTTCCAACAGCATAAAAACTCAAAACGCTGTCTTTTCATGAATACCCCCCTTATTAAAAAAAACTTCTTGCAACAGCATAAAAACTCTAAACGCTGTCTTTTCATGCATACCCCCCTTATTAGAAAACATCTTCCAACAGCATAAAAACTCTAAACGCTGTCTTTTCATGCATACCCCCCTTATTAAAAAAAAACATCTTCCTACCGCATAAAAACTCAAAACTCTGTCTTTTCTTGCATACCCCCATTGTTAAAAAAAACATCTTCCAACAGCATAAAAACTCTAAACGCTGTCTTTTCATGCATACTCCCCTTCTTAAAAAAACATCTTCCAACAGCATAAAAACTCTAAACGCTGTCTTTTCATGCATACACCCTTATTAAAAAAAACAAATCTTCCAACAGCATAAAAACTCTAAACGATGTCTATTCATGCATACCCCCCTTATTAAAAAAAACATCATCCAACAGCATAAAAACTCTAAACGCTGTCTTTTCATGCATACCCCCTTATTAAAAAAAACATCTGCCAAGAGCATAAAAACTCTAAACGTTGTCTTTTCCTGCATACCCCCCTTATTAAAAAAACATCTTCCAACAGCATAAAAACTCTAAACGTTGTATTTTCATGCATACCCCCTTATTAAAAAAACATCTTCCAACAGCATAAAAACTCTAAACGCTGCCTTTTCATGCATACCCCCTTATTAAATAAAACATTTGCTAAGAGCATAAAAATTCTAAACGTTGTCTTTTCCTGCATACCCCCCTTATTAAAAAAACATCTTCCAACAGCATAAAAACTCTAAATGCTGTATTTTCATGCATACACCCCTTATTAAAAAAACATCTTCCAAAAACATAAAAACTCTAAACGCTGTCTTTTCATGCATACCCCCCTTCTTAAAAAAAACATCTTCCAACAACATAAAAACTCTAAACGCTGTCTTTTCATGCATACCCCCATTTTTTAAAAAAACATCTTCCAACAACGTAAAAACTCTAAACGCTGTCTTTTCATGCATACCACCTTATTAAAAAAACATCTTCCAACAGAATAAAAACTCTAAACGTTGTCATTTCATGCATACCCCCCTAATTTAAAAAAAAAATCTTCCAACAGCATAAAAACTCTAAACGCTGTCTTTTCATGCATACACCGTTATTAAAAAAACATCTTCCAACAGCATAAAAATTCTAAACGCTGTCTCTTCATTCATACCCTCTTTATTAAAAAAAACATCTTTCAACAGCATAAAAACTCTAAACGATGTCTTTTCATGCATACCTCCCTTATAAAAAAACACCTTCCAACAGCATAAAAACTCTAAACGCTGTCTTTTCATGCATACCCCCCTTATTAAAAAACATCTTCCAACAGCATAAAAACTCTAAACGCTGTCTTTTCATGCATACCCCCCTTATTAAAAAACATCTTCCAACAGCATAAAAACTCTAAACGCTGTCTTTTCATGCATACCCCCCTTATTAAAAAAGAAAATCTTCCAACAGCATAAAAACTCAAAACGCTGTCTTTTCATGCATACCCTCATTGTTAAAAAAAACATCTTCCAACAGCATAAAAACTCTAAACGCTGTCTTTTCATGCATACTCCCCTTCTTAAAAAAAACATCTTCCAACAGCAAAAAAACTCTAAACGCTGTCTTTTCATGCATACTCCCCTTCTTAAAAAAACATCTTCCAACAGCATAAAAACTCTAAACGCTGTCTTTTCATGCATACACCCTTATTAAAAAAAACAAATCTTCCAACAGCATAAAAACTCTAAACGATGTCTATTCATGCATACCCCCCTTATTAAAAAAAACATCATCCAACAGCATAAAAACTCTAAACGCTGTCTTTTCATGCATACCCCCTTATTAAAAAAAACATCTGCCAAGAGCATAAAAACTCTAAACGTTTTCTTTTCCTGCATACCCCCCTTATTAAAAAAACATCTTCCAACAGCATAAAAACTCTAAACGCTGTATTTTCATGCATACCCCCTTATTAAAAAAACATCTTCCAACAGCATAAAAACTCTAAACGCTGCCTTTTCATGCATACCCCCTTATTAAAAAAAACATCTGCCAAGAGCATAAAAACTCTAAACGTTGTCTTTTCCTGCATACCCCCTTTATTAAAAAAACATCTTCCAACAGCATAAAAACTCTAAATGCTGTATTTTCATGCATACACCCCTTATTAAAAAAACATCTTCCAAAAACATAAAAACTCTAAACGTTGTCTTTTCATGCATACCCCCCTTCTTAAAAAAACATCTTCCAACAGCATAAAAACTCTAAACGCTGTCTTTTCATGCATACCCCCATTTTTAAAAAAAACATCTTCCAACAACGTAAAAACTTTAAACGTTGTCTTTTCATGCATACCACCTTATTAAAAAAAACATCTTCCAACAGAATAAAAACTCTAAACGTTGTCTTTTCATGCATACCCCCCTAATTTAAAAAAAATCTTCCAACAGCATAAAAACTCTAAACGCTGTCTTTTCATGCATACACCGTTATTAAAAAAACATCTTCCAACAGCATAAAAATTCTAAACGCTGTCTCTTCATGCATACCCTCTTTATTAAAAAAACATCTTTCAACGGCATAAAAACTCTAAACGATGTCTTTTCATGCATACCTCCCTTATAAAAAAAACACCTTCCAACAGCATAAAAACTCTAAACGCTGTTTTTTCATGCATACCCCCCTTATTAAAAAAACATCTTCCAACAGCATAAAAACTCTAAACGCTGTCTTTTCATGCATACCCCCCTTATTAAAAAAGAAAATCTTCCAACAGCATAAAAACTCAAAACGCTGTCTTTTCATGCATACCCCCATTGTTAAAAAAAACATCTTCCAACAGCATAAAAACTCTAAACGCTGTCTTTTCATGCATACTCCCCTTCTTAAAAAAACATCTTCCAACAGCATAAAAACTCTAAACGTTGTCTTTTCATTCATACATCCTTATTAAAAAAAACATCTTCCAACAGCATAAAATCTCTAAACGCTGTCTATTCATGCATACCCTCCTTATTAAAAAAAACATCATCCAACAGCATAAAAACTCTAAACGCTGTCTTTTCATGCATACCCCCTTATTAAAAAAAAAACTTCCAAAAGAATAAAAACTCTAAACGTTGTCTTTTCATGCATACCCCCCTTATTAAAAAAACATCTTCCAACTGCATAAAAACTCTAAACGCTATATTTTCATGCATACCCCCCTTATTAAAAAAAACATCTTCCAACAGTATAAAAACTCTAAACGCTGTCTTTTCATGCATACCCCCTTATTAAAAAAAACATCTTCCAACAACATAAAATATCTGAACGCTGTCTTTTCATGCATTACCCCCTTATTAAAAAAAACATCTTCCAACAGTATAAAAACTCTAAACGCTGTGTTTTCATGCATACCCCCTTATTAAAAAAACATCTTCCAACATCATAAAAACTCTAAACGTTGTCTTTTATGCATACCCCCTTATTAAAAAAACATCTTCCAGCAGCATAAAAACTCTAAACGCTGTCTTTTCATGCATACCACTCTTATTAAAAAAAATATCTTCCAACAGCATAAAAACTCTAAACGTTGTCTTTTCATGCATACTCCCCTTATTAAAAAAAACATCTTCCAACAGCATAAAAACTCAAAACGCTGTCTTTTCATGCATACTCCCCTTATTAAAAAAAACATCTTCCAACAGCATAAAAACTCTAAACGCTGTCTTTTCATGCATATCCCCTTATTAAAAAAACATCTTCCAGCAGCATAAAAACTCAAAACGCTGTCTTTTCATACATACCCCCATTATTAAAAAACATCTTCCAACAGCATAAAAACTCTAAACGTTGTCTTTTCATGCATACACCCCTTATTAAAAAAAAACATCTTTCAAAAACATAAAAACTCTAAACGCTGTCTTTTCATGCACACCCCCTTTCTTAAAAAAAACATCTTCCAACAGCATAAAAACTCTAAACGCTGTCTTTTCATGCATACCTCCATTTTTTAAAAAAACATCTTCCAACAACGTAAAAACTCTAAACGTTGTCTTTTCATGCATACCCCCTTATTAAAAAAAAAATCTTCCAACAGCATAAAAACTCTAAACGCTATCTTTTCATGCATACCCCCCTTATTAAAAAAAACATTTTCCAACAGCATAAAAACTCTAAACGCTGTATTTTCATGCATACCCCCCTTATTAAAAAAACATCTTCCAACAGCATAAAAACTCTAAACGCTGTATTTTCATGCATACCCCCTTATTAAAAAAACATCTTCCAACAGCATAAAATCTCTGAACGCTGTCTTTTCATGCATACCCCCCTTATTAAAAAAACATCTTCCAACAGCATAAAAACTCTAAACGCTGTCTTTTCATGCATACCCCCTTATTAAAAAAACATCTTCCAATAGCATAAAAACTTTAAACAATGTCTTTTCATGCATACCCCCCTTATAAAAAAAACATCTTCCAACAGCATAAAAACTCTAAACGCTGTCTTTTCATGCATACCCCCCTTATTAAAAAAAACATTTTCCAATAGCATTAAAACTCTAAACGCTGTCTTTTAATGCATACCCCCCTTATTAAAAAAAAACATCTTCCAACAGCATAAAAACTCTAAACGCTGTCTTTTCATGCATACCCCCTTATTAAAAAAAACATATTCCAACAGCATAAAATCTCTAAACGCTGTCTTTTCATGCATACCACCCTTATTAAAAAAACATCTTACAACAGCATAAAAACTCTAAACGCTGTCTTTTCATGCATATCCCCCTTATTAAAAAAACATCTTCCAACAGCATAAAAACTCTAAACGCTGTCTTTTCATGCATACCCCCCTTATTAAAAAAGAAAATCTTCCAACATCATAAAAACTCAAAACGCTGTCTTTTCATGCATACCCCCATTGTTAAAAAAAAAACATCTTCCAACAGCATAAAAACTCTAAACGCTGTCTTTTCATGCATACTCCCCTTCTTAAAAAAAACATCTTCCAACAGCATAAAAACTCTAAACGCTGTCTTTTCATTCATACATCCTTATTAAAAAAATATCTTCCAACAGCATAAAATCTCTAAACGCTGTCTATTCATGCATACCCCCCTTATTAAAAAAAACATCATCCAACAGCATAAAAACTCTAAACGCTGTCTTTTCATGCATACCCCCTTATTAAAAAAACAACTTCCAAAAGCATAAAAACTCTAAACGTTGTCTTTTCATGCATACCCCCCTTATTAAAAAAACATCTTCCAACTGCATAAAAACTCTAAACGCTATATTTTCATGCATACCCCCCTTATTAAAAAAAACATCTTCCAACAGTATAAAAACTCTAAACGCTGTCTTTTCATGCATACCCCCTTATTAAAAAAAACATCTTCCAACAACATAAAATCTCTGAACGCTGTCTTTTCATGCATTACCCCCTTATTAAAAAAAACATCTTCCAACAGTATAAAAACTCTAAACGCTGTGTTTTCATGCATACCCCCTTATTAAAAAAACATCTTCCAACATCATAAAAACTCTAAACGCTGTCTTCTATGCATACCCCCTTATTAAAAAAACATCTTCCAGCAGCATAAAAACTCTAAACGCTGTCTTTTCATGCATACCACTCTTATTAAAAAAAACATCTTCCAACAGCATAAAAACTCTAAACGCTGTCTTTTCATGCATACTCCCCTTATTAAAAAAAACATCTTCCAACAGCATAAAAACTCTAAACGCTGTCTTTTCATGCATATCCCCTTATTAAAAAAACATCTTCCAGCAGCATAAAAACTCAAAACGCTGTCTTTTCATACATACCCCCATTATTAAAAAACATCTTCCAACAGCATAAAAACTCTAAACGTTGTCTTTTCATGCATACACCCCTTATTAAAAAAAAACATCTTCCAAAAACATAAAAACTCTAAACGCTGTCTTTTCATGCACACCCCCTTTCTTAAAAAAAACATCTTCCAACAGCATAAAAACTCTAAACGCTGTCTTTTCATGCATACCTCCATTTTTTAAAAAAACATCTTCCAACAACGTAAAAACTCTAAACGTTGTCTTTTCATGCATACCCCCTTATTAAAAAAAAAATCTTCCAACAGCATAAAAACTCTAAACGCTGTCTTTTCATGCATACCCCCCTTATTAAAAAAACATTTTCCAACAGCATAAAAACTCTAAACGCTGTATTTTCATGCATACCCCCCTTATTAAAAAAACATCTTCCAACAGCATAAAAACTCTAAACGCTGTATTTTCATGCATACCCCCTTATTAAAAAAACATCTTCCAACAGCATAAAATCTCTGAACGCTGTCTTTTCATGCATACCCCCCTTATTAAAAAAACATCTTCCAACAGCATAAAAACTCTAAACGCTGTCTTTTCATGCATACCCCCTTATTAAAAAAACATCTTCCAATAGCATAAAAACTTTAAACAATGTCTTTTCATGCATACCCCCCTTATAAAAAAAACATCTTCCAACAGCATAAAAACTCTAAACGCTGTCTTTTCATGCATACCCCCCTTATTAAAAAAAACATTTTCCAATAGCATTAAAACTCTAAACGCTGTCTTTTAATGCATACCCCCCTTATTAAAAAAAAACATCTTCCAACAGCATAAAAACTCTAAACGCTGTCTTTTCATGCATACCCCCTTATTAAAAAAAACATATTCCAACAGCATAAAATCTCTAAACGCTGTCTTTTCATGCATACCACCCTTATTAAAAAAATATCTTACAACAGCATAAAAACTCTAAACGCTGTCTTTTCATGCATATCCCCCTTATTAAAAAAACATCTTCCAACAGCATAAAAACTCTAAACGCTGTCTTTTCATGCATACCCCCCTTATTAAAAAAGAAAATCTTCCAACATCATAAAAACTCAAAACGCTGTCTTTTCATGCATACCCCCATTGTTAAAAAAAAAACATCTTCCAACAGCATAAAAACTCTAAACGCTGTCTTTTCATGCATACTCCCCTTCTTAAAAAAAACATCTTCCAACAGCATAAAAACTCTAAACGCTGTCTTTTCATTCATACATCCTTATTAAAAAAATATCTTCCAACAGCATAAAATCTCTAAACGCTGTCTATTCATGCATACCCCCCTTATTAAAAAAAACATCATCCAACAGCATAAAAACTCTAAACGCTGTCTTTTCATGCATACCCCCTTATTAAAAAAACAACTTCCAAAAGCATAAAAACTCTAAACGTTGTCTTTTCATGCATACCCCCCTTATTAAAAAAACATCTTCCAACTGCATAAAAACTCTAAACGCTATATTTTCATGCATACCCCCCTTATTAAAAAAAAACATCTTCCAACAGTATAAAAACTCTAAACGCTGTCTTTTCATGCATACCCCCTTATTAAAAAAAACATCTTCCAACAACATAAAATCTCTGAACGCTGTCTTTTCATGCATTACCCCCTTATTAAAAAAAACATCTTCCAACAGTATAAAAACTCTAAACGCTGTGTTTTCATGCATACCCCCTTATTAAAAAAACATCTTCCAACATCATAAAAACTCTAAACGCTGTCTTCTATGCATACCCCCTTATTAAAAAAACATCTTCCAGCAGCATAAAAACTCTAAACGCTGTCTTTTCATGCATACCACTCTTATTAAAAAAACATCATCCAACACCATAAAAACTCTAAACGCTGTCTTTTCATGCATACCCCCTTATTTAAAAAAACATCTTCCAAAAGCATAAAAACTCTAAACGCTGTCTTTTCATGCATACCCCCCTTATTAAAAAAAACATCTTCCAACAGCATAAAAACTCTAAACGCTGTCTTTTCATGCATATCCCCTTATTAAAAAAACATCTTCCAGCAGCATAAAAACTCAAAACGCTGTCTTTTCATACATACCCCCATTATTAAAAAACATCTTCCAACAGCATAAAAACTCTAAACGTTGTCTTTTCATGCATACACCCCTTATTAAAAAAAACATCTTCCAAAAACATAAAAACTCTAAACGCTGTCTTTTCATGCACACCCCCTTTCTTAAAAAAAACATCTTCCAACAGCATAAAAACTCTAAACGCTGTCTTTTCATGCATACCTCCATTTTTTAAAAAAACATCTTCCAACAACGTAAAAACTCTAAACGCTGTCTTTTCATGCATACCCCCTTATTAAAAAAAACTCTTCCAACAGCATAAAAACTCTAAACGCTGTCTTTTCATGCATACCCCCCTTATTTAAAAAACATTTTCCAACAGCATAAAAACTCTAAACGCTGTATTTTCATGCATACCCCCCTTATTAAAAAAACATCTTCCAACAGCATAAAAACTCTAAACGCTGTATTTTCATGCATACCCCCTTATTAAAAAAACATCTTCCAACAGCATAAAATCTCTGAACGCTGTCTTTTCATGCATACCCCCCTTATTAAAAAAACATCTTCCAACAGCATAAAAACTCTAAACGCTGTCTTTTCATGCATACCCCCTTATTAAAAAAACATCTTCCAATAGCATAAAAACTTTAAACAATGTCTTTTCATGCATACCCCCCTTATAAAAAAAAACATCTTCCAACAGCATAAAAACTCTAAACGCTGTCTTTTCATGCATACCCCCCTTATTAAAAAAAACATTTTCCAATAGCATTAAAACTCTAAACGCTGTCTTTTAATGCATACCCCCCTTATTAAAAAAAAACATCTTCCAACAGCATAAAAACTCTAAACGCTGTCTTTTCATGCATACCCCCTTATTAAAAAAAACATTTTCCAACAGCATAAAAACTCTAAACGTTGTATTTTCATGCATACCCCCTTATTAAAAAAACATCTTCCAACAGCATAAAATCTCTGAACGCTGTCTTTTCATGCATACCCCCCTTATTAAAAAAACATCTTCCAACAGCATAAAAACTCTAAACGCTGTCTTTTCATGCATACCCCCTTATTAAAAAAACATCTTCCAATAGCATAAAAACTTTAAACAATGTCTTTTCATGCATACCCCCCTTATAAAAAAAACATCTTCCAACAGCATAAAAACTCTAAACGCTGTCTTTTCATGCATACCCCCCTTATTAAAAAAAACATTTTCCAATAGCATTAAAACTCTAAACGCTGTCTTTTAATGCATACCCCCCTTATTAAAAAAAAACATCTTCCAACAGCATAAAAACTCTAAACGCTGTCTTTTCATGCATACCCCCTTATTAAAAAAAACATATTCCAACAGCATAAAATCTCTAAACGCTGTCTTTTCATGCATACCCCCCTTATTAAAAAAGAAAATCTTCCAACATCATAAAAACTCAAAACGCTGTCTTTTCATGCATACCCCCATTGTTAAAAAAAACATCTTCCAACAGCATAAAAACTCTAAACGCTGTCTTTTCATGCATACTCTCCTTCTTAAAAAAAACATCTTCCAACAGCATAAAAACTCTAAACGCTGTCTTTTCATTCATACATCCTTATTAAAAAAACATCTTCCAACAGCATAAAATCTCTAAACGCTGTCTATTCATGCATACCCCCCTTATTAAAAAAAACATCATCCAACAGCATAAAAACTCTAAACGCTGTCTTTTCATGCATACCCCCTTATTAAAAAAACAACTTCCAAAAGCATAAAAACTCTAAACGTTGTCTTTTCATGCATACCCCCCTTATTAAAAAAACATCTTCCAACTGCATAAAAACTCTAAACGCTATATTTTCATGCATACCCCCCTTATTAAAAAAACATCTTCCAACAGTATAAAAACTCTAAACGCTGTCTTTTCATGCATACCCCCTTATTAAAAAAAACATCTTCCAACAACATAAAATCTCTGAACGCTGTCTTTTCATGCATTACCCCCTTATTAAAAAAAACATCTTCCAACAGTATAAAAACTCTAAACGCTGTGTTTTCATGCATACCCCCTTATTAAAAAAACATCTTCCAACATCATAAAAACTCTAAACGCTGTCTTTTATGCATACCCCCTTATTAAAAAAACATCTTCCAGCAGCATAAAAACTCTAAACGCTGTCTTTTCATGCATACCACTCTTATTAAAAAAAACATCTTCCAACAGCATAAAAACTCTAAACGCTGTCTTTTCATGCATACTCCCCTTATTAAAAAAAACATCTTTCAACAGCATAAAAACTCAAAACGCTGTCTTTTCATGCATACTCCCCTTATTAAAAAAACATCTTCCAACAGCATAAAAACTCTAAACGCTGTCTTTTCATGCATATCCCCTTATTAAAAAAACATCTTCCAGCAGCATAAAAACTCAAAACGCTGTCTTTTCATACATACCCCCATTATTAAAAAACATCTTCCAACAGCATAAAAACTCTAAACGTTGTCTTTTCATGCATACACCCCTTATTAAAAAAAAACATCTTCCAAAAACATAAAAACTCTAAACGCTGTCTTTTCATGCACACCCCCTTTCTTAAAAAAAACATCTTCCAACAGCATAAAAACTCTAAACGCTGTCTTTTCATGCATACCTCCATTTTTTAAAAAAACATCTTCCAACAACGTAAAAACTCTAAACGCTGTCTTTTCATGCATACCCCCTTATTAAAAAAAAACATCTTCCAACAGCATAAAAACTCTAAACGCTGTCTTTTCATGCATACCCCCTTATTAAAAAAAACATTTTCCAACAGCATAAAAACTCTAAACGCTGTATTTTCATGCATACCCCCCTTATTAAAAAAAAATCTTCCAACAGCATAAAAACTCTAAACGCTGTATTTTCATGCATACCCCCTTATTAAAAAAACATCTTCCAACAGCATAAAATCTCTGAACGCTGTCTTTTCATGCATGCCCCCCTTATTAAAAAAACATCTTCCAACAGCATAAAAACTCTAAACGCTGTCTTTTCATGCATACCCCCTTATTAAAAAAACATCTTCCAGTAGCATAAAAACTTTAAACGATGTCTTTTCATGCATACCCCACTTATAAAAAAAAACATATTCCAACAGCATAAAAACTCTAAACGCTGTCTTTTCATGCATACCCCCCTTATTAAAAAAACATTTTCCAATAGCATTAAAACTCTAAACGCTGTCTTTAAATGCATACCCCCCTTATTAAAAAAAAACATCTTCCAACAGCATAAAAACTCTAAACGCTGTCTTTTCATGCATACCCCCTTATTAAAAAAAACATATTCCAACTGAATAAAATCTCTAAACGCTGTCTTTTCATGCATACCACCCTTATTAAAAAAACATCTTACAACAGCATAAAAACTCTAAACGCTGTCTTTTCATGCATACCCCCCTTATTAAAAAAAACATCTTCCAACAGCATAAAAACTCAAAACGCTGTCTTTTCATGAATACCCCCTTATTAAAAAAATATCTTCCAACAGCATAAAAACTCTAAACGCTGTCTTTTCATGCATACCCCCCTTATTAGAAAACATCTTCCAACAGCATAAAAACTCTAAACGCTATCTTTTCATGCATACTCCCCTTATTAAAAAAACATCTTCCAACCGCATAAAAACTCAAAACTCTGTCTTTTCATGCATACCCCCATTGTTAAAAAAAACATCTTCCAACAGCATAAAAACTCTAAACGCTGTCTTTTCATGCATACACCCTTATTAAAAAAACAAATCTTCCAACAGCATAAAAACTCTAAACGATGTCTATTCATGCATACCCCCCTTATTAAAAAAAACATCTTCCAATCGCATAAAAACTCAAAACTCTGTCTTTTCATGCATACCCCCATTGTTAAAAAAAACATCTTCCAACAGCATAAAAACTCTAAACGCTGTCTTTTCATGCATACTCCCCTTTTTAAAAAAACATCTTCCAACAGCATAAAAACTCTAAACGCTGTCTTTTCATGCATACACCCTTATTGAAAAAACATCTTCCAACAGCATAAAAACTCTAAACGCTGTCTATTCATGCATACCCCCCTTATTAAAAAAACATCATCCAACAGCATAAAACTCTAAACGCTGTCTTTTCATGCGTACCTCCTTATTAAAAAAAACATTTCCAACAGCATAAAAACTCTAAACGCTGTCTTTTCATTCATACATCCTTATTAAAAAAAACATCTTCCAACAGCATAAAATCTCTAAACGCTGTCTATTCATGCATACCCCCCTTTATTAAAAAAAACATCATCCAACAGCATAAAAACTCTAAACGATGTCTTTTCATGCATACCCCCTTATTAAAAAAACAACTTCCAAAAGCATAAATACTCTAAACGTTGTCTTTTCATGCATACCCCCCTTATTAAAAAAACATCTTCCAACTGCATAAAAACTCTAAACGCTGTATTTTCATGCATACCCCCCTTATTAAAAAAAACATCTTCCAACAGTATAAAAACTCTAAACGTTGTCTTTTCATGCATACCCCCTTATTAAAAAAACATTTTCCAACAGCATAAAAACTCTAAACACTGTCTTTTCATGCATACCCCCTTATTAAAAAAACATCTTCCAACAGCATAAAAACTCTACACGTTGTCTTTTATGCATACCCCCTTATTAAAAAAAACATCTTCCAACAGCATAAAAACTCTAAACGCTGTATTTTTATGCATACCCCCTTATTAAATAAAAACATCTTCCAACATCATAAAAACTCTATACGCTGTCTTTTCATGCATACCACCTTATTAAAAAAAACATCTTCCAACAGCATAAAAACTATAAACGTTGTCTTTTCATGCAAACCCCCCTAATTTAAAAAAAAATCTTCCAACAGCATAAAAACTCTAAACGCTGTCTTTTCATGCATACACCGTTATTAAAAAAACATCTTCCAATAGCATAAAAATTCTAAACGCTGTCTCTTCATGCATACCCTCTTTATTAAAAAAACATCTTTCAACAGCATAAAAACTCTAAACGATGTCTTTTCATGCATACCTCCCTTATAAAAAAAACACCTTCCAACAGCATAAAAACTCTAAACGCTGTCTTTTCATGCATACCCCCCTTATTAAAAAAACATCTTCCAACAGCATAAAAACTCTAAACGCTGTCTTTTTATGCATACCCCCCTTATTAAAAAACATCTTCCAACAGCATAAAAACTCTAAACGCTGTCTTTTCATGCATACCCCCCTTATTAAAAAAGAAAATCTTCCAACAGCATAAAAACTCAAAACACTGTCTTTTCATGCATACCCCCATTGTTAAAAAAAACATCTTCCAACAGCATAAAAACTCTAAACGCTGTCTTTTCATGCATACTCCCCTTCTTAAAAAAAACATCTTCCAACAGCATAAAAACTCTAAACGATGTCTTTTCATTCATACATCCTTATTAAAAAAAACATCTTCCAACAACATAAAATCTCTAAACGCTGTCTATTCATGCATACCCCCCTTATTAAAAAAAACATCATCCAACAGCATAAAAACTCTAAACGCTATCTTTTCATGCATACCTCCTTATTAAAAAAACAACTTCCAAAAGCATAAAAACTTTAAACGTTGTCTTTTCATGCATACCCCCCTTATTAAAAAACATCTTCCAACTGCATAAAAACTCTAAACGCTGTATTTTCATGCATACCCCCCTTATTAAAAAAAACATCTTCCAACAGTATAAAAACTCTAAACGCTGTCTTTTCATGCATACCCCCTTATTAAAAAACATTTTCCAACAGCATAAAAACTATAAACGCTGTCTTTTCATGCATTACCCCTTATTAAAAAAAACATCTTCCAACAGTATAAAAACTCTAAACGCTGTGTTTTCATGCATACCCCCTTATTAAAAAAACATCTTCCAACATCATAAAAACTCTAAACGCTGTCTTTTATGCATACCCCCTTATTAAAAAAACATCTTCCAACAGCATAAAAACTCTAAACGCTGTCTTTTCATGCATACCACTCTTATTACAAAAAACATCTTCCAACATCATAAAAACTCTAAACGCTGTCTTTTCATGCATACTCCCCTTATTAAAAAAACATCTTCCAACAGCATAAAAACTCAAAACGCTGTCTTTTCATGTATCCCTTATTAAAAAAACATCTTCCAACAGCATAAAAACTCTAAACGCTGTCTTTTCATGCATATCCCCTTATTAAAAAAACATCTTCCAGCAGCATAAAAACTCAAAACGCTGTCTTTTCATACATACCCCCATTATTAAAAAACATCTTCCAACAGCATAAAAACTCTAAACGTTGTCTTTTCATGCATACACCCTTATTAAAAAAAACATCTTCCAAAAACATAAAAACTCTAAACGCTGTCTTTTCATGCACACCCCATTTCTTAAAAAAAACATCTTCCAACAGCATAAAAACTCTAAACGCTGTCTTTTCATGCATACCCCCATTTTTAAAAAAAACATCTTCCAACAACGTAAAAACTCTAAACGCTGTCTTTTCATGCATACCCCCTTATTAAAAAAAACATCTTCCAACAGCATAAAAACTCTAAACGCTGTCTTTTCATGCATACCCCCCTTATTAAAAAAACATTTTCCAACAGCATAAAAACTCTAAACGCTGTATTTTCATGCATACCCCCCTTATTAAAAAACATCTTCCAACAGCATAAAAACTCTAAACGCTGTATTTTCATGCTTACCCCCTGTAACGACCTGACTTTCTAGACCCGGAAAAATCGAACCATTTTAGTTAAGAAGAAGAGGTAGAAGAAGAAGAAGAATAGAAAACAACAACAGAATCTAACCATCGCAGCGGAATAAAATATAATATAGATTAACAGATCTTTACACAAATCAAAACTGTATCAGTTTTATATAATATAACATCAGAGTATACACCAGAGAACACATAACATACAACTGGACAATAACCATATCATGTTCTCAACTACAACAGAGTACAACAAACAACCCAGCGGAATATATATATAAACAAGTACGGGAGATACGTCTCGCCATCCAGCTCATCTCCTGAGCTCCACAGCATCATATCCTGTAACCTATAATACTCGGTCTGACCCGAGCATCATATAAAACAATACCCGAGTCAGTCTGGAATACCAGCGTGAGAAAATCACACTCAATTGATTATTAAAGTTTCAAAATCCTTTTGAAAACAAAAGCATCTCGTAAGACCACGCCACAAATAAACATGTCGGGTTTTTACCTTACGATAGCTAAAACACTTTTTATCAAAATCCTCTGATATTATAATAGTGTCTATTCACAAATACTTATTAAAATAGCTGAAATTGTTACATGATTAAATTCCAGCATACTAGCCACAACATGGGTAATACAAACAAAACTCGTACAAGTCACGTAGGGAGAATGGATTTCCAACGAATGACTAGGCACTGGGGTACCACCTGTCACAGTACGTGGCCTAGATCACAGTACCGAGGAGTACGCCCGCTCCCCTGCAACACAAGACCGGAATCATCCCTTACTGGATAATTCCAAATAAGATCACCCCACGGTTGGGATCAGCAACCGCAACACTAAGCCGAAATAAAAGGGACATCTAGACAGGGATGACCTTACTCTCAAGTGGGGGCTACCCACGAAGCCTTGCTGCATAACCCCTGATTTTCAGTCATTTCCGGTTGATGAGGCTCGAGGCTAAACGATACCTTTTTCAGAACATATCCCTTAGAATGCCCATCGTCCACCTGACGATGTCACGAAAGCATTCGTCCATACAAGTCCGTCCCGGGTCCGAACGGAACCGAAGGCACTATTCCTACTACATCCATTTTGGAAATGTCCTCAGGATTAGTAGCGACTAGCCCTTGCACTTCACAGCTCCAATCTTCAGCTCTGAACACGTTACACGAAACGTACAAACCGGATCGAAGTGGTATTCGAGTCTCCAGACCTAGAATCCTGGTATACGGAAACTCGATCCCGGTCTCTTCGAAACGATCAGCGCATTTGGCCAATATTGATAGTCGGTTATTTAACTATCAATTAACATCCACAAGCAACCATCACACACAATAAATAATTTACCACATTATTTATTTACCCAAATATCTTTCCAAGATATATTTCTGAATTTTCAAAACTCATTTGAAAACAATTTCAAAACAGTTCCCTCTTACGGAATACATTTCCAAATATTTATTTCCTCTGAAACACCAAATACAAAATACTTTTAAATTTTAAAATAATTTAAAACACTTTATTTAAATATACTTTATAACATTGAAATCAAACTACTTTAATACTTTATTAAAAATATATACTTTAAAATAAACCACTTTATAACTATAGACTAAATTTCTCCTTTATAAAACATAATAGCAAATCACTTTAAACAATTACTATAATAATAGATTTTTTTGAAAATACTTACTTTAGAAATTTAACATTTTGAAATAATAGATTTTCTAAAATTTGATTTTTAACATAACAATAAATCCTTTAACCAATATTTAAAATTGCTCAAAAACAAAATGTACTTGGCTACCCAGGAAATACACTTTCTTTCCACATCTTTAAAATAAATCACCATTTATTCTAAACCCAATCCACATTTCTTTATAAATCCCCATCTTGAATTTATATTTAAATATCCACTGATATTTCCCCTTACTTTATAAACCCAGTTTATAAATTCCAAAATCTCATTCCTCTTCTAAATTTCCAATTTCAAACATTTAAATCAATTCTATATTTGATTTCAAATTTGCTTTATCTTGAAATAAAATTCCTTATTTACTCTTTAATTAGAATTTAATTCTTGAATTAAAAGTAATTTCTTTATTCTTTTAAAACAGTATCACTTTGGTTTAAAATTTATTACTCCTCTGTAATTTAAAATTTCTTTTTCCCATATCTGTTAAGATTCCAAATCACTTTATTTTTATTTCAATTTATTATTAATTCTATTCCAATTCACTTGAATTGTTTTACTTAAACTTCTATCCTTTTATTTCTTTCCAAAAATTCAATTCCATAGAATTTATAACTCATTATACTGGGAATTCAAATCAACCACATTATCAAATATAAAATCATCACAGAATATCAAATATCATAACACAGAATATTTAAACAAATTAAATATTTGAGGAATCCAGTTGGATCCCTCCAACCTGTTTCCCTGCATCCACAAACGTTAGCACAATACCAATTCCACTTCGAGGTGGAATATCGCGATATATGGGTATATAAAATATCATCCGCTATTATGCGGCGCATAGGGTCTCATCCACTATATAATGTGGGAATATCAACAACTCTAATATATACATATGCCAATATATATATATTGGTATATACTACTATATACCATATCAATCAAATCAATCAATTCAATCATCCATCAGTATTTAAATTTAACCATTTAAATTTAAATTTAACTGAGTGAGACTAACTCACCTTTGATTCTAGATATTGCCATCCACTTCAATATTGCCTTAGTTTCTCCGATTTTTGACCTTGTATAAACATTGGATTCATTTTGTTAATATTCGAATAAATCGAACAATTGAATTCTCATTTGATAAATTTAATTAACTAGTAACTTAATTTAACCCAATTCTCTTAATAAATATTTTTAGTGACTAAATAATTAAATGAGTAAATTATACAAATTAATCCCTCTAATATATTATTTAAAAAAAACTTTAAGTTAAAACGTGTGTATATACCTCTTCCCTTTAAAAATGAAATAGCAAATTTCTTTTGCTGTAAAAATTATTATTCTTTAATTTATAATATCATATAAATTTATAAAAATTAAATAATAAATCTTATGATACAAACTTATCCTACTGTAATAAATTTCTAACCTATCTACATATATACTCTTCGCTGTAATATATTTTTCCTCTCTGTACTTTTGAAATTTCACCTAAAAATATTCCTGCTTCCTCTAATGTGTCTATATACTTACTGTATTTGTAATTTCAGTTTTATCCCCTCTGTATATACATATGTACATTTGATTTAAACTTAATTAAGAAAAGATTAAAACTAAGGCCAAATACCTCACTGCTAGCTCGAAAACCACCACCTGACAATCGAGCTTCACGCGCCATCGCCCTTCCTTGTGTACGCGACCATACCAGACCCAAACTCGATGACGAGCACCTCAAAACTTCGACCAATCCCGACTGTCGAATCTCTCCCAAATCGAATTCCAGGCCGCCCCTTTATCAACGCGCGCCGCCTCCCCCTAACACGTGCGCCACCTTCCAAAGCCACCGATGCCCTATTCCCCTTTGTCGTTCGCGAGCCTCCAGCTCATGCTGTCGCACTTTCACGCAAATCTTGAAGCCCAAATCAAGTAACCCTAGATCGAACAAAGGCCTAAGCGTCGTCAACGCAACCACCATATCGCACGCACCTACCCCCCACTGGTGGCGACTACTCGCCATCACATCCCAGCCTCGCGATTTCATCGTGCTCGCGCACCGATTTTTTTTTATTTGAACGAGTTGGAATTTTCGTTTGCTGATTTCAAATAGAGGAGGAAAGGGAAGTCGACTTCGAGAGCTCAAGTGAAATGCTCGGCCATTTTTCGAACTGGTTTTGAATTGACAAAATGAAGAAAAGGGAAAGGTATTTAAAAATGAACTGAGACAAGCTTGCACGATTTCGTATCGTGATTCCTGGCGGAAAGAAGGGAGAAGGATGGGTTGAGTGTTGAAGCAGTGTTTTGAAACGTGTTGATGGAGAAGGATTTTCAGCTGATGTTGACAAATTTAAAAATTAAATTTAAATTGAATTCGATTTAATTTTCAACGCGTTTACTCATCGTGTGCTCACATAACAATTCCGAAAAATACGAAACTTGAAATCCGATAATAATACAATATTACGGATCCAATGGAACTGGTTTCGTCGAATTCCGAGACTGTGCCTAGGAAGGCTATTTTTAAATTCAATTTAAACGATATATTTTAAAAACTGAACAAAACACTTTTAAATTCAAATTTAAAAGTTCTATCACCTTCAGTATTATTAATATGAATTTTACGAGCTTTCAAAATATTTTTAATTAACTTAGAATACCAGATTTACTATTTTATCCAACTTCAAATAATTTAATTTAATAATTAAATCACCCAATAAACAGTGATATTTGAAATTTAAGTTTATAATTAACCTCTGAATATTTAAAATTAATTAAATATCCCAATTTCAAATGCTCAAAAATTCCGGGTCGTCACATTCCTTCCCCCTTAAAAGAATTTCGTCCCCGAAATTACTAGTTAGGAAGAATGATTCAATCCCCGTTAACTATTTCCCAAATTCAAACAGTTTTAACAATACCCAAACAATCTTCTATTAATGATACTCTAATCATCTTTTAACTTCCCAAACTTATTCATAAGTTCAACCCATACCACCTACCTATACATTCAAATTTAAATTCGAATTCAAATTTTGAATTATCAAAAATTTCTCAAAATTTTTCTAACTCCCTAAATTCCCGAAAAATTTCGCCAGCGTCTCCTTTGCGCGGCTAGCTCGGTACAACTACAAAATGGCTCTACGGCCTCCCAATCTCAAAAAGAAAACAAAAAGCCAAGTGGCTGGATCAAAAACCCAATCAAATTTCATACAGAAATTCAAATACATACCTTTTTGTCGGGCCATTAAATTTATCTTTTAAAATCAAAAATCCCAATTTATCCACTGCTTTTATACACCTGTATATCCTACTAAGCAATAATATTCAATCATAGGACTCAAAATTATTTTATCAACTCCTTTACAAATTTTAAATATTTGCTTTACTTATGCCCGTACGATGCACATATATCATTCGTACGCAATATCATATTCGATCGCTCACTCGATCACACAATTTCACTTCCGAACTAGTATTGTCCACCCGACTTCCTAGTGCGGACTCAGATCTGGTTTCTTGATCAGAAACCATCATTCTCCTTGCATAGCCACAAACTATGATAGAGAATTTCCAGAATCAATCAACAATCCATATCCAGGCTCGCCGTTGAAAATCGAGTGAAAAATCCTGATTCGGATCGATAAAACTATCTCGAAATTCTGTGTTCGAATTCTGGATCAAATCGCTTATGCGAATAAAATAATATACGTACACCCTACGTATTTACATTCACTGATTATCAATTATATCAATTTCCTCTTTATTCACATTCATTTTGATTACATTCACTTATCCACAATTTTCTCCTTTCACACTTCAAATTTTACCCGTCATTCAATTATTCATCTAGAATAATTTTCCTCAATACCAAATTATTTAAGAATCTCACCATACTTCTTAAGTTCAATATAAATATTTTACATACTGCTTGGATTTATTTCACTTCATTATTGAAGTACATATTAAATTCTAATCACTTTTGCCTTTACAATTCTATTTGATTTTAAATTTGGTTTCCACTTGAATATTTAATCAGTTATACTTACTAGTTAATTTAAATCTTAATTAAAGGTTTATTTGCAACTTTACTTTCTTAAGTTCCTTCGATTTCACTTACTTTACAATCATATTTAAACTAGATTCAATTATTCGTTTCCAATTCCATTTGCTTAGCAAATTTAGATTATTTATCGTTAATGAAAATTTTCAAAAATTTTCTAACTCCCAAAATTGATGGAAAATTTTGGCAGAGTCTCCTTTGCACGGAGGGACTTCTGCGATATCGCAGGATGTACAAATATATATACATCGGCCCACCCGGCCGGAAAACAAAAAAAAAACAGTTCATATCTCCTATTTTGAATTTTTGCGTAAGCGTACCTTATTATAGCAATTTATAAAGCAAGCGGTGATTTATTTTAGCAAATTTCGCAATCAAATCCAGCCAAACGGCTTCCCGGTACCTGTACTACTCAACTTAAACAGGTAAGTGACCAATATACAAAGTTTATTAACATTTCACTTAATAACACATAGCTAAAAACATGGATTCCATAAACGATGCATATCATATACTTCCATAAGCACATGTGAAATGTTCGACACTTATTTTAAAGGTTTTCAATCAATATTCAAACCATTTTATCCAATTCCAATAGCTTACAATTCATTTTCAATCAAACAACTCATATCCAATTAATTGGTTCCAATTCAATTTACACTTAATTTCATTGTATTCGATTCTCATCAAATTCTATCCAATTCAAATTGCTAATTCACACTCTCAATTTATCAAAATAATATCCATGCACATATTTAACTTGTTATATTCTTATTGGATCTCATTAGCAACTCAAGTTATTCCCTTGTAATCCAATTTCAAACAACTTCATTCCATATTTAATTTACTTACAATTCCAAGTTGAATGTATATTCATAACTCAAACTTCACTTTCAAATTCTATTATTTATTCACAATTCAATTTTTAATTAACCAATTCAAGTTTCATTTTCATATTTCATTTACAACCCAACATTTGTCACATTAATTTGGTATACAACTTACATTCCATTTCATTAACCAATTAATTATCTATTGGTTTATTCCAAATTTTATACCCAGTATTAGATTTTTTTATTTCAAACTCACTTTAACTATTTTACTGGAGTTCAATCCATTTATAATTTAAAATTTGGATTATATTGATTATCATTACACACAATTTTATTTGGCTTATCTATTTTACTCCCAAATTTTATAAGTCACAAACTTATTTATATTCATATTTCACCCATTTACAATCAATCCCATACACATTTTGCTTTTTAACTCGGGATTATATTTATTATTCCATAAACATCTTTAAATGAGATTCCAGAGTTTAAACAATTTCAAAATTTCAAAATCATTTTTGAAATCAACTATACCCAAAACCCTTTTCAATTACAAAACCAAACCCCAGTTTTGCAAACGAACTCCAACCCAAACATCCAGGTAGCAATTTATCTCTTGGAAACTCGAAAATGAACACCGGTGATGTCGCGATCATCATCGGAGTTATTTTCCAGCGACCACAAAGAGTTTAGTGCTCTTATTTGTTTAAAAACATTTCAAATATTTTAATTTCCAAATCTCACAAGATTTCAAATTCAACTCAAAAATATTCCTGAAATAATACTATTATTTCTCCAAAACCTTTTTGAAAACCATTTCAAAACTCAAAGGAATTTAAATTTTTCCCAAAAATCACAAATTGCAATTCCTTTAAATCTATACTCAAACATTCTCTGGAATTTTATCTCCTTTCAATTTCAAAATTATAATCACCTTTACATTTTACATTTACAAATCTCATTTGTATATGAAGTTTATTTCAATTCATAAATTACATTTATAATCTATATCTCAAATTTTATTTTATTATAAAATTTTATTCTTTGCTTTGGTTATAAATTTCACTTTCTAGTTAAGTTTCCATATATTAATGATAATAATTCCATATTATCACTTCTAACATCCAAACAACCATATATATTAACTAGAATAGTTTACAAAACGTTGCCTTTTTATACAAAAATAATTTGGGTAAAATTATTTCATTTACCCTACTTTAAAACAATACTGTGTCGGTTTATCTTGTTTAAGGGTTTAGAAATCCCTATCGATATTGTGGCGTCCCACACATCGACCAGAATCTATAAACACTCAACCGATAAGTCAACACAATATAAAACCATTTTATATTCACTAACAAATACGTGCTCATATCTATTAATACTCTCAAAATTCCCACCAGAGCCAAGGTTATCGCCAACCTTCGCTCTAATACCACTGTAACGACCTGACTTTCCAGACCCGGAAAAATCGAACCATTTTAGTTAAGAAGAAGAGGTAGAAGAAGAAGAAGAATAGAAAACAACAACAGAATCTAACCATCGCAGCGGAATAAAATATAATATAGATTAACAGATCTTTACACAAATCAAAACTGTATCAGTTTTATATAATATAACATCAGAGTATACACCAGAGAACACATAACATACAACTGGACAATAACCATATCATGTTCTCAACTACAACAGAGTACAACAAACAACCCAGCGGAATATATATATAAACAAGTACGGGAGATACGTCTCGCCATCCAGCTCATCTCCTGAGCTCCACAGCATCATATCCTGTAACCTATAATACTCGGTCTGACCCGAGCATCATATAAAACAATACCCGAGTCAGTCTGGAATACCAGCGTGAGAAAATCACACTCAATTGATTATTAAAGTTTCAAAATCCTTTTGAAAACAAAAGCATCTCGTAAGACCACGCCACAAATAAACATGTCGGGTTTTTACCTTACGATAGCTAAAACACTTTTTATCAAAATCCTCTGATATTATAATAGTGTCTATTCACAAATACTTATTAAAATAGCTGAAATTGTTACATGATTAAATTCCAGCATACTAGCCACAACGTGGGTAATACAAACAAAACTCGTACAAGTCACGTAGGGAGAATGGATTTTCAACGAATGACTAGGCACTGGGGTACCACCTGTCACAGTACGTGGCCTAGATCACAGTACCGAGGAGTACGCCCGCTCCCCTGCAACACAAGACCGGAATCATCCCTTACTGGATAATTCCAAATAAGATCACCCCACGGTTGGGATCAGCAACCGCAACACTAAGCCGAAATAAAAGGGACATCTAGACAGGGATGACCTTACTCTCAAGTGGGGGCTACCCACGAAGCCTTGCTGCATAACCCCTGATTTTCAGTCATTTCCGGTTGATGAGGCTCGAGGCTAAACGATACCTTTTTCAGAACATATCCCTTAGAATGCCCATCGTCCACCTGACGATGTCACGAAAGCATTCGTCCATACAAGTCCGTCCCGGGTCCGAACGGAACCGAAGGCACTATTCCTACTACATCCATTTTGGAAATGTCCTCAGGATTAGTAGTGACTAGCCCTTGCACTTCACAGCTCCAATCTTCAGCTCTGAACACGTTACACGAAACGTACAAACCGGATCGAAGTGGTATTCGAGTCTCCAGACCTAGAATCCTGGTATACGGAAACTCGATCCCGGTCTCTTCGAAACGATCAGCGCATTTGGCCAATATTGATAGTCGGTTATTTAACTATCAATTAACATCCACAAGCAACCATCACACACAATAAATAATTTACCACATTATTTATTTACCCAAATATCTTTCCAAGATATATTTCTGAATTTTCAAAACTCATTTGAAAACAATTTCAAAACAGTTCCCTCTTACGGAATACATTTCCAAATATTTATTTCCTCTGAAACACCAAATACAAAATACTTTTAAATTTTAAAATAATTTAAAACACTTTATTTAAATATACTTTATAACATTGAAATCAAACTACTTTAATACTTTATTAAAAATATATACTTTAAAATAAACCACTTTATAATTATAGACTAAATTTCTCCTTTATAAAACATAATAGCAAATCACTTTAAACAATTACTATAATAATAGATTTTTTTGAAAATACTTACTTTAGAAATTTAATATTTTGAAATAATAGATTTTCTAAAATTTGATTTTTAACATAACAATAAATCCTTTAACCAATATTTAAAATTGCTCAAAAACAAAATGTACTTGGCTACCCAGGAAATACACTTTCTTTCCACATCTTTAAAATAAATCACCATTTATTCTAAACCCAATCCACATTTCTTTATAAATCCCCATCTTGAATTTATATTTAAATATCCACTGATATTTCCCCTTACTTTATAAACCCAGTTTATAAATTCCAAAATCTCATTCCTCTTTTAAATTTCCAATTTCAAACATTTAAATCAATTCTATATTTGATTTCAAATTTGCTTTATCTTGAAATAAAATTCCTTATTTACTCTTTAATTAGAATTTAATTCTTGAATTAAAAGTAATTTCTTTATTCTTTTAAAACAGTATCACTTTGGTTTAAAATTTATTACTCCTCTGTAATTTAAAATTTCTTTTTCCCATATCTGTTAAGATTCCAAATCACTTTATTTTTATTTCAATTTATTATTAATTCTATTCCAATTCACTTGAATTGTTTTACTTAAACTTCTATCCTTTTATTTCTTTCCAAAAATTCAATTCCATAGAATTTATAACTCATTATACTGGGAATTCAAATCAACCACATTATCAAATATAAAATCATCACAGAATATCAAATATCATAACACAGAATATTTAAACAAATTAAATATTTGAGGAATCCAGTTGGATCCCTCCAACCTGTTTCCCTGCGTCCACAGACGTTAGCACAATACCAATTCCACTTCGAGGTGGAATATCGCGGTATATGGGTATATAAAATATCATCCGCTATTATGCGGCGCATAGGGTCTCATCCACTATATAATGTGGGAATATCAACAACTCCAATATATACATATGCCAATATATATATATTGGTATATACTACTATATACCATATCAATCAAATCAATCAATTCAATCATCCATCAGTATTTAAATTTAACCATTTAAATTTAAATTTAACTGAGTGAGACTAACTCACCTTTGATTCTAGATATTGCCATCCACTTCAATATTGCCTTAGTTTCTCCGATTTTTGACCTTGTATAAACATTGGATTCATTTTGTTAATATTCGAATAAATCGAACAATTGAATTCTCATTTGATAAATTTAATTAACTAGTAACTTAATTTAACCCAATTCTCTTAATAAATATTTTTAGTGACTAAATAATTAAATGAGTAAATTATACAAATTAATCCCTCTAATATATTATTTAAAAAAAACTTTAAGTTAAAACGTGTGTATATACCTCTTCCCTTTAAAAATGAAATAGCAAATTTCTTTTGCTGTAAAAATTATTATTCTTTAATTTATAATATCATATAAATTTATAAAAATTAAATAATAAATCTTATGATACAAACTTATCCTACTGTAATAAATTTCTAACCTATCTACATATATACTCTTCGCTGTAATATATTTTTCCTCTCTGTACTTTTGAAATTTCACCTAAAAATATTCCTGCTTCCTCTAATGTGTCTATATACTTACTGTATTTGTAATTTCAGTTTTATCCCCTCTGTATATACATATGTACATTTGATTTAAACTTAATTAAGAAAAGATTAAAACTAAGGCCAAATACCTCACTGCTAGCTCGAAAACCACCACCTGACAATCGAGCTTCACGCGCCATCGCCCTTCCTTGTGTACGCGACCATACCAGACCCAAACTCGATGACGAGCACCTCAAAACTTCGACCAATCCCGACTGTCGAATCTCTCCCAAATCGAATTCCAGGCCGCCCCTTTATCAACGCGCGCCGCCTCCCCCTAACGCGTGCGCCACCTTCCAAAGCCACCGATGCCCTATTCCCCTTTGTCGTTCGCGAGCCTCCAGCTCATGCTGTCGCACTTTCACGCAAATCTTGAAGCCCAAATCAAGTAACCCTAGATCGAACAAAGGCCTAAGCGTCGTCAACGCAACCACCATATCGCACGCACCTACCCCCCACTGGTGGCGACTACTCGCCATCACATCCCAGCCTCGCGATTTCATCGTGCTCGTGCACCCATTTTTTTTTTATTTGAACGAGTTGGAATTTTCGTTTGCTGATTTCAAATAGAGGAGGAAAGGGAAGTCGACTTCGAGAGCTCAAGTGAAATGCTCGGCCATTTTTCGAACTGGTTTTGAATTGACAAAATGAAGAAAAGGGAAAGGTATTTAAAAATGAACTGAGACAAGCTTGCACGATTTCGTATCGTGATTCCTGGCGGAAAGAAGGGAGAAGGATGGGTTGAGTGTTGAAGCAGTGTTTTGAAACGTGTTGATGGAGAAGGATTTTCAGCTGATGTTGACAAATTTAAAAATTAAATTTAAATTGAATTCGATTTAATTTTCAACGCGTTTACTCATCGTGTGCTCACATAACAATTCCGAAAAATACGAAACTTGAAATCCGATAATAATACAATATTACGGATCCAATGGAACTGGTTTCGTCGAATTCCGAGACTGTGCCTAGGAAGGCTATTTTTAAATTCAATTTAAACGATATATTTTAAAAACTGAACAAAACACTTTTAAATTCAAATTTAAAAGTTCTATCACCTTCAGTATTATTAATATGAATTTTACGAGCTTTCAAAATATTTTTAATTAACTTAGAATACCAGATTTACTATTTTATCCAACTTCAAATAATTTAATTTAATAATTAAATCACCCAATAAACAGTGATATTTGAAATTTAAGTTTATAATTAACCTCTGAATATTTAAAATTAATTAAATATCCCAATTTCAAATGCTCAAAAATTCCGGGTCGTCACACCCCCCTTATTAAAAAAACATCTTCCAACAGCATAAAATATCTGAACGCTATCTTTTCATGCATACCCCCCTTATTAAAAAAACATCTTCCAACAGCATAAAAACTCTAAACGCTGTCTTTTCATGCATACCCCCCTTATTAAAAAAACATCTTCCAATAGCATAAAAACTTTAAATGATGTCTTTTCATGCATACCCCCCTTATAAAAAAAACATCTTCCAACAGCATAAAAACTCTAAACGCTGTCTTTTCATGCATACCCCCCTTATTAAAAAAAACATCTTCCAACAGCATTAAAACTCTAAACGCTGTCTTTTAATGCATACCCCCCTTATTAAAAAAAACATCTTCCAACAGCATAAAAACTCTAAACGCTGTCTTTTCATGCATACCCCCTTATTAAAAAAAACATCTTCCAACAGCATAAAAACTCTAAACGCTGTCTTTTCATGCATACCACCCTTATTAAAAAAACATCTTACAACAGCATAAAAACTCTAAACGCTGTCTTTTCATGCATACCCCCCTTATTAAAAAAAACATCTTCCAACAGCATAAAAACTCAAAACGTTGTCTTTTCATGAATACCCCCCTATTAAAAAAAACATCTTCCAACAGCATAAAAACTCTAAACGCTGTCTTTTCATGCATACCCCCCTTATTAGAAAACATCTTCCAACAGCATAAAAACTCTAAACGCTGTCTTTTCATGCATACCCCCCTTATTAAAAAAAACATCTTCCAACCGCATAAAAACTCAAAACTCTGTCTTTTCATGCATACCCCCATTGTTAAAAAAAACATCTTCCAACAGCATAAAAACTCTAAACGCTGTCTTTTCATGCATACTCCCCTTCTTAAAAAAACATCTTCCAACAGCATAAAAACTCTAAACGTTGTCTTTTCATGCATACACCCTTATTAAAAAAACAAATCTTCCAACAGCATAAAAACTCTAAACGATGTCTATTCATGCATACCCCCCTTATTAAAAAAAACATCTTCCAACCGCATAAAAACTCAAAACTCTGTCTTTTCATGCATACCCCCATTGTTAAAAAAAACATCTTCCAACAGCATAAAAACTCTAAACGCTGTCTTTTCATGCATACTCCCCTTCTTAAAAAAAACATCTTCCAACAGCATAAAAACTCTAAACGCTGTCTTTTCATGCATACACCCTTATTAAAAAAACAAATCTTCCAACAGCATAAAAACTCTAAACGATGTCTATTCATGCATACCCCCCTTATTAAAAAAAACATCATCCAACAGCATAAAAACTCTAAACGCTGTCTTTTCATGCATAACCCCTTATTAAAAAAACATCTGCCAAGAGCATAAAAACTCTAAACGCTGTCTTTTCATGCATACCCCCTTATTAAAAAAAACATCTTCCAACAGCATAAAAACTCTAAACGTTGTCTTTTCATGCATACCCCATAATTAAAAAAAACATCTTCCAACAGCATAAAAACTCTAAACGCTGTCTTTTCATGCATACTCCCCTTATTAAAAAACATTTTCCAACAGCATAAAAACTCTAAACGCTGTCTTTTCATGCATACCCCTCTTATTAAAAAAGAACATCTTCCAACAGCATAAAAACTCAAAACGCTGTCTTTTCATGCATACCCCCATTGTTAAAAAAACATCTTCCAACAGCATAAAAACACTAAACGCTGTCTTTTCATGCATACTCCCCTTCTTAAAAAAACATCTTCCAATAGCATAAAAACTCTAAACGCTGCCTTTTCATGCATACCCCCTTATTAAAAAAAACATCTTCCAACAGCATAAAAACTCTAAACGCTGTCTTTTATGCATAACCCCTTATTAAAAAAAACATCTTCCAACAGCATAAAAACTCTAAACGCAGTCTTTTCATGCATACCACTCTTATTAAAAAAACATCTTCCAACAGCATAAAACTCTAAACGCTGTCTTTTCATGCATACTCCCCTTATTAAAAAAACATCTTTCAACAGGATAAAAACTCTAAACGCTGTCTTTTTATTCATTCCCCCCTTGTTAAAAAAAACATCTTCCAACAGCATAAAAACTCTAAACGCTGTCTTTTCACGCATATCACCCTTATTAAAAAACATCTTCCAACAGCATAAAATCTCTAAACGATGTCTTTTCATGCATACCCCCCCTTATTAAAAAAAACATCTTCCCACAGCATAAAAACTCTAAACGCTGCCTTTTCATGCATACCCCCTTATTAAAAAAACATATTCCAACAGCATAAAAACTCTAAACGCTGTCTTTTCATGCATACCTCCTTATTTAAAAAAACATATTCCAACAACATAAAAACTCTAAACGCTGTCGTTTCATGAATACCCCCCTTATTAGAAAAAAACAACTTCCAACAGCATAAAAACTCTAAACGCTGTCTTTTCATGCATACCCCCCTTATTAAAAAAACATCTTCCAACCGCATAAAAACTCTAAACGCTGTCTTTTCATGCATACCCCCCTTATTAAAAAAAACATCTTCCAACAGCATAAAAACTCAAACGCTGTCTTTTCATGAATACCCCCCTTATTAAAAAAAACATCTTCCAACATCATAAAAACTCTAAACGCTCTCTTTTCATGCATAACCCCCTTATTATAAAAAAACATCTTCCAACAGCATAAAAACTCTAAACGATGTATTTTCATGCATACCCCCCTTATTAAAAAAACATCTTCCAACTGCATAAAAACTCTAAACGTTGCCTTTTCATGCATACCCCCTTATTAAAAAAAACATCTTCCAACAGCATAAAAACTCTAAACGCTGTCTTTTCATGCATAATCCCCTTATTAAGAAAAATATCTTCCAACAGGATAAAAACTCTAAACGTTGTCTTTTCATGTATACCCCCTTATTAAAAAAAACATTTTCCAACAACATAAAAACTCTAAACGCTGTCTTTTTATGCATATCCCCTTATTAAAAAAAACATCTTCCAACATGATAAAAACTCTAAACGCTGTCTTTTCATGAATACCCCCTTTATTAAAAAAACATCTTTCAACAGCATAAAAACTCAAAACGCTGTCTTTTCATGCATACCCCCTTATTAAAAAACATCTTCCAACAGAATAAAAACTCTAAACGCTATCTTTTCATGCATACATCCCTTATTAAAAAAATACATCTTCCAACAGTATAAAAACTCTAAACGCTGTCTTTTCATGCATACCCCCCTTGTTAAAAAAACATCTTCCAACAACATAAAAACTCTAAACGTTGTCTTTTCATGCATACCCCCCTTGTTAAAAAAACATCTTCCAACAGCATAAAAACTCTAAACGCTGTCTTTTCACGCATATCACCCTTATTAAAAAAACATCTTCCAACAGCATAAAATCTCTAAACGCTGTCTTTTCATGCATACCCCCCTTATTAAAAAAAACATCTTCCAACAGCATAAAAACTCAAAACGCTGTCTTTTCATGCATACCCCCATTGTTAAAAAAAACATCTTCCAACAGCATAAAAACTCTAAACGCTGTCTTTTCATGCATACTCCCCTTCTTAAAAAAAACATCTTCCAACAGCATAAAAACTCTAAACGCTGTCTTTTCATTCATACATCCTTATTAAAAAAAACATCTTCCAACAGCATAAAATCTCTAAACGCTGTCTATTCATGCATACCCCCCTTATTAAAAAAACATCATCCAACAGCATAAAAACTCTAAACGCTGTCTTTTCATGCATACCCCCTTATTAAAAAAACAACTTCCAAAAGCATAAAAACTCTAAACGTTGTGTAACGACCCGTATTTTTCACGGATCGAAAAGTTCGTCAAATCTGGAATTTTTGCATTTTTAAGTCATTTCAGATTTTTGGGGAAATTTGTCTAAGTCCTAGGTCGTGGACGACCTAAGAGCTAAGTCGTGACCGAGTTAAGGACTTGCGAGTTAGTGTTAGGTCGTGGGTTAGTTGGAGCGACCTATAAAATTGTGCAACCTAGGATTTAGTTAAGTAATTAGGTCGGCAGAGCAAGTTAACGACCTAAAGACTGACCGACTTAAGAAGTTTAGGCGACCTAAGGAAGAGTAGTAGGCGACCTAAGTATTCTGGGGTAGAGTTAGGTCGGCAACGACCTAAGAGAATGTTGTGAGCGACCTAAGTTTTGTTAAGTGTTAGGTCGGCTGGGAAAGTTAGCGACCTAGTAGTTGCCGAGTTAGCGACCTAGTAGTTGCCGAGTTAGCGACCTAGTAGTTGCCGAGTTAGCGACCTAGTAGTTGCCGAGTTAGCGACCTAGTAGTTGGCGACCTAAGGACCTAAGGAGTTAACAAGTTGGCGACCTTAGGAGTTAGGCTAAGTGTTAGGTCGCGTGGAGGCTTAAGGAATTAGGTCGTAACCTGTTAAGTCGTAGGTCGCTGGGTTTCGTCTAAGTGTTAGGTCGTAACCTGTTAAGTCGTAGGTCGCTGGGTTTCGTCTAAGTGTTAGGTCGTAACCTGTTAAGTCGTAGGTCGCTGGGTTTCGTCTAAGTGTTAGGTCGAAGTATGTGTTAAGTCGTAGGTCGACTTAATAGTTAGGTCGTATGCGCAGAAGTGTTAGATCGTAGGAGTTGAGGCGCGCGTATCTGTTAAGTCGGAGTTGTTGGCTAAGGGTTAGGTCGGAGGCTCTGTTAAGTCGTGGGGGTTTTTAGGTCGTAGGTCGGCATATGTTAGGTCGGCAACGACTTAAGGAGATAGCCGAGTTACGACTCAGGCAGTTTTCAGCTTTAAATAGGAGGGGTTGTTCTCACTTTTTGGGATCCGGATTTTGAAGCGACGAAGTGCTGCCATTTTGAGAGCTCGACTTCTACACTTCTTCACTTCTTTTCTCCACTCTAATCTAGTGCTTCCATCCATCCAAATCGAAGATCGAGATTGAAGATTCAAAAGCTTGGATTGAAGATCTTCATCTTTTCAAGAGAGATTTCTTCATTTGAAGCGGATTTGTGATAGATCTAGCTTCATCCTTCGCTGTCCAGATCTGAAGTGTGTTGATTTGAGGTTGTTTAGGTGATTTGGTGAGTGGTGATTATCTCTCACACGGATCCAAAGGAGTATATCGGATTGTTGGCTCGTTTTGGTGTTAAAATAGAGATTTCCATGCATTTTCTTCATCCTATGTGTAGATCCATATAGATCCATTGTTCATGATGATGTTGCATCCACTTTATCATATGTTAACCTATGCAAGTTCATTCATCAAGTTTGTAGAGATATAATACATGTTTTCATGCTTATTGGACTTTCCACTCTTTAATTACGAAAATGCCATTATTGTTATAATTGTCTATTTAGATCATTTTTGAATGCTTGATTGCTTGGATTGATGTTTAATTTGATTGATTGTTATGAACTAGATGATTGGTGATTAGATTTAGATCGAAGGTGATTCAAAAGCTAAGGGAAAGGCTCTTGTATTGGAAAAGCTGCTCGTGGCATATGTAGCGGGATGATGAAGCTCCTATGCATAGATTTGATGATGTGAAGTTGAGATGAAGCTTTGCGAGGATGTAATGAAGCGAGGCATCATATGATGAAGACTTGGTCTAATCCAGGCGGGATCATTCCAAGCATGTTGATAACTCGGTGATATGATTCGAGTTGAGGATAATGGATGCTCGAGAGGCGCTTGAGCTAGAATGGCAATAGTCGTCGAGGAGGATGACTAGGAGGTTGAGATCGCATCGTTGTTGAAGGTTCTAGCATGCTCTAAGCAAGAGTACATGGGGACGCCCAAAAGACTAAGTTGATGGTCGAGTACTCTGGGTAGATTCGATAATCCTAGGCACGGGTCACGATGACGTGCGGGAGTTATGTCTAGAACCGGGGTTACCATTAGCCCTTGACGGACGGCTGAAAGAATGTGCCGGTCATTCAATTAACGGTGATATCGCAACAATGATAACAGTGATAGCCGAGTCATGGATGTTTGGTTGTATCGTCATTCGGTCTCAAGAGCGGTATTTCCTGGGTGCTTATCTGACCTTGGTTTTAGACCTTGGGATTTGTACTTGGAAAACATCGCTCTTGACTCGAGTGAAAATTGCTTTACTTTAAATTGTATGCTCTGCTATGTTTGCTTCTGCTTAGTGTGTGTCTGGGGGCTATCACTGTAGAATGAGGTTGGAGTGGGAGGGTTGTATTCCTATTCCTTTTCCTTTATGCTCTTTTGGTATGTTGTTAGTTAATTTACTGCTCACTAAGACTGTTGTCTGACTCAAGGCTTTATGTTTTAATTCTTATTGCCTTGGGCTGTTCGTCCATTTTGGGACGGGCAGACTAGGTAGCAGGTGACAGGTGCTGTTCTCTTCTCACGATGCTGATATCGAAGACGAGCTAGAGGGTTGCATATTATCTTCTTATTGTATGTACTGGATATTCCGCTGTTTTGTATTCTCTGAGAGTTATGTAGTGAGGCTGGATGTATTGGCTATGTGGATGCTTGTATTCAACTATTATGGAGTTTTTATATGATGTCATTTTGTTCTGTAAAGCTTCACTATACATATGTTCTATTGTATTTTGTCCATGCGCTGTGAGTAATACGATAGATTCTTTTGTTTAAATCTTACCTTGACAATCGTCCATGGTCGCCTGGCACACTTTACAGCGCACTACCTCTAGATTCGGTGCAGGGGTCATGGGCGGTCGTCACATTTGGTATCAGAGCATTGGTTAATCGATTTTACCCAACGCTCGCTGAAGTAACTACGTATGAGAGACGTAATTGTATTTTGATGGATGAATACTATATATAACATAGTAGCTTGGTAGAGTTTGAGTCCTTTGTGCAGTTGTTTCTCTAGATTTTCTAATCATTCCTTTTTATAGATATTGAGAATGAGTCGAAGAGGGAGACCAGCTGCTAGGGAAGGCCGTGCTACTGAAGAGACTGCTGATTATGCAGCCATGTTCGAAGCTATGATGACTTCGATCATGAGAAGGATACCAGTTCCGGGGGCAGCAGTAGATGTAGGAGTTCAAGTCCAAACTCCGAAACCAGTGGATTTTGCTAAGTTGTGCAAGGATTATACTGCTCTTGGAGGGAAGGTTTTCTTGGGAACAGAATCAACTATTGAGGTCCAGAGATGGATAGATGCTTGTAGAAGGATCTTTGGTGATTTGGGAATTGATGATGCAACTAAGAGGAAGTTGGCATCAAGGCAGCTTCAAGGGAGAGCCTCTGATTGGTGGAACTCTATTACCATCAATACTGCGGAGGAAGAGATTACTTGGGAGCAATTCCAAGCTAGATTTGAAGCTAAGTTCATTTCTACAGCTCAGAAGTCTGTTCTGTTCAAGAAGTTTGTAGAGCTCAAG
Organism: Allium fistulosum; assembly: GCA_030737815.1. Classification (NCBI taxonomy): domain Eukaryota; kingdom Viridiplantae; phylum Streptophyta; class Magnoliopsida; order Asparagales; family Amaryllidaceae; genus Allium; species Allium fistulosum. Next base: position 6,955,828 of record JASFAW010000018.1, read on the forward strand.
CAAGGTGGAAGATCAGTTCTTGAGTATGTTTCTGAGTTCGAAGCTTTGTCCAAGTATGCCCGGTCGTATATTGAATCTGCTTATCAGAAGAATGAGAAGTTTGTGACAGGCTTGGACAGTTATCTTGGGAGACAGTTGGTGGATCATTTGGACGATTCATTTGAGAAGCTTGTGGAGAAAGCTCTCAGGCATGAGAGTCTGTTTCCTAAGGATGGATCTGTTGTTGCTGTGACCAGGGAAGAGTCTAAACCCCAGCAGGGTGGAAATAAGAAGAGGAAGCAGCAGCAGCAGAAAGGTAAGGATGGCCAGAAGAAGCCGAAAGGCGAGGTGACTTGCTACAATTGTCAGCAGAAGGGCCATTTCTCTAAGGATTGTAAGAACCCAAAGGCACCGATGAAGTGTCACAACTGTGACAAGCCGGGGCATTTCAGGAAGAATTGTCCAGAACCGAGGAAGGACAGGCAGATTGTGCAAGCCTATGCTTTGGGGGCTGTTCCGTCGTCTTCGAAAGCTCCTACTGCTGAAGAGAAAGGAAAGAGTGTGGTTGTTCAAGGTACTCTTTTCCTATGTGGTATTCCAGTTAGAGTTTTGTTTGATACTGGAGCATCGCATTCGTTTGTTTGTAATGAACTAGTAGGCCGGTTAGGTTTGGAGCCGGATATTGTTGATAGGCCATTGGTTGTGACTAATCCAGTTGGGGGTTCGTCTTGTTTGTGTATGTTATGCCGTGGTCTAGTTGTGTCGAGTCATGGTTGCTCTTTTGTTTGTGATTGCTTTGTTCTGAACTTTGCGGGGTTCGGAATTATTTTGGGTATGGACTGGCTTAGGAAGTATGCGGCTAAGGTTGATTGTGAGAGGCTAGAGGTGACAGTCGAGAATGTGGAAGGGCGAAAGATTGTGATACGATGTAAGCATGAGGAAGGCGTCTTCATGAGCTTCATGTATTCGCTAGTTGTTCCACGGGATGGACTGTCTTTAGTGCCAATCGCAAATGGATTCGAGGATGTCTTTGACGAAGTCAAAGGGTTGCCGCCGCATAGAGAGATCGAGTTTCGTATAGATCTAGTTGAAGGAGCCAGACCTGTTGTGATGCCTCTTAGGCGGATGGCGCCTAGGGAACAGCAAGAGTTGAGGGTGCAAGTTGATGACCTTTTGCAGAAAGGATTCATTCGGCGTAGTGTGTCCGAGTGGGGTGCACCAGTTGTGTTTGCAACCAAGGCAGATGGGTCGTTGAGATTGTGTGTGGATTATCGTGAGCTGAATAAGGTGACTAAGAAAAACAAGTATCCATTGCCGAGAATAGATGACTTGTTTGATCAGCTTCACGAAGCTAAGGTGTTTTCTCAGATGGATTTGGCAACGGGATTTCACCAATTGAGAGTAGCTAAGGATAGTGTGCCGAAGACTGCTTTTAGGACACCATCCGGTTTCTTTGAGTGGCTGGTAATGCCGTTTGGATTGACTAACGCGCCAGCATATTTTGTGGATCTTATGAATAGAGTGTTCAGAGATCAGTTGAACAAGTTCGTACTTGTGTTCGTGGATGATATTCTGATTTATTCCAGAACGGAGGAAGAGCACAAGACGCACTTGCGTATTGTTTTGGAGATCTTACGGAAACATCAGCTGAAGGCTAAGTTTTCGAAGTGTCACTTCTGGAAGAGTGAAGTGAGGTTCTTAGGCCATGTGATTTCTGGAAATGGAATAGCGGTTGATCCCGCTAAGGTGGCAGCAATCCAGGATTGGGTTAGACCTAAGAATGCATCTGATGTGAGAAGTTTTCTTGGATTAGCAGGATATTATCGACGGTTTATCAAAGACTTCTCCAAGGTAGCTGCACCATTAACAGGATTGACGAAGAAGAACAAAGTGTTCAGTTGGGATACTAAGTGTGAGCAAGCTTTCGGAATCCTGAAAGAGAGATTGACGAGTGCTCCTGTTTTGACTATTCCAAGTGGGAATGATGAGATGGTGGTTTACACCGACGCATGTGGTACGGGACTTGGAGCAGTGCTGATGCAGAGAGATAAAGTGGTTGCGTATGCCAGTCGACAACTGAAGCCGCATGAAAGGAATTACCCAACTCATGATTTGGAGTTAGCGGCGATTGTATTTGCTCTGAAGATGTGGAGGCATTATCTGTTGGGAGTTCGATTCGAGTTGTTTACAGATCATAAGTCGTTGAAGTATCTTTTCTCCCAGAAGGATTTGAATCTTCGGCAGCAACGTTGGCTAGAGTTTTTGGCATCATATGATTTTGGTATAGCTTATACTCCGGGAAAAGGTAACGCAGTGGCAGATGCGTTAAGTCGAAGACATGCAGGATTGGGAGCCATGTTTTCAGAATGGAAGAGTCTCGAGTATTTAGCTGGATTCGACTTCAGGCCCAAATGCGAATTGGAATCCGAGATGCTGGCAAACTTATCAATAAGACCGACTCTTGTGGAAAGGATTGGCGAGAGTCAAAAGCGAGATGATAAGATTGTCAAGATTATCCGTGATTTGGAATCTGGCTTGGATCCAGTAAAGGATAAAGGATTCGAGGTCGATCGAGAGGGTTGGCTTCGGAAGCAAGGACGACTAGTTGTTCCCGATATAGATGAATTGAGGAGTGAAGTTTTGGGGGAAAGTCATCACTCGAAGTTGACAATTCATCCAGGTGGAAATAAGATGTATCGGGATATGAAGAGAACCTACTACTGGGAAGGCATGAAGAAGGATGTTGGAGATTTCATTTCCAAGTGTATGAATTGCCAGTTGGTAAAAGCCGAACAGAAGAAGCCAAGCGGATTGCTTCAGCCATTAGAAGTTCCTACATGGAAGTGGGAACAAGTTTCGATGGATTTTATCGATGGATTGCCTAGAACCAGAACAGGGAATGAAGGGATTTGGGTCATTGTAGATCGTTTGACCAAGAGTGCACGATTTATTCCTGTTCGATCGACTAGGACTGCATCAAAGTTAGCTGAGTTGTATGTTAAGTGGATAGTTCGATTCCATGGTATTCCGAAGAGTATAGTGAGCGATCGAGACCCATTGTTCACTAGTGGATTTTGGAAGAGCTTCCAGGAAGTTTTGGGAACCGAGTTGTGTTTGAGTACAGCTTATCACCCTCAAACAGATGGTCAGACTGAGAGAGTCAACCGAGTTTTGGAAGATCTCCTCAGAGCTTGTGTTTTGGATTTCGGAGGATCGTGGGAAGATCACCTTCATTTGGTGGAGTTTGCGTACAACAACAGTTACCAGTCAAGCATTGGTATGGCACCATATGAGGCATTGTATGGAAGACCGTGTAACTCTCCGACATGTTGGTTGGAAACTGGAGAAAAGCTGATGCTTGGGCCAGAGATGATTCGACAGACTTCGGATTGCATAGAGATCATTCGGCAACGGATGAAGGCAGCCCAAGACCGTCAGAAAAGTTATGCCGATAAACGTCGTAAGGATTTGGAATTCGACGTTGGAGATATGGTTTTTGTGAAGATTTCTCCACTGAAGAATGTTATTCGATTCGGGAAGAAAGGAAAATTGACTCCGAGATTTGTTGGACCATTCCCGATTATCGAGCGAATTGGAAAGCTCGCTTACAGATTGGAGTTACCAGAGAAAATGTCGAGTGTGCACAATGTTTTTCACGTATCGTATCTACGGAAGTATGTGCACGACTCGAGTACGGTGGTTTCTGCTGATAGCTATGAAGACTTTGAAGTTGATCCAGTTGATAGAAGACCTCGTAAGCCACTTCGTGTTGTGGAAACCGACACGAAACAGCTTAGGAGGAAGGTAGTTAAGTTGCTCAAGATACAATGGAGTGATGATGATAACGACTGTACGTGGGAGGTGGAAGAGAGGATGAAAGCAGCTCATCCTGAACTCTTCAAGGTATGGCCCTAAGGTGTCGTCTCATCTCGCGATATTGTAACTTGTTCTAAGTTTTAGAATTCTGTACGCTAAGTTAGAATTGGATGCATGGTTTGTTGATTGCTATGGATGGTAGGCGTACAGAATAGTCTTTGATTGCTTTGTTTGCTTGGAATTTCGGGGGCGAAATTCCTAAGGGGGAGAGAATGTAACGACCCGTATTTTTCACGGATCGAAAAGTTCGTCAAATCTGGAATTTTTGCATTTTTAAGTCATTTCAGATTTTTGGGGAAATTTGTCTAAGTCCTAGGTCGTGGACGACCTAAGAGCTAAGTCGTGACCGAGTTAAGGACTTGCGAGTTAGTGTTAGGTCGTGGGTTAGTTGGAGCGACCTATAAAATTGTGCAACCTAGGATTTAGTTAAGTAATTAGGTCGGCAGAGCAAGTTAACGACCTAAAGACTGACCGACTTAAGAAGTTTAGGCGACCTAAGGAAGAGTAGTAGGCGACCTAAGTATTCTGGGGTAGAGTTAGGTCGGCAACGACCTAAGAGAATGTTGTGAGCGACCTAAGTTTTGTTAAGTGTTAGGTCGGCTGGGAAAGTTAGCGACCTAGTAGTTGCCGAGTTAGCGACCTAGTAGTTGCCGAGTTAGCGACCTAGTAGTTGCCGAGTTAGCGACCTAGTAGTTGCCGAGTTAGCGACCTAGTAGTTGGCGACCTAAGGACCTAAGGAGTTAACAAGTTGGCGACCTTAGGAGTTAGGCTAAGTGTTAGGTCGCGTGGAGGCTTAAGGAATTAGGTCGTAACCTGTTAAGTCGTAGGTCGCTGGGTTTCGTCTAAGTGTTAGGTCGTAACCTGTTAAGTCGTAGGTCGCTGGGTTTCGTCTAAGTGTTAGGTCGTAACCTGTTAAGTCGTAGGTCGCTGGGTTTCGTCTAAGTGTTAGGTCGAAGTATGTGTTAAGTCGTAGGTCGACTTAATAGTTAGGTCGTATGCGCAGAAGTGTTAGATCGTAGGAGTTGAGGCGCGCGTATCTGTTAAGTCGGAGTTGTTGGCTAAGGGTTAGGTCGGAGGCTCTGTTAAGTCGTGGGGGTTTTTAGGTCGTAGGTCGGCATATGTTAGGTCGGCAACGACTTAAGGAGATAGCCGAGTTACGACTCAGGCAGTTTTCAGCTTTAAATAGGAGGGGTTGTTCTCACTTTTTGGGATCCGGATTTTGAAGCGACGAAGTGCTGCCATTTTGAGAGCTCGACTTCTACACTTCTTCACTTCTTTTCTCCACTCTAATCTAGTGCTTCCATCCATCCAAATCGAAGATCGAGATTGAAGATTCAAAAGCTTGGATTGAAGATCTTCATCTTTTCAAGAGAGATTTCTTCATTTGAAGCGGATTTGTGATAGATCTAGCTTCATCCTTCGCTGTCCAGATCTGAAGTGTGTTGATTTGAGGTTGTTTAGGTGATTTGGTGAGTGGTGATTATCTCTCACACGGATCCAAAGGAGTATATCGGATTGTTGGCTCGTTTTGGTGTTAAAATAGAGATTTCCATGCATTTTCTTCATCCTATGTGTAGATCCATATAGATCCATTGTTCATGATGATGTTGCATCCACTTTATCATATGTTAACCTATGCAAGTTCATTCATCAAGTTTGTAGAGATATAATACATGTTTTCATGCTTATTGGACTTTCCACTCTTTAATTACGAAAATGCCATTATTGTTATAATTGTCTATTTAGATCATTTTTGAATGCTTGATTGCTTGGATTGATGTTTAATTTGATTGATTGTTATGAACTAGATGATTGGTGATTAGATTTAGATCGAAGGTGATTCAAAAGCTAAGGGAAAGGCTCTTGTATTGGAAAAGCTGCTCGTGGCATATGTAGCGGGATGATGAAGCTCCTATGCATAGATTTGATGATGTGAAGTTGAGATGAAGCTTTGCGAGGATGTAATGAAGCGAGGCATCATATGATGAAGACTTGGTCTAATCCAGGCGGGATCATTCCAAGCATGTTGATAACTCGGTGATATGATTCGAGTTGAGGATAATGGATGCTCGAGAGGCGCTTGAGCTAGAATGGCAATAGTCGTCGAGGAGGATGACTAGGAGGTTGAGATCGCATCGTTGTTGAAGGTTCTAGCATGCTCTAAGCAAGAGTACATGGGGACGCCCAAAAGACTAAGTTGATGGTCGAGTACTCTGGGTAGATTCGATAATCCTAGGCACGGGTCACGATGACGTGCGGGAGTTATGTCTAGAACCGGGGTTACCATTAGCCCTTGACGGACGGCTGAAAGAATGTGCCGGTCATTCAATTAACGGTGATATCGCAACAATGATAACAGTGATAGCCGAGTCATGGATGTTTGGTTGTATCGTCATTCGGTCTCAAGAGCGGTATTTCCTGGGTGCTTATCTGACCTTGGTTTTAGACCTTGGGATTTGTACTTGGAAAACATCGCTCTTGACTCGAGTGAAAATTGCTTTACTTTAAATTGTATGCTCTGCTATGTTTGCTTCTGCTTAGTGTGTGTCTGGGGGCTATCACTGTAGAATGAGGTTGGAGTGGGAGGGTTGTATTCCTATTCCTTTTCCTTTATGCTCTTTTGGTATGTTGTTAGTTAATTTACTGCTCACTAAGACTGTTGTCTGACTCAAGGCTTTATGTTTTAATTCTTATTGCCTTGGGCTGTTCGTCCATTTTGGGACGGGCAGACTAGGTAGCAGGTGACAGGTGCTGTTCTCTTCTCACGATGCTGATATCGAAGACGAGCTAGAGGGTTGCATATTATCTTCTTATTGTATGTACTGGATATTCCGCTGTTTTGTATTCTCTGAGAGTTATGTAGTGAGGCTGGATGTATTGGCTATGTGGATGCTTGTATTCAACTATTATGGAGTTTTTATATGATGTCATTTTGTTCTGTAAAGCTTCACTATACATATGTTCTATTGTATTTTGTCCATGCGCTGTGAGTAATACGATAGATTCTTTTGTTTAAATCTTACCTTGACAATCGTCCATGGTCGCCTGGCACACTTTACAGCGCACTACCTCTAGATTCGGTGCAGGGGTCATGGGCGGTCGTCACACGTTGTCTTTTCATGCATACCCCCCTTATTAAAAAAACATCTTCCAACTGCATAAAAACTCTAAACGCTATATTTTCATGCATACCCCCCTTATTAAAAAAAACATCTTCCAACAGTATAAAAACTCTAAACGCTGTCTTTTCATGCATACCCCCTTATTAAAAAAAACATCTTCCAACAACATAAAATCTCTGAACGCTGTATTTTCATGCATACCCCCCTTATTAAAAAAACATCTTCCAACATCATAAAAACTCTAAACGCTGTCTTTTATGCATACCCCATTATTAAAAAAACATCTTCCAGCAGCATAAAAACTCTAAACGCTGTCTTTTCATGCATACCACTCTTATTAAAAAAAACATCTTCCAACAGCATAAAAACTCTAAACGCTATCTTTTCATGCATACTCCCCTTATTAAAAAAACATCTTCCAACAGCATAAAAACTCAAAACGCTGTCTTTTCATGCATACTCCCCTTATTAAAAAAAACATCTTCCAATAGCATAAAAACTCTAAACGCTGTCTTTTCATGCATATCCCCTTATTAAAAAAACATCTTCCAGCAGCATAAAAACTCAAAACGCTGTCTTTTCATACATACCCCCATTATTAAAAAACATCTTCCAACAGCATAAAAACTCTAAACGTTGTCTTTTCATGCATACACCCCTTATTAAAAAAAACATCTTCCAAAAACATAAAAACTCTAAACGCTGTCTTTTCATGCACACCCCCTTTCTTAAAAAAAACATCTTCCAACAGCATAAAAACTCTAAACGCTGTCTTTTCATGCATACCTCCATTTTTTAAAAAAACATCTTCCAACAACGTAAAAACTCTAAACGCTGTCTTTTCATGCATACCCCCTTATTAAAAAAAACATCTTCCAACAGCATAAAAACTCTAAACGCTGTCTTTTCATGCATACCCCCCTTATTAAAATTTTTTTTTCCAACAGCATAAAAACTCTAAACGCTGTATTTTCATGCATACCCCCCTTATTAAAAAAACATCTTCCAACAACATAAAAACTCTAAACGCTGTATTTTCATGCATACCCCCTTATTAAAAAAACATCATCCAACAGCATAAAATCTCTGAACGCTGTCTTTTCATGCATACCCCCCTTATTAAAAAAACATCTTCCAACAGCATAAAAACTCTAAACGCTTTCTTTTCATGCATACCCCCTTATTAAAAAAACATCTTCCAATAGCATAAAAACTTTAAACGATGTCTTTTCATGCATACCCCCCTTATAAAAAAAAACATCTCTTAACAGCATAAAAACTCTAAACGCTGTCTTTTCATGCATACCCCCCTTATTAAAAAAAACATTTTCCAACAGCATTAAAACTCTAAACGCTGTCTTTTAATGCATACCCCCCTTATTAAAAAAAAACATCTTCCAACAGCATAAAAACTCTAAACGCTGTCTTTTCATGCATACCCCCTTATTAAAAAAAACATATTCCAACAGCATAAAATCTCTAAACGCTGTATTTTCATGCATACCCCCCTTATTAAAAAAACATCTTCCAACAGCATAAAAACTTTAAACGCTGTATTTTCATGCATACCCCCTTATTAAAAAAACATCTTCCAACAGCATAAAATCTCTGAACGCTGTCTTTTCATGCATACCCCCCTTATTAAAAAAAAATCTTCCAACAGCATAAAAACTCTAAACGCTGTCTTTTCATGCATACCCCCTTATTAAAAAAACATCTTTCAATAGCATAAAAACTTTAAACGATGTCTTTTCATGCATACCCCCCTTATAAAAAAAAACATCTTCCAACAGCATAAAAACTCTAAACGCTGTCTTTTAATGCATACCCCCCTTATTAAAAAAAAAACATCTTCCAACAGCATAAAAACTCTAAACGCTGTCTTTTCATGCATACCCCCTTATTAAAAAAAACATATTCCAACAGCATAAAATCTCTAAACGCTGTCTTTTCATGCATACCCCCTTATTAAAAAAAACATATTCCAACAGCATAAAATCTCTAAACGCTGTCTTTTCATGCATACCACCCTTATTAAAAAAACATCTTACAACAGCATAAAAACTCTAAACGCTGTCTTTTCATGCATACCCCCCTTATTAAAAAAAACATCTTCCAACAGCATAAAAACTCAAAACGCTGTCTTTTCATGAATACCCCCTTATTAAAAAAAACATCTTCCAACAGCATAAAAACTCTAAACGCTGTCTTTTCATGCATACCCCCCTTATTAGAAAACATCTTCCAACAGCATAAAAACTCTAAACGTTGTCTTTTCATGCATACCCCCCTTATTAAAAAAAACATCTTCCAACCGCATAAAAACTTAAAACTCTGTCTTTTCATGCATACCCCCATTGTTAAAAAAAACATCTTCCAACAGCATAAAAACTCTAAACGCTGTCTTTTCATGCATACTCCCCTTCTTAAAAAAACATCTTCCAACAGCATAAAAACTCTAAACGCTGTATTTTCATGCATACCCCCTTATTAAAAAAACATCTTCCAACAGCATAAAAACTCTAAACGCTGTATTTTCATGCATACCCCCTTATTAAAAAAACATCTTCCAACAGCATAAAATCTCTGAACGCTGTCTTTTCATGCATACCCCCCTTATTAAAAAAACATCTTCCAACAGCATAAAAACTCTAAATGCTGTCTTTTCATGCATACCCCCTTATTAAAAAAACATCTTCCAATAGCATAAAAACTTTAAACGATGTCTTTTCATGCATACCCCCCTTATAAAAAAAAACATCTTCCAACAGCATAAAAACTCTAAACGTTGTCTTTTCATGCATACCCCCCTTATTAAAAAAACATTTTCCAACAGCATTAAAACTCTAAACGCTGTCTTTTAATGCATACCCCCCTTATTAAAAAAAAACATCTTCCAACAGCATAAAAACTCTAAACGCTGTCTTTTCATGCATACCCCCTTATTAAAAAAAACATATTCCAACAGCATAAAATCTCTAAACGTTGTCTTTTCATGCATACCCCCCTTATTAAAAAAAACATTTTCCAACAGCATTAAAACTCTAAACGCTATCTTTTAATGCATACCCCCCTTATTAAAAAAAAACATCTTCCAACAGCATAAAAACTCAAAACGCTGTCTTTTCATGAATACCCCCTTATTAAAAAAAACATCTTCCAACAGCATAAAAACTCTAAACGCTGTCTTTTCATGCATACCCCCCTTATTAGAAAACATCTTCCAACAGCATAAAAACTCTAAACGCTGTCTTTTCATGCATACCCCCCTTATTAAAAAAAACATCTTCCAACCGCATAAAAACTCAAAACTCTGTCTTTTCATGCATACCCCCATTGTTAAAAAAAACATCTTCCAACAGCATAAAAACTCTAAACGCTGTCTTTTCATGCATACTTCTTTTCATGCATACTTCCCTTCTTAAAAAAACATCTTCCAACAGCATAAAAACTCAAAACGCTGTCTTTTCATGCATACCCCCATTGTTAAAAAAACATCTTCCAACAGCATAAAAACTCTAAACGCTGTCTTTTCATGCATACTCCCCTTCTTAAAAAAAAACATCTTCCAACAGCATAAAAACTCTAAACGCTGTCTTTTCATTCATACATCCTTATTAAAAAAAACATCTTCCAACAGCATAAAATCTCTAAACGCTGTCTATTCATGCATACCCCCCTTATTAAAAAAACATCATCCAACAACATAAAAACTCTAAACGCTGTCTTTTCATGCATACCCCCTTATTAAAAAAACAACTTCCAAAAGCATAAAAACTCTAAACGTTGTCTTTTCATGCATACCCCCCTTATTAAAAAAACATCTTCCAACTGCATAAAAACTCTAAACGCTATATTTTCATGCATACCCCCCTTATTAAAAAAAACATCTTCCAACAGTATAAAAACTCTAAACGCTGTCTTTTCATGCATACCCCCTTATTAAAAAAAACATCTTCCAACAACATAAAATCTCTGAACGCTGTCTTTTCATGCATTACCCCCTTATTAAAAAAAACATCTTCCAACAGTATAAAAACTCTAAACGCTGTGTTTTCATGCATACCCCCTTATTAAAAAAACATCTTCCAACATCATAAAAACTCTAAACGCTGTCTTTTATGCATACCCCCTTATTAAAAAAACATCTTCCAGCAGCATAAAAACTCTAAACGCTGTCTTTTCATGCATACCACTCTTATTAAAAAAAACATCTTCCAACAGCATAAAAACTCTAAACGCTATCTTTTCATGCATACTCCCCTTAATAAAAAAACATCTTCCAACAGCATAAAAACTCAAAACGCTGTCTTTTCATGCATACTCCCCTTATTAAAAAAAACATCTTCCAATAGCATAAAAACTCTAAACGCTGTCTTTTCATGCATATCCCCTTATTAAAAAAACATCTTCCAGCAGCATAAAAACTCAAAACGCTGTCTTTTCATACATACCCCCATTATTAAAAAACATCTTCCAACAGCATAAAAACTCTAAACGTTGTCTTTTCATGCATACACCCCTTATTAAAAAAAAACATCTTCCAAAAACATAAAAACTCTAAACGCTGTCTTTTCATGCACACCCCCTTTCTTAAAAAAACATCTTCCAACAGCATAAAAACTCTAAACGCTGTCTTTTCATGCATACCTCCATTTTTTTAAAAAACATCTTCCAACAACGTAAAAACTCTAAACGCTGTCTTTTCATGCATACCCCCTTATTAAAAAATTTTTTTCCAACAGCATAAAAACTCTAAACGCTGTATTTTCATGCATACCCCCCTTATTAAAAAAACATCTTCCAACAGCATAAAAACTCTAAACGCTGTATTTTCATGCATACCCCCTTATTAAAAAAACATCTTCCAACAGCATAAAATCTCTGAACGCTGTCTTTTCATGCATACCCCCCTTATTAAAAAAACATCTTCCAACAGCATAAAAACTCTAAACGCTGTCTTTTCATGCATACCCCCTTATTAAAAAAACATCTTCCAAAAGCATAAAAACTTTAAACGATGTCTTTTCATGCATACCCCCCTTATAAAAAAAACATCTTCCAACAGCATAAAAACTCTAAACGCTGTCTTTTCATGCATACCCCCCTTATTAAAAAAAACATTTTCCAACAGCATTAAAACTCTAAACGCTGTCTTTTAATGCATACCCCCCTTATTAAAAAAAACATCTTCCAACAGCATAAAAACTCTAAACGCTGTCTTTTCATGCATACCCCCTTATTAAAAAAAACATATTCCAACAGCATAAAATCTCTAAACGCTGTATTTTCATGCATACCCCCCTTATTAAAAAAACATCTTCCAACAGCATAAAAACTCTAAACGCTGTATTTTCATGCATACCCCCTTATTAAAAAAACATCTTCCAACAGCATAAAATCTCTGAACGCTGTCTTTTCATGCATACCCCCCTTATTAAAAAAACATCTTCCAACAGCATAAAAACTCTAAACGCTGTCTTTTCATGCATACCCCCTTATTAAAAAAACATCTTTCAATAGCATAAAAACTTTAAACGATGTCTTTTCATACATACCCCCCTTATAAAAAAAAACATCTTCCAACAGCATAAAAACTCTAAACGCTGTCTTTTCATGCATACCCCCCTTATTAAAAAAAACATTTTCCAACAGCATTAAAACTCTAAACGTTGTCTTTTAATGCATACCCCCCTTATTAAAAAAAACATCTTCCAACAGCATAAAAACTCTAAACGCTGTCTTTTCATGCATACCCCCTTATTAAAAAAAACATATTCCAACAGCATAAAATCTCTAAACGCTGTCTTTTCATGCATACCACCCTTATTAAAAAAAACATCTTACAACAGCATAAAAACTCTAAACGCTGTCTTTTCATGCATACCCCCCTTATTAAAAAAAACATCTTCCAACAGCATAAAAACTCAAAACGCTGTCTTTTCATGAATACCCCCTTATTAAAAAAACATCTTCCAACAGCATAAAAACTCTAAACGCTGTCTTTTCATGCATACCCCCCTTATTAGAAAACATCTTCCAACAGCATAAAAACTCTAAACGTTGTCTTTTCATGCATACCCCCCTTATTAAAAAAAACATCTTCCAACCGCATAAAAACTTAAAACTCTGTCTTTTCATGCATACCCCCATTGTTAAAAAAAACATCTTCCAACAGCATAAAAACTCTAAACGCTGTCTTTTCATGCATACTCCCCTTCTTAAAAAAACATCTTCCAACAGCATAAAAACTCTAAACGCTGTATTTTCATTCATACCCCCCTTATTAAAAAAACATCTTCCAACAGCATAAAAACTCTAAACGCTGTATTTTCTTGCATACCCCCTTATTAAAAAAACATCTTCCAACAGCATAAAATCTCTGAACGCTGTCTTTTCATGCATACCCCCCTTATTAAAAAAACATCTTCCAACAGCATAAAAACTCTAAACGCTGTCTTTTCATGCATACCCCCTTATTAAAAAAACATCTTCCAATAGCATAAAAACTTTAAACGATGTCTTTTCATGCATACCCCCCTTATAAAAAAAAACATCTTCCAACAGCATAAAAACTCTAAACGTTGTCTTTTCATGCATACCCCCCTTATTAAAAAAAACATTTTCCAACAGCATTAAAACTCTAAACGCTGTCTTTTAATGCATACCCCCCTTATTAAAAAAAAAACATCTTCCAACAGCATAAAAACTCTAAACGCTGTCTTTTCATGCATACCCCCTTATTAAAAAAAACATATTCCAACAGCATAAAATCTCTAAACGCTGTCTTTTCATGCATACCCCCCTTATTAAAAAAAACATTTTCCAACAGCATTAAAACTCTAAACGCTGTCTTTTAATGCATACCCCCCTTATTAAAAAAAAAACATCTTCCAACAGCATAAAAACTCAAAACGCTGTCTTTTCATGAATACCCCCTTATTAAAAAAACATCTTCCAACAGCATAAAAACTCTAAACGCTGTCTTTTCATGCATACCCCCCTTATTAGAAAACATCTTCCAACAGCATAAAAACTCTAAACGCTGTCTTTTCATGCATACCCCCCTTATTAAAAAAAACATCTTCCAACCGCATAAAAACTCAAAACTCTGTCTTTTCATGCATACCCCCATTGTTAAAAAAAACATCTTCCAACAGCATAAAAACTCTAAACGCTGTCTTTTCATGCATACTCCCCTTCTTAAAAAAACATCTTCCAACAGCATAAAAACTCTAAACGCTGTCTTTTCATGCATACACCCTTATTAAAAAAACAAATCTTCCAACAGCATAAAAACTCTAAAAGATGTCTATTCATGCATACCCCCCTTATTAAAAAAAACATCTTCCAATCGCATAAAAACTCAAAACTCTGTGTTTTCATGCATACCCCCATTGCTAAAAAAAACATCTTCCAACAGCATAAAAACTCTAAACACTGTCTTTTCATGCATACTCCCCTTTTTAAAAAAACATCTTCCAACAACATAAAAACTCTAAACGCTGTCTTTTCATGCATACACCCTTATTGAAAAAACATCTTCCAACAGCATAAAAACTCTAAACGCTGTCTATTCATGCATACCCCCCTTATTAAAAAAACATCATCCAACAGCATAAAACTCTAAACGCTGTCTTTTCATGCGTACCCCCTTATTAAAAAAAACATTTCCAACAACATAAAAACTCTAAACGCTGTCTTTTCATTCATACATCCTTATTAAAAAAAACATCTTCCAACAGCATAAAATCTCTAAACGCTGTCTATTCATGCATACCCCCCTTTATTAAAAAAAACATCATCCAACAGCATAAAAACTCTAAACGATGTCTTTTCATGCATACCCCCTTATTAAAAAAACAACTTCCAAAAGCATAAAAACTCTAAACGTTGTCTTTTCATGCATACCCCCCTTATTAAAAAAACATCTTCCAACTGCATAAAAACTCTAAACGTTGTATTTTCATGCATACCCCCCTTATTAAAAAAACATCTTCCAACAGTATAAAAACTCTAAACGCTGTCTTTTCATGCATACCCCCTTATTAAAAAAACATTTTCCAACAGCATAAAAACTCTAAACACTGTCTTTTCATGCATACCCCCTTATTAAAAAAACATCTTCCAACAGCATAAAAACTCTAAACGCTGTCTTTTATGCATACCCCCTTATTAAAAAAAACATCTTCCAACAGCATAAAAACTCTAAACGCTGTCATTTTATGCATACCCCCTTATTAAATAAAAACATCTTCCAACAGCATAAAAACTCTATACGCTGTCTTTTCATGCATACCACCTTATTAAAAAAACATCCAACAGCATAAAAACTCTAAACGTTGTCTTTTCATGCAAACCCCCCTAATTTAAAAAAAAATCTTCCAACAGCATAATTACTCTAAACGCTGTCTTTTCATGCATACACCGTTATTAAAAAAACATCTTCCAACAGCATAAAAATTCTAAACGCTGTCTCTTCATGCATACCCTCTTTATTAAAAAAACATCTTTCAACAGCATAAAAACTCTAAACGATGTCTTTTCATGCATACCTCCCTTATAAAAAAACACCTTCCAACAGCATAAAAACTCTAAATGCTGTCTTTTCATGCATACCCCCCTTATTAAAAAAACATCTTCCAACAGCATAAAAACTCTAAACGCTGTCTTTTTATGCATACCCCCCTTATTAAAAAACATCTTCCAACAGCATAAAAACTCTAAACGCTGCCTTTTCATGCATACCCCCCTTATTAAAAAAGAAAATCTTCCAACAGCATAAAAACTCAAAACACTGTCTTTTCATGCATACCCCCATTGTTAAAAAAAACATCTTCCAACAGCATAAAAACTCTAAACGCTGTCTTTTCATGCATACTCCCCTTCTTAAAAAAAACATCTTCCAACAGCATAAAAGCTCTAAACGCTGTCTTTTCATTCATACATCCTTATTAAAAAAACATCTTCCAACAGCATAAAATCTCTAAACGCTGTCTATTCATGCATACCCCCCTTATTAAAAAAAACATCATCCAACAGCATAAAAACTCTAAACGCTGTCTTTTCATGCATACCTCCTTATTAAAAAAACAACTTCCAAAAGCATAAAAACTCTAAACGTTGTCTTTTCATGCATACCCCCCTTATTAAAAAAACATCTTCCAACTGCATAAAAACTCTAAACGCTGTATTTTCATGCATACCCCCCTTATTAAAAAAAACATCTTCCAACAGTATAAAAACTCTAAACGCTGTCTTTTCATGCATACCCCCTTATTAAAAAACATTTTCCAACAGCATAAAAACTCTAAACGCTGTCTTTTCATGCATTACCCCTTATTAAAAAAAACATCTTCCAACAGTATAAAAACTCTAAACGCTGTGTTTTCATGCATACCCCCTTATTAAAAAAACATCTTCCAACATCATAAAAACTCTAAACGCTGTCTTTTATGCATACCCCCTTATTAAAAAAACATCTTCCAACAGCATAAAAACTCTAAACGCTGTCTTTTCATGCATACCACTCTTATTAAAAAAAACATCTTCCAACAGCATAAAAACTCTAAACGCTGTCTTTTCATGCATACTCCCCTTATTAAAAAAAACATCTTCCAACAGCATAAAAACTCAAAACGCTGTCTTTTCATGTATCCCTTATTAAAAAACATCTTCCAACAGCATAAAAACTCTAAACGCTGTCTTTTCATGCATATCCCCTTATTAAAAAAACATCTTCCAGCAGCATAAAAACTCAAAACGCTGTCTTTTCATACATACCCCCATTATTAAAAAACATCTTCCAACAGCATAAAAACTCTAAACGTTGTCTTTTCATGCATACACCCCTTATTAAAAAAAAACATCTTCCAAAAACATAAAAACTCTAAACGCTGTCTTTTCATGCACACCCCCTTTCTTAAAAAAAACATCTTCCAACAGCATAAAATCTCTAAACGCTGTCTTTTCATGTATACCCCCATTTTTAAAAAAAACATCTTCCAACAACGTAAAAACTCAAACGCTGTCTTTTCATGAATACCCCCCTTATTAAAAAAAACATCTTCCAACATCATAAAAACTCTAAACGCTCTCTTTTCATGCATAAACCCCTTATTATAAAAAAAACATCTTCCAACAGCATAAAAACTCTAAACGCTGTCTTTTCATGCATATCCCCCATGTTAAAAAAAACATCTTCCAACAGCATAAAAACTCTAAACGCTGTATTTTCATGCTTACCCCCCTTATTAAAAAAACATCTTCCAACAGCATAAAATCTCTGAACGCTGTCTTTTCATGCATACCCCTCTTATTAAAAAAACATCTTCCAACAGCATAAAAACTCTAAACGTGTCTTTTCATGCATACCCTCCTTATTAAAAAAACATCTTCCAATAGCATAAAAACTTTAAATGATGTCTTTTCATGCATACCCCCCTTATAAAAAAAAACATCTTCCAACAGCATAAAAACTCTAAACGCTGTCTTTTCATGCATACCCCCCTTATTAAAAAAAACATCTTCCAACAGCATTAAAACTCTAAACGCTGTCTTTTAATGCATACCCCCCTTATTAAAAAAAACATCTTCCAACAGCATAAAAACTCTAAACGCTGTCTTTTCATGCATACCCCCTTATTAAAAAAAACATCTTCCAACAGCATAAAAACTCTAAACGCTGTCTTTTCATGCATACCACCCTTATTAAAAAAAACATCTTACAACAGCATAAAAACTCTAAACGCTGTCTTTTCATGCATACCCCCCTTATTAAAAAAAAATCTTCCAACAGCATAAAAACTCAAAACGTTGTCTTTTCATGAATACCCCCCTTTATTAAAAAAAACATCATCCAACAGCATAAAAACTCTAAACGATGTCTTTTCATGCATACCCCCTTATTAAAAAAACAACTTCCAAAAGCATAAAAACTCTAAACGTTGTCTTTTCATGCATACCCCCCTTATTAAAAAAACATCTTCCAACTGCATAAAAACTCTAAACGCTGTATTTTCATGCATACCTCCCTTATTAAAAAAAACATCTTCCAACAGTATAAAAACTCTAAACGCTGTCTTTTCATGCATACCCCCTTATTAAAAAAACATTTTCGAACAGCATAAAAACTCTAAACACTGTCTTTTCATGCATACCCCCTTATTAAAAAAACATCTTCCAACAGCATAAAAACTCTAAACGCTGTCTTTTATGCATACCCCCTTATTAAAAAAAACATCTTCCAACAGCATAAAAACTCTAAACGCTGTCATTTTATGCATACCCCCTTATTAAATAAAAACATCTTCCAACAGCATAAAAACTCTATACGCTGTCTTTTCATGCATACCACCTTATTAAAAAAACATCTTCCAACAGCATAAAAACTCTAAACGTTGTCTTTTCATGCAAACCCCCCTAATTTAAAAAAAATCTTCCAACAGCATAAAAACTCTAAACGCTGTCTTTTCATGCATACACCGTTATTAAAAAAACATCTTCCAACAGCATAAAAATTCTAAACGATGTCTCTTCATGCATACCCTCTTTATTAAAAAAACATCTTTCAACAGCATAAAAACTCTAAACGATGTCTTTTCATGCATACCTCCCTTATAAAAAAACACCTTCCAACAGCATAAAAACTCTAAACGCTGTCTTTTCATGCATACCCCCCTTATTAAAAAAACATCTTCCAACAACATAAAAACTCTAAACGCTGTCTTTTTATGCATACCCCCCTTATTAAAAAACATCTTCCAACAGCATAAAAACTCTAAACGCTGCCTTTTCATGCATACCCCCCTTACTAAAAAAGAAAATCTTCCAACAGCATAAAAACTCAAAACACTGTCTTTTCATGCATACCCCCATTGTTAAAAAAAACATCTTCCAACAGCATAAAAACTCTAAACGCTGTCTTTTCATGCATACTCCCCTTCTTAAAAAAAACATCTTCCAACAGCATAAAAACTCTAAACGCTGTCTTTTCATTCATACATCCTTATTAAAAAAAACATCTTCCAACAGCATAAAATCTCTAAACGCTGTCTATTCATGCATACGCCCCTTATTAAAAAAACATCATCCAACAGCATAAAAACTCTAAACGCTGTCTTTTCATGCATACCTCCTTATTAAAAAAACAACTTCCAAAAGCATAAAAACTCTAAACGTTGTCTTTTCATGCATACCCCCCTTATTAAAAAAACATCTTCCAACTGCATAAAAACTCTAAACGCTGTATTTTCATGCATACCCCCCTTATTAAAAAAAACATCTTCCAACAGTATAAAAACTCTAAACGCTGTCTTTTCATGCATACCCCCTTATTAAAAAACATTTTCCAACAGCATAAAAACTCTAAACGCTGTCTTTTCATGCATTACCCCTTATTAAAAAAAACATCTTCCAACAGTATAAAAACTCTAAACGCTGTGTTTTCATGCATACCCCCTTATTAAAAAAACATCTTCCAACATCATAAAAACTCTAAACGCTGTCTTTTCATGCATACCCTTTTATTAAAAAAAACATCTTCCAACAGCATAAAAACTCTAAACGCTGTCTTTTCATGCATACCCCCCTTATTAGAAAACATCTTCCAACAGCATAAAAACTCTAAACGCTGTCTTTTCATGCATACCCCCCTTATTAAAAAAAACATCTTCCAACCGCATAAAAACTCAAAACTCTGTCTTTTCATGCATACCCCCATTGTTAAAAAAAACATCTTCCAACAGCATAAAAACTCTAAACGCTGTCTTTTCATGCATACTCCCCATCTTAAAAAAACATCTTCCAACAGCATAAAAACTCTAAACGCTGTCTTTTCATGCATACACCCTTATTAAAAAAAACAAATCTTCCAACAGCATAAAAACTCTAAACGATGTCTATTCATGCATACCCCCCTTATTAAAAAAAACATCTTCCAACCGCATAAAAACTCAAAACTCTGTCTTTTCATGCATACCCCCATTGTTAAAAAAAACATCTTCCAACAGCATAAAAACTCTAAACGCTGTCTTTTCATGCATACTCCCCTTCTTAAAAAAAACATCTTCCAACAGCATAAAAACTCTAAACGCTGTCTTTTCATGCATACACCCTTATTTAAAAAAACAAATCTTCCAACAGCATAAAAACTCTAAACGATGTCTATTCATGCATACCCCCCTTATTAAAAAAAACATCATCCAACAGCATAAAAACTCTAAACGCTGTCTTTTCATGCATACCCCCTTATTAAAAAAACATCTGCCAAGAGCGTAAAAACTCTAAACGCTGTCTTTTCATGCATACCCCCTTATTAAAAAAAACATCTTCCAACAGAATAAAAACTCTAAACGTTGTCTTTTCATGTATACCCCCCTGATTAAAAAAAACATCTTCCAACAGCATAAAAACTCTAAACGCTGCCTTTTCATTCATACCCCCCTTATTAAAAAACATTTTCCAACAGCATAAAAACTCTAAACGCTGTCTTTTCATGCATACCCCTCTTATTAAAAAAGAACATCTTCCAACAGCATAAAAACTCAAAACGCTGTCTTTTCATGCATGCCCCCATTGTTAAAAAAAACATCTTCCAACAGCATAAAAACTCTAAACGCTGTCTTTTCATGCATACTCCCCTTCTTAAAAAAAACATCTTCCAACAACATAAAAACTCTAAACGCTGCCTTTTCATGCATACCCCCTTATTAAAAAAACATCTTCCAACAGCATAAAATCTCTAAACGCTGTCTTTTATGCATAACCCCTTATTAAAAAAAACATCTTCCAATAGCATAAAAACTCTAAACGCTGTCTTTTCATACATACCACTCTTATTAAAAAAACATCTTCCAACAGCATAAAACTCTAAACGCTGTCTTTTCATGCATACTCCCCTTATTAAAAAAACATCTTTCAACAGGATAAAAACTCTAAACGCTGTCTGTTTATTCATACCCCCCTTGTTAAAAGAAAACATCTTCCAACAGCATAAAAACTCTAAACGCTGTCTTTTCACGCATATCACCCTTATTAAAAAAACATCTTCCAACAGCATAAAATCTCTAAACGATGTCTTTTCATGCATACCCCCCCTTATTAAAAAAAACATCTTCCCACAGCATAAAAACTCTAAACGCTGTCTTTTCATGCATACCCCCTTATTAAAAAAAACATATTCCAACAGCATAAAAACTCTAAACGCTGTCTTTTCATGCATACCTCCTTATTTAAAAAAACATATTCCAACAGCATAAAAACTCTAAACGCTGTCGTTTCATGAATACCCCCCTTATTAGAAAAAAACAACTTCCAACAGCATAAAAACTCTAAATGCTGTCTTTTCATGCATACCCCCCTTATTAAAAAAACATCTTTCAACCGCATAAAAACTCTAAACGCTGTCTTTTCATGCATACCCCCCTTATTAAAAAAAACATCTTCCAACAGCATAAAAACTCAAACGCTGTCTTTTCATGAATACCCCCCTTATTAAAAAAAACATCTTCCAACATCATAAAAACTCTAAACGCTCTCTTTTCATGCATAACCCCCTTATTATAAAAAAACATCTTCCAACAGCATAAAAACTCTAAACGCTGTCTTTTCATGCATATCCCCCATGTTAAAAAAACATTTTCCAACAGCATAAAAACTCTAAACGCTATCTTTTCATGCATACCCCCTTTTTTTAAAAAAAAACATCTTCCAACAGCATAAAAACTTTAAACGCTGTCTTTTCATGAATAATCCCCTTATTAAGAAAAATATCTTCCAACAGGATAAAAACTCTAAACGCTGTCTTTTCATGTATACCCCCTTATTAAAAAAAACATTTTCCAACAACATAAAAACTCTAAACGCTGTCTTTTCATGCATATCCCCTTATTAAAAAAAACATCTTCCAACAGGATAAAAACTCTAAACGCTGTCTTTTCATGAATAACCCCTTTATTAAAAAACCATCTTTCAACAGCATAAAAACTCAAAACGCTGTCTTTTCATGCATACCCCCTTATTAAAAAACATCTTCCAACAGAATAAAAACTCTAAACGCTATCTTTTCATGCATACATCCCTTATTAAAAAAATACATCTTCCAACAGTATAAAAGCTCTAAACGCTGTCTTTTCATGCATACACCCCTTGTTAAAAAAACATCTTCCAACAACATAAAAACTCTAAACGTTGTCTTTTCATGCATACCCCCCTTGTTAAAAAAATATCTTCCAACAGCATAAAAACTCTAAACGCTGTCTTTTCACGCATATCACCCTTATTAAAAAAACATCTTCCAACAGCATAAAATCTCTAAACGCTGTCTTTTCATGCATACCCCCTTATTAAAAAAAACATCTTCCAACAGCATAAAAACTCTAAACGCTGTCTTTTCATGAATACCCCCCTTATTAGAAAAAAACATCTTCCAACAGCATAAAAACTCTAAACGCTGTCTTTTCATGCATACCCCTCTTATTAAAAAAAAACATCTTCCAACATCATAAAAACTCTAAACGCTCTCTTTTCATGCATAACCCCCTTATTATAAAAAAAAAAATCTTCCAACAGCATAAAAACTCTAAACGCTGTCTTTTCATGCATATCCCCCTTGTTAAAAAAACATTTTCCTACAACATAAAAACTCTAAACGCTATCTTTTCATGCATACCCCCTTTTTTTTAAAAAACATCTTCCAACAGCATAAAAACTCTAAACGCTGTCTTTTCATGCATACTCCCCTTATTAAAAAAACATCTTCCAACATGATAAAAACTCTAAACGCTGTCTTTTCATGTATACCCCCTTATTAAAAAAAACATTTTCCAACAGCATAAAAACTCTAAACGCTGTCTTTTCATGCATATCCCCTTATTAAAAAAAACATCTTCTAACAGCATAAAAACTCAAAATGCTGTCTTTTCATGAATACCCCCTTTATTAAAAAAACATCTTCCAACAGCATAAAAACTCTAAACGCTGTCTTTTCATGCATACCCCCTTATTAAAAAACATCTTCCAACAGAATAAAAACTTTAAACGCTGTCTTTTCATGCATACATCCCTTATTAAAAAAATACATCTTCCAACAGTATAAAAACTCTAAACGCTGTCTTTTCATGCATACCCCCCTTGTTAAAAAAACATCTTCCAACAACATAAAAACTCTAAACGTTGTCTTTTCATGCATACCCCCCTTGTTAAAAAAACATCTTCCAACAGCATAAAAACTCTAAACGCTGTCTTTTCACGCATATCACCTTTATTAAAAAAATATCTTCCAACAGCATAAAATCTCTAAACGCTGTCTTTTCATGCATACCCCCTTATTAAAAAAAACATCTTCCAACAGCATAAAAACTCTAAACGCTGTCTTTTCATGAATACCCCCCTTATTAGAAAAAAACATCTTCCAACAGCATAAAAACTCTAAACGCTGTCTTTTCATGCATACCCCTCTTATTAAAAAAAACATCTTCCAACATCATAAAAACTCTAAACGCTCTCTTTTCATGCATAACCCCCTTATTATAAAAAAAAAATCTTCCAACAGCATAAAAACTCTAAACGCTGTCTTTTCATGCATATCCCCCTTGTTAAAAAAAACATCTTCCAACAGCATAAAAACTCTAAACGCTGTCTTTTCATGCATACTCCCCTTATTAAAAAAACATCTTCCAACAGGATAAAAACTCTAAACGCTATCTTTTCATGTATACCCCCTTATTAAAAAAAACATTTTCCAACAGCATAAAAACTCTAAACGCTGTCTTTTCATGCATATCCCCTTATTAAAAAAAACATCTTCCAACAGCATAAAAACTCAAAATGCTGTCTTTTCATGAATACCCCCTTTATTAAAAAAAACATCTTCCAACAGCATAAAAACTCTAAACGCTGTCTTTTCATGCATACCCCCTTATTAAAAAACATCTTCCAACAGCATAAAAACTCTAAACGCTGTCTTTTCATGCATACCCCTCTTATTAAAAAAGAACATCTTCCAACAACATAAAAACTCAAAACACTGTCTTTTCATGCATACATCCATTGTTAAAAAAAACATCTTCCAACAGCATAAAAACTCTAAACGCTGTCTTTTCATGCATACCACTCTTATTAAAAAAAACATCTTTCAACAGCATAAAAACTCTAAACGCTGTCTTTTCATGCATACTCCCCTTATTAAAAAAAACATCTTCCAACAGCATAAAAACTCAAAACGCTGTCTTTTCATGTATCCCTTATTAAAAAAAACATCTTCCAACAGCATAAAAACTCTAAACGTTGTTTTTTCATGCATACCCCCATTTTTTAAAAAAACATCTTCCAACAACGTAAAAACTCTAAACGCTGTCTTTTCATGCATACCCCCTTATTAAAAAAACATCTTCCAACAGCATAAAAACTCTAAACGCTGTCTTTTCATGCATACTCCCCTTCTTAAAAAAAACATCTTCCAACAGCATAAAAACTCTAAACGCTGTCTTTTCATGCATACACCCTTATTAAAAAAAACATCTTCCAACAGCATAAAATCTCTAAACGCTGTCTATTCATTCATACCCCCCTTATTAAAGAAAACATCATCCAACAGCATAAAAACTCTAAACGTTGTCTTTTCATGCATACCCCACTTATTAAAAAAACATCTTCCAACAGCATAATAACTCTAAACACTGTATTTTCATGCATACCCCCCTTATTAAAAAAACATCTTCCAACAGTGTAAAAACTCTAAACGCTGTCTTTTCATGCATACCCCCCTTATTAAAAAAAACATCTTCCAACAACATAAAATCTCTGAACGCTGTCTTTTCATGCATACCCCCCTTATTAAAAAAAACATCTTCCTACAGCATAAAAACTCTAAACGCTTTGTTTTCATGCATACCCCCTTATTAAAAAAAACATCTTCCAACAGCATAAAAACTCTAAACGCTGTCTTTTATGCATACCCCCTTATTAAAAAACATCTTCCAACAGCATAAAAACTCTAAACGCTGTCTTTTCATGCATACCACTCTTATTAAAAAAACATCATCCAACAGCATAAAAACTCTAAACGTTGTTTTTTCATGCATACTCCCCTTATTAAAAAAAAATCTTCCAACAGGATAAAAACTCTAAACGCTGTCTTTTCATGTATCCCTTATTAAAAAAAATATCTTCCAACAGCATAAAAACTCTAAACAATGTCTTTTCATGCATATCCCCTTATTAAAAAAACATCTTCCAGCAACATAAAAACTCAAAACGCTGTCTTTTCATGCATACCCCATTATTAAAAAAAACATCTTCCAACATCATAAAAACTCTAAATGTTGTCTTTTCATGCATACACCCCTTATTAAAAAAACATCTTCCAAAAACATAAAAACTCTAAACGCTGTCTTTTCATGCATATACCCCCCCTTCTTAAAAAAAACATCTTCCAACAGCATAAAAACTCTAAACGCAGTCTTTTCAGGCATACCGCCATTTTTTTAAAAAACATCTTCCAACAACGTAAAAACTCTAAACGCTGTCTTTTCATGCATAACCCCTTATTAAAAAAAACATCTTCCAACAGCATAAAAATTCTAAACGTTGTCTTTTCATGCATACCCCCCTAATTAAAAAAAACATCTTCCAACAGCATAAAAACTCTAAACGCTGTCTTTTCATGCATACACCCTTATTAAAAAAAACATCTTCCAACAACATAAAAATTCTAAACGCTGTCTTTTCATGCATACCCTCTTTATTAAAAAAACATCTTTCAACAGCATAAAAACTCTAAACGATGTCTTTTCATGCATACCCCCCTTATAAAAAAACATCTTCCAACAGCATAAAAACTCTAAACGCTGTCTTTTCATGCATACCCCCCTTATTAAAAAAAACATCTTCCAACAGCATAAAAACTCTAAACGCTGTCTTTTCATGCATACCTCCCTTATTAAAAAACATCTTCCAACAGCATAAAAACTTTAAACGCTGTCTTTTCATGCATACTCCCCCTCTTAAAAAAAACATCTTCCAATAGCATAAAAACTCTAAACGCTGTCTTTTCATGCATACACCCTTATTAAAAAAAAACATCTTCCAACAGCATAAAATCTCTAAACGCTGTCTATTCATGCATACCCCCCTTATTAAAAAAACATCATCCAACAGCATAAAAACTCTAAACGCTGTCTTTTCATGCATATCTCCTTATTAAAAAAACATCTTCCAGCAGCATAAAAACTCAAAACGCTGTCTTTTCATGCATACCCCCATTATTAAAAAACATCTTCCAACAGCATAAAAACTCTAAATGTTGTCTTTTCATGCATACCCCCTTATTAAAAAAAACATATTCCAACAGCATAAAAACTCTAAACGCTGTCTTTTCATGCATACCTCCTTATTTAAAAAAACATATTCCAACAACATAAAAACTCTAAACGCTGTCGTTTCATGAATACCCCCCTTATTAGAAAAAAATAACTTCCAACAGCATAAAAACTCTAAACGTTGTCTTTTCATGCATAACACCCTTATTAAAAAAAACATCTTACAACAGCATAAAAACTCTAAACGCTGTCTTTTCATGCATACCCCCCTTATTAAAAAAAACATCTTCCAACAGCATAAAAACTCAAAACGTTGTCTTTTCATGAATAACCCCTTATTAAAAAAAACATCTTCCAACAGCATAAAAACTCTAAACGATGTCTTTTCATGCATACCCCCCTTATTAGAAAACATCTTCCAACAGCATAAAAACTCTACGCTGTCTTTTCATGCATACCCCCCTTATTAAAAAAAACATCTTCCAACCGCATAAAAACTCAAAACTCTGTCTTTTCATGCATACCCCCATTGTTAAAAAAAACATCTTCCAACAGCATAAAAACTCTAAACGCTGTCTTTTCATGCATACTCCCCTTCTTAAAAAAACATCTTCCAACAGCATAAAAACTCTAAACGCTGTCTTTTCATGCATACACCCTTATTAAAAAAACAAATCTTCCAACAGCATAAAAACTCTAAACGATGTCTATTCATGCATACCCCCCTTATTAAAAAAAACATCTTCCAACCACATAAAAACTCAAAACTCTGTCTTTTCGTGCATACCCCCATTGTTAAAAAAAACATCTTCCAACAGCATAAAAACTCTAAACACTGTCTTTTCATGCATACTCCCCTTCTTAAAAAAAACATCTTCCAACAGCATAAAAACTCTAAACGCTGTCTTTTCATGCATACACCCTTATTAAAAAAAACAAATTTTCCAACAGCATAAAAACTCTAAACGATGTCTATTCATGC
The DNA here is from genome assembly GCA_030737815.1 of Allium fistulosum. Taxonomy (NCBI): domain Eukaryota; kingdom Viridiplantae; phylum Streptophyta; class Magnoliopsida; order Asparagales; family Amaryllidaceae; genus Allium; species Allium fistulosum. Next base: position 6,983,106 of record JASFAW010000018.1, read on the forward strand.
ATACCCCCCTTATTAAAAAAAACATCATCCAACAGCATAAAAACTCTAAACGCTGTCTTTTCATGCATACCCCCTTATTAAAAAAACATCTGCCAAGAGCGTAAAAACTCTAAACGCTGTCTTCTCATGCATACCCCTTTATTAAAAAAAACATCTTCCAACAGCATAAAAACTCTAAACGTTGTCTTTTCATGCATACCCCCCTAATTAAAAAAAACATCTTCCAACAGCATAAAAACTCTAAACGCTGTCTTTTCATTCATACCCCCCTTATTAAAAAACATTTTCCAACAGCATAAAAACTCTAAACGCTGTCTTTTCATGCATACCCCTCTTATTAAAAAAGAACATCTTCCAACAGCATAAAAACTCAAAACGCTGTCTTTTCATGCATACCCCCATTGTTAAAAAAAACATCTTCCAACAGCATAAAAACTCTAAACGCTGTCTTTTCATGCATACTCCCCTTCTTAAAAAAAACATCTTCCAACAGCATAAAAACTCTAAACGCTGCCTTTTCATGCATACCCCCTTATTAAAAAAAACATCTTCCAACAGCATAAAAACTCTATACGCTGTCTTTTATGCATAACCCCTTATTAAAAAAAACATCTTCCAACAGCATAAAAACTCTAAACGCTGTCTTTTCATACATACCACTCTTATTAAAAAAACATCTTCCAACAGCATAAAACTCTAAACGCTGTCTTTTCATGCATACTCCCCTTATTAAAAAAACATCTTTCAACAGGATAAAAACTCTAAACGCTGTCTTTTTATTCATACCCCCCTTGTTAAAAAAAACATCTTCCAACAGCATAAAAACTCTAAACGCTGTCTTTTCACGCATATCACCCTTATTAAAAAAACATCTTCCAACAGCATAAAATCTCTAAACGATGTCTTTTCATGCATACCCCCCCTTATTAAAAAAAACATCTTCCCACAGCATAAAAACTCTAAACGCTGTCTTTTCATGCATACCCTCTTATTAAAAAAAACATATTCCAACAGCATAAAAACTCTAAACGCTGTCTTTTCATGCATACCTCCTTATTTAAAAAAACATATTCCAACAGCATAAAAACTCTAAACGCTGTCGTTTCATGAATACCCCCCTTATTAGAAAAAAACAACTTCCAACAGCATAAAAACTCTAAACGCTGTCTTTACATGCATACCCCCCTTATTAAAAAAACATCTTTCAACCGCATAAAAACTCTAAACGCTGTCTTTTCATGCATACCCCCCTTATTAAAAAAAAACATCTTCCAACAGCATAAAAACTCAAACGCTGTCTTTTCATGAATACCCCCCTTATTAAAAAAAACATCTTCCAACATCATAAAAACTCTAAACGCTCTCTTTTCATGCATAACCCCCTTATTATAAAAAAACATCTTCCAACAGCATAAAAACTCTAAACGCTGTCTTTTCATGCATATCCCCCATGTTAAAAAAAACATTTTCCAACAGCATAAAAACTCTAAACGCTATCTTTTCATGCATACCCCCTTTTTTTAAAAAAAACATCTTCCAACAGCATAAAAACTTTAAACGCTGTCTTTTCATGAATAATCCCCTTATTAAGAAAAATATCTTCCAACAGGATAAAAACTCTAAACGCTGTCTTTTCATGTATACCCCCTTATTAAAAAAAACATTTTCCAACAACATAAAAACTCTAAACGCTGTCTTTTCATGCATATCCCCTTATTAAAAAAAACATCTTCCAACAGGATAAAAACTCTAAACGCTGTCTTTTCATGAATACCCCCTTTATTAAAAAAACATCTTTCAACAGCATAAAAACTCAAAACGCTGTCTTTTCATGCATACCCCCTTATTAAAAAACATCTTCCAACAGAATAAAAACTCTAAACGCTATCTTTTCATGCATACATCCCTTATTAAAAAAATACATCTTCCAACAGTATAAAAACTCTAAACGCTGTCTTTTCATGCATACCCCCCTTGTTAAAAAAACATCTTCCAACAACATAAAAACTCTAAACGTTGTCTTTTCATGTATACCCCCCTTGTTAAAAAAACATCTTCCAACAGCATAAAAACTCTAAACGCTGTCTTTTCACGCATATCACCCTTATTAAAAAAACATCTTCCAACAGCATAAAATCTCTAAACGCTGTCTTTTCATGCATACCCCCTTATTAAAAAAAACATCTTCCAACAGCATAAAAACTCTAAACGCTGTCTTTTCATGAATACCCCCCTTATTAGAAAAAAACATCTTCCAACAGCATAAAAACTCTAAACGCTGTCTTTTCATGCATACCCCTCTTATTAAAAAAAAACATCTTCCAACATCATAAAAACTCTAAACGCTCTCTTTTCATGCATAACCCCCTTATTATAAAAAAAAAAATCTTCCAACAGCATAAAAACTCTAAACGCTGTCTTTTCATGCATATCCCCCTTGTTAAAAAAACATTTTCCTACAACATAAAAACTCTAAACGCTATCTTTTCATGCATACCCCCTTTTTTTTAAAAAAACATCTTCCAACAGCATAAAAACTCTAAACGCTGTCTTTTCATGCATACTCCCCTTATTAAAAAAACATCTTCCAACAGGATAAAAACTCTACACGCTGTCTTTTCATGTATACCCCCTTATTAAAAAAAACATTTTCCAACAGCATAAAAACTCTAAACGCTGTCTTTTCATGCATATCCCCTTATTAAAAAAAACATCTTCCAACAGCATAAAAACTCAAAATGCTGTCTTTTCATGAATACCCCCTTTATTAAAAAAACATCTTCCAACAGCATAAAAACTCTAAACGCTGTCTTTTCATGCATACCCCCTTATTAAAAAACATCTTCCAACAGAATAAAAACTTTAAACGCTGTCTTTTCATGCATACATCCCTTATTAAAAAAATACATCTTCCAACAGTATAAAAACTCTAAACGCTGTCTTTTCATGCATACCCCCCTTGTTAAAAAAACATCTTCCAACAACATAAAAACTCTAAACGTTGTCTTTTCATGCATACCCCCCTTGTTAAAAAAACATCTTCCAACAGCATAAAAACTCTAAACGCTGTCTTTTCACGCATATCACCCTTATTAAAAAAACATCTTCCAACAGCATAAAATCTCTAAACGCTGTCTTTTCATGCATACCCCCTTATTAAAAAAAACATCTTCCAACAGCATAAAAACTCTAAACGCTGTCTTTTCATGAATACCCCCCTTATTAGAAAAAAACATCTTCCAACAGCATAAAAACTCTAAACGCTGTCTTTTCATGCATACCCCTCTTATTAAAAAAAACATCTTCCAACATCATAAAAACTCTAAACGCTCTCTTTTCATGCATAACCCCCTTATTATAAAAAAAAATCTTCCAACAGCATAAAAACTATAAACGCTGTCTTTTCATGCATATCCCCCTTGTTAAAAAAAACATCTTCCAACAGCATAAAAACTCTAAACGCTGTCTTTTCATGCATACTCCCCTTATTAAAAAAACATCTTCCAACAGAATAAAAACTCTAAACGCTGTCTTTTCATGTATACCCCCTTATTAAAAAAAAACATTTTCCAACAGCATAAAAACTCTAAACGCTGTCTTTTCATGCATATCCCCTTATTAAAAAAAACATCTTCCAACAGCATAAAAACTCAAAATGCTGTCTTTTCATGAATACCCCCTTTATTAAAAAAAACATCTTCCAACAGCATAAAAACTCTAAACGCTGTCTTTTCATGCATACCCCCTTATTAAAAAACATCTTCCAACAGCATAAAAACTCTAAACGCTGTCTTTTCATGCATACCCCCCTTATTAAAAAAGAACATCTTCCAACAGCATAAAAACTCTAAACGCTGTCTTTTCATGCATACCCCCCTTATTAGAAAAGAACATCTTCCAACAGCATAAAAACTCTAAACGCTGTCTTTTCATGCATACCCCTCTTATTAAAAAAAACATCTTCCAACATCATAAAAACTCTAAACGCTCTCTTTTCATGCATAACCCCCTTATTATAAAAAAAAATCTTCCAACAGCATAAAAACTATAAACGCTGTCTTTTCATGCATATCCCCCTTGTTAAAAAAAACATCTTCCAACAGCATAAAAACTCTAAACGCTGTCTTTTCATGCATACTCCCCTTATTAAAAAAACATCTTCCAACAGAATAAAAACTCTAAACGCTGTCTTTTCATGTATACCCCCTTATTAAAAAAAAACATTTTCCAACAGCATAAAAACTCTAAACGCTGTCTTTTCATGCATATCCCCTTATTAAAAAAAACATCTTCCAACAGCATAAAAACTCAAAATGCTGTCTTTTCATGAATACCCCCTTTATTAAAAAAAACATCTTCCAACAGCATAAAAACTCTAAACGCTGTCTTTTCATGCATACCCCCTTATTAAAAAACATCTTCCAACAGCATAAAAACTCTAAACGCTGTCTTTTCATGCATACCCCCCTTATTAAAAAAAACATCTTCCAACAGCATAAAAACTCTAAACGCTGTCTTTTCATGCATACCCCCCTTATTAGAAAAGAACATCTTCCAACAGCATAAAAACTCTAAACGCTGTCTTTTCATGCATACCACTTTTATTAAAAAAAACATCTTTCAACAGCATAAAAACTCTAAACGCTGTCTTTTCATGCATACTCCCCTTATTAAAAAAAACATCTTCCAACAACATAAAAACTCAAAACGTTGTCTTTTCATGTATCCCTTATTAAAAAAAACATCTTCCAACAGCATAAAAACTCTAAACGTTGTCTTTTCATGCATACCCCCATTTTTTAAAAAAACATCTTCCAACAACGTAAAAACTCTAAACGCTGTCTTTTCATGCATACCCCCTTATTAAAAAAACATCTTCCAAACTCTAAACGCTGTCTTTTCATGCATACTCCCCTTCTTAAAAAAAACATCTTCCAACAGCATAAAAACTCTAAACGCTGTCTTTTCATGCATACACCGTTATTAAAAAAAACATCTTCCAACAGCATAAAATCTCTAAACGCTGTCTATTCATTCATACCCCCCTTATTAAAAAAAACATCATCCAACAGCATAAAAACTCTAAACGCTGTCTTTTCATGCATACCCCTTATTAAAAAAAACAACTTCCAACATCATAAAAACTCTAAACGTTGTCTTTTCATGCATACCCCACTTATTAAAAAAACATCTTACAACAGCATAATAACTCTAAACACTGTATTTTCATGCATACCCCCCTTATTAAAAAAACATCTTCCAACAGTTTAAAAACTCTAAACGCTGTCTTTTCATGCATACCCCCCTTATTAAAAAAAACATCTTCCAACAACATAAAATCTCTGAACGCTGTCATTTCATGCATACCCCCCTTATTAAAAAAAACATCTTCCAACAGCATAAAAACTCTAAACGCTTTGTTTTCATGCATACCCCCTTATTAAAAAAAACATCTTCCAACAGCATAAAAACTCTAAACGCTGTCTTTTATGCATACCCCCTTATTAAAAAACATCTTCCAACAGCATAAAAACTCTAAACGCTGTCTTTTCATGCATACCCCCTTATTAAAAAAACATCTTTCAATAGCATAAAAACTTTAAACGATGTCTTTTCATACATACCCCCCTTATAAAAAAAAACATCTTCCAACAGCATAAAAACTCTAAACGCTGTCTTTTCATGTATCCCTTATTAAAAAAAATATCTTCCAACAGCATAAAAACTCTAAACGCTGTCTTTTCATGCATATCCCCTTATTAAAAAAACATCTTCCAGCAACATAAAAACTCAAAACGCTGTCTTTTCATGCATACCCCATTATTAAAAAAAACATCTTCCAACATCATAAAAACTCTAAATGTTGTCTTTTCATGCATACACCCCTTATTAAAAAAACATCTTCCAAAAACATAAAAACTCTAAACGCTGTCTTTTCATGCATACCCCCCTTCTTAAAAAAAACATCTTCCAACAGCATAAAAACTCTAAACGCAGTCTTTTCAGGCATACCGCCATTTTTTTTAAAAACATCTTCCAACAACGTAAAAACTCTAAACGCTGTCTTTTCATGCATACCCCCTTATTAAAAAAACATCTTCCAACAGCATAAAAATTCTAAACGTTGTCTTTTCATGCATACCCCCCTAATTAAAAAAAACATCTTCCAACAGCATAAAAACTCTAAACGCTGTCTTTTCATGCATACACCCTTATTAAAAAAAACATCTTCCAACAGCATAAAAATTCTAAACGCTGTCTTTTCATGCATACCCTCTTTATTAAAAAAACATCTTTCAACAGCATAAAAACTCTAAACGATGTCTTTTCATGCATACCCCCCTTATAAAAAACATCTTCCCCCTTATTAAAAAAACATCTTCCAACAGCATAAAAACTCTAAACGCTGTCTTTTCATGCATACCTCCCTTATTAAAAAACATCTTCCAACAGCATAAAAACTCTAAACGCTGTCTTTTCATGCATACTACCCCTCTTAAAAAAAACATCTTCCAATAGCATAAAAACTCTAAACGCTGTCTTTTCATGCATACACCCTTATTAAAAAAACATCTTCCAACAGCATAAAATCTCTAAACGCTGTCTATTCATGCATACCCCCTTATTAAAAAAACATCATCCAACAGCATAAAAACTCTAAACGCTGTCTTTTCATGCATATCTCCTTATTAAAAAAACATCTTCCAGCAGCATAAAAACTCAAAACGCTGTCTTTTCATGCATACCCCCATTATTAAAAAACATCTTCCAACAGCATAAAAACTCTAAATGTTGTCTTTTCATGCATACACCCTTATTAAAAAAACATCTTCCAAAAACATAAAAACTCTAAACGCTCTTTTCATGCATACCCCCCTTCTTAAAAAAAACATCTTCCAACAGCATAAAAACTCTAAACGCAGTCTTTTCAGGCATACCCCCATTTTTTAAAAAAACATCTTCCAACAACGTAAAAACTCTAAACGCTGTCTTTTCATGCATACCCCCTTATTAAAAAAAACATCTTCCAACAGCATAAAAACTCTAAACGCTGTCTTTTATGCATACCCCCTTATTAAAAAAACATCTTCCAACATCATAAAAACTCTAAACGTTGTCTTTTATGCATACCCCCTTATTAAAAAACATCCTCCAACAGCATAAAAACTCTAAACGCTGTCTTTTCATGCATACCACTCTTATTAAAAAAAACATCTTCCAACAGCATAAAAACTCTAAACGCTGTCTTTTCATGCATACTCCCCTTATTAAAAAAAACATCTTCCAACAACATAAAAACTCAAAACGCTGTCTTTTCATGTATCCCTTATTAAAAAAAACATCTTCCAACAGCATAAAAACTCTAAACGCTGTCTTTTCATGCATATCCCCTTATTAAAAAAAACATTTTCCAGCAGCATAAAACTCAAAACGACGTCTTTTCATGCATACCCCCATTATTAAAAAACAACTTCCAACAGCATAAAAACTGTAAACGTTGTCTTTTCATGCATACACCCCTTATTAAAAAAACATCTTCCAAAAACATAAAAACTCTAAACGCTGTCTTTTCATGCATACCCCATTCTTAAAAAAAACATCTTCCAACAGCATAAAAACTCTAAACGCTGTCTTTTCATGCATACCCCCCTTATTAAAAAAAACATCTTCCAACAGCATAAAAACTCTAAACGCTGTCTTTTCATGCATACCCCCCTTATTAAAAAAAACATCTTCCAATAGCATAAAAACTTTAAACGATGTCTTTTCATGCATACCCCCCTTATAAAAAAAACATCTTCCAACAGCATAAAAACTCTAAACGCTGTCTTTTCATGCATATCCTCCTTATTAAAAAAAACATCTTCCAACAGCATAAAAATTCTAAAGGCTGTCTTTTCATGCATACCCTCTTTATTAAAAAAACATCTTTCAACAGCATAAAAACTCTAAACGCTGTCTTTTCGTGCATACCCCTCTTATTAAAAAAGAACATCTTCCAACAGCATAAAAACTCAAAACGCTGTCTTTTCATGCATACCCCCATTGTTAAAAAAAACATCTTCCAACAACATAAAAACTCTAAACGCTGTCTTTTCATGCATACTCCCCTTCTTAAAAAAAACATCTTCCAACAGCATAAAAACTCTAAACGCTGTCTTTTCATGCATACACCCTTATTAAAAAAAACATCTTCCAACAGCATAAAATCTCTAAACGCTGTCTATTCATTCATACCCCCTTATTAAAAAAACATCATGCAACAGCATAAAAACTCTAAACGCTGTCTTTTCATGCATACCCCTTATTAAAAAAAACAACTTCCAACATCATAAAAACTCTAAACGTTGTCTTTTCATGCATACCCCACTTATTAAAAAAACATCTTACAACAGCATAATAACTCTAAACACTGTATTTTCATGCATACCCCCCTTATTAAAAAAACATCTTCCAACGGTATAAAAACTCTAAACGCTGTCTTTTCATGCATACCCCCCTTATTAAAAAAAACATCTTCCAACAACATAAAATCTCTGAACGCTGTCTTTTCATGCATACCCCCCTTATTAAAAAAAACATCTTCCAACAGCATAAAAACTCTAAACGCTTTGTTTTCATGCATACCCCCTTATTAAAAAAAACATCTTCCAACAGCATAAAAACTCTAAACGCTGTCTTTTATGCATACCCCCTTATTAAAAAACATCTTCCAACAGCATAAAAACTCTAAACGCTGTCTTTTCATGCATTCCACTCTTATTAAAAAAACATCTTCCAACAGCATAAAAACTCTAAACGCTGTCTTTTCATGCATACACCCTTATTAAAAAAACATCTTCCAACAGCATAAAATCTCTAAACGCTGTCTATTCATGCATACCCCCTTATTAAAAAAACATCATCCAACAGCATAAAAACTCTAAACGCTGTCTTTTCATGCATATCTCCTTATTAAAAAAACATCTTCCAGTAGCATAAAAACTCAAAACGCTGTCTTTTCATGCATACCCCATTATTAAAAAAAAACATCTTCCAACATCATAAAAACTCTAAATGTTGTCTTTTCATGCATACACCCCTTATTAAAAAAACATCTTCCAAAAACATAAAAACTCTAAACGCTGTCTTTTCATGCATACCCCCCTTCTTAAAAAAAACATCTTCCAACAGCATAAAAACTCTAAACGCAGTCTTTTCAGGCATACCGCCATTTTTTTAAAAAACATCTTCCAACAACGTAAAAACTCTAAACGCTGTCTTTCCATGCATACCCCCTTATTAAAAAAACATCTTCCAACAGCATAAAAATTCTAAACGTTGTCTTTTCATGCATACCCCCCTATTTAAAAAAAACATCTTCCAACAGCATAAAAACTCTAAACGCTGTCTTTTCATGCATACACCCTTATTAAAAAAAACATCTTCCAACAGCATAAAAATTCTAAACGCTGTCTTTTCATGCATACCCTCTTTATTAAAAAAACATCTTTCAACAGCATAAAAACTCTAAACGATGTCTTTTCATGCATACCCCCCTTATAAAAAAACATCTTCCCCCTTATTAAAAAAACATCTTCCAACAGCATAAAAACTCTAAACGCTGTCTTTTCATGCATACCTCCCTTATTAAAAAACATCTTCCAACAGCATAAAAACTCTAAACGCTGTCTTTTCATGCATACCCCCTTATTAAAAAAAACATCTTCCAATAGCATAAAAACTCTAAACGCTGTCTTTTCATGCATACACCCTTATTAAAAAAACATCTTCCAACAGCATAAAATCTCTAAACGCTGTCTATTCATGCATACCCCCCTTATTAAAAAAACATCATCCAACAGCATAAAAACTCTAAACGCTGTCTTTTCATGCATATCTCCTTATTAAAAAAACCTCTTCCAGCAGCATAAAAACTCAAAACGTTGTCTTTTCATGCATACCCCCATTATTAAAAAACATCTTCCAACAGCATAAAAACTCTAAATGTTGTCTTTTCATGCATACACCCTTATTAAAAAAACATCTTCCAAAAACATAAAAACTCTAAACGCTCTTTTCATGCATACCCCCCTTCTTAAAAAAAACATCTTCCAACAGCATAAAAACTCTAAACGCAGTCTTTTCAGGCATACCCCCATTTTTTAAAAAAACATCTTCCAACAACGTAAAAACTCTAAACGCTGTCTTTTCATGCATACCCCCTTATTAAAAAAAACATCTTCCAACAGCATAAAAACTCTAAACGCTGTCTTTTATGCATACCCCCTTATTAAAAAAACATCTTCCAACATCATAAAAACTCTAAACGTTGTCTTTTATGCATACCCCCTTATTAAAAAAACATCCTCCAACAGCATAAAAACTCTAAACGCTGTCTTTTCATGCATACCACTCTTATTAAAAAAAACATCTTCCAACAGCATAAAAACTCTAAACGCTGTCTTTTCATGCATACTCCCCTTATTAAAAAAACATCTTCCAACAGCATAAAAACTCAAAACGCTGTCTTTTCATGTATCCCTTATTAAAAAAAACATCTTCCAACAGCATAAAAACTCTAAACGCTGTCTTTTCATGCATATCCCCTTATTAAAAAAAACATTTTTCAGCAGCATAAAACTCAAAACGGCGTCTTTTCATGCATACCCCCATTATTAAAAAACAACTTCCAACAGCATAAAAACTGTAAACGTTGTCTTTTCATGCATACACCCCTTATTAAAAAAAACATCTTCCAAAAACATAAAAACTCTAAACGCTGTCTTTTCATGCATACCCCATTCTTAAAAAAAACATCTTCCAACAGCATAAAAACTCTAAACGCTGTCTTTTCATGCATACCCCCCTTATTAAAAAAAACATCTTCCAACAGCATAAAAACTCTAAACGCTGTCTTTTCATGCATACCCCCCTTATTAAAAAAAACATCTTCCAATAGCATAAAAACTTTAAACGATGTCTTTTCATGCATACCCCCCTTATAAAAAAACATCTTCCAACAGCATAAAAACTCTAAACGCTGTCTTTTCATGCATATCCTCCTTATTAAAAAAAACATCTTCCAACAGCATAAAAATTCTAAAGGCTGTCTTTTCATGCATACCCTCTTTATTAAAAAAACATCTTTCAACAGCATAAAAACTCTAAACGCTGTCTTTTCGTGCATACCCCTCTTATTAAAAAAGAACATCTTCCAACAGCATAAAAACTCAAAACGCTGTCTTTTCATGCATACCCCCATTGTTAAAAAAAACATCTTCCAACAACATAAAAACTCTAAACGCTGTCTTTTCATGCATACTCCCCTTCTTAAAAAAAACATCTTCCAACAGCATAAAAACTCTAAACGCTGTCTTTTCATGCATACACCCTTATTAAAAAAAACATCTTCCAACAGCATAAAATCTCTAAACGCTGTCTATTCATTCATACCCCCTTATTAAAAAAAACATCATCCAACAGCATAAAAACTCTAAACGCTGTCTTTTCATGCATACCCCTTATTAAAAAAAACAACTTCCAACATCATAAAAACTCTAAACGTTGTCTTTTCATGCATACCCCACTTATTAAAAAAACATCTTACAACAACATAATAACTCTAAACACTGTATTTTCATGCATACCCCCCTTATTAAAAAAACATATTCCAACGGTATAAAAACTCTAAACGCTGTCTTTTCATGCATACCCCCCTTATTAAAAAAAACATCTTCCAACAACATAAAATCTCTGAACGCTGTCTTTTCATGCATACCCCCCTTATTAAAAAAAACATCTTCCAACAGCATAAAAACTCTAAACGCTGTCTTTTATGCATACCCCCTTATTAAAAAACATCTTCCAACAGCATAAAAACTCTAAACGCTGTCTTTTCATGCATTCCACTCTTATTAAAAAAACATCTTCCAACAGCATAAAAACTCTAAACGTTGTCTTTTCATGCATACTCCCCTTATTAAAAAAAACATCTTCCAACAGGTTAAAAACTCTAAACGCTGTCTTTTCATGTATCCCTTATTAAAAAAAATATCTTCCAACAGCATAAAAACTCTAAACGCTGTCTTTTCATGCATATCCCCTTATTAAAAAAACATCTTCCAGCAACATAAAAACTCAAAACGCTGTCTTTTCATGCATACCCCATTATTAAAAAAAACATCTTCCAACATCATAAAAACTCTAAATGTTGTCTTTTCATGCATACACCCCTTATTAAAAAAACATCTTCCAAAAATATAAAAACTCTAAACGCTTTCTTTTCATGCATACCCCCCTTCTTAAAAAAAACATCTTCCAACAGCATAAAAACTCTAAACGCAGTCTTTTCAGGCATACCGCCATTTTTTTAAAAAACATCTTCCAACAACGTAAAAACTCTAAACGCTGTCTTTTCATGCATACCCCCTTATTAAAAAAAACATCTTCCAACAGCATAAAAATTCTAAACGTTGTCTTTTCATGCATACCCCCCTAATTAAAAAAAACATCTTCCAACAGCATAAAAACTCTAAACGCTGTCTTTTCATGCATACACCCTTATTAAAAAAAACATCTTCCAACAGCAAAAAAATTCTAAACGCTGTCTTTTCATGCATACCCTCTTTATTAAAAAAACATCTTTCAACAGCATAAAAACTCTAAACGATGTCTTTTCATGCATACCCCCCTTATAAAAAAACATCTTCCCCCTTATTAAAAAAACATCTTCCAACAGCATAAAAACTCTAAACGCTGTCTTTTCATGCATACCTCCCTTATTAAAAAACATCTTCCAACAGCATAAAAACTCTAAACGCTGTCTTTTCATGCATACTCCCCCTCTTAAAAAAACATCTTCCAGTAGCATAAAAACTCTAAACGCTGTCTTTTCATGCATACACCCTTATTAAAAAAACATCTTCCAACAGCATAAAATCTCTAAACGCTGTCTATTCATGCATACCCCCCTTATTAAAAAAACATCATCCAACAGCATAAAAACTCTAAACGCTGTCTTTTCATGCATATCTCCTTATTAAAAAAACATCTTCCAGCAGCATAAAAACTCAAAACGCTGTCTTTTCATGCATACCCCCATTATTAAAAAACATCTTCCAACACCATAAAAACTCTAAATGTTGTCTTTTCATGCATACACCCTTATTAAAAAAACATCTTCCAAAAACATAAAAACTCTAAACGCTCTTTTCATGCATACCCCCCTTCTTAAAAAAAACATCTTCCAACAGCATAAAAACTCTAAACGCAGTCTTTTCAGGCATACCCCCATTTTTTAAAAAAACATCTTCCAACAACGTAAAAACTCTAAACGCTGTCTTTTCATTCATACCCCCTTATTAAAAAAAAACATCTTCCAACAGCGTAAAAACTCTAAACGCTGTCTTTTATGCATACCCCCTTATTAAAAAAACATCTTCCAACATCATAAAAACTCTAAACGTTGTCTTTTATGCATACCCCCTTATTAAAAAAACATCCTCCAACAGCATAAAAACTCTAAACGCTGTCTTTTCATGCATACCACTCTTATTAAAAAAACATCTTCCAACAGCATAAAAACTCTAAACGCTGTCTTTTCATGCATACTCCCCTTATTAAAAAAAAACATCTTCCAACAGCATAAAAACTCAAAACGCTGTCTTTTCATGTATCCCTTATTAAAAAAAACATCTTCCAACAGCATAAAAACTCTAAACGCTGTCTTTTCATGCATATCCCCTTATTAAAAAAAACATTTTCCAGCAGCATAAAACTCAAAACGGCGTCTTTTCATGCATACCCCCATTATTAAAAAAACATCTTCCAACAGCATAAAAACTGTAAACGTTGTCTTTTCATGCATACACCCCTTATTAAAAAAAAACATCTTCCAAAAACATAAAAACTCTAAACGCTGTCTTTTCATGCATACCCCATTCTTAAAAAAAACATCTTCCAACAGCATAAAAACTCTAAACGCTGTCTTTTCATGCATACCCCCCTTATTAAAAAAAACATCTTCCAACAGCATAAAAACTCTAAACGCTGTCTTTTCATGCATACCCCCCTTATTAAAAAAAACATCTTCCAATAGCATAAAAACTTTAAACGATGTCTTTTCATGCATACCCCCCTTATAAAAAAAACATCTTCCAACAGCATAAAAACTCTAAACGCTGTCTTTTCATGCATATTCCCCTTATTAAAAAAAACATCTTCCAACAGCATAAAAATTCTAAACGTTGTCTTTTCATGCATACCCTCTTTATTAAAAAAACATCTTTCAACAGCATAAAAACTCTAAACGCTGTCTTTTCGTGCATACCCCTCTTATTAAAAAAGAACATCTTCCAACAGCATAAAAACTCAAAACGCTGTCTTTTCATGCATACCCCCATTGTTAAAAAAAACATCTTCCAACAGCATAAAAACTCTAAACGCTGTCTTTTCATGCATACTCCCCTTCTTAAAAAAACATCTTCCAACAGCATAAAAACTCAAAACGCTGCCTTTTCATGCATACCCCCTTATTAAAAAAAACATCTTCCAACAGCATAAAAACTCTAAACGTTGTCTTTTATGCATACCCCCTTATTAAAAAAAACATCTTCCAACAGCATAAAAACTCTAAACGCTGTCTTTTCATGCATACCACTCTTATTAAAAAAACATCTTCCAACAGCATAAACCTCTAAACGCTGTCTTTTCATGCATACTCCCCTTATTAAAAAAACATCTTCCAACAGGATAAAAACTCTAAACGCTGTCTTTTCATGCATACCCCCCTTATTAAAAAAACATCTTCCAATAGCATAAAAACTTTAAATGATGTCTTTTCATGCATACCCCCTTTATAAAAAAAAACATCTTCCAACAGCATAAAAACTCTAAACGCTGTCTTTTCATGCATACCCCCCTTATTAAAAAAAACATCTTCCAACAGCATTAAAACTCTAAACGCTGTCTTTTAATGCATACCCCCCTTATTAAAAAAAACATCTTCCAACAGCATAAAAACTCTAAACGCTGTCTTTTCATGCATACCACCCTTATTAAAAAAACATCTTACAACAGCATAAAAACTCTAAACGCTGTCTTTTCATGCATACCCCCCTTATTAAAAAAACATCTTCCAACAGCATAAAAACTCAAAACGCTGTCTTTTCATGAATACCCCCTTATTAAAAAAACATCTTCCAACAGCATAAAAACTCTAAACGCTGTCTTTTCATGCATACCCCCTTATTAGAAAACATCTTCCAACAGCATAAAAACTCTAAACGCTGTCTTTTCATGCATACCCCCCTTATTAAAAAAACATCTTCCAACCGCATAAAAACTCAAAACTCTGTCTTTTCATGCATACCCCCATTGTTAAAAAAACATCTTCCAACAGCATAAAAACTCTAAACGCTGTCTTTTCATGCATACTCCCCTTCTTAAAAAAACATCTTCCAACAGCATAAAAACTCTAAACGTTGTCTTTTCATGCATACACCCTTATTAAAAAAACAAATCTTCCAACAGCATAAAAACTCTAAACGATGTCTATTCATGCATACCCCCCTTATTAAAAAAAACATCTTCCAACTGCATAAAAACCCAAAACTCTGTCTTTTCATGCATACCCCCATTGTTAAAAAAAACATCTTCCAACAGCATAAAAACTCTAAACGCTGTCTTTTCATGCATACTCCCCTTCTTAAAAAAAACATCTTCCAACAGCATAAAAACTCTAAACGCTGTCTTTTCATGCATACACCCTTATTAAAAAAAACAAATCTTCCAACAGCATAAAAACTCTAAACGATGTCTATTCATGCATACCCCCCTTATTAAAAAAAAACATCATCCAACAGCATAAAAACTCTAAACGCTGTCTTTTCATGCATACCCCCCTTATTAAAAAAAACATCTTCCAACAGCATAAAAACTCTAAACGCTGTCTTTTCATGCATACCCCCCTTATTAAAAAAAACATCTTCCAATAGCATAAAAACTTTAAACGATGTCTTTTCATGCATACCCCCCTTATAAAAAAACATCTTCCAACAGCATAAAAACTCTAAACGCTGTCTTTTCATGCATATCCTCCTTATTAAAAAAAACATCTTCCAACAGCATAAAAATTCTAAAGGCTGTCTTTTCATGCATACCCTCTTTATTAAAAAAACATCTTTCAACAGCATAAAAACTCTAAACGCTGTCTTTTCGTGCATACCCCTCTTATTAAAAAAGAACATCTTCCAACAGCATAAAAACTCAAAACGCTGTCTTTTCATGCATACCCCCATTGTTAAAAAAAACATCTTCCAACAACATAAAAACTCTAAACGCTGTCTTTTCATGCATACTCCCCTTCTTAAAAAAAACATCTTCCAACAGCATAAAAACTCTAAACGCTGTCTTTTCATGCATACACCCTTATTAAAAAAAACATCTTCCAACAACATAAAATCTCTAAACGCTGTCTATTCATTCATACCCCCCTTATTAAAAAAAACATCATCCAACAGCATAAAAACTCTAAACGCTGTCTTTTCATGCATACCCCTTATTAAAAAAAACAACTTCCAACATCATAAAAACTCTAAACGTTGTCTTTTCATGCATACCCCACTTATTAAAAAAACATCTTACAACAGCATAATAACTCTAAACACTGTATTTTCATGCATACCCCCCTTATTAAAAAAACATCTTCCAACGGTATAAAAACTCTAAACGCTGTCTTTTCATGCATACCCCCCTTATTAAAAAAAACATCTTCCAACAACATACAATCTCTGAACGCTGTCTTTTCATGCATACCCCCCTTATTAAAAAAAACATCTTCCAACAGCATAAAAACTCTAAACGCTGTCTTTTATGCATACCCCCTTATTAAAAAACATCTTCCAACAGCATAAAAACTCTAAACGCTGTCTTTTCATGCATTCCACTCTTATTAAAAAAACATCTTCCAACAACATAAAAACTCTAAACGTTGTCTTTTCATGCATACTCCCCTTATTAAAAAAAACATCTTCCAACAGGTTAAAAACTCTAAACGCTGTCTTTTCATGTATCCCTTATTAAAAAAAATATCTTCCAACAGCATAAAAACTCTAAACGCTGTCTTTTCATGCATATCCCCTTATTAAAAAAACATCTTCCAGCAACATAAAAACTCAAAACGCTGTCTTTTCATGCATACCCCATTATTAAAAAAAACATCTTCCAACATCATAAAAACTCTAAATGTTGTCTTTTCATGCATACACCCCTTATTAAAAAAACATCTTCCAAAAATATAAAAACTCTAAACGCTTTCTTTTCATGCATACCCCCCTTCTTAAAAAAAACATCTTCCAACAGCATAAAAACTCTAAACGCAGTCTTTTCAGGCATACCGCCATTTTTTTAAATAACATCTTCCAACAACGTAAAAACTCTAAACGCTGTCTTTTCATGCATACCCCCTTATTAAAAAAAACATCTTCCAACAGCATAAAAATTCTAAACGTTGTCTTTTCATGCATACCCCCCTAATTAAAAAAAACATCTTCCAACAGCATAAAAACTCTAAACGCTGTCTTTTCATGCATACACCCTTATTAAAAAAAACATCTTCCAACAGCAAAAAAATTCTAAACGCTGTCTTTTCATGCATACCCTCTTTATTAAAAAAACATCTTTCAACAGCATAAAAACTCTAAACGATGTCTTTTCATGCATACCCCCCTTATAAAAAAACATCTTCCCCCTTATTAAAAAAACATCTTCCAACAGCATAAAAACTCTAAACGCTGTCTTTTCATGCATACCTCCCTTATTAAAAAACATCTTCCAACAGCATAAAAACTCTAAACGCTGTCTTTTCATGCATACTCCCCCTCTTAAAAAAACAACTTCCAGTAGCATAAAAACTCTAAACGCTGTCTTTTCATGCATACACCCTTATTAAAAAAACATCTTCCAACAGCATAAAATCTCTAAACGCTGTCTATTCATGCATACCCCCCTTATTAAAAAAACATCATCCAACAGCATAAAAACTCTAAACGCTGTCTTTTCATGCATATCTCCTTATTAAAAAAACATCTTCCAGCAGCATAAAAACTCAAAACGCTGTCTTTTCATGCATACCCCCATTATTAAAAAACATCTTCCAACACCATAAAAACTCTAAATGTTGTCTTTTCATGCATACACCCTTATTAAAAAAACATCTTCCAAAAACATAAAAACTCTAAATGCTCTTTTCATGCATACCCCCCTTCTTAAAAAAAACATCTTCCAACAGCATAAAAACTCTAAACGCAGTCTTTTCAGGCATACCCCCATTTTTTAAAAAAACATCTTCCAACAACGTAAAAACTCTAAACGCTGTCTTTTCATTCATACCCCCTTATTAAAAAAAAACATCTTCCAACAGCGTAAAAACTCTAAACGCTGTCTTTTATGCATACCCCCTTATTAAAAAAACATCTTCCAACATCATAAAAACTCTAAACGTTGTCTTTTATGCATACCCCCTTATTAAAAAAACATCCTCCAACAGCATAAAAACTCTAAACGCTGTCTTTTCATGCATACCACTCTTATTAAAAAAACAACTTCCAACAGCATAAAAACTCTAAACGCTGTCTTTTCATGCATACTCCCCTTATTAAAAAAAACATCTTCCAACAGCATAAAAACTCTAAACGCTGTCTTTTCATGCATATCCCCTTATTAAAAAAAACATTTTCCAGCAGCATAAAACTCAAAACGGCGTCTTTTCATGCATACCCCCATTATTAAAAAAACATCTTCCAACAGCATAAAAACTGTAAACGTTGTCTTTTCATGCATACACCCCTTATTAAAAAAAAACATCTTCCAAAAACATAAAAACTCTAAACGCTGTCTTTTCATGCATACCCCATTCTTAAAAAAAACATCTTCCAACAGCATAAAAACTCTAAACGCTGTCTTTTCATGCATACCCCCCTTATTAAAAAAAACATCTTCCAACAGCATAAAAACTCTAAACGCTGTCTTTTCATGCATACCACCCTTATTAAAAAAACATCTTCCAACAGCATAAAACTCTAAACGTTGTCTTTTCATGCATACCCCCCTTATTAAAAAAAACATCTTCCAATTGCATAAAAACTTTAAACGATGTCTTTTCATGCATTACCCCCTTATAAAAAAACATCTTCCAACAGCATAAAAACTCTAAACGCTGTCTTTTCATGCATACCCCCCTTATTAAAAAAAACATCTTTCAACCGCATAAAAACTCTAAACGTTGTCTTTTCATGCATACCCCCCTTATTAAAAAAAACATCTTCCAACAGCATAAAAACTCAAAACGCTGTCTTTTCATGAATACCCCCCTTATTAAAAAAACATCTTGCAACAGCATAAAAACTCTAAACGCTGTCTTTTCATGCATACCCCCCTTATTAGAAAACATCTTCCAACAGCATAAAAACTCTAAACGCTGTCTTTTCATGCATACCCCCCTTATTAAAAAAAACATCTTCCAACCGCATAAAAACTCAAAACTCTGTCTTTTCATGCATACCCCCATTGTTAAAAAAAACATCTTGCAACAGCATAAAAACTCTTAACGCTGTCTTTTCATGCATACTCCCCTTCTTAAAAAAACATCTTCCAACAGCATAAAAACTCTAAACGCTGTCTTTTCATGCATACACCCTTATTAAAAAAAACATCATCCAACAACATAAAAACTCTAAACGCTGTCTTTTCATGCATACCCACTTATTAAAAAAAACATCTGCCAAGAGCATAAAAACTCTAAACGATGTATTTTCATGCATACCCCCCTTATTAAAAAAACATCTTCCAACAGCATAAAAACTCTAAACGATGTATTTTCATGCATACCCCCCTTATTAAAAAAACATCTTCCAACAGCATAAAAACTCTAAACGCTGCCTTTTCATGCATACCCCCTTATTAAAAAAAACATCTTCCAACAGCATAAAAACTCTAAACGTGTCTTTTATGCATACCCCCTTATTAAAAAAACATCTTCCAACAGAATAAAAACTTTAAACGCTGTCTTTTCATGCATACCACTCTTATTAAAAAAACATCTTCCAACAGCATAAAACTCTAAACGCTGTCTTTTCATGCATACTCCCCTTATTAAAAAAACATCTTCCAACAGGATAAAAACTCTAAACGCTGTCTTTTCATGTATCCCTTATTAAAAAAACATCTTCCAACAGCATAAAAACTCTAAACGCTGTCTTTTCATGCATATCCCCTTATTAAAAAAAACATCTTCCAGCAGCATAAAAACTCAAAACGCTGTCTTTTCATTCATACCCCCATAATTAAAAAACATCTTCCAACAGCATAAAAACTCTAAACGTTGTCTTTTCATGCATACACCGCTTATTAAAAAAAACATCTTCCAAAAACATAAAAACTCTAAACGTTGTCTTTTCATGCATACCCCCCCTCCCCTCTTAAAAAAAACATCTTCCAACAGCATAAAAACTCTAAACGCTGTCTTTTCATGCATACCCCCATTTTTTAAAAAAACAACTTCCAACAACGTAAAAACTCTAAACGCTGTCTTTTCATGCATACCACCTTATTAAAAAAACATCTTCCAACAGCATAAAAACTCTAAACGTTGTCTTTTCATGCATACCCCCCTAATTAAAAAAAACATCTTCCAACAGCATAAAAACTCTAAACGTTGTCTTTTCATGCATACACCCTTATTAAAAAAACATCTTACAACAGCATAAAAATTCTAAACGCTGTCTTTTCATGCATACCCTCTTTATTAAAAAAACATCTTTCAACAGCATAAAAACTCTAAACGATGTCTTTTCATACATACCCCCCTTATTAAAAAAGAACATCTTCCAACAGCATAAAAACTCAAAACGCTGTCTTTTCATGCATACCCTCATTGTTAAAAAAAACATCTTCCAACAGCATAAAAACTCTAAACGCTGTCTTTTCATGCATACCCCCCTTATTAAAAAACATTTTCCAACAGCATAAAAACTCTAAACGCTGTCTTTTCATGCATACCCCTCTTATTAAAAAAAGAATATCTTCCAACAGCATAAAAACTCAAAACGCTGTCTTTTCATGCATACCCCCATTGTTAAAAAAAACATCTTCCAACAGCATAAAAACTCTAAACGCTGTCTTTTCATGCATACTCCCCTTCTTAAAAAAAACATCTTCCAACAGCATAAAAACTCTAAACGCTGTCTTTTCATGCATACACCCTTATTAAAAAAACATCTTCCAACAGCATAAAATCTCTAAACGCTGTCTATTCATGCATACCCCCCTTATTAAAAAAAACATCATCCAACAGCATAAAAACTCTAAACGCTGTCTTTTCATGCATACCCCTTATTAAAAAAAACAACTTCCAACATCATAAAAACTCTAAACGTTGTCTTTTCATGCATACCCCCCTTATTAAAAAAACATCTTCCAACAGCATAAAAACTCTAAACACTGTATTTTCATGCATACCCCCCTTATTAAAAAAACATCTTCCAACAGTATAAAAACTCTAAACGCTGTCTTTTCATGCATACCCCCCTTTTTAAAAAAAACATCTTCCAACAACGTAAAATCTCTGAACGCTGTCTTTTCATGCATACCCCCTTATTAAAAATAACATCTTCCAACAGCATAAAAACTCTAAACGCTATATTTTCATGCATACCCCCTTTTAAAAAAAACATCTTCCAACAGCATAAAAACTCTAAACGCTGTCTTTTCATGCATACCACCCTTATTAAAAAAACATCTTCCAACAGCATAAAACTCTAAACGTTGTCTTTTCATGCATACCCCCCTTATTAAAAAAAACATCTTCCAGCAGCATAAAAACTCAAAACGCTGTCTTTTCATTCATACACCCCTTATTAAAAAAACATCTTCCAAAAACATAAAAACTCTAAACGCTGTCTTTTCATGCATACCCCCCCCCCCCTCTTAAAAAAAACATCTTCCAACAGCATAAAAACTCTAAACGCTGTCTTTTCATGCATACCCCCATTTTTTAAAAAAATAACTACCAACAACGTAAAAACTCTAAACGCTGTCTTTTCATGCATACCACCTTATTAAAAAAACATTTTCCAACAGCATAAAAACTCTAAACGTTGTCTTTTCATGCATACCCCCCTAATTAAAAAAAACATCTTCCAACAGCATAAAAACTCTAAACGCTGTCTTTTCATGCATACACCCTTATTAAAAAAAACATCTTCCAACAGCATAAAAATTCTAAACGATGTCTTTTCATGCATACCCTCTTTTTTAAAAAAACATCTTTCAACAGCATAAAAACTCTAAACGATGTCTTTTCATGCATATCCCCCTTATTAAAAAAGAACATCTTCCAACAGCATAAAAACTCAAAACGATGTCTTTTCATGCATACCCCCATTGTTAAAAAAAACATCTTCCAACAGCATAAAAACTCTAAACGCTGTCTTTTCATGCATACCCCCCTTATTAAAAAACATTTTCCAACAGCATAAAAACTCTAAACGCTGTCTTTTCATGCATACCCCTCTTATTAAAAAAGAACATCTTCCAACAGCATAAAAACTATAAACGTTGTATTTTCATGCATACCCCCCTTATTAAAAAAACATCTTCCAACAGTATAAAAACTCTAAACGCTGTCTTTTCATGCATACCCCTCTTATTAAAAAAACATCTTCCAACAGCATAAAAACTCTAAACGCTGCCTTTTCATGCATACCCCCTTATTAAAAAAAAATCTTCCAACAGCATAAAAACTCTAAACGCTGTCTTTTATGCATACCCCCTTTTAAAAAAAACATCTTCCAACAGCATAAAAACTCTAAACGCTGTCTTTTCATGCATACCACCCTTATTAAAAAAACATCTTCCAACAACATAAAACTCTAAACTTGTCTTTTCATGCATACCCCCCTTATTAAAAAAAACATCTTCCAATTGCATAAAAACTTTAAACGATGTCTTTTCATGCATACCCCCCTTATAAAAAAACATCTTCCAACAGCATAAAAACTCTAAACGAAGTCTTTTCATGAATACCCCCTTATTAAAAAAAACATCTTCCAACAGCATAAAAACTCTAAACGTTGTCTTTTCATGCATACACCCCTTATTAAAAAAACATCTTCCAAAAACATAAAAACTCTAAACGCTGTCTTTTCATGCATACCCCCCTCTTAAAAAAAACATCTTCCAACAGCATAAAAACTCTAAACGCTGTCTTTTCATGCATACCCCCATTTTTAAAAAAATAACTTCCAACAACGTAAAAACTCTAAACGCTGTCTTTTCATGCATACCACCTTATTAAAAAAACATTTTCCAACAGCATAAAAACTCTAAACGTTGTCTTTTCATGCATACCCCCCTAATTAAAAAAAACATCTTCCAACAGCATAAAAACTCTAAACGCTGTCTTTTCATGCATACACCCTTATTAAAAAAAACATCTTCCAACAGCATAAAAATTCTAAACGATGTCTTTTCATGCATACCCTCTTTATTAAAAAAACATCTTTCAACAGCATAAAAACTCTAAACGATGTCTTTTCATGCATACCCCCCTTATTAAAAAAGAACATCTTCCAACAGCATAAAAACTCAAAACGCTGTCTTTTCATGCATACCCCCATTGTTAAAAAAAACATCTTCCAACAGCATAAAAACTCTAAACGCTGTCTTTTCATGCATACCCCCCTTATTAAAAAACATTTTCCAACAGCATAAAAACTCTAAACGCTGTCTTTTCATGCATACCCCTCTTATTAAAAAAGAACATCTTCCAACAGCATAAAAACTCTAAACGCTGTATTTTCATGCATACCCCCCTTATTAAAAAAACATCTTCCAACAGTATAAAAACTCTAAAAGCTGTCTTTTCATGCATACCCCCCTTATTAAAAAAACATCTTCCAACAGCATAAAAACTCTAAACGCTGCCTTTTCATGCATACCCCCTTATTAAAAAAAAATCTTCCAACAGCATAAAAACTCTAAACGCTGTCTTTTATGCATACCCCCTTTTAAAAAAAACATCTTCCAACAGCATAAAAACTCTAAACGCTGACTTTTCATGCATACCACCCTTATTAAAAAAACATCTTCCAACAGCATAAAACTCTAAACGTTGTCTTTTCATGCATACCCCCCTTATTAAAAAAAACATCTTCCAATTGCATAAAAACTTTAAACGATGTCTTTTCATGCATTACCCCCTTATAAAAAAACATCTTCCAACAGCATAAAAACTCTAAACGCTGTCTTTTCATGCATACCCCCCTTATTAAAAAAAACATCTTTCAACCGCATAAAAACTCTAAACGTTGTCTTTTCATGCATACCCCCCTTATTAAAAAAAACATCTTCCAACAGCATAAAAACTCAAAACGCTGTCTTTTCATGAATACCCCCCTTATTAAAAAAACATCTTGCAACAGCATAAAAACTCTAAACGCTGTCTTTTCATGCATACCCCCCTTATTAGAAAACATCTTCCAACAGCATAAAAACTCTAAACGCTGTCTTTTCATGCATACCCCCCTTATTAAAAAAAACATCTTCCAACCGCATAAAAACTCAAAACTCTGTCTTTTCATGCATACCCCCATTGTTAAAAAAAACATCTTGCAACAGCATAAAAACTCTTAACGCTGTCTTTTCATGCATACTCCCCTTCTTAAAAAAACATCTTCCAACAGCATAAAAACTCTAAACGCTGTCTTTTCATGCATACACCCTTATTAAAAAAAACATCATCCAACAACATAAAAACTCTAAACGCTGTCTTTTCATGCATACCCACTTATTAAAAAAAACATCTGCCAAGAGCATAAAAACTCTAAACGATGTATTTTCATGCATACCCCCCTTATTAAAAAAACATCTTCCAACAGCATAAAAACTCTAAACGATGTATTTTCATGCATACCCCCCTTATTAAAAAAACATCTTCCAACAGCATAAAAACTCTAAACGCTGCCTTTTCATGCATACCCCCTTATTAAAAAAAACATCTTCCAACAGCATAAAAACTCTAAACGTGTCTTTTATGCATACCCCCTTATTAAAAAAACATCTTCCAACAGAATAAAAACTTTAAACGCTGTCTTTTCATGCATACCACTCTTATTAAAAAAACATCTTCCAACAGCATAAAACTCTAAACGCTGTCTTTTCATGCATACTCCCCTTATTAAAAAAACATCTTCCAACAGGATAAAAACTCTAAACGCTGTCTTTTCATGTATCCCTTATTAAAAAAACATCTTCCAACAGCATAAAAACTCTAAACGCTGTCTTTTCATGCATATCCCCTTATTAAAAAAAACATCTTCCAGCAGCATAAAAACTCAAAACGCTGTCTTTTCATTCATACCCCCATAATTAAAAAACATCTTCCAACAGCATAAAAACTCTAAACGTTGTCTTTTCATGCATACACCGCTTATTAAAAAAAACATCTTCCAAAAACATAAAAACTCTAAACGTTGTCTTTTCATGCATACCCCCCCTCCCCTCTTAAAAAAAACATCTTCCAACAGCATAAAAACTCTAAACGCTGTCTTTTCATGCATACCCCCATTTTTTAAAAAAACAACTTCCAACAACGTAAAAACTCTAAACGCTGTCTTTTCATGCATACCACCTTATTAAAAAAACATCTTCCAACAGCATAAAAACTCTAAACGTTGTCTTTTCATGCATACCCCCCTAATTAAAAAAAACATCTTCCAACAGCATAAAAACTCTAAACGTTGTCTTTTCATGCATACACCCTTATTAAAAAAAACATCTTACAACAGCATAAAAATTCTAAACGCTGTCTTTTCATGCATACCCTCTTTATTAAAAAAACATCTTTCAACAGCATAAAAACTCTAAACGATGTCTTTTCATACATACCCCCCTTATTAAAAAAGAACATCTTCCAACAGCATAAAAATTCAAAACGCTGTCTTTTCATGCATACCCTCATTGTTAAAAAAAACATCTTCCAACAGCATAAAAACTCTAAACGCTGTCTTTTCATGCATACCCCCCTTATTAAAAAACATTTTCCAACAGCATAAAAACTCTAAACGCTGTCTTTTCATGCATACCCCTCTTATTAAAAAAAGAATATCTTCCAACAGCATAAAAACTCAAAACGCTGTCTTTTCATGCATACCCCCATTGTTAAAAAAAACATCTTCCAACAGCATAAAAACTCTAAACGCTGTCTTTTCATGCATACTCCCCTTCTTAAAAAAAACATCTTCCAACAGCATAAAAACTCTAAACGCTGTCTTTTCATGCATACACCCTTATTAAAAAAACATCTTCCAACAGCATAAAATCTCTAAACGCTGTCTATTCATGCATACCCCCCTTATTAAAAAAAACATCATCCAACAGCATAAAAACTCTAAACGCTGTCTTTTCATGCATACCCCTTATTAAAAAAAACAACTTCCAACATCATAAAAACTCTAAACGTTGTCTTTTCATGCATACCCCCCTTATTAAAAAAACATCTTCCAACAGCATAAAAACTCTAAACACTGTATTTTCATGCATACCCCCCTTATTAAAAAAACATCTTCCAACAGTATAAAAACTCTAAACGCTGTCTTTTCATGCATACCCCCCTTTTTAAAAAAAACATCTTCCAACAACGTAAAATCTCTGAACGCTGTCTTTTCATGCATACCCCCTTATTAAAAATAACATCTTCCAACAGCATAAAAACTCTAAACGCTATATTTTCATGCATACCCCCTTTTAAAAAAAACATCTTCCAACAGCATAAAAACTCTAAACGCTGTCTTTTCATGCATACCACCCTTATTAAAAAAACATCTTCCAACAGCATAAAACTCTAAACGTTGTCTTTTCATGCATACCCCCCTTATTAAAAAAAACATCTTCCAATTGCATAAAAACTTTAAACGATGTCTTTTCATGCATACCCCCCTTATAAAAAAACATCTTCCAACAGCATAAAAACTCTAAACGCAGTCTTTTCATGAATACCCCCTTATTAAAAAAAACATCTTCCAACAGCATAAAAACTCTAAACGTTGTCTTTTCATGCATACACCCCTTATTAAAAAAAACATCTTCCAAAAACATAAAAACTCTAAACGCTATCTTTTCATGCATACCCCCCCCCTCTTAAAAAAAACATCTTCCAACAGCATAAAAACTCTAAACGCTGTCTTTTCATGCATACCCCCATTTTTTTAAAAAATAACTTCCAACAACGTAAAAACTCTAAACGCTGTCTTTTCATGCATACCACCTTATTAAAAAAACATTTTCCAACAGCATAAAAACTCTAAACGTTGTCTTTTCATGCATACCCCCCTAATTAAAAAAAACATCTTCCAACAGCATAAAAACTCTAAACGCTGTCTTTTCATGCATACACCCTTATTAAAAAAAACATCTTCCAACAGCATAAAAATTCTAAACGATGTCTTTTCATGCATACCCTCTTTATTAAAAAAACATCTTTCAACAGCATAAAAACTCTAAACGATGTCTTTTCATGCATACCCCCCTTATTAAAAAAGAACATCTTCCAACAGCATAAAAACTCAAAACGCTGTCTTTTCATGCATACCCCCATTGTTAAAAAAAACATCTTCCAACAGCATAAAAACTCTAAACGCTGTCTTTTCATGCATACCCCCCTTATTAAAAAACATTTTCCAACAGCATAAAAACTCTAAACGCTGTCTTTTCATGCATACCCCTCTTATTAAAAAAGAACATCTTCCAACAGCATAAAAACTCTAAACGCTGTATTTTCATGCATACCCCCCTTATTAAAAAAACATCTTCCAACAGTATAAAAACTCTAAACGCTGTCTTTTCATGCATATCCCCCTTATTAAAAAAACATCTTCCAACAGCATAAAAACTCTAAACGCTGCCTTTTCATGCATACCCCCTTATTAAAAAAAAATCTTCCAACAGCATAAAAACTCTAAACGCTGTCTTTTATGCATACCCCCTTTTAAAAAAAACATCTTCCAACAGCATAAAAACTCTAAACGCTGACTTTTCATGCATACCACCCTTATTAAAAAAACATCTTCCAACAGCATAAAACTCTAAACGTTGTCTTTTCATGCATACCCCCCTTATTAAAAAAAACATCTTCCAATTGCATAAAAACTTTAAACGATGTCTTTTCATGCATACCCCCCTTATAAAAAAACATCTTCCAACAGCATAAAAACTCTAAACGCTGTCTTTTCATGCATACCCCCCTTATTAAAAAAAACATCTTTCAACCGCATAAAAACTCTAAACGTTGTCTTTTCATGCATACCCCCCTTATTAAAAAAAACATCTTCCAACAGCATAAAAACTCAAAACGCTGTCTTTTCATGAATACCCCCCTTATTAAAAAAACATCTTGCAACAGCATAAAAACTCTAAACGCTGTCTTTTCATGCATACCCCCCTTATTAGAAAACATCTTCCAACAGCATAAAAACTCTAAACGCTGTCTTTTCATGCATACCCCCCTTATTAAAAAAAACATCTTCCAACCGCATAAAAACTCAAAACTCTGTCTTTGCATGCATACCCCCATTGTTAAAAAAAACATCTTGCAACAGCATAAAAACTCTTAACGCTGTCTTTTCATGCATACTCCCTTATTAAAAAAAACAAATCTTCCAACAGCATAAAAACTCTAAACGATGTCTATTCATGCATACCCCCCTTATTAAAAAAAACATCATCCAACAACATAAAAACTCTAAACGCTATCTTTTCATGCATACCCACTTATTAAAAAAACATCTGCCAAGAGCATAAAAACTCTAAACGATGTATTTTCATGCATACCCCCCTTATTAAAAAAACATCTTCCAACAGCATAAAAACTCTAAACGCTGCCTTTTCATGCATACCCCCTTATTAAAAAAACATCTTCCAACAGCATAAAAACTCTAAACGTGTCTTTTATGCATACCCCCTTATTAAAAAAACATCTTCCAACAGAATAAAAACTTTAAACGCTGTCTTTTCATGCATACCACTCTTATTAAAAAAACATCTTCCAACAGCATAAAACTCTAAACGCTGTCTTTTCATGCATACTCCCCTTATTAAAAAAACATCTTCCAACAGGATAAAAACTCTAAACGCTGTCTTTTCATGTATCCCTTATTAAAAAAACATCTTCCAACAGCATAAAAACTCTAAACGCTGTCTTTTCATGCATATCCCCTTATTAAAAAAACATCTTCCAGCAGCATAAAAACTCAAAACGCTGTCTTTTCATTCATACCCCCATAATTAAAAAAACATCTTCCAACAGCATAAAAACTCTAAACGCTGTCTTTTCATGCATACACCCTTATTAAAAAAAACAAATCTTCCAACAGCATAAAAACTCTAAACGATGTCTATTCATGCATACCCCCCTTATTAAAAAAAACATCATCCAACAACATAAAAACTCTAAACGCTGTCTTTTCATGCATACCCACTTATTAAAAAAAACATCTGCCAAGAGCATAAAAACTCTAAACGATGTATTTTCATGCATACCCCCCTTATTAAAAAAACATCTTCCAACAGCATAAAAACTCTAAACGCTGCCTTTTCATGCATACCCCCTTATTAAAAAAAACATCTTCCAACAGCATAAAAACTCTAAACGTGTCTTTTATGCATACCCCCTTATTAAAAAAACATCTTCCAACAGAATAAAAACTTTAAACGCTGTCTTTTCATGCATACCACTCTTATTAAAAAAACATCTTCCAACAGCATAAAACTCTAAACGCTGTCTTTTCATGCATACTCCCCTTATTAAAAAAACATCTTCCAACAGGATAAAAACTCTAAACGCTGTCTTTTCATGTATCCCTTATTAAAAAAACATCTTCCAACAGCATAAAAACTCTAAACGCTGTCTTTTCATGCATATCCCCTTATTAAAAAAAACATCTTCCAGCAGCATAAAAACTCAAAACGCTGTCTTTTCATTCATACCCCCATAATTAAAAAACATCTTCCAACAGCATAAAAACTCTAAACGTTGTCTTTTCATGCATACACCGCTTATTAAAAAAAACATCTTCCAAAAACATAAAAACTCTAAACGTTGTCTTTTCATGCATACCCCCCCCCCTCTTAAAAAAAACATCTTCCAACAGCATAAAAACTCTAAACGCTGTCTTTTCATGCATACCCCCATTTTTAAAAAAAACAACTTCCAACAACGTAAAAACTCTAAACGCTGTCTTTTCATGCATACCACCTTATTAAAAAAAACATCTTCCAACAGCATAAAAACTCTAAACGTTGTCTTTTCATGCATACCCCCCTAATTAAAAAAAACATCTTCCAACAGCATGAAAACTCTAAACGCTGTCTTTTCATGCATACACCCTTATTAAAAAAAACATCTTACAACAGCATAAAAATTCTAAACGCTGTCTTTTCATGCATACCCTCTTTATTAAAAAAACATCTTTCAACAGCATAAAAACTCTAAACGATGTCTTTTCATACATACCCCCCTTATTAAAAAAGAACATCTTCCAACAGCATAAAAACTCAAAACGCTGTCTTTTCATGCATACCCTCATTGTTAAAAAAACATCTTCCAACAGCATAAAAACTCTAAACGCTGTCTTTTCATGCATACCCCCCTTATTAAAAAACATTTTCCAACAGCATAAAAACTCTAAACGCTGTCTTTTCATGCATACCCCTCTTATTAAAAAAAGAATATCTTCCAACAGCATAAAAACTCAAAACGCTGTCTTTTCATGCATACCCCCATTGTTAAAAAAAACATCTTCCAACAGCATAAAAACTCTAAACGCTGTCTTTTCATGCATACTCCCCTTCTTAAAAAAACATCTTCCAACAGCATAAAAACTCTAAACGCTGTCTTTTCATGCATACACCCTTATTAAAAAAACATCTTCCAACAGCATAAAATCTCTAAACGCTGTCTATTCATGCATACCCCCCTTATTAAAAAAAACATCATCCAACAGCATAAAAACTCTAAACGCTGTCTTTTCATGCATACCCCTTATTAAAAAAAACAACTTCCAACATCATAAAAACTCTAAACGTTGTCTTTTCATGCATACCCCCCTTATTAAAAAAACATCTTCCAACAGCATAAAAACTCTAAACACTGTATTTTCATGCATACCCCCCTTATTAAAAAAACATCTTCCAACAGTATAAAAACTCTAAACGCTGTCTTTTCATGCATACCCCCCTTTTTAAAAAAAACATCTTCCAACAACGTAAAATCTCTGAACGCTGTCTTTTCATGCATACCCCCCTTATTAAAAAAAACATCTTCCAACAGCATAAAAACTCTAAACGCAGTGTTTTCATGTATACCCCCCTTATTAAAAAACATCTTCCAACAGCATAAAAACTCTAAACGCTGTCTTTTCATGTATACCCCCCTTATTAAAAAAGAACATCTTCCAACAGCATAAAAACTCAAAACGTTGTCTTTTCATGCATACCCCCATTGTTAAAAAAACATCTTCCAACAGCATAAAAACTATAAACGCTGTCTTTTCATGCATACTCTTCCTCTTAAAAAAAACATCTTCCAACAGCATAAAAACTCTAAACGCTGTCTTTTCATGCATACACCCTTATTAAAAAAAACATCTTCCAACAGCATAAAATCTCTAAACGCTGTCTATTCATGCATACCCCCCTTATTAAAAAAACATCATCCAACAGCATAAAAACTCTAAACGCTGTGTTTTCATGCATACCCCCTTATTAAAAAAAAACAACTTCCAACAGCATAAAAACTCTAAACGTTGTCTTTTCATGCATACCCCCCTTATTAAAAAAACATCTTCCAACAGCATAAAAACTCTAAACGCTGTATTTTCATGCATACCCCCTTATTAAAATAACATCTTCCAACAGTATAAAAACTCTAAACGCTGTCTTTTCATGCATACCCCCTTATTAAAAAAAACATCTTCCAACAACATAAAATCTCTGAACGCTGTCTTTTCATGCATACCCCCCTTATTAAAAAAAACATCTTCCAACAGCATAAAAACTCTAAACGCTGTGTTTTCATGCATACCCCCTTATTAAAAAAACATCTTCCAACAGCATAAAAACTCTAAACGCTGTCTTTTATGCATACCCCCTTATTAAAAAAACATCTTCCAACAGCATAAAAACTCTAAACGTTGTCTTTTCATGCACACCACTCTTATTAAAAAAAACATCTTCCAACAGCATAAAAACTCCAAACGCTGTCTTTTCATGCATACTCCCCTTATTAAAAAAAACATCTTCCAACAGCATAAAAACTCAAAACGCTGTCTTTTCATGTATCCCTTATTAAAAAAACATCTTCCAACAGCATAAAAACTCTAAACGCTCTCTTTTCATGCATATCCCCTTATTAAAAAAACATCTTCCAGCAGCATAAAAACTCAAAACGCTGTCTTTTCATACATACCCCCATTATTAAAAAACATCTTCCAACAGCATAAAAACTCTAAACGTTGTCTTTTCATGCATACACCCCTTATTAAAAAAAAAACATCTTCCAAAAACATAAAAACTCTAAACGCTGTCTTTTCATGCACACCCCCTTTCTTAAAAAAAACATCTTTCAACAGCATAAAAACTCTAAACGCTGTCTTTTCATGCATACCCCCATTTTTAAAAAAAACATCTTCCAACAACGTAAAAACTCTAAACGCTGTCTTTTCATGCATACCCCCTTATTAAAAAAAACATCTTCCAACAACATAAAATCTCTGAACGCCGTCTTTTCATGCATACCACCCTTATTAAAAAAACATCTTCCAACAGCATAAAAACTCTAAACGCTTTGTTTTCATGCATACCCCCTTATTAAAAAAAACATCTTCCAACAGCATAAAAACTCTAAACGCTGTCTTTTATGCATACCCCCTTATTAAAAAACATCTTCCAACAGCATAAAAACTCTAAACGCTGTCTTTTCATGCATACCACTCTTATTAAAAAAACATCTTCCAACAGCATAAAAACTCTAAACGTTGTCTTTTCATGCATACTCCCCTTATTAAAAAAACATCTTCCAACAGGATAAAAACTCTAAACGCTGTCTTTTCATGCATACCACACTTATTAAAAAAACATCTTCCAACAGCATAAAAACTCTAAATGCTGTCTTTTCATGCATACCCTCCTTATTAAAAAAAACATCATCCAACAGCATAAAAACTCTAAACGCTGTCTTTTCATGCATACCCCCTTCTTAAATAAAAACATCTTCCAACAGCATAAAAACTCTAAACGTTGTCTTTTCAGGCATACCCCCCTTCTTAAAAAAACATCTTCCAACAGCATAAAAACTCTTAACGCTATATTTTCATGCATACCCACCTTATTAAAAAAACTTCTTCCAACAGTATAAAAACTCTAAACGCTGTCTTTTAATGCATACCCCCCTTATTAAAAAAACTTCTTCCAACAGTATAAAAACTATAAACGCTGTCTTTTCATGCATACCCCCCTTATTAAAAAAACATCTTCCAACAGCGTAAAATTTCTGAACGCTGTCTTTTCATGCATACCCCCTTATTAAAAAAAACATCTTCCAACAGCATAAAAACTCTAAACGCTGTCTTTTCATGCATACTCCCTTATTAAAAAAAACATCTTCCAACAGCATAAAAACTCTAAACGCTGTCTTTTATGCATACACCCTTATTAAAAAAAACATCTTCCAACAGCATAAAAACTCTAAACGCTGTCTTTTCATGCATACCCCCTTATAAAAAAAACATCTTCCAACAGTATAAAAACACTAAACGCTATCTTTTCATGCATACCCCCCTTATTAAAAAAAACATCTTCCAACAGCATAAAAACTCTAAACGCTGTATTTTCATGCATACCCCCCTTGTTAAAAAAACATCCTCCAACAGCATAAAAACTCTAAACGCTGTCTTTTCATGCATACCCCCCTTATTAAAAAAACATCTTCCAACAGCATAAAAACTCTAAACGCTGTCTTTTCATGCATACCCCCTTATTAAAAAAAACATCTTCCAACATCATAAAATCTCTGATGGTTGTCTTTTATGCAAACCCCCTTATTTAAAAAAACATCTTCCAACAGCATAAAAACTCTAAACGCTGTCTTTTCATGCATACCCCCATATAAAAAAAACATCTTCCAACAGCATAAAAACTCTAAACGCTGTTTTTTCATCCATACCCCCCTTATTAAAAAAAAACATCTTCCAACCGCATAAAAACTCTAAACGCTGTCTTTTCATGCATATCCCCTTATTAAAAAAACATCTTCCAACAGCATAAAAACTCAAAACGCTGTCTTTTCATGAATACCCCCCTTATTAAAAAAAACATCTTCCAACAGCATAAAAACTCTAAACGCGGTCTTTTCATGCATACCCCCCTTATTAAAAAACATCTTCCAACCGCATAAAACTCTAAACGTTGTTTTTCATGCATACCCCCCTTGTTAAAAAAAACATCTTTCAACAGCATAAAAACTCAAAACGCTGTCTTTTCATGCATACCCCCATTGTTAAAAAAAACATCTTCCAACAGCATAAAAAATCTGAACGCTGTCTTTTCATGCATACTCCCCTTCTTAAAAAAACTTCTTCCAACAGCATAAAAACTCTAAACGCTGTCTTTTCATGCATACCCCCTTATTAAAAAAACATCTTCCAACAGCATAAAAACTCTAAACGCTGTCTTTTATGCATAACCCCTTATTAAAAAAACATCTTCCAACAGCATAAAAACTCTAAACGCTGTCTTTTATGCATACCCCCTTATTAAAAAAACATCTTCCAACAGCATAAAAACTCTAAACGCTGCCTTTTCATGCATACCCCCTTATTTAATAAAAACATCTTCCAACAGCATAAAAACTCTAAACGTTGTCTTTTCATGCATACCCCCCTTATTAAAAAAACATCTTCCAACAGCATAAAATCTCTAAACGCTGTCTTTTCATGCATACCCCCCTTATTAAAAAAAACATCTTCCAACAGCATAAAATCTCTGAACGCTGTCTTTTCATGCATACCCCCCTTATTAAAAAAAACATCTTCCAACAGCTTAAAAACTCTAAACGCTGTCTTTTCATGCATACCCCCTTATTAAAAAAAACATCTTCCAACAGCATAAAAACTCTAAACGCTGCCTTTTATGCATACCCCCTTATTAAAAAAAAAATTCTTCCAACAGCATAAAAACTCTAAACGCTGTCTTTTCATGCATACCCCCTTATAAAAAAAACATCTTCCAACAGCATAAAAACTCTAAACGTTGTCTTTTCATGCATACCCCCCTTATTAAAAAAAACATCTTCCAACCGCATAAAACTCGAAACGTTGTCTTTTCATGCATACCCCCCTTGTTAAAAAAACATCTTCCAACAGCATAAAAACTATAAACGCTGTCTTTTCATGCATACCCCCTTATTAAAAAAACATCTTCCAACAGCATAAAAACTCTAAACGCTGTATTTTATGCATATCCCCTTATTAAAAAAAACATCTTCCAACAGCATAAAAACTCTAAACGCTGTCTTTTCATGCATACCCCCTTATTAAATAAAAACATCTTCCAACAGCATAAAAACTCTAAACGTTGTCTTTTCATGCATACCCCCCTTATTAAAAAAACATCTTCCAACAGCATAAAAACTCTAAACGTTGTCTTTTCATGCATATCCCCCTTATTAAAAAAACATCTTCCAACAGCATAAAAACTCTAAACGTTGTCTTTTCATGCATACCCCCCTTATAAAAAAACATCTTCCAACAGCATAAAAACTCTAAACGCTGTTTTTTCATGCATACCCCCCCCCCTTATTAAAAAAACTTCTTCCAACAGCATAAAAACTCTAAACACTGTCTTTTCATGCATACCCCCCTTATTAAAAAAAACATCTTCCAACAGCATAAAATCTCTGAACGCTGTGTTTTCATGCATACCCCCTTGTTAAAAAAACATCCTCCAACAGCATAAAAACTCTAAACGCTGTCTTTTCATGCATACCCCCCTTATTAAAAAAACATCTTCCAACAGCATAAAAACTCTAAACGCTGTCTTTTCATGCATACCCCCTTATTAAAAAAAACATCTTCCAACAGCATAAAATCTCTAATGGCTGTCTTTTATGCAAACCCCCTTATTTAAAAAAACATCTTCCAACAGCATAAAAACTCTAAACGCTGTCTTTTCATGCATACCCCCATATAAAAAAAACATCTTCCAACAGCATAAAAACTCTGAACGCTGTTTTTTCATGCATACCCCCCTTATTAAAAAAAACATCTTCCAACCGCATAAAAACTCTAAACGCTGTCTTTTCATGCATATCCCCTTATTAAAAAAACATCTTCCAACAGCATAAAAACTCAAAACGCTGTCTTTTCATGAATACCCCGCTTATTAAAAAAAACATCTTCCAACAGCATAAAAACTCTAAACGCGGTCTTTTCATGCATACCCCCCTTATTAAAAAACATCTTCCAACCGCATAAAACTCTAAACGTTGTTTTTCATGCATACCCCCCTTGTTAAAAAAAACATCTTTCAACAGCATAAAAACTCAAAACGCTGTCTTTTCATGCATACCCCCATTGTTAAAAAAAACATCTTCCAACAGCATAAAAAATCTGAACGCTGTCTTTTCATGCATACTCCCCTTCTTAAAAAAAACTTCTTCCAACAGCATAAAAACTCTAAACGCTGTCTTTTCATGCATACCCCCTTATTAAAAAAACATCTTCCAACAGCATAAAAACTCTAAACGCTGTCTTTTATGCATACCCCCTTATTAAAAAAACATCTTCCAACAGCATAAAAACTCTAAACGCTGTCTTTTCATGCATACCCCCTTATTAAATAAAAACATCTTCCAACAGCATAAAAACTCTAAACGTTGTCTTTTCATGCATACCCCCCTTATTAAAAAAACATCTTCCAACAGCATAAAATCTCTAAACGCTGTCTTTTCATGCATACCCCCCTTATTAAAAAAAACATCTTCCAACAGCATAAAATCTCTGAACGCTGTCTTTTCATGCATACCCCCCTTATTAAAAAAAACATCTTCCAACAGCTTAAAAACTCTAAACGCTGTCTTTTCATGCATACCCCCTTATTAAAAAAAACATCTTCCAACAGCATAAAAACTCTAAACGCTGTCTTTTATGCATACCCCCTTATTAAAAAAAAAAATCTTCCAACAGCATAAAAACTCTAAACGCTGTCTTTTCATGCATACCCCCTTATAAAAAAAACATCTTCCAACAGCATAAAAACTCTAAACGTTGTCTTTTCATGCATACCCCCCTTATTAAAAAAAACATCTTCCAACCGCATAAAACTCGAAACGTTGTCTTTTCATGCATACCCCCCTTGTTAAAAAAACATCTTCCAACAGCATAAAAACTATAAACGCTGTCTTTTCATGCATACCCCCTTATTAAAAAAAACATCTTCCAACAGCATAAAAACTCTAAACGCTGTCTTTTATGCATACCCCCTTATTAAAAAAAACATCGTCCAACAGCATAAAAACTCTAAACGCTGTCTTTTCATGCATACCCCCTTATTAAATAAAAACATCTTCCAACAGCATAAAAACTCTAAACGTTGTCTTTTCATGCATATCCCCCTTATTAAAAAAACATCTTCCAACAGCATAAAAACTCTAAACGTTGTCTTTTCATGCATATCCCCCTTATTAAAAAAACATCTTCCAACAGCATAAAAACTCTAAACGTTGTCTTTTCATGCATATCCACCTTATTAAAAAAACATCTTCCAACCGCATAAAAACTCTAAACGCTGTCTTTTCATGCATATCCCCTTATTAAAAAAACATCTTCCAACAGCATAAAAACTCAAAACGCTGTCTTTTCATGAATACCCCGCTTATTAAAAAAAACATCTTCCAACAGCATAAAAACTCTAAACGCGGTCTTTTCATGCATACCCCCCTTATTAAAAAACATCTTCCAACCGCATAAAACTCTAAACGTTGTTTTTCATGCATACCCCCCTTGTTAAAAAAAACATCTTTCAACAGCATAAAAACTCAAAACGCTGTCTTTTCATGCATACCCCCATTGTTAAAAAAAACATCTTCCAACAGCATAAAAAATCTGAACGCTGTCTTTTCATGCATACTCCCCTTCTTAAAAAAAACTTCTTCCAACAGCATAAAAACTCTAAACGCTGTCTTTTCATGCATACCCCCTTATTAAAAAAACATCTTCCAACAGCATAAAAACTCTAAACGCTGTCTTTTATGCATAACCCCTTATTAAAAAAACATCTTCCAACAGCATAAAAACTCTAAACGCTGTCTTTTATGCATACCCCCTTATTAAAAAAACATCTTCCAACAGCATAAAAACTCTAAACGCTGTCTTTTCATGCATACCCCCTTATTAAATAAAAACATCTTCCAACAGCATAAAAACTCTAAACGTTGTCTTTTCATGCATACCCCCCTTATTAAAAAAACATCTTCCAACAGCATAAAATCTCTAAACGCTGTCTTTTCATGCATACCCCCCTTATTAAAAAAAACATCTTCCAACAGCATAAAATCTCTGAACGCTGTCTTTTCATGCATACCCCCCTTATTAAAAAAAACATCTTCCAACAGCTTAAAAACTCTAAACGCTGTCTTTTCATGCATACCCCCTTATTAAAAAAACATCTTCCAACAGCATAAAAACTCTAAACGCTGTCTTTTATGCATACCCCCTTATTAAAAAAAAAAATCTTCCAACAGCATAAAAACTCTAAACGCTGTCTTTTCATGCATACCCCCTTATAAAAAAAACATCTTCCAACAGCATAAAAACTCTAAACGTTGTCTTTTCATGCATACCCCCCTTATTAAAAAAACATCTTCCAACAGCATAAAAACTCTAAACGTTGTCTTTTCATGCATATCCCCCTTATTAAAAAAACATCTTCCAACAGCATAAAAACTCTAAACGTTGTCTTTTCATGCATATCCCCCTTATAAAAAAACATCTTCCAACAGCATAAAAACTCTAAACGCTGTTTTTTCATGCATACCCCCCCCCCCCCTTATTAAAAAAACTTCTTCCAACAGCATAAAAACTCTAAACGCTGTCTTTTCATGCATACCCCCCTTATTAAAAAAAACATCTTCCAACAGCATAAAATCTCTGAACGCTGTGTTTTCATGCATACCCCCTTGTTAAAAAAACATCCTCCAACAGCATAAAAACTCTAAACGCTGTCTTTTCATGCATACCCCCCTTATTAAAAAAACATCTTCCAACAGCATAAAAACTCTAAACGCTGTCTTTTCATGCATACCCCCTTATTAAAAAAACATCTTCCAACAGCATAAAATCTCTAATGGCTGTCTTTTATGCAAACCCCCTTATTTAAAAAAACATCTTCCAACAGCATAAAAACTCTAAACGCTGTCTTTTCATGCATACCCCCATATAAAAAAAACATCTTCCAACAGCATAAAAACTCTAAACGCTGTTTTTTCATGCATACCCCCCTTATTAAAAAAAAACATCTTCCAACCGCATAAAAACTCTAAACGCTGTCTTTTCATGCATATCCCCTTATTAAAAAAACATCTTCCAACAGCATAAAAACTCAAAACGCTGTCTTTTCATGAATACCCCGCTTATTAAAAAAAACATCTTCCAACAGCATAAAAACTCTAAACGCGGTCTTTTCATGCATACCCCCCTTATTAAAAAACATCTTCCAACCGCATAAAACTCTAAACGTTGTTTTTCATGCATACCCCCCTTGTTAAAAAAAACATCTTTCAACAGCATAAAAACTCAAAACGCTGTCTTTTCATGCATACCCCCATTGTTAAAAAAAACATCTTCCAACAGCATAAAAAATCTGAACGCTGTCTTTTCATGCATACTCCCCTTCTTAAAAAAAACTTCTTCCAACAGCATAAAAACTCTAAACGCTGTCTTTTCATGCATACCCCCTTATTAAAAAAACATCTTCCAACAGCATAAAAACTCTAAACGCTATCTTTTATGCATAACCCCTTATTAAAAAAACATCTTCCAACAGCATAAAAACTCTAAACGCTGTCTTTTATGCATACCCCCTTATTAAAAAAACATCTTCCAACAGCATAAAAACTCTAAACGCTGTCTTTTCATGCATACCCCCTTATTAAATAAAAACATCTTCCAACAGCATAAAAACTCTAAACGTTGTCTTTTCATGCATACCCCCCTTATTAAAAAAACATCTTCCAACAGCATAAAATCTCTAAACGCTGTCTTTTCATGCATACCCCCCTTATTAAAAAAAACATCTTCCAACAGCATAAAATCTCTGAACGCTGTCTTTTCATGCATACCCCCCTTATTAAAAAAAACATCTTCCAACAGCTTAAAAACTCTAAACGCTGTCTTTTCATGCATACCCACTTATTAAAAAAAACATCTTCCAACAGCATAAAAACTCTAAACGCTGTCTTTTATGCATACCCCCTTATTAAAAAAAAAAATCTTCCAACAGCATAAAAACTCTAAACGCTGTCTTTTCATGCATACCCCCTTATAAAAAAAACATCTTCCAACAGCATAAAAACTCTAAACGTTGTCTTTTCATGCATACCCCCCTTATTAAAAAAAACATCTTCCAACCGCATAAAACTCGAAACGTTGTCTTTTCATGCATACCCCCCTTGTTAAAAAAACATCTTCCAACAGCATAAAAACTATAAACGCTGTCTTTTCATGCATACCCCCTTATTAAAAAAAACATCTTCCAACAGCATAAAAACTCTAAACGCTGTCTTTTATGCATACCCCCTTATTAAAAAAAACATCTTCCAACAGCATAAAAACTCTAAACGCTGTCTTTTCATGCATACCCCCTTATTAAATAAAAACATCTTCCAACAGCATAAAAACTCTAAACGTTGTCTTTTCATGCATATCCCCCTTATTAAAAAAACATCTTCCAACAGCATAAAAACTCTAAACGTTGTCTTTTCATGCATATCCCCCTTATTAAAAAAACATCTTCCAACAGCATAAAAACTCTAAACGTTGTCTTTTCATGCATATCCCCCTTATTAAAAAAACATCTTCCAACCGCATAAAAACTCTAAACGCTGTCTTTTCATGCATATCCCCTTATTAAAAAAACATCTTCCAACAGCATAAAAACTCAAAACGCTGTCTTTTCATGAATACCCCGCTTATTAAAAAAAACATCTTCCAACAGCATAAAATCTCTAAACGCGGTCTTTTCATGCATACCCCCCTTATTAAAAAACATCTTCCAACCGCATAAAACTCTAAACGTTGTTTTTCATGCATACCCCCCTTGTTAAAAAAAACATCTTTCAACAGCATAAAAACTCAAAACGCTGTCTTTTCATGCATACCCCCATTGTTAAAAAAAACATCTTCCAACAGCATAAAAAATCTGAACGCTGTCTTTTCATGCATACTCCCCTTCTTAAAAAAAACTTCTTCCAACAGCATAAAAACTCTAAACGCTGTCTTTTCATGCATACCCCCTTATTAAAAAAACATCTTCCAACAGCATAAAAACTCTAAACGCTGTCTTTTATGCATAACCCCTTATTAAAAAAACATCTTCCAACAGCATAAAAACTCTAAACGCTGTCTTTTATGCATACCCCCTTATTAAAAAAACATCTTCCAACAGCATAAAAACTCTAAACGCTGTCTTTTCATGCATACCCCCTTATTAAATAAAAACATCTTCCAACAGCATAAAAACTCTAAACGTTGTCTTTTCATGCATACCCCCCTTATTAAAAAAACATCTTCCAACAGCATAAAATCTCTAAACGCTGTCTTTTCATGCATACCCCCCTTATTAAAAAAAACATCTTCCAACAGCATAAAATCTCTGAACGCTGTCTTTTCATGCATACCCCCCTTATTAAAAAAAACATCTTCCATCAGCTTAAAAACTCTAAACGCTGTCTTTTCATGCATACCCCCTTATTAAAAAAACATCTTCCAACAGCATAAAAACTCTAAACGCTGTCTTTTATGCATACCCCCTTATTAAAAAAAAAATCTTCCAACAGCATAAAAACTCTAAACGCTGTCTTTTCATGCATACCCCCTTATAAAAAAAACATCTTCCAACAGCATAAAAACTCTAAACGTTGTCTTTTCATGCATACCCCCCTTATTAAAAAAAACATCTTCCAACCGCATAAAACTCGAAACGTTGTCTTTTCATGCATACCCCCCTTGTTAAAAAAACATCTTCCAACAGCATAAAAACTATAAACGCTGTCTTTTCATGCATACCCCCTTATTAAAAAAAACATCTTCCAACAGCATAAAAACTCTAAACGCTGTCTTTTATGCATACCCCCTTATTAAAAAAAACATCTTCCAACAGCATAAAAACTCTAAACGCTGTCTTTTCATGCATACCCCCTTATTAAATAAAAACATCTTCCAACAGCATAAAAACTCTAAACGTTGTCTTTTCATGCATATCCCCCTTATTAAAAAAACATCTTCCAACAGCATAAAAACTCTAAACGTTGTCTTTTCATGCATATCCCCCTTATTAAAAAAACATCTTCCAACAGCATAAAAACTCTAAACGTTGTCTTTTCATGCATATCCCCCTTATTAAAAAAACATCTTCCAACAGCATAAAAACTCTAAACGCTGTTTTTTCATGCATACCCCCCCTTATTAAAAAAACTTCTTCCAACAGCATAAAAACTCTAAACGCTGTCTTTTCATGCATACCCCCCTTATTAAAAAAAACATCTTCCAACAGCATAAAATCTCTGAACGCTGTGTTTCATGCATACCCCCCCTATTAAAAAAACATCTTCCAACAGCATAAAAACTCTAAACGCTGTATTTTCATGCATACCCCCCTTATTAAAAAAACTTCTTCCAACAGTATAAAAACTCTAAACGCTGACTTTTCATGCATACCCCCCTTATTAAAAAAACATCTTCCAACAGCATAAAAACTCTAAACGCTGTCTTTTCATGCATACCCCCTTATTAAATAAAAACATCTTCCAACAGCATAAAAACTCTAAACGTTGTCTTTTCATGCATATCTCCCTTATTAAAAAAACATCTTCCAACAGCATAAAAACTCTAAACGTTGTCTTTTCATGCATATCCCCCTTATTAAAAAAACATCTTCCAACAGCATAAAAACTCTAAACGTTGTCTTTTCATGCATATCCCCCTTATTAAAAAAACATCTTCCAACAGCATAAAAACTCTAAACGCTGTATTTTCATGCATACCCCCCCTTATTAAAAAAACTTCTTCCAACAGCATAAAAACTCTAAACGATGTCTTTTCATGCATACCCCCCTTATTAAAAAAAACATCTTCCAACCGCATAAAACTCTAAACGTTGTCTTTACATGCATATCCCCCTTATAAAAAAAACATCTTCCAACAGCATAAAAACTCTAAACGCTGTATTTTCATGCATACCCCCCTTATTAAAAAATCTTCTTCCAACAGTATAAAAACTCTAAACGCTGTCTTTTCATGCATACCCCCTTATTAAAAAAAACATCTTCCAACAACATAAAAACTCTAAACGCTGTCTTTTATGCATACCCCCTTATTAAAAAAAAATCTTCCAACAGCATAAAAACTCTAAACGCTGTATTTTCATGCATACCCCCCTTATTAAAAAAACTTCTTCCAACAGTATAAAAACTTTAAACGCTGCCTTTTCATGCATACCCCCCTTATTAAAAAAAACATCTTCCAACAGCATAAAAACTCTAAACGCTGTCTTTTCAAGCATACCCCCCTTATTAAAAAAAACATCTTCCAACAGCATAAAAACTCTAGACGCTGTCTTTTATGCATACCCCCTTATTAAAAAAACATCTTCCAACAGCATAAAAACTCTAAACGCTGTCTTTTCATGCATACCCCCTTATTAAATAAAAACATCTTCCAACAGCATAAAAACTCTAAACGTTGTCTTTTCATGCATACCCCCCTTATTAAAAAAACATCTTCCAACAGCATAAAATCTCTAAACGCTGTCTTTTCATGCATACCCCCCTTATTAAAAAAAACATCTTCCAACAGCATAAAATCTCTGAACGCTGTCTTTTCATGCATACCCCCCTTATTAAAAAAAACATCTTCCAACAGCTTAAAAAATCTAAACGCTGTCTTTTCATGCATACCCCCTTATTAAAAAAAACATCTTCCAACAGCATAAAAACTCTAAACGCTGTCTTTTATGCATACCCCCTTATTAAAAAAAAATTCTTCCAACAGCATAAAAACTCTAAACGCTGTCTTTTCATGCATACCCCCTTATAAAAAAAACATCTTCCAACAGCATAAAAACTCTAAACGTTGTCTTTTCATGCATACCCCCCTTATTAAAAAAACATCTTCCAACCGCATAAAACTCGAAACGTTGTCTTTTCATGCATACCCCCCTTGTTAAAAAAACATCTTCCAACAGCATAAAAACTATAAACGCTGTCTTTTCATGCATACCCCCTTATTAAAAAAAACATCTTCCAACAGCATAAAAACTCTAAACGCTG
The DNA here is from genome assembly GCA_030737815.1 of Allium fistulosum. NCBI lineage: Eukaryota > Viridiplantae > Streptophyta > Magnoliopsida > Asparagales > Amaryllidaceae > Allium > Allium fistulosum. The sequence goes on from JASFAW010000018.1 coordinate 7,027,738, forward strand.
TATTTTATGCATACCCCCTTATTAAAAAAAACATCTTCCAACAGCATAAAAACTCTAAACGCTGTCTTTTCATGCATACCCCCTTATTAAATAAAAACATCTTCCAACAGCATAAAAACTCTAAACGTTGTCTTTTCATGCATACCCCCCTTATTAAAAAAACATCTTCCAACAGCATAAAAACTCTAAACGTTGTCTTTTCATGCATATCCCCCTTACTAAAAAAACATCTTCCAACAGCATAAAAACTCTAAACGTTGTCTTTTCATGCATATCCCCCTTATAAAAAAACATCTTCCAACAGCATAAAAACTCTAAACGCTGTTTTTTCATGCATACCCCCCCCCCTTATTAAAAAAACTTCTTCCAACAGCATAAAAACTCTAAACGCTGTCTTTTCATGCATACCCCCCTTATTAAAAAAAACATCTTCCAACAGCATAAAATCTCTGAACGCTGTGTTTTCATGCATACCCCCTTGTTAAAAAAACATCCTCCAACAGCATAAAAACTCTAAACGCTGTCTTTTCATGCATACCCCCCTTATTAAAAAAACATCTTCCAACAGCATAAAAACTCTAAACGCTGTCTTTTCATGCATACCCCCTTATTAAAAAAAACATCTTCCAACAGCATAAAATCTCTGATGGCTGTCTTTTATGCAAACCCCCTTATTTAAAAAAACATCTTCCAACAGCATAAAAACTCTAAACGCTGTCTTTTCATGCATACCCCCATATAAAAAAAACATCTTCCAACAGCATAAAAACTCTAAACGCTGTTTTTTCATGCATACCCCCCTTATTAAAAAAAAACATCTTCCAACCGCATAAAAACTCTAAACGCTGTCTTTTCATGCATATCCCCTTATTAAAAAAACATCTTCCAACAGCATAAAAACTCAAAACGCTGTCTTTTCATGAATACCCCGCTTATTAAAAAAAACATCTTCCAACAGCATAAAAACTCTAAACGCGGTCTTTTCATGCATACCCCCCTTATTAAAAAACATCTTCCAACCGCATAAAACTCTAAACGTTGTTTTTCATGCATACCCCCCTTGTTAAAAAAAACATCTTTCAACAGCATAAAAACTCAAAACGCTGTCTTTTCATGCATACCCCCATTGTTAAAAAAAACATCTTCCAACAGCATAAAAAATCTGAACGCTGTCTTTTCATGCATACTCCCCTTCTTAAAAAAAACTTCTTCCAACAGCATAAAAACTCTAAACGCTGTCTTTTCATGCATACCCCCTTATTAAAAAAACATCTTCCAACAGCATAAAAACTCTAAACGCTGTCTTTTATGCATAACCCCTTATTAAAAAAACATATTCCAACAGCATAAAAACTCTAAACGCTGTCTTTTATGCATACCCCCTTATTAAAAAAACATCTTCCAACAGCATAAAAACTCTAAACGCTGTCTTTTCATGCATACCCCCTTATTAAATAAAAACATCTTCCAACAGCATAAAAACTCTAAACGTTGTCTTTTCATGCATACCCCCCTTATTAAAAAAACATCTTCCAACAGCATAAAATCTCTAAACGCTGTCTTTTCATGCATACCCCCCTTATTAAAAAAAACATCTTCCAACAGCATAAAATCTCTGAACGCTGTCTTTTCATGCATACCCCCCTTATTAAAAAAAACATCTTCCAACAGCTTAAAAACTCTAAACGCTGTCTTTTCATGCATACCCCCTTATTAAAAAAAACATCTTCCAACAGCATAAAAACTCTAAACGCTGTCTTTTATGCATACCCCCTTATTAAAAAAAAAATCTTCCAACAGCATAAAAACTCTAAACGCTGTTTTTTCATGCATACCCCCCCTTATTAAAAAAACTTCTTCCAACAGCATAAAAACTCTAAACGCTGTCTTTTCATGCATACCCCCCTTATTAAAAAAAACATCTTCCAACAGCATAAAATCTCTGAACGCTGTGTTTCATGCATACCCCCCTTTTTAAAAAAACATCTTCCAACAGCATAAAAACTCTAAACGCTGTATTTTCATGCATACCCCCCTTATTAAAAAAACTTCTTCCAACAGTATAAAAACTCTAAACGCTGACTTTTCATGCATACCCCCCTTATTAAAAAAACATCTTCCAACAGCATAAAAACTCTAAACGCTGTCTTTTCATGCATACCCCCTTATTAAATAAAAACATCTTCCAACAGCATAAAAACTCTAAACGTTGTCTTTTCATGCATATCTCCCTTATTAAAAAAACATCTTCCAACAGCATAAAAACTCTAAACGTTGTCTTTTCATGCATATCCCCCTTATTAAAAAAACATCTTCCAACAGCATAAAAACTCTAAACGTTGTCTTTTCATGCATATCCCCCTTATTAAAAAAACATCTTCCAACAGCATAAAAACTCTAAACGCTGTATTTTCATGCATACCCCCCCTTATTAAAAAAACTTCTTCCAACAGCATAAAAACTCTAAACGATGTCTTTTCATGCATACCCCCCTTATTAAAAAAAACATCTTCCAACCGCATAAAACTCTAAACGTTGTCTTTACATGCATATCCCCCTTATAAAAAAAACATCTTCCAACAGCATAAAAACTCTAAACGCTGTATTTTCATGCATACCCCCCTTATTAAAAAAACTTCTTCCAACAGTATAAAAACTCTAAACGCTGTCTTTTCATGCATACCCCCTTATTAAAAAAAACATCTTCCAACAACATAAAAACTCTAAACGCTGTCTTTTATGCATACCCCCTTATTAAAAAAAACATCTTCCAACAGCATAAAAACTCTAAACGCTGTATTTTCATGCATACCCCCCTTATTAAAAAAACATCTTCCAACAGTATAAAAACTTTAAACGCTGCCTTTTCATGCATACCCCCCTTATTAAAAAAAACATCTTCCAACAGCATAAAAACTCTAAACGCTGTCTTTTCAAGCATACCCCCCTTATTAAAAAAAACATCTTCCAACAGCATAAAAACTCTAGACGCTGTCTTTTATGCATACCCCCTTATTAAAAAAACATCTTCCAACAGCATAAAAACTCTAAACGCTGTCTTTTCATGCATACCCCCTTATTAAATAAAAACATCTTCCAACAGCATAAAAACTCTAAACGTTGTCTTTTCATGCATACCCCCCTTATTAAAAAAACATCTTCCAACAGCATAAAATCTCTAAACGCTGTCTTTTCATGCATACCCCCCTTATTAAAAAAAACATCTTCCAACAGCATAAAATCTCTGAACGCTGTCTTTTCATGCATACCCCCCTTATTAAAAAAAACATCTTCCAACAGCTTAAAAACTCTAAACGCTGTCTTTTCATGCATACCCCCTTATTAAAAAAAACATCTTCCAACAGCATAAAAACTCTAAACGCTGTCTTTTATGCATACCCCCTTATTAAAAAAAATTCTTCCAACAGCATAAAAACTCTAAACGCTGTCTTTTCATGCATACCCCCTTATAAAAAAAACATCTTCCAACAGCATAAAAACTCTAAACGTTGTCTTTTCATGCATACCCCCCTTATTAAAAAAACATCTTCCAACCGCATAAAACTCGAAACGTTGTCTTTTCATGCATACCCCCCTTGTTAAAAAAACATCTTCCAACAGCATAAAAACTATAAACGCTGTCTTTTCATGCATACCCCCTTATTAAAAAAAACATCTTCCAACAGCATAAAAACTCTAAACGCTGTATTTTATGCATACCCCCTTATTAAAAAAAACATCTTCCAACAGCATAAAAACTCTAAACGCTGTCTTTTCATGCATACCCCCTTATTAAATAAAAACATCTTCCAACAGCATAAAAACTCTAAACGTTGTCTTTTCATGCATACCCCCTTATTAAAAAAACATCTTCCAACAGCATAAAAACTCTAAACGTTGTCTTTTCATGCATATCCCCCTTACTAAAAAAACATCTTCCAACAGCATAAAAACTCTAAACGTTGTCTTTTCATGCATATCCCCCTTATAAAAAAACATCTTCCAACAGCATAAAAACTCTAAACGCTGTTTTTTCATGCATACCCCCCCCCCTTATTAAAAAAACTTCTTCCAACAGCATAAAAACTCTAAACGCTGTCTTTTCATGCATACCCCCCTTATTAAAAAAAACATCTTCCAACAGCATAAAATCTCTGAACGCTGTGTTTTCATGCATACCCCCTTGTTAAAAAAACATCCTCCAACAGCATAAAAACTCTAAACGCTGTCTTTTCATGCATACCCCCCTTATTAAAAAAACATCTTCCAACAGCATAAAAACTCTAAACGCTGTCTTTTCATGCATACCCCCTTATTAAAAAAAACATCTTCCAACAGCATAAAATCTCTGATGGCTGTCTTTTATGCAAACCCCCTTATTTAAAAAAACATCTTCCAACAGCATAAAAACTCTAAACGCTGTCTTTTCATGCATACCCCCATATAAAAAAAACATCTTCCAACAGCATAAAAACTCTAAACGCTGTTTTTTCATGCATACCCCCCTTATTAAAAAAAACATCTTCCAACCGCATAAAAACTCTAAACGCTGTCTTTTCATGCATATCCCCTTATTAAAAAAACATCTTCCAACAGCATAAAAACTCAAAACGCTGTCTTTTCATGAATACCTCGCTTATTAAAAAAAACATCTTCCAACAGCATAAAAACTCTAAACGCGGTCTTTTCATGCATACCCCCCTTATTAAAAAACATCTTCCAACCGCATAAAACTCTAAACGTTGTTTTTCATGCATACCCCCCTTGTTAAAAAAAACATCTTTCAACAGCATAAAAACTCAAAACGCTGTCTTTTCATGCATACCCCCATTGTTAAAAAAAACATCTTCCAACAGCATAAAAAATCTGAACGCTGTCTTTTCATGCATACTCCCCTTCTTAAAAAAAACTTCTTCCAACAGCATAAAAACTCTAAACGCTGTCTTTTCATGCATACCCCCTTATTAAAAAAACATCTTCCAACAGCATAAAAACTCTAAACGCTGTCTTTTATGCATAACCCCTTATTAAAAAAACATATTCCAACAGCATAAAAACTCTAAACGCTGTCTTTTATGCATACCCCCTTATTAAAAAAACATCTTCCAACAGCATAAAAACTCTAAACGCTGTCTTTTCATGCATACCCCCTTATTAAATAAAAACATCTTCCAACAGCATAAAAACTCTAAACGTTGTCTTTTCATGCATACCCCCCTTATTAAAAAAACATCTTCCAACAGCATAAAATCTCTAAACGCTGTCTTTTCATGCATACCCCCCTTATTAAAAAAAACATCTTCCAACAGCATAAAATCTCTGAACGCTGTCTTTTCATGCATACCCCCCTTATTAAAAAAAACATCTTCCAACAGCTTAAAAACTCTAAACGCTGTCTTTTCATGCATGCCCCCTTATTAAAAAAAACATCTTCCAACAGCATAAAAACTCTAAACGCTGTCTTTTATGCATACCCCCTTATTAAAAAAAAAATCTTCCAACAGCATAAAAACTCTAAACGCTGTCTTTTCATGCATACCCCCTTATAAAAAAACATCTTCCAACAGCATAAAAACTCTAAACGTTGTCTTTTCATGCATACCCCCCTTATTAAAAAAAACATCTTCCAACCGCATAAAACTCGAAATGTTGTCTTTTCATGCATACCCCCCTTGTTAAAAAAACATCTTCCAACAGCATAAAAACTATAAACGCTGTCTTTTCATGCATACCCCCTTATTAAAAAAAACATCTTCCAACAGCATAAAAACTCTAAACGCTGTCTTTTATGCATACCCCCTTATTAAAAAAACATCTTCCAACAGCATAAAAACTCTAAACGCTGTCTTTTCATGCATACCCCCTTATTAAATAAAAACATCTTCCAACAGCATAAAAACTCTAAACGTTGTCTTTTCATGCATATCCCCCTTATTAAAAAAACATCTTCCAACAGCATAAAAACTCTAAACGTTGTCTTTTCATGCATATCCCCCTTATTAAAAAAACATCTTCCAACAGCATAAAAACTCTAAACGTTGTCTTTTCATGCATATCCCCCTTATTAAAAAAACATCTTCCAACAGCATAAAAACTCTAAACGCTGTTTTTTCATGCATACCCCCCCTTATTAAAAAAACTTCTTCCAACAGCATAAAAACTCTAAACGCTGTCTTTTCATGCATACCCCCCTTATTAAAAAAAACATCTTCCAACAGCATAAAATCTCTGAACGCTGTGTTTTCATGCATACCTCCCTTATTAAAAAAAACATCTTCCAACAGCATAAAAACTCTAAACGCTGTATTTTCATGCATACCCCCCTTATTAAAAAAACTTCTTCCAATAGTATAAAAACTCTAAACGCTGACTTTTCATGCATACCCCCCTTATTAAAAAAACATCTTCCAACAGCATAAAAACTCTAAACGCTGTCTTTTCATGCATACCCCCTTATTAAATAAAAACATCTTCCAACAGCATAAAAACTCTAAACGTTGTCTTTTCATGCATATCTCCCTTATTAAAAAAACATCTTCCAACAGCATAAAAACTCTAAACGTTGTCTTTTCATGCATATCCCCCTTATTAAAAAAACATCTTCCAACAGCATAAAAACTCTAAACGCTGTATTTTCATGCATACCCCCCTTATTAAAAAAACTTCTTCCAACAGCATAAAAACTCTAAATGATGTCTTTTCATGCATACCCCCCTTATTAAAAAAAACATCTTCCAACCGCATAAAACTCTAAACGTTGTCTTTTCATGCATATCCCCCTTATAAAAAAAACATCTTCCAACAGCATAAAAACTCTAAACGCTGTATTTTCATGCATACCCCCCTTATTAAAAAAACTTCTTCCAACAGTATAAAAACTCTAAACGCTGTCTTTTCATGCATACCCCCTTATTAAAAAAAACATCTTCCAACAACATAAAAACTCTAAACGCTGTCTTTTATGCATACCCCCTTATTAAAAAAAACATCTTCCAACAGCATAAAAACTCTAAACGCTGTATTTTCATGCATACCCCCCTTATTAAAAAAACTTCTTCCAACAGTATAAAAACTTTAAACGCTGTCTTTTCATGCATACCCCCCTTATTAAAAAAAACATCTTCCAACAGCATAAAAACTCTAAACGCTGTCTTTTCATGCATACCCCCTTATTAAAAAAACATCTTCCAACAGCATAAAAACTCTAAACGCTGTCTTTTATGCATACCCCCTTATTAAAAAAAACATCTTCTAACAGCATAAAAACTCTAAACGCTGTCTTTTCATGCATACCCCCTTATAAAAAAAACATCTTCCAACAGCATAAAAACTCTAAACGTTGTCTTTTCATGCATACCCCCCTTATTAAAAAAACACCTTCCAACCGCATAAAACTCTAAACGTTGTCTTTTCATGCATACCCCTCTTGTTAAAAAAAACATCTTCCAACAGCATAAAAACTCTAAACGTTGTCTTTTCATGCATACCCCCTTATTAAAAAAAACATCTTCCAACAGCATAAAAACTCTAAACGCTGTCTTTTATGCATACCCCTTATTAAAAAAAACATCTTCCAACAGCATAAAAACTCTAAACGCTGTCTTTTCATGCATACCCCCTTATTAAATAAAAACATCTTCCAACCGCATAAAAACTCTAAACGTTGTCTTTTCATGCATACCCCCCTTATTAAAAAAACATCTTCCAACAGCATAAAAACTCTAAAAGCTGTATTTTCATGCATACCCCCCTTATTAAAAAAACTTCTCCCAATAGTATAAAAACTCTAAACGCTGTCTTTTCATGCATACCCCCCTTATTAAAAAAAACATCTTCCAACAGCATAAAATCTCTGAACGCTGTCTTTTCATGCATACCCCCCTTATTAAAAAAAAAACATCTTCCAACAGCATAAAAACTCTAAACGATGTCTTTTCATGCATACCCCCTTATTAAAAAAACATCTTCCAACAGCATAAAAACTCCAAACGATGTCTTTTATGCATACCCCCTTATTAAAAAAAACACCTTCCAACAGCATAAAAACTCTAAACGCTGTCTTTTCATGCATACCCCCTTATTAAAAAAAACATCTTCCAACAGCATAAAAACTCCAAACGATGTCTTTTATGCATACCCCCTTATTAAAAAAAACACCTTCCAACAGCATAAAAACTCTAAACGCTGTCTTTTCATGCATACCCCCCTTATTAAAAAAAACATCTTCCAACCGCATAAAACTCTAAACGTTGTTTTTCATGCATACCCCCCTTGTTAAAAAAAACATCTTCCAACAGCATAAAAACTCTAAACGCTGTCTTTTCATGCATACCCCCTTATTAAAAAAAACATCTTCCAACAGCATAAAAACTCCAAACGATGTCTTTTATGCATACCCCCTTATTAAAAAAAACACCTTCCAACAGCATAAAAACTCTAAACGCTGTCTTTTCATGCATACCCCCTTATTAAAAAAAACATCTTCCAACAGCATAAAAACTCCAAACGATGTCTTTTATGCATACCCCCTAATTTAAAAAAACACCTTCCAACAGCATAAAAACTCTAAACGCTGTCTTTTCATGCATACCCCCCTTATTAAAAAAAACATCTTCCAACCGCATAAAACTCTAAACGTTGTTTTTCATGCTTACCCCCCTTGTTAAAAAAAACATCTTCCAACAGCATAAAAACTCTAAACGCTGTCTTTTCATGCATACCCCCCTTATTAAAAAAAACATCTTCCAACCGCATAAAACTCTAAACGTTGTTTTTCATGCATACCCCCCTTGTTAAAAAAAACATCTTCCAACAGCATAAAAACTCTAAACGCTGTCTTTTCATGCATACCCCCTTTTAAAAAAACATCTTCCAACAGCATAAAATCTCTGAACGCTGTCTTTGATGCATATCTCCCTTATTAAAAAAACATCTTCCAACAGCATAAAAACTCTAAACGTTGTCTTTTCATGCATATCCCCCTTATTAAAAAAACATCTTCCAACAGCATAAAAACTCTAAACGCTGTATTTTCATGCATACCCCCCCTTATTAAAAAAACTTCTTCCAACAGCATAAAAACTCTAAACGATGTCTTTTCATGCATACCCCCCTTATTAAAAAAAACATCTTCCAACCGCATAAAACTCTAAACGTTGTCTTTTCATGCATATCCCCCTTATAAAAAAAACATCTTCCAACAGCATAAAAACTCTAAACGCTGTATTTTCATGCATACCCCCCTTATTAAAAAAACTTCTTCCAACAGTATAAAAACTCTAAACGCTGTCTTTTCATGCATACCCCCTTATTAAAAAAAACATCTTCCAACAACATAAAAACTCTAAACGCTGTCTTTTATGCATACCCCCTTATTAAAAAAAACATCTTCCAACAGCATAAAAACTCTAAACGCTGTATTTTCATGCATACCCCCCTTATTAAAAAAACTTCTTCCAACAGTATAAAAACTTTAAACGCTGTCTTTTCATGCATACCCCCCTTATTAAAAAAAACATCTTCCAACAGCATAAAAACTCTAAACGCTGTCTTTTCATGCATACCCCCTTATTAAAAAAACATCTTCCAACAGCATAAAAACTCTAAACGCTGTCTTTTATGCATACCCCCTTATTAAAAAAAACATCTTCTAACAGCATAAAAACTCTAAACGCTGTCTTTTCATGCATACCCCCTTATAAAAAAAACATCTTCCAACAGCATAAAAACTCTAAACGTTGTCTTTTCATGCATACCCCCCTTATTAAAAAAACACCTTCCAACCGCATAAAACTCTAAACGTTGTCTTTTCATGCATACCCCTCTTGTTAAAAAAAACATCTTCCAACAGCATAAAAACTCTAAACGTTGTCTTTTCATGCATACCCCCTTATTAAAAAAAACATCTTCCAACAGCATAAAAACTCTAAACGCTGTCTTTTATGCATACCCCTTATTAAAAAAAACATCTTTCAACAGCATAAAAACTCTAAACGCTGTCTTTTCATGCATACCCCCTTATTAAATAAAAACATCTTCCAACCGCATAAAAACTCTAAACGTTGTCTTTTCATGCATACCCCCCTTATTAAAAAAACATCTTCCAACAGCATAAAAACTCTAAAAGCTGTATTTTCATGCATACCCCCCTTATTAAAAAAACTTCTTCCAATAGTATAAAAACTCTAAACGCTGTCTTTTCATGCATACCCCCCTTATTAAAAAAAACATCTTCCAACAGCATAAAATCTCTGAACGCTGTCTTTTCATTCATACCCCCCTTATTAAAAAAAAACATCTTCCAACAGCATAAAAACTCTAAACGCTGTCTTTTCATGCATACCCCCTTATTAAAAAAACATCTTCCAACAGCATAAAAACTCCAAACGATGTCTTTTATGCATACCCCCTTATTAAAAAAAACACATTCCAACAGCATAAAAACTCTAAACGCTGTCTTTTCATGCATACCCCCTTATTAAAAAAAACATCTTCCAACAGCATAAAAACTCCAAACGATGTCTTTTATGCATACCCCCTTATTAAAAAAAACACCTTCCAACAGCATAAAAACTCTAAACGCTGTCTTTTCATGCATACCCCCCTTATTAAAAAAAACATCTTCCAACCGCATAAAACTCTAAACGTTGTTTTTCATGCATACCCCCCTTGTTAAAAAAAACATCTTCCAACAGCATAAAAACTCTAAACGCTGTCTTTTCATGCATACCCCCTTATTAAAAAAAACATCTTCCAACAGCATAAAAACTCCAAACGATGTCTTTTATGCATACCCCCTTATTAAAAAAAACACCTTCCAACAGCATAAAAACTCTAAACGCTGTCTTTTCATGCATACCCCCTTATTAAAAAAAACATCTTCCAACAGCATAAAAACTCCAAACGATGTCTTTTATGCATACCCCCTTATTAAAAAAAACACCTTCCAACAGCATAAAAACTCTAAACGCTGTCTTTTCATGCATACCCCCCTTATTAAAAAAAACATCTTCCAACCGCATAAAACTCTAAACGTTGTTTTTCATGCATACCCCCCTTGTTAAAAAAAACATCTTCCAACAGCATAAAAACTCTAAACGCTGTCTTTTCATGCATACCCCCCTTATTAAAAAAAACATCTTCCAACCGCATAAAACTCTAAACGTTGTTTTTCATGCATACCCCCCTTGTTAAAAAAAACATCTTCCAACAGCATAAAAACTCTAAACGCTGTCTTTTCATGCATACCCCCTTATTAAATAAAAACATCTTCCAACCGCATAAAAACTCTAAACGTTGTCTTTTCATGCATACCCCCCTTATTAAAAAAACATCTTCCAACAGCATAAAAACTCTAAAAGCTGTATTTTCATGCATACCCCCCTTATTAAAAAAACTTCTTCCAATAGTATAAAAACTCTAAACGCTGTCTTTTCATGCATACCCCCCTTATTAAAAAAAACATCTTCCAACAGCATAAAATCTCTGAACGCTGTCTTTTCATGCATACCCCCCTTATTAAAAAAAAACATCTTCCAACAGCATAAAAACTCTAAACGCTGTCTTTTCATGCATACCCCCTTATTAAAAAAACATCTTCCAACAGCATAAAAACTCCAAACGATGTCTTTTATGCATACCCCCTTATTAAAAAAAACACCTTCCAACAGCATAAAAACTCTAAACGTTGTCTTTTCATGCATACCCCCTTATTAAAAAAAAAATCTTCCAACAGCATAAAAACTCCAAAGGATGTCTTTTATGCATACCCCCTTATTAAAAAAAACACCTTCCAACAGCATAAAAACTCTAAACGCTGTCTTTTCATGCATACCCCCCTTATTAAAAAAAACATCTTCCAACCGCATAAAACTCTAAACGTTGTTTTTCATGCATACCCCCCTTGTTAAAAAAAACATCTTCCAACAGCATAAAAACTCTAAATGCTGTCTTTTCATGCATACCCCCTTATTAAAAAAAACATCTTCCAACAGCATAAAAACTCCAAACGATGTCTTTTATGCATACCCCCTTATTAAAAAAACACCTTCCAACAGCATAAAAACTCTAAACGCTGTCTTTTCATGCATACCCCCTTATTAAAAAAAACATCTTCCAACAGCATAAAAACTCCAAACGATGTCTTTTATGCATACCCCCTTATTTAAAAAAACACCTTCCAACAGCATAAAAACTCTAAACGCTGTCTTTTCATGCATACCCCCCTTATTAAAAAAAAACATCTTCCAACCGCATAAAACTCTAAACGTTGTTTTTCATGCTTACCCCCCTTGTTAAAAAAAACATCTTCCAACAGCATAAAAACTCTAAACGCTGTCTTTTCATGCATACCCCCCTTATTAAAAAAAACATCTTCCAACCGCATAAAACTCTAAACGTTGTTTTTCATGCATACCCCCCTTGTTAAAAAAAACATCTTCCAACAGCATAAAAACTCTAAACGCTGTCTTTTCATGCATACCCCCTTTTAAAAAAACATCTTCCAACAGCATAAAATCTCTGAACGCTGTCTTTTATGCATACCCCCTTATTAAAAAAACATCTTCCAACAGCATAAAAACTCTAAACGCTGTCTTTTTATGCATACCCCCTTATAAAAAAAACATCTTCCAACATCATAAAAACTCTAAACGCTGTTTTTTCATGCATACCCCCCTTATTAAAAAAAACATCTTCCAACCGCATAAAAACTCTAAACGCTGTCTTTTCATGCATATCCCCTTATTAAAAAACATCTTCCAAGAGCATAAAAACTCAAAACGGTGTCTTTTCATGCATACCCTCATTGTTAAAAAAAACATCTTCCAATAGCATAAAAAATCTAAACGCTGTCTTTTCATGCATACTCCCCTTCTTAAAAAAAACTTCTTCCAACAGCATAAAAACTCTAAACGCTGTCTTTTCATGCATACACCCTTATTAAAAAAACATCTTCCAATAGCATAAAAACTCTAAACGATGTCTATTCATGCATACCCCCTTATTAAAAAAAACGTCATCCAACAGCATAAAAACTCTAAACGCTGTCTTTTCATGCATACCCCCTTATTAAAAAAAAACATCTTCCAACAGCATAAAAACTCTAAACGTTGTCTTTTCATGCATACCCCCCTTATTAAAAAAACATCTTCCAACAACATAAAAACTCTAAACGATGTATTTTCATGCATACCCCCCTTATTAAAAAACATCTTCCAACAGTATAAAAACTCTAAACGCTGTCGTTTCATGCATACCCCCCTTATTAAAAAAAACATCTTCCAACTGCATAAAATTTCTGAACGTTGTCTTTTCATGCATACCCCCCTTATTAAAAAAAACATCTTCCAACAGCATAAAAACTCTAAACGCTGTCTTTTCATGCATACCCCCTTATAATAAAAAACATATTCCAACAGCATAAAAACTCTAAACGTTGTCTTTTATGCATACCCCCTTATTAAAAAAAACATCTTCCAACAGCTTAAAAACTCTAAACGCTGTCTTTTCATGCATACCACTCTTATTAAAAAAACATCTTCCATCAGCATAAAACTCTAAACGCTGTCTTTTCATGCATACCCCCATTCTAAAAAAACATCTTCCAACAGCATAAAAACTTTAAACGCTGTCTTTTCATGCATACCCCTCTTATTGAAAAAAAACATCTTCCAACAGCATAAAAACTCTAAACGCTGTCTTTTCATGCATCCCCCCCTTATTAAAAAAAAACATCTTCCAACAGCATAAAATCTCTGTACGCTATCTTTTCATGCATATCCCCTTATTAAAAAAAACATCTTCCAACAGCATAAAAACTCAAAACGCTGTCTTTTCATGAATACCCCCTTATTAAAAAAAACATCTTCCAACAGCATAAAAACTCTAAACTCTGTCTTTTTATGCATACCCCCTTATAAAAAAAACATCTTCCAACATCATAAAAACCCTAAACGCTGTTTTTTCATGCATACCCCCCTTATTAAAAAAAACATCTTCCAACCGCATAAAAACTCTAAACGCTGTCTTTTCATGCATATCCCCTTATTAAAAAAACATCTTCCAACAGCATAAAAACTCAAAACACTGTCTTTTCATGAATACCCCCCTTATTAAAAAAACATCTTCCAACCGCATAAAAACTCTAAACGCTGTCTTTTCATGCATACCCCCCTTATTAAAAAAACATCTTCCAACAGCATAAAATCTCTGAACACTGTCTTTCCATACATACCCCCCTTATTAAAAAAAACATCTTCCAACAGCATAAAAACTCAAAACGGTGTCTTTTCATGCATACCCCCATTGTTAAAAAAAACATCTTCCAATAGCATAAAAAATCTAAACGCTGTCTTTTCATGCATACTCCCCTTCTTAAAAAAAACTTCTTCCAACAGCATAAAAACTCTAAACGCTGTCTTTTCATGCATACACCCTTATTAAAAAAACATCTTCCAATAGCATAAAAACTCTAAACGATGTCTATTCATGCATACCCCCTTATTAAAAAAAACGTCATCCAACAGCATAAAAACTCTAAACGCTGTCTTTTCATGCATACCCCCTTATTAAAAAAAAACATCTTCCAACAGCATAAAAACTCTAAACATTGTCTTTTCATGCATACCCCTCTTATTAAAAAAACATCTTCCAACAACATAAAAACTCTAAACGATGTATTTTCATGCATACCCCCCTTATTAAAAAACATCTTCCAACAGTATAAAAACTCTAAACGCTGTCGTTTCATGCATACCCCCCTTATTAAAAAAAACATCTTCCAACTGCATAAAATTTCTGAACGCTGTCTTTTCATGCATACCCCCCTTATTAAAAAAAACATCTTCCAACAGCATAAAAACTCTAAACGCTGTCTTTTCATGCATACCCCCTTATAATAAAAAACATCTTCCAACAGCATAAAAACTCTAAACGTTGTCTTTTATGCATACCCCCTTATTAAAAAAACATCTTCCAACAGCTTAAAAACTCTAAACGCTGTCTTTTCATGCATACCACTCTTATTAAAAAAACATCTTCCATCAGCATAAAACTCTAAACGCTGTCTTTTCATGCATACCCCCATTCTAAAAAAACATCTTCCAACAGCATAAAAACTTTAAACGCTGTCTTTTCATGCATACCCCTCTTATTGAAAAAAAACATCTTCCAACAGCATAAAAACTCTAAACGTTGTCTTTTCATGCATACCCCCCTTATTAAAAAAAACATCTTCCAACAGCATAAAATCTCTGTACGCTATCTTTTCATGCATATCCCCTTATTAAAAAAACATCTTCCAACAGCATAAAAACTCAAAACGCTGTCTTTTCATGAATACCCCCCTTATTAAAAAAAACATCTTCCAACCGCATAAAAACTCTAAACGTTGTCTTTTCATGCATACTCCCCTTATTAAAAAAACATCTTCCAACAATATAAAAACTCTAAACGCTGTCTTTTCATGTATACCCCCCTTATTAAAAAAAACATCTTCCAACAGCATAAAAACTCTAAATGCTATCTTTTCATGCGTATCCCCTTAATAAAAAAAAATCTTCCAACAGCATAAAAACTCAAAACGCTGTCTTTTCATGAATACCCCCCTTATTAAAAAAAACATCTTTCAACGGCATAAAAACTCTAAACGCTGTCTTTTCATGCATACCCCCCTTATTAAAAAACATCTTCCAACAGCATAAAAACTCTAAACGCTGTCTTTTCATGCATACCCCCTTATTAAAAAAAACATCTTCCAACAGCATAAAAACTAAAAACGATGTCTTTTCATGCATACCCCCATTGTTAAAAAAACATCTTCCAACAGCATAAAAACTCTAAACGCTGTCTTTTCATGCATACCCCCCTTCTTAAAAAAAACATCTTCCAAAAGCAAAAAAACTCTTAACGCTGTCTTTTCATGCATACCCCCCTTATTAAAAAACATCTTCCAATAGCATAAAAACTCTAAATGTCATGTACGGGAATTTTCGACTTTCGAAAATTCGACATCAATACTCCCTTTATCGACTGCCGAGAAATCGAGTGCCAGAAACTCCAATAGTGAGGGTTTTAAAAAGAAGAAAAAGGCAGAAGAAAAGGAAGATAGAAGAAAAAGAGAAGAAAGAAGAACAACAACAGAACAAGAACAGAACAGAAAACAATATCAGAATCTCACATATCGCAGCGGAACAAAATATAATAGATAAATGAATAATCTTTAAACAAAGAACTATATCAGTTTTTTTTTTACATACATCAATCATCAGAGTCAATATACAACAATGGACAGTTATATAACTTGTCCTCATACAGAATACACAGCGGAATAAATAATATCAGATACAAATACTACGTCTCGCCATCCAGCTTATCTCCAAAGCTCCAGAATATCCAGAATATCCTGATAACATAACTCTAGACTGCCCGTGTGGAAATTGTTGGGCACCCAGAGTTTAGAAGGGAAACAATAAACTCCGAGTAAGTCATGGTGACTGGTGTGAGATCGTAAAACAGTTATCTTTAAAACAACAAGGAAACTTTAATGTCAATTCGCAATGCTTTTGGAAAATGAAACTACCATAAGACCTCCCGCCACACACACAATGCAAACACAGAATTGGAGGAGATTTCTTCTTATGATAGTCAAAGATGCTTACTACGCAAAAATCAAATCATTTTTGATATTATTATTAGTGCATAGTGGAAAACATTTCGAAAGTATAATATAAATCTTAGCCAGCATAGGTACCATTATATTATGCCTGCTATAGCTGCCTCCTGAGGAGACAGGTTATACAATTGAAATCGTAAAGGCTCGTATTGTTTCTTTGGATTTCCAACAAATGGTCAGGCTAAGGAACTTCCTATCCACGATGGGTACGTCCCTGGAATAGACGACCCGAGAACCTAACCGGATCTCTGCCAACACAAGGCCGGGTTACCTCTGCAAAAATAGGTAACTACTGACACGCGTATGCCATTCCCCGATCGTCACCGATCTTCCCGAGGATCCCCGATTTCCAACAACCACAAAGAAATAAATTTTGCAGCAACCACAGAGGTTAAGTATCTGGGCTCCATACCATGATACCACCTTTATCCAGAAGGAATGACATACACTAAGGGGCGCTACTCCCTAGAACCTTGCTGCATCCTTCCTGTTTCGACCATTTCCGGGGTGTGAGGCTCGACGAAGTCTCGTCCACAAAGCTACGCTTTCTACAAAGCCCTGCTTCGGGTCAAACGAAAATGATCAACCTATGATCACAAAGATATAAGATCAAACAAATGATCATATCACAAATGATCAAACACTGATCATTTCACAGCAACACTCAGTATGCCACGTTACCAAATTGGGATATATCGCTGGTGAATTTCAACTACATAACCTCTGAGCTCGTACGTCTCAGAGAAGGGTGTTAAGCTAAGAGAATAAATTCTCCGCCACCAACAGAAATGTATTTGAAAGAAATCAGCTTTATATCTCAAATTGTAACGTCAGACACACAATCCATACAAGTCTGTTCCGGGATCGAACAGAACCGAAGGCACTTCTCACGAAGCCCTTGCACATCCGGATAAATTTCTAATCACGTCCGGACTTCCCGTCACTAAGGGTGATAAAACCTCTAAATCGGAGATCAGCCGATGTAGAGTAACTCGACGGTAATCCTTCCGTTTTCAAAAATATCCGGTCTTCAACACCGGTCTTCAA
This sequence comes from Allium fistulosum, assembly GCA_030737815.1. NCBI lineage: Eukaryota > Viridiplantae > Streptophyta > Magnoliopsida > Asparagales > Amaryllidaceae > Allium > Allium fistulosum. Next base: position 7,045,457 of record JASFAW010000018.1, read on the forward strand.
ATGCAATTCATAACGACGTATCACATATTCGGAATGGGTTATACGACCCCATGGTCCTTTCCCGGTTAACCCGAATAGTGAGCGATTTTTCAAAAATAAGTGTGGCATTCAAATTCATCCAATCACAACAAATACCTATCTATAGGTAATTATTGATAGTCGGTTATTTAACTATCAATAAAGATGCGCAACATCATCAGATTCCAAACAATTTTCCAAATTATTTTATCTTCCAAAATATCTTTACTAGATATAAAATTTTCCACACTTCAAAAATAAATCAACGTTTATTTTTCTAAACAGTTTCCCTTTCCTTTATAAATTCCATAGTGAATTTATATTTCAAAATATCTACTGATATACGATTTTCAATCGATTTCAATATTCACTTTCGATTTATCTTTAAGAAGATAAATCTCAAAACGGTTCATTTCATATTGGAAAAAACATTTCCATACTTATTTAAAAATAAGTATTTCACAATTCTATTTATTTTCATCATTTGAAAATATTCGATATACTTAAATCAAAATTAAGTATAATTCATTCTTTAAGGAAATCACTTACTATAACAACATTTATTTGAGTCAAAACGAATGTTACGTAAAACATCGTTACGACGACTCAAAATCACTAGTATAGGGATTCGGATTTAGATAGATATATAAATCCCAATACTACATAAAAACATTTCCTTTTGGAAATCATTTACCATAACAACAGTGTTATAGTCCATCATTTCCTTATATTTCTCGAAAACGTCTATTTCAACAATAAAACGTTGAAATCTATGCTTTCGATTCATAATACATTTTAAAACATCTTTTAAAACAATTACTTCATTTCATAATATCACTTCTCCAAATTCAACATTTCTACACATTTTATTTAAAAGTTTATCCACTGTCCAAAATCGTGGATATAATTCCTTTAATTAACTTCTACAATTCACTTATCAAAATAAGTGATTTCGGATTCATAAACAACGTTTATAAATCACAATTTTATATTTTATAACTACTTCAACTTATAAATTCCTTTTATTGTCCAATTCAATTTATAACTCAATTTTCTACCAAAAGTCCATTCTATAAGTTAAACACTTATAATTCGTTTATTTACAAAAATCGTTCTTTTAGGACTTCACAAATCATTTATTCTGTCCTTTATAAAACCCATTTTAACATCATTTAAAACGTCTTTAAAACTCCTTTATAATTTCATCACTTTGATTTATAAAAATCAAATTTTATAAATCTTATATATAGAGCTTTCATAATAAATTCAAAAATTTCTATTTAAACCATTTTATAAATAAATCGACTTTTATTTCAAAAACGACACTTCGGTTATATTTCACTAAAAATTATAACTTTTATAACTTTAAAATTTTACGTTTATAAATCGATTCAAAAATTCCATAAAACGTATATTTTCAAAAATCACTTTAAAAACCCTTTTAAAGTAAAAGTCATTATTTTTACATTTCAAAACTGAATCCGATGATGCAACAACACCAATCAGTCCATCACAAGTCAATATCATATATCAATATGATAACAGAATATATATCAATATCTGTAAATAAGTAAATACAGTTGAGGAATCCAGTTGGATCCCTCCAACCTGTTTCCCTGCATCCACAGACGTTAGCACAATACCAATTCCGCTCCAGTACGGAATTATCGCGGTATATGGGTTTAATAAAATATCCGCTTACTAACGGCGCAATAGGGTCTCATCCTCTATACGAGGCGGGAAAACAATCAATCCAATATATACATATGCCAATATGTATATATTGCTATATATATATATATAGATATATCCTACTATATCTAATATCAACAATCCAAACACACAATCAAACAATAACTGAAAATTCCACTTTTCAATTTGAGTGAGAAAATCTCACCGTGATTTTAATTCTGATTCCAGCGTTTATTTCGAATAAAATTAAACGCGCGTTTAATTTTACCCAAATTCAAACTAGCTCCAAACGATTCCAATCCAATTGCATCGCGTAGTGCTCGTCAATACGAAGCCAACGCCGCTTGTTTCGTAATTTTCCGACCTCGTATGAAAGAGATATACAATTTTAAACATTGAACGAATTATAAATAAAATGAATTACAATTTCTTTTTAAATTTACAATCATCAGCTCACATCTGCCGTCCATTTCAAGCCCTAGCAGATCCGGCCCGTTCCACGTTTTCTTCCCGCTCCAACAAATAACGCACGCGAGAACCCAACCAGGTTCGAACGAATCGAACCCATCCCTCTCAAACTTTGACCGACCGCCGCCCCTTCATCCTTCGACTTGACGACGATCAAGCGACATCGTCTCGAAGCACGTCGCGCCACCAACCTATGGCCAGAACACGACAGAGCTCGGTCATCTTCCAGTCTCGAACGACGTGCGCGAATACCAGGTGAACACGGCCTCCTCTCGACTTCAAACGGCGATGATTGAACGAATCCACCGTTGGATAGATAGTTCGTAATGCGTTCTACAAGTTTGCTTTAGAGAGTTTTTCGAATAGAGGTTTGGATTTGAAGAAAAAAGGGAAGAAAGAATCGAGCGTTTCTGGCCTTAGAACAAAAACTGGCGGCTATGAAGAAGATAGCTAGGGTTTTGCAATTGCCTTGGGTGATGAGGTTCCCTTTTATAGAATTTCAACGAAAAACACTATTCACTTCAGAATTTCCAAACTCCGATTTACACGCGGTGACTAGCGTTCCTGCGGTTTACCCCGCGTTCCGGACGCAATGGAACAGGTTTCGGAAGCTAATTCGATCGTATGTGTGAGATATGACAATAAACGATCAATTTAAATTAAACCGATTTAAATCGATTTTGAGGCGTTTTGGCTTGCCCCGGACAAACGGTAAATGCAAAAATTACGAAATTTGAAATCTTACAATAATATCACATTACGGATCCGATGAAACTGGTTTCGTCGAAATCCGGGACTTTTTGAAAAATGACTATTTTAACTCGACGATTTAAAATTAAAACGATATCGATGCGTTTCGAGCTGCCACAGTCAAACGATAACTTCGATTGCTACGAAAATTGAAATCCGATAATAACTAACTATTACGTATCCAATGGAACTGGTCTCGTCAAATTCTGAGACTGTTCGAAAATTGGCTATTATTACAGTCGATAATTAAATATTAAAATATTCAATTTTCACAGTTTAACTCCAAATTCAATTTTAAAAGTTCTATAACCTTTCTATAACTCCAGTATGATTAAATAAAATTTTCCAAATCATTTTCAATCATTTTAAACTCGATTTTTAATTATCTCTAGAATTTCACTATTTAATTTATCGATTTAATTACCCAGGTAAATCCAATATTCGATAAATAATTTATCCGACTTATTAATTCCACTTATTAATATTTAAAATTAATTAAATATTCGAATTTTAATTATCAAAAATTCTGGGTCGTTACACTAAACGCTGTCTTTTCATGCATACCCCCTTATTAAAAAAACATCTTCCAACATCATAAAAACTCAAGACGCTGTCTTTTCATGCATACCCCCATTGTTAAAAAAACATCTTCTGTAACGTATCAGGATTTTGCCCGCTCGAAAATCAACATCCGTACTTCACATTGTACTAGAATGCCGCAGATTCGACCGTTCAAATCCGATTCGCCGGAGCTATAACACAATTAAGTAAATAACACAACGGAAGAAAAGAATAACACATTGATATACAATATCTGATACAACAGAGTGATACAATGAATATCAATATACATAAGAGATATGATACAACAATATCAAAGATACAAGAAATAGCAGCGGAAAATAACAGCAAATGGAAGAGATCTCCAAATGATCTACAAAAGAGAATGAATCCAACTTCTCCAACATCTAGCTCGAACCACCATCAGAATGCACAATGATAAGCAATGTCAGTCCATGAACTCCAAGAACTGAACTAGCTCCAGATAATCTACTAAACCTGAATATCTGAGAAACCCAACTCTAGACTGCTCGTGTGGAAAATTATGAGCACCCAGAGTTTAGGAAGGGAACAATAAACTCCGGATCAGTCATGGGACTGGTGTGAGCAACAAAAACAGTTTATCTTTAAACAATCAACAAAAGATTTTAAACATTGAAATCCGCAATGCTTTTTGGAAAATGAAACTACCATAAGACCTCCCACCACACACACAATGCAAACGCAGAATTGGAGGAGATTTCTTCTTATGATAGTCAAAAATGCTTACTACGCAAAATCAAATCATTTTTGATATTATTATTAGTGCATAGTGTAGAAAACATTTCGAAAGTATAATATTAATCTTAGCCAGCATACGACCAGTATCGTATGCCTACTATAGCTACCATGTTCAATAGCAGGTTACCGCCACATTCCATAGCAGGTAATACAACTAAAACCGTACACGTCGCGTATTGTTTCTTTGGATTTCCAACAAATGGTCAGGCTAAGGAACTTCCTTCCGCCGCATGGGATCGCCTCTGGCGGGACGTCCCGAGAGACAAACTGCTCTCTGCAAAACAAGGCCGGGTTACCCCTGTAACAGGTAACTCACGAATATGCCACCCCCCGGTCCTTTGGGACCTTTATCCGAGGCGCCTCTAAACCAACATCACACATAATAAAGTGTATCCACATGAGTAAGTATCTGGGCTCCATACCATGATACCACCCCTTTCCAGAAGGAAATGACATACCCTAAAGGGCGCGACCCTCATAACCTTGCCGCAACATTCCTGTTTCGACCATTTCCGGGTTGTGAGGCCCTGACGAAGTCTCGTCCACAAAGCTACGCTTTTTCAAAAAGCCACGCTTTGGGTCAACAGATGATCAACCTATGATCACAAAGATACATGATCAAACAAATGATCATATCACAAATGATCAAACACTGATCATCACACAGCAACACTCAGCATGCCACATTACCAAATTGGGATATATCGCTGATAAATTTCAACTACATAACCTCTGAGCTGGTACGTCTCAGAGAAGGGTGTTAAGCTAAGAGAATAAATTCTCCGCCACCAACAGAAATGTATTTGAAAGAAATCGGCTTTATATCTCAAAGTGTAATGTCAGACATGTATCCATACAAGTCTGTTCCGGGTTCGAACAGAACCGAAGGCACTTCTCACGAAGCCCTTGCAAATCCGGATAATTTCCAATCACGTCCGGACTTCCCGTCACTAAGGGTGATAAAACCTCTATATCGGGGATCAGTCGATGCAGAGTAACTCGACGGTAATCCTTCCGTTTTCAAAAATATCCGGTCTTCAACACCGGTCTTCAAATGCTATCCATATACGACGTATCACATATTCGGAATGGGTTATACGACCCAAAGGTCCTCTCCCGGCTAAACCGAATAGTGAGCGAAATATTTAAAACATATGGATATGGGATTTCAATTAAGTCACAACTTATTACCCAAAACTTTTCTTCAAATGGTTTAAACAAATTACCATTTTCAAATCTTTAAACAAAAAGATTCAATCTTTACGGTTTAAATAGTTTCCACACTTGAATCTTTTAAACAAAAGATTCATTCACAGATTTTCCAAATTAATTTCCATTTCAATTTGATTAACTCGTTAAATCTTCAAATCAAGATTTAACTTATAGCTTTCAAAACAATCCCATTTCGAATGGTTTAAACAAAACATCATTTTAAATCCGTTAAAAATAAACAGATTCAAATCATAGCTTTTCAAAACAATTCATTCATAACTTGGAAAACCATTTTTCAATTCAATCTTGAAATTCCTTTAATTAAACTGGAATTTCATTTCTTATCTGAAAGCTTTTATCATTTGAAAACAAACAGTTTCATTTCAGAAAATCTGATTCATTCATACGAGTGGAAATCCTTGGGTTAAATCCAAATTCTCAAAATTATACTTTTAAATGGTTTAACTTTATATAAACACATTTATATCATCTTTAAATCCCTAGTTTCAAATCATAGGATTCAATTTCAAACTTGAATTCAAATTTAAATCAAATTATTTAAATTTTCAAAACTCAATTAAGTTATTCAAAATAACTTTTATCTTTGAAATTCTATTTCAAAAGCTTTTCACATTTAAACCCAAATTTCTAATTTCAAAATCAATTGAAATTAAAATTTAAATTTCAAAAACATCAAATTTAAATTATCTGTGACTTAACCGATTTCCACGTGAAATCCATATTTGTGTGTGTAAAGGTGTAGTCCAGGGGTTTCACACAATAGTGCAACACGATGAATCATCACATATCAGAATACAGAAATATAATTCGATAAGCGGTATAAGAACAACGCTTATCGTTCATTCACAGATCATAGATATATAAAGGTCACATATAAGTAAACTACAGATCACAACATAAATCAGGATGTATCACAAAGCATCATATATCAGGGATATCAAACAATTAAATCATCCAATAGAATCCAAACATTCACAAGTGAATTTATTAACCAACTAATTAATTTAAATCAGATGTTTCAATTATTAATCCGAGTTAATTATCATGATTTAATTCCAAATTATTTGAAATAAATTCCCTTTCGAATTCATTTGTTAATCTTTATTAACTAATCAATTTTAAGTAAATGAATTAATTAAACCTTTAATTATTTACAAATGATTTACTCAAATTTCAAATCATCATCTAATTGATTACATTCAGTAATTATCTATTTATTTCTTCTCTAAGAAATTTTACTTCATTAATTTCATTAAGTAATTATACTTAACTTAATATCAAGTAATTATTTTTAATTACAATTTAATTTGACCTTAATTAATTTAACTCAAATCTTAACTTCTTGATTAAATAATTAAATCAATTATTCACTTGAACTAATTTAATGAGTGCATATCATTTTATCTTCACTAATTCAAATTTAAAACATTTTCTATCTAACGTTTTAATCATCATCACAAAGCAAATTTAAACAATTTGTTTTCAAATTTATTTTCCTACTTCATTTTAAACTTAAGGGTTAAAATGAATAAAATTTCAGGTCAAACTTTTATTTCATCTTGAATTATGTTAGCGTTTTGGTTTGAACCCAGTTTTAAAACATTAATTTAAAAACTTAAATTTTATTTCCAAATTTCAAAACAGAAAAACAGTTTCTGGTTCAAAACCTGGAACGAGACTTGACTCGAGACCCAAACTATAATTGCTTCGAGTAAACATCCCATTGCCCCGAGTAACCCCCTAGTTCGCACGCGAGAAAAATCATCACCCAGACCCAATAAAAACAGCACTGACCCAGGCAAATGTGCACGGTGCACATGCACGAAGGCCATGGACGATTCCGACCATCAACGGCGATCATCCCCCATCCACTAACATCACCAAACTTCAACTCAATCATCAGATTACTTCCAGGTGGACTCGAAATTGAATTCGAGCCAAAAACCAAACCTGGAACTGTCACCAAGCTTCGCCATCACCCAGAAACGTGACTCGTTCATGCACCCTCGACCACCGGAGATCACGAAACTTCGGTCATCTCTTCGTCTTCACTCCCTCTTCCATCCCCCAGAACCACGTCGAACTCGGTCAACCTGAGATGGCGAACGAATAGAAGATCTCGACCTCACAAAAACTAGGGCTACGAAAGAAAATTGCCTGCCGCTGCCACCTCCATGGACGATGCCACCTCCGGTTATTTTTCCCACCACCACCATAGGCTCCTCCATCCCCAGACAAAACCCGGCCACCCCCAGTTCCATCGATCACTTGAATTTGATCAAAATGCCCCAAACGAACATCTCCAAACTGCTCACAAAACTCACCACTAAAAATCACCAAATTCACTTTAAAAATCATGACTTCCAGCAAGGATTCAAGCTATATATTCGAATCAGGATTTTATTAAATTCGAAAATTTCAAAATTTTGAGTATTCTCTGTAAAAATTAAATTTTTCTTCCTGTATACGTTTTTACTTCGTGAAATTATTTTTGGAACAAAGTCCTTACTTAAATAAACTTTTTTTCTTTAAACATCAACACTCGAAAATGAGTAGAAATGGAGAGATCGAATCGTTTTCAATTGGGTTTCATCCTAACTATAAAACTGAAGAAGAAGAACCTCTCAGCTCTGTCAAATTCAAATACATACACCCAGTGTTTAAACTAAGAAGATATCCCCACATCCATATTTAACATGAATCATATAGTGATTAAAATTAACCTAAGTTGTTTACTCACAAACAAAAATAAACAAATTCAGAGTTGAAGGTTGCTCACCTTATTTCCTAGGAAAACAGAACAGAGAAAAAATGTTGGAACAGGAAACTCGAAAACTGGAAATGATATCTGAGTTGATCAGGTCCTTGTTTTGCTATTGAATTGAATGATGTTTTTGAGTTTGTAAAATAATGATGCTTTCTTTCTTTTTTTCTTTTTCTTTTTAGATGTGATTATGAACGAACTGGAATGAAGATAATATACAAGAAAACAAGTACACAGGGTGATATATTGTTTTGCTAGTACAATACCAAGCATGCTGAAGTGATATGGTAAGGCTTGCATTTATGGAGAAGTTACAATTTTCTTGTACTTGTAAATTTCATTTCGGCTGGAGATACTAGTTTATTAACTTGTATTTATTACCTTGTTTGTTTATTTGCCTAAACTTATTTTCTATTACTTTGTTTAGTGGCTGAAGTGTTGTTTTGGTGGCTAAAGAGAGTTGCATTTATTACTTTGTCTTGTTTTACTTTGTATTTTCCTATATATATATATATTGAGAAGATTTTGTTTCATACTTTTGTTACTTGAAGATTTAGTTTTTGTTTTGTTTGTTTTATGCTTTGTACTTTATTCTATATGTAAACTTTTTATTTGTATACACTTTCATTTTTATTTCTATTTTAAATCTTTTATTTATCTGGTATCCAAAGTGTGTGTGTGCATGTATATATATATATATATCTATATTTATTTTTAAAACCATTTATTTAAGATTTAAACACAAATCAAATATATATTATATTATTTCAAATTTAGTCAGATCTGTTCAAATACAGATATATATATTCTCATATATACAATAATTTAAATTTTTAAACAATTTATACAAATATACTTAGATATCGGGGAAACTCGCATCACCTTATCGATTTATTTCACAAATTTTATTCAAAAATTTATTTAATTATTAACTTAAATTAAATAAAAATCTAGGGTCGTTACAAACTTCCCCCCTTAAAAGAATTTCGTCGTCGAAATTCACAGGCACGAAAACAAAGACAGATGAAGAATGTTTCATCTAATCAAACCGAATATTTATTCTGCATTTGGCTTACCAAATCAGAATATCAATAACAAATACAAGAACGAATCTGTTTAAAACTGCACAAGATACTCGGGTTATCCAGATCTACGAAGTATGGAGTGGCATCGGTCAGTTCGAAGTGATAACTAACCATTCGTAGAATATACTGGGACCCAAAGAATAGATAGATACATGGATACGATTTCGAAATTTTTAGTTTAGAAACTAAATTATACCTATCAATCATAGCAACCAAACAAACAATTCATCCAAACAAACAATTTTGGCTCAGTTGTAGTTTATGTCCCATTTTTATATATCGAATTTATTTCTGGATCTACCAGAAATCATGGACGAATTGAGAAGAGATGACGAACAAAGAGATCGATAGAGAAAGGATAGACAAAAAGATTGCTTCCTTGTTGTTACAGAGTATTGACCATTTCTAGTCGTATTTCTCTGTCCCCTATCTCATCCTCTTCTTGCACTCATACTCACTATCAGTGGATAGCAAGAGAATTTACTGAGACATTCGAACGGATATCTGAGAATTACTCATTCTAGGGTATACTTCACCCTATCTCTAATGAGCTACTTAATGTGTTATACTCCTGAGCTAAAGTACAACCTTAGCTCTGATACCACATGTAACGTATCGGGATTTTGCCCGCTCGAAAATCAACATCCGTACTTCACATTGTACTAGAATGCCGCAGATTCGACCGTTCAAATCCGATTCGCCGGAGCTATAACACAATTAAGTAAATAACACAGCGGAAGAAAAGAATAACACATTGATATACAATATCTGATACAACAGAGTGATACAATGAATATCAATATACATAAGAGATATGATACAACAATATCAGAGATACAAGAAATAGCAGCGGAAAATAACAGCAAATGGAAGAGATCTCCAAATGATCTACAAAAGAGAATGAATCCAACTTCTCCAACATCTAGCTCGAACCACCATCAGAATGCACAATGATAAGCAATGTCAGTCCATGAACTCCAAGAACTGAACTAGCTCCAGATAATCTACTAAACCTGAATATCTGAGAAACCCAACTCTAGACTGCTCGTGTGGAAAATTATGAGCACCCAGAGTTTAGGAAGGGAACAATAAACTCCGGATCAGTCATGGGACTGGTGTGAGCAACAAAAACAGTTTATCTTTAAACAATCAACAAAAGATTTTAAACATTGAAATCCGCAATGCTTTTTGGAAAATGAAACTACCATAAGACCTCCCACCACACACACAATGCAAACGCAGAATTGGAGGAGATTTCTTCTTATGATAGTCAAAAATGCTTACTACGCAAAATCAAATCATTTTTGATATTATTATTAGTGCATAGTGTAGAAAACATTTCGAAAGTATAATATTAATCTTAGCCAGCATACGACCAGTATCGTATGCCTACTATAGCTACCATGTTCAATAGCAGGTTACCGCCACATTCCATAGCAGGTAATACAACTAAAACCGTACACGTCGCGTATTGTTTCTTTGGATTTCCAACAAATGGTCAGGCTAAGGAACTTCCTTCCGCCGCATGGGATCGCCTCTGGCGGGACATCCCGAGAGACAAACTGCTCTCTGCAAAACAAGGCCGGGTTACCCCTGTAACAGGTAACTCACGAATATGCCACCCCCCGGTCCTTTGGGACCTTTATCCGAGGCGCCTCTAAACCAACATCACACATAATAAAGTGTATCCACATGAGTAAGTATCTGGGCTCCATACCATGATACCACCCCTTTCCAGAAGGAAATGACATACCCTAAAGGGCGCGACCCTCATAACCTTGCCGCAACATTCCTGTTTCGACCATTTCCGGGTTGTGAGGCCCTGACGAAGTCTCGTCCACAAAGCTACGCTTTTTCAAAAAGCCACGCTTTGGGTCAACAGATGATCAACCTATGATCACAAAGATACATGATCAAACAAATGATCATATCACAAATGATCAAACACTGATCATCACACAGCAACACTCAGCATGCCACATTACCAAATTGGGATATATCGCTGATAAATTTCAACTACATAACCTCTGAGCTCGTACGTCTCAGAGAAGGGTGTTAAGCTAAGAGAATAAATTCTCCGCCACCAACAGAAATGTATTTGAAAGAAATCGGCTTTATATCTCAAAGTGTAATGTCAGACATGTATCCATACAAGTCTGTTCCGGGTTCGAACAGAACCGAAGGCACTTCTCACGAAGCCCTTGCAAATCCGGATAATTTCCAATCACGTCCGGACTTCCCGTCACTAAGGGTGATAAAACCTCTATATCGGGGATCAGTCGATGCAGAGTAACTCGACGGTAATCCTTCCGTTTTCAAAAATATCCGGTCTTCAACACCGGTCTTCAAATGCTATCCATATACGACGTATCACATATTCGGAATGGGTTATACGACCCAAAGGTCCTCTCCCGGCTAAACCGAATAGTGAGCGAAATATTTAAAACATATCGATATGGGATTTCAATTAAGTCACAACTTATTACCCAAAACTTTTCTTCAAATGGTTTAAACAAATTACCAGTTTCAAATCTTTAAACAAAAAGATTCAATCTTTACGGTTTAAATAGTTTCCACACTTGAATCTTTTAAACAAAAGATTCATTCACAGATTTTCCAAATTAATTTCCATTTCAATTTGATTAACTCGTTAAATCTTCAAATCAAGATTTAACTTATAGCTTTCAAAACAATCCCATTTCGAATGGTTTAAACAAAACATCATTTTAAATCCGTTAAAAATAAACAGATTCAAATCATAGCTTTTCAAAACAATTCATTCATAACTTGGAAAACCATTTTTCAATTCAATCTTGAAATTCCTTTAATTAAACTGGAATTTCATTTCTTATCTGAAAGCTTTTATCATTTGAAAACAAACAGTTTCATTTCAGAAAATCTGATTCATTCATACGAGTGGAAATCCTTGGGTTAAATCCAAATTCTCAAAATTATACTTTTAAATGGTTTAACTTTATATAAACACATTTATATCATCTTTAAATCCCTAGTTTCAAATCATAGGATTCAATTTCAAACTTGAATTCAAATTTAAATCAAATTATTTAAATTTTCAAAACTCAATTAAGTTATTCAAAATAACTTTTATCTTTGAAATTCTATTTCAAAAGCTTTTCACATTTAAACCCAAATTTCTAATTTCAAAATCAATTGAAATTAAAATTTAAATTTCAAAAACATCAAATTTAAATTATCTGTGACTTAACCGATTTCCACGTGAAATCCATATTTGTGTGTGTAAAGGTGTAGTCCAGGGGTTTCACACAATAGTGCAACACGATGAATCATCACATATCAGAATACAGAAATATAATTCGATAAGCGGTATAAGAACAACGCTTATCGTTCATTCACAGATCATAGATATATAAAGGTCACATATAAGTAAACTACAGATCACAACATAAATCAGGATGTATCACAAAGCATCATATATCAGGGATATCAAACAATTAAATCATCCAATAGAATCCAAACATTCACAAGTGAATTTATTAACCAAGTAATTAATTTAAATCAGATGTTTCAATTATTAATCCGAGTTAATTATCATGATTTAATTCCAAATTATTTGAAATAAATTCCCTTTCGAATTCATTTGTTAATCTTTATTAACTAATCAATTTTAAGTAAATGAATCAATTAAACCTTTAATTATTTACAAATGATTTACTCAAATTTCAAATCATCATCTAATTGATTACATTCAGTAATTATCTATTTATTTCTTCTCTAAGAAATTTTACTTCATTAATTTCATTAAGTAATTATACTTAACTTAATATCAAGTAATTATTTTTAATTACAATTTAATTTGACCTTAATTAATTTAACTCAAATCTTAACTTCTTGATTAAATAATTAAATCAATTATTCACTTGAACTAATTTAATGAGTGCATATCATTTTATCTTCACTAATTCAAATTTAAAACATTTTCTATCTAACGTTTTAATCATCATCACAAAGCAAATTTAAACAATTTGTTTTCAAATTTATTTTCCTACTTCATTTTAAACTTAAGGGTTAAAATGAATAAAATTTCAGGTCAAACTTTTATTTCATCTTGAATTATGTTAGCGTTTTGGTTTGAACCCAGTTTTAAAACATTAATTTAAAAACTTAAATTTTATTTCCAAATTTCAAAACAGAAAAACAGTTTCTGGTTCAAAACCTGGAACGAGACTTGACTCGAGACCCAAACTATAATTGCTTCGAGTAAACATCCCATTGCCCCGAGTAACCCCCTAGTTCGCACGCGAGAAAAATCATCACCCAGACCCAATAAAAACAGCACTGACCCAGGCAAATGTGCACGGTGCACGTGCACGAAGGCCATGGACGATTCCGACCATCAACGGCGATCATCCCCCATCCACTAACATCACCAAACTTCAACTCAATCATCAGATTACTTCCAGGTGGACTCGAAATTGAATTCGAGCCAAAAACCAAACCTGGAACTGTCACCAAGCTTCGCCATCACCCAGAAACGTGACTCGTTCATGCACCCTCGACCACCGGAGATCACGAAACTTCGGTCATCTCTTCGTCTTCACTCCCTCTTCCATCCCCCAGAACCACGTCGAACTCGGTCAACCTGAGATGGCGAACGAATAGAAGATCTCGACCTCACAAAAACTAGGGCTACGAAAGAAAATTGCCTGCCGCTGCCACCTCCATGGACGATGCCACCTCCGGTTATTTTTCCCACCACCACCATAGGCTCCTCCATCCCCAGACAAAACCCGGCCACCCCCAGTTCCATCGATCACTTGAATTTGATCAAAATGCCCCAAACGAACATCTCCAAACTGCTCACAAAACTCACCACTAAAAATCACCAAATTCACTTTAAAAATCATGACTTCCAGCAAGGATTCAAGCTATATATTCGAATCAGGATTTTATTAAATTCGAAAATTTCAAAATTTTGAGTATTCTCTGTAAAAATTAAATTTTTCTTCCTGTATACGTTTTTACTTCGTGAAATTATTTTTGGAACAAAGTCCTTACTTAAATAAACTTTTTTTCTTTAAACATCAACACTCGAAAATGAGTAGAAATGGAGAGATCGAATCGTTTTCAATTGGGTTTCATCCTAACTATAAAACTGAAGAAGAAGAACCTCTCAGCTCTGTCAAATTCAAATACATACACCCAGTGTTTAAACTAAGAAGATATCCCCACATCCATATTTAACATGAATCATATAGTGATTAAAATTAACCTAAGTTGTTTACTCACAAACAAAAATAAACAAATTCAGAGTTGAAGGTTGCTCACCTTATTTCCCAGGAAAACAGAACAGAGAAAAAATGTTGGAACAGGAAACTCGAAAACTGGAAATGATATCTGAGTTGATCAGGTCCTTGTTTTGCTATTGAATTGAATGATGTTTTTGAGTTTGTAAAATAATGATGCTTTCTTTCTTTTTTTCTTTTTCTTTTTAGATGTGATTATGAACGAACTGGAATGAAGATAATATACAAGAAAACAAGTACACAGGGTGATATATTGTTTTGCTAGTACAATACCAAGCATGCTGAAGTGATATGGTAAGGCTTGCATTTATGGAGAAGTTACAATTTTCTTGTACTTGTAAATTTCATTTCGGCTGGAGATACTAGTTTATTAACTTGTATTTATTACCTTGTTTGTTTATTTGCCTAAACTTATTTTCTATTACTTTGTTTAGTGGCTGAAGTGTTGTTTTGGTGGCTAAAGAGAGTTGCATTTATTACTTTGTCTTGTTTTACTTTGTATTTTCCTATATATATATATATTGAGAAGATTTTGTTTCATACTTTTGTTACTTGAAGATTTAGTTTTTGTTTTGTTTGTTTTATGCTTTGTACTTTATTCTATATGTAAACTTTTTATTTGTATACACTTTCATTTTTATTTCTATTTTAAATCTTTTATTTATCTGGTATCCAAAGTGTGTGTGTGCATGTATATATATATATATATATCTATATTTATTTTTAAAACCATTTATTTAAGATTTAAACACAAATCAAATATATATTATATTATTTCAAATTTAGTCAGATCTGTTCAAATACAGATATATATATTCTCATATATACAATAATTTAAATTTTTAAACAATTTATACAAATATACTTAGATATCGGGGAAACTCGCATCACCTTATCGATTTATTTCACAAATTTTATTCAAAAATTTATTTAATTATTAACTTAAATTAAATAAAAATCTAGGGTCGTTACATCTTCCAACAGCATAAAAACTCTAAACGCTGTCTTTTCATGCATACTCCCCTTCTTAAAAAAAACATCTTCCAACAGCATAAAACTCTAAACGTTGTCTTTTCATGCATACACCCTTATTGAAAAAACATCTTCCAACAGCATAAAAACTCTAAACGCTGTCTATTCATGCATACCCCCCTTATTATAAAAAACATCATCCAACAGCATAAAAACTCTAAACGCTGTCTTTTCATGCATACCCCCTTATTAAAAAAAAATCTTCCAACAGCATAAAAACTCTAAACGTTGCCTTTTCATGCATACCCCCTTATTAAAAAAACATCTTCCAACAACATAAAAACTCTAAACGCTGTATTTTCATGCATACCCCCCTTATTAAAAAAACATCTTCCAACAGTATAAAAACTCTAAACGCTATATTTTCATGCATACCCCCCTTATTAAAAAAAACATCTTCCAACAGCATAAAATTTCTGAACGTTGTCTTTTCATGCATACCACCCTTATTAAAAAAAACATCTTCCAACAGCATAAAAACTCTAAACGCTGTCTTTTCATGCATACCCCCTTATTAAAAAAACATCTTCTAACAGCATAAAAACTCTAAACGCTGTCTTTTCATGCATACCCCCTTATAAAAAAAAACAACTTCAAACAGCATAAAAACTCTAAACGCTGTCTTTTCATGCATACCCCCCTTATTAAAAAACATCTTCCAACCGCATAAAAACTCTAAACGCTGTCTTTTCATGCATAACCCCTTATTAAAAAAAACATCTTCCAACAGCATAAAAACTCAAAACGCTGTCTTTTCATGAATACCCCCCTTATTAAAAAAACATCTTCCAACAGCATAAAAACTCTAAACGCTGTCTTTTCATGCATACCCCCCTATTAAAAAAAACATCTTCCAACAGCATAAAAACTCTAAACGCTGTCTTTTCATGCATACCCCCTTATTAAAAAAAACATCTTCCAATAGCATAAAAACTCAAAACGCTGTCTTTTCATGCATACCCCCATTATTAAAAAAAACATCTTCCAACAGCATAAAAACTCTAAACGCTGTCTTTTATGCATACCCCCTTATTAAAAAAAACATCTTCCAACAGCTTAAAAACTCTAAACGCTGTCTTTTCATGCATACCACTCTATTTAAAAAAAAACATCTTCCATCAGCATAAAACTCTAAACGCTGTCTTTTCATGCATATCCCCATTCTAAAAAAACATCTTCCAACAACATAAAAACTTTAAACGCTGTCTTTTCATGCATACCCCTCTTATTGAAAAAAAACATCTTCCAACAGCATAAAAACTCTAAACGCTGTCTTTTCATGCATACCCCCCTTATTAAAAAAAAACATCTTCCAACAGCATAAAAACTCTAAACGGTGTCTTTTCATGCATACCCCCCTTATTAAAAAACATCTTCCAACAACATAAAAACTCAAAACGCTGTCTTTTCATGAATACCCCCCTTATTAAAAAATACATCTTTCAACAGCATAAAAACTCTAAACGCTGTCTTTTCATGCATACCCCCCTTATTAAAAAACATCTTCCAACAGGATAAAAACTCTAAACGCTGTCTTTTCATGCATACCCCCCTTATTAAAAAAACATCTTCCAACAGCATAAAAACTAAAAACGATGTCTATTCATGCATACCCCCCTTATTAAAAAAACATCATCCAACAGCATAAAAACTCTAAACGCTGTCTTTTCATGCATACCCCCTTATTAAAAAAACATCTTCCAACAGCATAAAAACTTTAAACGTTGTCTTTTCATGCATACTCCCCTTATTAAAAAAACATCTTCCAACAGCATAAAAACTTTAAACGATGTATTTTCATGCATACCCCCCTTATTAAAAAAACATCTTTCAACAGTATAAAAACTCTAAACGCTGTCTTTTCATGCATACCCCCTTATTAAAAAAAAACATCTTTGACATTAGTAGATATTGACAGGTGACAAGTCATTCATGATGTTCTCCTACATTAATTAACGAAGGATAGCTTGTTTTCCAAACATATATTGATACAAAGGATATCAGAAACCTAGTGGACTGAAACAAATATAGATATGAGAACTTTAAATTACGGACAAAGAAATTTTAAATTTCCTGTAGCTCTTAGGAGCTGTGTCCCACCATTACCTCTGATGGTGTCCTTCCCCGTATTGTAGAACCCGCCTTCAATCTAGATCAGCCCTTGTAGTGTATGTAATAGATTTTCTCATTGTCATTTAAAGGAAATTTCTTCATGAACTTCATTAAATCTCCATTGATGTTACGATTTGAATTGGCAGAAGGAATTGAAACAAGAATTTTGTGGAATCTCTAAATATATACTTATATACACAGATTTTATCAAATACTAGTGGTATTCGAACATCAAATAAAATTTAATAATTAATATATCACAAATAGTGGTTAATTTTATTAATTTACAACGATTATAAATTAATTAAATCATAGGGTTTATTTAGAGTATTCATCATTTAAGTTGTGCGACCCACATGCATAAATTTAGTCAACGATTAATGTTAAACAATTCAAATATTAATGTTCACTTGTCATCTTAACGAGTGGTGCGGCATTTTTGCTTAATTTACCACATACCCAGCATTTTCTGTAAAGTCCAATTTTACATACTATAAGCGGTATCTAGTAGTAACGATTATTACACAAATTCCCTTTGTTAATAGTATATTACGTTAGGATTTATGAAATTTGGTTTAGGTCAAAATTCCAATAATATCAATCTCGATACATCTTGACTTGAAATATTTATTATAATATAATATTTTTAATGTGATAAATTTCTCATTATTACAATACATTGTAATTACTATCTCAATACAAATCATTTTAGGATTTTCAATTTAATATACCTTAAATTAATTGCTTAATTACTTATATCATATTATAACAAGTATATAATAGAACAAAAGCACATTTTATTTTGAATAATATCGATTATCGAGTTAGATACATGTAATAAATTACATAATTGTTCCTATATCATACCCGTGACTCTATCAACCATTGATGGTTTAATTACAATAAAGGTAATGAATGTCGTTTTGATCCTTTATCAACAAAGTTAATGGACAATATTATTTCAGATACACCTTGTGTAATAGATAACAAATTTTTAAGCTAATGCCGTTGAACAAATTTGCAAGGTTATTACATATGTAGCTCGGGTGGTGGGATTGTTCGAAAATTTCAACATGTAAGCCGCATATGTAAAATAAAATGTGTTGTTTTATTTCAGTGTAAAACTTAGTTAATGTGATCATACAAAATAATAAAATATTCAAGGCATATAGATTTAATTGTCATGAAAGAATGTGTGTACATCAAAGTGATTTTTAGCTTGTTGAGAAACTAAAATGAAAATATCGCACTATTATATGTATGAGGTTATGGTCTCCAAATTGCATAAGTTTAATTTTTCCTCTGACCTATTTCGACAAGAAATCACAGATGTAGACTTGTGGTAATTTGAAAGATCAGATTCAGACTTTTCCTTCAGTTTCATCTTTTTTCTTAATCAATTCATGAAATCAGGTTTGACTTTCGAAAGTACTTAATTTATAATTGCTCTCATTGAAATTAATATGCTTCATTGCTTTCACAATTTGTATTTGATCAATGGTTCATTTTAAATTGATTCATAAAGGTTTGTACTATCATAAAGGTTTGGTTTGAGTTGGTATTATTCCTCCCTGGGTATGGAAGCAATTTAAATTTATTCATGCAGCTAATTTTTCGTTTTCTACTTAAATATATTAAGGTTTAGGACCTTTTTTGCAGGACATTGATGAAACATATAATATGTGTTAAAAGTACTAGAATTCTATTTAAATAGCAAATTAAGTCTACACAAAGTAAATATCCTAATGTTTGAACGGTTGTAATGAAATTACAATATACGGATGTCTCATGTTATAAACCAAGAATGATTGTTTTTTATAACAATAAAAAATCAAAAAGGGAGGGGTCCCACTAGTAAATTATGTATGGGAATCTAAATTGCAAAAGGAAAGGGCCCACTACAAGGAGAATAGTGATTTCCGACGGCTGAAAACCGTCGGCGGCCGTCGGAATTTACGTCGTCGGGGAGCAGTACTTCCGACGGATTCCGACGGAGGTCGCCGTACATATTCCCGACGGCTTTCGACGGCTTCCGACGGATTCCGATGGATTTCGATGGATTTTGACACGTGTCGGGATCCGTCGGAAAAAATGTCCTACAGGCTGTCGGAAGCCGTCAGAAATTGCCTACCTTTAAACTGTCGGAAGCCGTCGGAAACCATCAGAAATCTGCTGTTTTTTTTTATTACTGCTACAAATATAGGCTTCCATCCAAATTTCTCTTCCAAAAACTATTACACCAATACTGCACAATCCAATATATAATATACCTACCAAATATCAAAACCCAAACTACACAAAATTAATTAAACACACAAATTTATCAAATTACATCAAAATAAAATACATAATATACATAACCATTCCAACAATCCCAACAATAAGTGTTATACCATGTTATACATACACAAAATCATCAACATCCACATCATTATACAACCACACAACCAAGTGTATCAAAAATAATCATACAAAACTAAAAAAATAATACCTGAAAAAGCAAGAAAGCAATGAATCAATCTCCTCTAGATCCAGAGCCAGCCGAGGTAGGGAAGCGGCCACCAAACTGCTGCATGTACTCTAACAACTGTGTGGTATGCATGGCCTGTTCACCGTTCTGCTCCTCCAGCTAGGACACTCTAGTCCGCAATTCTTCTATATCGGCTAGATCGCTCTGAGCTCTATTCCGCCGACCCCGTCTCAGACTGCTGGCCTGCAATAAATAATAAATTTCGCTGTGTGATCTCTGTAAGTGTATGTGCATATCTCTGTAAATGAAAATTTTTCTTCTTGGACACATCGTATGTTTCTTCTCCTTCGTTCCACAGTATTTTTAACTCCTCAATTAACGGTTGTAAATATACATCGATTCCTTGTGTCGGATCGTCGGGGCCAGGAACAACAACGGTAAGAAACATATATTGCGTTTTCATACACATCCATTGAGGTAAATTATACGGTGTGACGATAATGGGCCAGGATGAATATTTAGAACCAAATTGAGAAAATGGAGAAAAACCGTCCGTACATAATCCTAATCTAACATTTCGACTCTCCGTTGCAAAATTTGGATACGTTTTATCGAAATGCTTCCATGCTTCTCCATCGGCCGGATGTGTCAACGTACCCTCTTCCTCCGTTCTCACACTATGCCATCTCATATTAGATGCAGTTATAGAAGATGCATATAATCTTTGAAGTCTCGGAGTTATGGGTAAGTAATGCATATGCTTGTACGAAACTTCCTTCCCCTTCTTTTTTCTTGGTTTGTATCTCTCTTGGTTACAAATTTTACAATTTCTAAGGTTTGCGTCTTCTTTCCAAAACAACATGCATCCTTTTAAACATGTATATATTTTCTGATAAGGTAAACTAAAAGCCGACATAAGTTTTTTAACTTCATAGTGATTTTCACACATTAGATTATCGGGTGGCATATGTCTTTTCGTAGCTTGTACAACAGCCGTAAACCCAGCTTCAGTGATGTTGTATTTTGACTTAATCGCAATGTATTCTGCGATTACTGACAGTTGAGTGCCGCTTTTACAACCATCCCAAATAGGTTTCTTAGCAGCATCTAGTAAATCATAAATTTTTTTTGCTTCAATATTTGGTTCTTCAACATTTCCATCATCGTCGTCAACTTCAACCATAGGAAACGTTGATTGTGCTGCATCTTCGACCATATTTTCTATACGGGTCGTCCTAACTATTTCGTTAACGACACTTTCAAACTCTACAGAATATTTGCTACAACTTCTCCATGTCGATCCCAAACATAATACTCGGGTACGAAACCGTTTTTGCACAAATGAACTTTCACAATTTCTGTTAACAAATACTTCAAATGTCTACACCTACTACACGGACAACGAATTTCTGGATCGTTTCCGTTATTACTTAAAGCGAATTCAACAAACACGTTTATACCATTATAAAAATCTTCTTTTATTGAGCCCCTCTGTCCTTTTCTTTGGTACATCCATCTCCTCCGATCAACAAAATAATCAATCATTTTTCCTATTTGAGAAAATTAGAAGTTCAAAATTTAATATTTATTTTCAAGAATACAAATTCGAAAAAGATTATTTTCATGGTCGTATAATATTTGAATTTAAAGAACAACTTCACAAATTTAAAAATATTTTCAAACAGGGCACATTTTATTTTTTAACGTATCGATATAAAAAATTGTATAAATTTTTTTTTCCATGGTCAGGCATCCTACTTCCCATTACAAACACAGTAAGCATTTACATTTCGTATATTACTTCGTCTCAAACGATTCAACAAAATTTCGGCAGCATTTCCCTTTTGTTCCCTGCATTGTACACAAATGCGTGTACGCAGGAAACAAAAAAGAAAAGTTAGGCCGAAATTTTATGAACCGTTTGAGAGGAAGTAGTATACAAAATGTAAATGCTCACTATGTTCATAACTTGTCCAATACAGGGACAAATCCAACAAACATTGTACCAGATGAATATAAATGGTCGTTTTTTGAAAAAAAAAAGACTATTTATATAACGATCATGTACAACACTCGTCAGATGGGGCCAAAAACTGTCTAAGGGACATTAGTTAATTAAATGTGCGCATTTTACGAAAAAAATACAGTTTTACTAACTGTTCACATTTACAAAAATATATTTTAATTTAACACATTTATTCGACGTATTACATCAACTTAAGGCTCGTTCGACGCATTTTTTTGTTGCATAAGTCAATACGTGCACAATATAATATTCCTAGCTCGTGCATTCATTTTTTCTTATTCCAACTAACACAATACAATGATAGCAGCGCTACACACATATACAATCGTAGAATCAAGGCATGCACAACGATTTACATATACACGAACAACCACAAATTATACATGTTTTTTACAATTTCACGATAAATGATGAAATAGGAATACCATGGAATGCTAGAAACTATTATAACACTATTGGAAACAATTTCAATCACAAATTAGCCCTAATTTAACAACTTATGCAAATCTAGATTTAGGCTAAAAATTAGATTTTTGGCAAAAATAAGAGATTATACCTGACCTAGAGAGCAATAGACGTTGATTATGCAGCCGGGGAGGATCCGAAAGCTCGAAATTGATGATTGGAAGCTTGGGGAAGAGATTTGAGGATTTGGGGTGAATTATTTTCGTATGGAAAGTGAGGAGGAAGAAGGCTCGGCTGAGCGTGTATTTCGCAAATTTCCGACGGCCGCCGACGCCCCGTCGGAAGCAGTCGAAAATAGGCCGTCGGAAGCCGTCACCCCCTTCTGTCGGTATTTAACATTTTTCTAGTAGTGCTCCCATCAGTAATCATTGTTTAGTATTGTAATAAATTGCTATTGTGATGACCCTGCGTTTTTCATATATATTTGCAAACAGTACCTGTATTTCCATACGGAATAGTGCATATAGTTTTAGAAAATGGTTAGATCAACAAGTACTTAGAAAGAGAAAAGAATACAATATAATTTTATTTTACTAGAAAAAGCACAATAAATACCGCACTATTATATATAGGGAAGGCATAAAGATTTAATTGTCGTGAAAGAATGCGTAAAGATTAGAGTGATTTTTAGTTTGTTGAAAGATCAAAATAAAAATATTGCAATATTATTGTATATAGGGGATTATGGTCCCTAAATTGTATAAGTTTTATTTTTCTTTTGACCCATTTCTAAAAGAAAATACAGATGTGGACTTGTGGTAATTTGAAAGATCAGATTCGATCTTTTCCTTCTGTTTCGTTTTTATTTCTTAATCAATTCTTGAAATTAGGTATAACTTATGCTAGTACTTATTTTATATTTATTCTCATTGAAATCAATACGCTTCATTGCTTTCACAATCTGTATTTAATCGATGGTTCGTTTTAAACTGATTCATAAAGGTTTCTACCATCATGAAGGTTTGGTTTGAGTCGGTCCTATTTCTCTTTAGATATGGAAGCAATTTAAATTTGTTCATTACCCAGTTATCTTCA
Source organism: Allium fistulosum (assembly GCA_030737815.1). Classification (NCBI taxonomy): domain Eukaryota; kingdom Viridiplantae; phylum Streptophyta; class Magnoliopsida; order Asparagales; family Amaryllidaceae; genus Allium; species Allium fistulosum. Next base: position 7,069,233 of record JASFAW010000018.1, read on the forward strand.
TTTTTTGCTTAAATAAATTAAGGTCTAAGACCTTTTTTTAGGGAACTTGATGAAACATATGATATATAATATGTGTTAAAAGATTTTGAACCCTATTTACAAAGCAAATTAAGTGTTCATAAAGTAAATACCGTAAAATCCGATTGCTATAATGAAATTACAGTGGGTACATTTGTGACGAACGAAAATGGGATATACAAACGGGGCATTTGAGTGGGAAAGATTGGTGAACGGAGAATACATTTGCAACTACGAACGTGACATTTGAGTGGGGCATTTGAATTGTGATTTTTAATTTACTTGATTTAGAGCTAAATAATTATTTGTTTGTTTTTTAATAAATAATATGTATTGATAATTTACAAAGGTAGATAAATAAATAAATCAATCCAAAATTTATAAATTACACAGATTCGGTTCAAACCAACTTAATTTTATAAAGCACTTTAATACGATCGCAACAAAATAACAGCGTTTCAAACGAAGCTTATTTGAAAAAGTTATTAATTTTAGAAATTTACAAAAAAATATATTTTATTAATTATATTAATTAATACAACGACCGCAACAACTTTGAGCATTGAACCCAAAGGGTAAATTGCCCCTTGCCATTCCCATCGCCCGTGTGGTAACGGCACCAATGAATGAATATTTTTAGTAACAGTAAAAAATCCAAAAGGGAAGGGTCCCACTAGTAAATTTTGTACAGGAATCTAAATTGCAAAAGGTAAGGGTCCAATTTGTATACTTTGTTTAGTGCTTTAAATTGCATTGTATTTCATATACGTACCGGCTCTGGTAATACCTATGATAGATGACACAATAGTCATGCAAGAATTAAATATATCAGTGCCTTAAGATCAAGCTAGTAAAAGCATAATACCCTTGTTAATAGTAAATTACATATTCACTATGTACACAAGTATGAGTTATGTTTCAACTTATCTAATTGTCTCGTAATATAACCATTCTTAAAGTATTCAATGAAATGATATATTCAAGATGCAAACTCCGATACGTTTAAGCCTCTAACATTAGTAAATATTGACAAGTGTCAAGTCACTCATGATGTGCTCTAACTTTCATTATAAAGGATAGCTTGTTATTTCAAACCTATATACATAGTTTTGATGGCCGGACCCGGCTATGGTCCGACCATTAAAAATTGCGGACCTTGGACCATGCTTTTAAACCCTAGAAGCCGTTTTAGTTAACATTTCCATCTCAGATTTTGCTATCCCCAAATCTAAAAAAACACCCTAATACCCATATTGACACCATTTCCAACCGCTGCCACAAGCTCCTCCCCTGACAAGCTGCTGCAGCAGGTCCTGCCATCGCAAGCACCTTCATCGACATTGCAGCCTATGACAAGTGCCGCTTTAGCTTTTGCATTTGATGAAATTGACACTTTATGTTTGATTTTGAGTAGATAATACACCTTCATGGTATTCAGTAGCTAACTGGAAATTAAATATAATCCACTTGGTGCTTATTTTAAAATGTCATTATCCTAGCGTTTTGTTCTAAAGTATATTTATTTGATGAATGTCGTTGATAGCTTGAACTCGATGTTGCAGGAACATTGTACTTAACCTGCAGGAATTGTTGAATGTTGTGTTTAACTTGATATTACAGGAATGTTTTAAAATGTAGCTTTCATGTTCTTATTTTCATCTAGTTAACATGTATAAATTATAATAAATGAAATATGCATGGTTCTGGTGGTTGGACCAATCGAACTCTCAAAACCTTGAACCTTGGATCGTTGTGGTTCGATTGACGGTTCGGTCTTCAGAACATTGCCTATACATATAAAGAATATCTTGATACCAAGGAATGAAGCAAATATAGTGTAACGGCCCACATTTTCGACCGTTCAAGTCGACAAAACATACACACATGCCGACTCAAACAATCCAAAATACAGATAGTTATTGGGGTTAAATAAGAAAAGAAAAGAAAGAACATAAACAACTCAGAATCTCGCAGCGGAAGGGACAAGATATAATAATAAAATAACAGTTCATGAAGCTGTTAAATAAATAAATTTGATTATTATTATACATCATAAATCAAAGTTACATACATATCAGAGATAATACAACAATGCAGCGGAAAAATAATACAGTAGTAGAATACAAATGATGTAATACCAAACTCCGTCTTCATCCTCCAGAATAGATCTTCAACCTTATTTGAAATGCTCAGGCTGACCCGAGCATAATGAAAAGACGAAACACTCGAGTCGGGACTAAAATATCTCATGTAAGTTAAATCGAATAAGTAAAAATGAGTGTGACGGCATCGGAGATGTTTACGGGTTTTAGACACCTCCTATCCAGTGTTTAACGTGCGTGCATTAACTTAAGAGATGTTCGGGATTTCCATCTCCTAAGGATCCGTTAAACTATCTACTATATAATAGAATACGCTATATACAATAATGTCTATCATAAAGTAAAATATCAAACTAGCGTTAAGCCACGTCCCATTCCACCCATAACACATTTTTATTCCCAAGAGCATATACAAGACCGTAGTTTCCCCAAAACCGGAAGTCACCCGAGGGCAATCCATATACTAAAGGTACAAACCAAAACGTAGTGGTCGCGAATAGGATAATCAGTATGACAAGGTACATGAGGCAATACCAACTAGGATACTAGTAGTTGCGTGATTCGGACTAATGTTGGGCATAGCAGCTACTACCCCAACACCGCGAAACAAAACTCCCATAATCGAGGGGTGCACCCAAATCGAATCACAATAGTAATAGATATGGTAATGAAGAAGTGTGTCCGCTAGAGGTGGCGAACCTCAATGGCCCGGCGCGGCTACTATTTTAGTCATGTCAGGGGTCATCCAATATCGTTCTCTTTCTTCAGTCAACGCGTTCATCAAACCATCCACTTCATTTTTGGATCAACACTTCGCGTATATTAGTTATTAAAGCGGTTATCGGTATCGACAGAGAGTATGTCCATATCTGATCCCGGTCTCTTTAATAACTACGTTATATTTTTCACACCGGTTCGATCTTTACATTTCAAAACAGTTCATAATTGATTATCAAAAATATCATATTCGCTTTAAAAATCAAATCCATTTCAAAATCATCATATCTACTCAAAATATACAATTTCATTTCAAAAATCATTTTCGCCTCAAATTCCACAAAACGATTCACATAAACTCGAGTTCCAAAATTTAAAATTTAATCAAATCTCAAATCCTCAATTTCAACTCGATTCAGCTTCTTAATAAACCATTTCAAATTATCAATTTCAAATACATATTTGAACCACAAAATAAGCCATTCCAATTTCCATATATCTCAAAGCTTTAAATATTCACATTTCAAAACTAAATTTGATAATTCCATTTATATCTCAATTTAATTTCATTACATTTTTTTTCTGAGATATTTCTTTAATCATTTCAATACATCTAAATACGACTTCAATTTAAAATTTTAAATAAACAAAATATCCCATTTAAATTTATATAAGCTTGAAATATTCATTTAAGTCACTTTTAATCAAATTCAAGTTATAAAACACATCTTTCAATTTTCAAATTTAATAATTTCAAATAAACCTTGTTTAAGAAAAATTCTTAAATAAATATAATTTCAAATCAATTTTATCTTCAAATTTAATTCAATAGTTTCAATTTAGTTTAATTCACAAATTTATTTAAATTTCAATTCAATTCCAAATTAATTAAATCTCAATTTCAAATTTATTTTCAATTCCAAACTCAAACTTGAAATATCATTTCATATAAATTTTCTTAGAAATATTCAGAGTTCGATTAAAAGTCCAATCTTTTCAACAAATCAACTTTCGAAAATTTACGCCGTATTTCAATTTTTTTCTTAAAAATCTAAACTTCGTATAATTAAACAATTTCATTTACCAAGTTTAAATTCCAACATTTCGAGCTTCAATTCAAAATAATTCAATTTCCATAAATTGGATTTTATTCTTAAAATCAATTCATTTAAATAATTTCAAAACAACTTTTAAAATCATTTAATTTAACCAACCCGGTATCCGTATATAATTTTCTAACCTATGGCCAAGTGGATAATTATTTCAATTTTAAATTCAAGGATGGATATATATCATTTCAATCCAAATAGATGTCATAGGTATATCATTTCAACCTATTCCTTAATTTATTCGAAATGATTCAGTTTACAGTTTTATATGCAATAAACAATATACATGATGATAGCGTGATATATCAAAATAAATAAACAACCAATATCGACCAATAGCATCCATCACAACCAATCAACCATAAAGCCAATAACATTCACAACAATTTTATAATTATCAATATCGAGTAATATACTGTCAATTTAAATTTAAATTTATTTTAGCGATCAATTTAAATTCTATCAATTAATTCATATATCAATACAGATGATAATTAAACCTACCAAACAACAGCCAATAAATTTCATATCACTTCAGAATATAAATTTAACTAACAAAAATTATTTTAGTCAATTGTGAGCGTATAAACACTCACCTTTGATTTATTGACGATTTAAAACCCAAATAAATGCCCAAATTTGAACAGTCTCAGAACTCGACCAAATAAGCTCCATAATGTCTGGAATTTCGATACGAACGCAACGGAAAAAACCGCGCGTCGATCCGATCTAGTATGCAAAAGTTATTGATATTAGAAGTTATACGATTTATATTATTATAAAATAAATAAATAATAAAAAGAAACATCACGATACCATCTTCCTTCAGCCGCGTATTAGCATTCACGACCATAACCCATCACACGCATCCCTTTCTTCCATACACCTCTCCTTGCTCCACCTCCGCGCCAAGTTTCGCCACCCCATTCGCCACCGTTTGCACAAAAACCGAGAAAATATGTCCATGCTTCCAAGCCAGATTCTGGCGAATCCGTGGCGTAATAGCGTAGATCAACCGTATGGATTTGAAGAGCTCGCCGAGATCTACACTTTTGCTTTTGTAATTTTTCGATTTCGTTGAACGGATTGAGAGATATTAAGGAAAGAAGATCGGCAATTTCAGGCCATAGAATAGGTGGCGGCCATGGTTTGAAATTAGGGTTTCTGAAATGAAATAATGATAAAACTGTCTCGGTTTGCAAGCGTATTTATAAAGGTAGGTCCAAAATCGTCCGAACTCCAATCAAGACGTGCCGCCGGGCGTTTATAAGGTTTTACCTGTAACGACCTTGAATTTTGAACAATTTGAATTGAAAATATTTAATTAATTTTAAATATTTGAACGATGATTTGACTTGAATTTCAAATTATCAGAATGAATTGGCGATTAAATTTTTGAATTTAATCTATTGAAAGTTGAATAAAATTTGAATCTTCAATTTTAAGCCGGTTAAAAATAATTTAAAGGCTTAGAAAATTCATATTGATAATACTGAAGGTAATAAAAGCTTCAGAATTGAATTTGAAAGCGATTTGTTCAGTTTTGAAATATTATCGTTTAAGTTGAATTTAAAAATAGCCTTCCGAGGCACAGTCTCGGAATTTGACGAAACCACTTTCATTGGGTCCGTAATATTGAATTATTACTAGATTTCAATTTTCATATTTATCGGAATTGTTTTGTGAACATACGGCGTATAAACGCGTAGACGATTTAATCGGATTCAATTCGAATTTCTGTAACAACTAGGGTTTTGCCCAAAATTTTAATCATCAATAAACGATCTATGTTGACAGTTAAATTTCTGTTTGTTGTTGGAATTTTTATAACGATAAAATCTTCGTCAATTGGCAATGTAAAATGGTTGTTAAATTTTATTTAAATTTTAAATCGATTGGAATTCTCTTATTAAATTTTATTTGTACGAAATGAATAAATACACCTAGTAAAATTTTAACAACAAATTTAAACAAAACAAATTAAAGAAAATATCTAGACAAAACAAATTAGATTTTTAAAAGAAAAAAATTACCATACCCAACCCATATCAGCCCATACCCTTTGTCTCGTTTAAAACCCTATACCCGATCCCCTTTCATTCTCATTCACAAACCCTAAGGAAAAAAAATCGAAGGCGGAAATAAAAATGGCGACGAGATAAAGAATGGCGGCTTCGTTCTTCGATCTGGAAATGTAGGGCTTCAGAAAAAATTGGGGCTTCCGACTTCGTGTGGCTTCAAATCGCGGCTGCTCCTTCTTACGCCGATTAAAGGTGAGTAAATCGACTTACTCACATCTAATTCGTGCTTAGTTTGATGCTCAGTAGTTTAACTTGGTTTGGTGGTTTCGTTCGTACAAAATTCTGGAATTTGTCGATTGTTTTGCTCTGCCGTTCGAAGTTGCAGGGTATAAAACTCTGGTGACCTCATTTGGCAATTGGAATTGATTAAAGTGATTTTGTTTGATTCTCACGGCATTTAAAACTTTCCTATTTTTAAATCTTTGACCTTGGACAATTTCAAAATAAAGATGCGAACTTTATATTTTCTTTTTTTTTCCTGTTTCGTGAATTCTGAAAACTTGCTTCTTTGCCACTCGATATTGTATAGATGATTTCGATTTTTCCTTGGCTGATTCAAATGCATATACTCGATAATGCTGGGTTTTAAAATACTTCGATGTTGATTTCTCTTGCGACTTCGGTCTTAATTTCTGGTAACACTAGTGAATTACCACTGTTTTGTTTGTTTTTATCCTTCGGTACTTGATACTGGATAATGTTTTACATGATTTAGTTTGTGATAATGTTCGACTTGATTCGAACATGTTGTCTCCTTACTAGAACTTGTTTCAACGATGCATTGGTTTTGTATTCATGTGTGTATATATATGTACAGGTCTTGCTTCACTGTTATACTTCACTGCACTTGTAGTTCCTCGAGCTTGTGCTATCTGGTTGATTTTATTTGAATCAGTGTTGTCCATGTTGTTTCATCCCTGTTATGTCATCCTTGGTTGGACTGTCGAACTGCAGTGCATCAATGTTGATATCTGCATTTTGATTTCATTGTAAATTTTGATTTTTGTGGTCTGCACCTCATATACATTGTAGTGGTTGCACTTGAGCATCTGGTCTCATGTTGCCTTTGTCTGTGCCTGTTCACTTGACACCATACATGTGACATTTGTTGAGTCTGGGCATTCTTGTATTACTTGAGTACTGTAATTTTCGATTCATCATTGTTTCCAGGTCTTGTCTCTGTTCTTTGCATACTTGAATATGGTCTTGCACTTAACTTTGACCTGTCTGCATTTCATACCAGTAGCTTGCACAGATTTGAAGTTGTGCATGTTGTTCTGTCTTCTTTGTAGTTGCACTGTACTTTGAGGGCTGATCATTTGTATACTTACATCCTTGTATGTATATATGTGTATGGCCATTCTTTGTACCACCTAGTCCTGATTGCATATGAATTGATTCATTGTTCCATTTGATATTGTAGTCTGATATTCATTTCTTGACCTATCTGGTTCATCTTGTTTGCCAGTGGCATTGCTTTGAATTTGTGTAGTCTGACCTTTTGTTCAGTATAGTCATTGTATACGTGATGGACATTTGCTTGGTTTAAAACTGGTTCTCTGTCTTGTTTAAAAGTGATACTTTTATTTGTCTCTAAGTATGCTAGTGGGCCTGGTTCATCTTATAGTCTCTACTTAAACTTTGAACAGTCTGCATTGTTGTTATTTTTAACTGCTTGCTTTCACATGGTAGCTGGACTAGCCCGAGTTGCTGATCATTTGTATGCATACATTCTTGTATGCATATAGGTGTATGGCCACTGCATTCTGGAATCTACTATTTGAGTTTGACATATGCATTTCATTTTGCTCCACTGGTGCCCTTATCTGGTATACGTGATGCAGTACATATGTTTAAATATTGAGTCACCTCTATACATCTGGTATTTTGAATCTATGTTAACTTGTTCCATTGCTTCATAGCTAAACTTGCATTTGCTGGTTCATCATTTGGTTCACTACGTATTCCTTCATCATGTATACCCTATGTTGTATCTGGACTTGTACATTTGGTCACTGTTGAGTCTGCATTTTTGAAAGCTTGAGTTTGTATATTCTTGATGGTTCATGTATGTTGAACTTTGACCTTGGCAGTCTCTACGCACTGTAGTGGCGAGGCAGTGCACGCGTGCGTGCACTGCAGCCACCCAGGAATTGACAATTTCAAACTGATATTTTCTTTGTGTCGTGATGCATTGATCTTTTATGCCTTTGATGTTGTATTGGTGAGGCCGTACACGCGTGCGTGTACGGCAGCCAATCGAGTTTTGATGGTTTTAAAGTGACAATTTCAATTGTTTTGAATTGATTTAGTCGTTTGATAAATTGTTATTTATCTCTGTTGATGATTTAAATCTGTTGATTTATTGTTTAACACTGTTGAGTGTTATATTTTCGTTATTCGATTTCTTTGTTAAAAGAATTGGATAGACGAGAATTATTGTGACCGTCGTCTATTTAAATTATTACTGCCTATATGCACTAATAAACTGGTTTGAATTAGACTGACCTGTGTATTATTTTCCTTTGAATATAATACTCGGGTCAGACCGAGTATTTTTACAGCTTGAAGATTTTCGAGCAGCGAAGTTAGAGAGAGAGTAAAGAATCATTTATTTCAGGAGAAAATTGTATTTTAAGATATTCCGCTGTATCTGTATTAAAAATTGTATAAACTCTGATGTATATAAAAAGATTTATAGTAATGAAATAAAGATTCATTTGTTTTAATTGATTGTTATTATCTGTGTTTCTGTGGCTGATTCTGTTTAAACGTTATAAACTAAATAACAATTCGTCTTTTTGAATGTTTCTAGCTGGTTTAATTACCGACTGGAGACAGTCAAAAGGGGGAATGTTACAAGGTGGTATCAGAGCTTTGGTTTACACAAAGCTTAGTTTATGATGTTTAATATGAATAGTTACGAGAAACACTTTAAGCAGAAAATGTTTTTCAAATCTAAAGAAGTATAAAATTGTTGTTGAAAATAAAGATTTTTAACTAAAAGAATAGTTAAATTGAATTGAATTAGTATTAATAAATATATGATTTGAAATTTAACTAAAGGAAGTTAAATAAATTGAACTGGATTAGATAAATTATTGAGATGGAAATTTAAACATGAAAGATAAGTGATTATATGATATGAATTAGAAAGTTTAAATTAATAAGTTGTTTAACTTATAAAATGAGAAAGTTTAAGTAAAACCAGTTGTTAAATGTTTGAACAGTTTTGTTAAATGAAACAAAATCTGAATTTTGAAATAGTGATATGAATTTGACTTCAGTAAAGTTAAATAAAATAGAATTTCAAATAACTTAGAGTCGAACTTAAGATGTATAGTGAAAATAAATGCAAGTGAAGATAAATGAAACATAGCTTAAGTAATAGTGAATCAAATTGAATTTGATATCAAAATGAATTGATAAAGTGATGTAATGAATATGAATTTGAGTTATATAAAGGAAATTCAACTTTAATTGTAAAAGTGAATTAGTGAATATGGTGAGTATAAGAATTCAATCTGAATTAGAATATAAACCAATTGAAATTAAGTGTGTTGAACCAAATTGAATATAAGCAAAGTAAATAAATTTGGTTAAATGTGCATTGGTTGCTAATTGATTGTATGGAAATTCATTAAGTATTAATGAAATTGAATTAATGGAAATTGAAAGCTATGTAGTTGAATTCAAATTGAAAGATAAGTAAATCTAAAGAGAATCAAATTTGATTTGAATTGAAGCAAACTAACTTGAATATAAATTAGTGAATGTGAACTAATTGAATATGAATGAATGTTAGTAAAAATCCAATGTGAATGAATCGAATGCGATTAAATTGAAAATCAATTCGATGAATGATTTATTAAAGAACTAGTGATTATTTTGGAAATGTAAAAGTGATAAATTTATATAATAGTTTAAATTGGAAATTTTGAATTATTATAAACGGCTTAAATTGAAGATTTGAAAAGTGTTAATAAAATATTGGAATTGTATAAGTGTTAAAAGTGAAATATTTAATGGATTTCATAAGTGAATGGAAATTACAGAATTGAAATTGTGAAGTTATAAAAATGAATCGAAGTTGCGAAATAAAAGAATTTATAAGTAATTTACTTGTAAATTAAAATTTTGATATAAAACCGAGTTATAAAGGAATTGGTTAATAAAGCAATTTTTATAAATTGAAGTCTTTATAAATAGAAATGGAATTTTTAACGTTGTTTATAAATTCGAAACTGACTTATTTTGATAAGTAAAATTCTGTATAGTTTGTTAAACGATGTATATTCACAATTTTGGACCGTGAATATATTATTGAGTAAAATGGACATGTTTTGGGAAAGTGATATTTTAAAACGAAGTTAATTGTTTTAAAAAGATGTTTTCAAAGCATTGAATATCGAAACCATAGATTTCAACATTCATTGTTGAAATAGACGTTTTCGAATAAAAGGAAATGGTGGACTATAACACTATTGTTATAGAAAATGATTTCCGAAAGGAAATGTTTTGTATAGTATTGGGATTTATACATCTATCTAAATTTCGAATCCCTATACTAGTAATTTTGAGTTGTCGTAACGATGTTTTACGTAACATTCGTTTTGACTCAAATAAAAAAATGTGTAAAAGAGAATGATTTCCTTAAAGATGAAATATATACTTAATTTTGATTTAAGTATATGGAATATTTTCAAATGTTGAAAATAAATGGATTTGTGAATTACTTATTTTTAAATAAGTATGGAAATTTTTTTCCAAATATGAAATGTTGTGAATATATTCCGTAAGGGATAAATGATTTGAAATTCATTTTCGAAGTCGAAGTTGAAAAGTTAAATGAGAATTTGAACAATTTGTTCAATTTGAAATTTTTCAAAAAGATTGAATCGTTAAGTTAAAATTGAGTTTAACTTCGACATCAAAGACAATATAAGTTGAGCTTTGAATTTCAGATGATGATTTGGATTGTATGTCTAACATTGTGAATTGATGACATAGCAATTGATCTCTATTAAATATATATCTGTTGGTGGCGGAGAATTTATTCTCTTAGCTTAACACCCTTCTCTGAGACGTACGAGCTCAGAGGTTATATATCGATAGACATCAATTCTATGTTGAGAATTGACGATGTAAGCGTGAAATCCAAATCGAATGTGAAAGTCGATAATAAATTGGAATTATGAATATGAATTAGGTTTGGGATAACCTTAAATTTCCAAATCGACTTAGAGGAAAATTTTGAAATCCTCTATTTTGTTATGAATATGAGATATGTAAGTTTTAGAACTTATATATATGAATACGGTAAATTTGAAACCGTTAGTTTAGAAAGACATTGTTATGGAAATCTTATGTATGTTTACATAGATGTTATATGTACGAAATGTGAAATGAAAGTAATACATATATGATATTATGTTTTCTAAACTGAGGATATGGAAAAGTACCTTCCATTTATTATTAGAGAAGGTATTGGAACGCGTGAAGAGTGTCCATTTGAAATTCATAGCTACGTAGAATTTACATTTAGTCAGAGTGACTATTTGAATCGGAAATCCTTCGCGATAGATCATCGCGATGAGATTAGATTTGATTGATGATTAGCGTAATTTGAGGGGCGAGATGCCCACAGTTACAAGCGATTCCACTGGGATAGTGGCGCAACCGCCGGGTAAACTGCAATCTAATGCCAGGCGAAATTTGAGGGGTGTGATGCCTACAGACACGAGCGATTCTACTGGGATAGTAGCGTAACCGCCGTGTGTACTGCAATCTATGGCGACAACCATGGCGAAATTTAAGAGATGTGAAATCTACAGCCACAAGCGACTCTACTGGGATAGTAGCGTAACCGCCGGGTGGAACTGTAATCCATGGGGGAACGTGCTTTCCATATCCATTTTTGAAAAAGAATTTTTAAAAGTATTTTCACTGGGAATTGAAGCGGAGACCGGAATCCGCACAATTCCCGGTCAATGGAAAAAGCAGAAAATGCAAGAAACAGACTCATTTCTCCTTTTTCCCACCCTTGGAGCTTTTACCCGGTCGGGTAATAAGTTTCGAAGGCCGCGTCGGAGAAGAAGGAGGAGGAGACTCAGCCGGTTCCGTCTCTGCCTCATCCCCAGCAGCAGAAGAACTCTTCTTTCCTTTCTTTGAAACCACACGCTTCCCCTTCTTCTTGGAAGAGGACTCACTCCCCGGAGCAAGAAATGTAGAAAGCTTTGTGTCATAATCGAAAGACTGCTCCGGGGTCTTCTCGCTATCTTCCAGACCTTCTGCCTTCTGTTCTTCGGAAGCAGATGGTTCATCTAAACCTTGAAGGGCCGCTATTGGTTCTTCCTGTGAACCAGGTTGGGAAGCTGGAAGAGGTATAACTTGAGAAGGAGGGGGAACGGCAGCTGAAGAAGGAAGAGTTGGGGTAGTTCCTGGGGCGTCTGCTGCATAATAAAGAAATTAAAATCAGTATTCTCCGAGAAAAAAGAAGACTGTGAATCGTCAAAGTTACCTGGAGAAGCCGGTTTAGCAAGATCAATCTCAAATTCCCGAGCTTGGAAGTCTTTCATTGCCTCTTCCTCTGTAGGGGTGGTTACAGCTTCTGTGTCAACCTTAGCAGGAGGCGTGGAATGAGAACTAGAGCCAGCAATATCCGCATGAGCTAAAGCCGAAGTATAAACAGGAGCAATAGGGAGTGTTTCTTTCTCAGGAAGCTTCTCTCCCGTCGCTTCGGCCCGCATTCGGACGAGCTGCTCTTTTCCTTTGGCAAGGGCATCGCGATCGTTCTCACTTAAGTAGGTAGCTTGAAGATCTGTTTCAGAATATCCAGCACCACCAAATAAGTCAATGATTGCCTCCCATACCTCCGCTAAGGTAACTTCATACTCTGGTCCCAAAAATGAAAGACTCCCGCGCCCCAGGACACAATGCATATAGAAGTCGAACGGGGTCGCGTCAACGGTGGCTATGGTCGCCTTATGGGATTCTTCGGCTGCGGCTTTACCAGAGAGAACTTCATCACGTTCTCTTTCAGCCTTCAGTAACTGGGACTGTAGCCTAACAATTTCTAAGTCTCGAGAGTTGAGTTTCTCCTGAAGTTGAGCAGCGTCATCACGATATTTTCTAGTAACATGCTGTTCTGCTTCAAGCTCGACTTCAGTATCCCGCTGAGCAGCATGGGCATCTCGAACTTGTTTTTGAAGCATTTCCTCTTTCTGAGAATAAGAAGTGGAAGAAGTAGCAAGCTCTTTTTTAAGCCTTTCAACTTCAGCTTCGAGCTTCACATAACCATCGCTAATGCTCTTCATCTCCAAGTCATGCTGTTTACGCCATTTGTCCCACTCAGACTTATCATTTTCCATGGTCATCATCGCTTCAAGATTCAGATGGTTGACTCTTTGGAGTTCATCAACCAACTTCTGCCACCCAGACATTCTTTCGATGTCAAGCTTTACAGCATCGACATTCTTCAGCATCGCCTGCTTATCAATGGGGACCAAGTCCAAATCAAAACGCACTCCTTTCAGACACCAATTCGGAAATCGGCTCTGGAGTGTGGGAGGACCATCTCCAGCTTGGTACTGTGGCCTATTAATGATGGTCTGGATGTCAGATTCCTTAAGAGCAGGAGAACCGGAAGATGTATTAGGAGGAACGGAAGCGGTTGTCTTTTCCGAGATGTTAGATGTGTCTTTCTCCCCAAGTCTGGCACGTTTACTGGAATCATCAGAAGTGTGACTCTTCCCTTTATCGTCGTAAGATTTCCTTTTATAAGGATCGTCGCTTCTGCGAGAAGAGTCACGTTGCTCGTCCCTTCTCCCGTAGTATTCCTCATCCTCTATCCGGCGACGCTCTTCATGAGCTCGCCTCTCATGAGCCTTTCGAGCAGCTCTCTCCTCATCAGTTTCTTTCACGGCACTGATATAACTCCTAAAGTCATAAGCTTCGCGGCTTCCGTAACGCTGAAATTTGTTGTAGTAAGAGCCGCTTCGCCCCATCAGAGAACCTGAAATTGAAGAAAAAGACCAGTTTTAGAAATCCTTAAGTTGAAGAAGCTAAGTGCATATAAGTGCCAAAGTTCTAAGTGTGTGTGATGTGCAAGCTACGCGCGTCAAACTACAAACCACTTTTGGGTGTAGAAATAGCAGTAAGTTGTGTGGAAGGCATTGTGGTTTGTTGCAAAGAAGAAGTTGCTTCGATAACAGGAGGAACCACTTTAGAAACATCATCTTTAAAGAGCTCCTGAGAGGTTATCATGATGTCGCTCAGACTGTCGAAAGTATCATCGCCATGGTGCAGGGGAGAATTCTCTTTTTCAACTTCCACTTCAGCCGTCTTTTCAAGAGTATGAAGATTTTCCTCTTCAACAACTGGGGCAAGTGCCAACTTACTGGACGGTCCAGCAGTGTCGGTAGAAGTAGAACACTTTACCAATGGAGTCTCAGCGGTAAGATTTTGCTGTAAAAACTCTCTAGCAGGAACAGGGGCATCTGACTCCTTAGCAGGAGAATCAGGGACTTCATGTGGCTGAGTAGAACGGGAAGGATGTAAGAGTCCAAATTCGTGGAGGAACTCATCTCTCAACAGAAATTGAACGCTCCTCTCCTCAACCGGTACGGCCGTAAGCCTCTCAAGGATAGTCTTGTGACGAGATTCCCTAGAGGGGGAAGGAAGTGCTGGAACAATAGAGAAAGAAGTTAGCACTTGACAATTTGTACTTCGAAGAATTTTAGAAAGACACAGGGAAAAGATAGATAATCATACTTCCCACTCTCCAAATGGCGTAAAATCCCGGAGGACAACGAACATAGAAGAACGGGCTCAGGAAACTATGAACACTTTCCGGGAGACCGGTGATCAGTTTACGATTTCTCGCACTCCTTACAACTATGATGGAGGGATGATCTTTATTTTTGGTAAAGGTACAAAGATAGCGAATTTCTCCAAAGGTAGGAAAGCGGCCCAGCGTTCTCCTAAAAAGCACGCATAGTCCCAGCAAGATGGCGTAGCCATTGGGATGTAACTGGAAGGGGGAGATAGATAGTTGGAGAAGAAGTTCACGAATGCAGTCATTGAATGGGGGGATAGCCCCGCTCAAGCACATTTGGCGGTTAACAGCAACGAAGCCACGGGGCGGCCTGTCAGCAGTATCATTTGTTTCGGGAAGCAAAGCGTCAGCTTCAGCAATGCCAAACTGGGCGCATAGCTGACGAAAGGCTTTATGGCTCAAGGTAGTAGGAGTCCTCTCTGGAGGATCGTTCAGCGGGATAGCAACCGGAAATACATCTTCAGCTTTCTCTGTTCCTTCTTGTGGAGAAGACATTCTACACAATCAGCTGAATGTTCAAATGTGAAGGTGCACGTTCCTTAATAGTGTGAAGTGTTGTGCAAAAACTAATGAAAATAAAAGACAAGCATAACTGGAATTAAATTAGTTGACAATCAATCGATTACAGAATTTCAGAACTTGTCAATGATCAAGTGTAGTATTAATACAGACAAGTCAGTCTCATGTGACTATTATGATTTTGTTTTAATACTTCACTCAAATTAGTTATTGTACAGCATCTCGTTCATATTCATTTAATTTAACTTTCTCGTTATCAACTAATCTGTCACTCGATGTGGGCAGTCAGTGACAGTATATTCGACCCAGTATTCTGTGAATGTTGTTTTAAGCAGGATTGTTAGTTTGCAAAATCAAAGCAGTATGTAAGAAGCATGCAACACAGTTCATAGTTCAACAATTCATAGCTCAACAATTCATAGTTCAACAGTTCGAAGTTCGGACACAGTTCAAAAATCATCTGTTGGGTGGCCGAAAGTCTAAGTCCTAACTCGGTGATGACTTAAGGAAGATTCTGGATCAAAGCCAGAAATCCTCTAAGTCCTAACTCGGTGATGACTTAAAGAAGATTCCCTATGGGTCAAGGTCGGCAGTTCCCAAGTCTTAGGTCGGATAAGGAAACAAAAAATTAGTTCGAGGCAACCAGAGATTCTCTAAGTCCTAACTCGGAAGCGACTTAAAACCTAGGTCACATGAAACTGCTAAGTCGGTGCCGACTTAAGCCATGAAAATCACCGAATCGTGTGAAATCCTTAAGCCATGACCGAGCCAATACCTCAACCAATTTTCCTCTCTATCTCTTAACCCGTTAACCCAATAGCCTCACAGTCAATTACGACCCTCGTTCCATTACACCATTGAATCACCCCGAAAAGCCAATTCGAATCGCCCCGGATTTGCTGCGAATCTGACATATTATTGCCACACCACGACTGCAACGTGATCAATGGCAATTGTGAAACAGTCGAAGGGTCATACATAAAGAATCGCAGCATCTAAACACAAGTGGAAGTCAAAAATTGGGGAGTTATCGATTCGACAGAGAGCATAGGTGAACGATGACCAGATCGACTTACGGAGTTTAACAGGAAGATGATCGGCAATTGGATGATTGGAGTTTATTTCTGAAAGCTCTAAATTGCGTCAATGGCTGATTCGAGAAGAAGAACAGGTGAAGGAAGAGAAGGGGCGACTTAAGCTATTTGTAATCTGGGGCAGTAAAATTTGAATCGACACCTCCGACCTATGACTTATCTTAAGTCGGTCGCGGTCTAACACACTTACCAAGAAGCGAGTTAGGAGAATCAAAGCATACGACCTACGGTTTAGGTATATACTTCGAGGGGCAAATGTTAATCCCCATTTCGACCCACGACCTAGCAGGAGCCGAGTTAAGGTGCTTGCCGACTTAAGATACTGGTTGACTTAAGGTGCTCGCCGACTTAAGGAAATCTGTAACTCAAGAGTTAAGACCGAGTTAAGAAGGATGCCGAGCTATGAAATGCTCCGACTCAGCGGGTTTACGACTTAAAGGCTGCGAGTTAAGGCCTTACGAGTTAAGGTATGATAAGTCGGCTACGACTTAACACTTGTCAAGACAGCCACAGGATGGGCCCAGAGCAACCATCCCTTAACTCGTCGCCGACCTAACCCTATCCCTTAACTCGTCGCCGACCTAACCTTATGCACCTTTACCTCGTCACCGACTTAGCTTACGCCTTCAGCGACTTAAGACTTAAGCGTAGAACCAGAAGAGGAGGTGAACTACTAAAGAGGTGTTGGAACTGATAAGCCGGCAGCGACCTACTATAAGTCGGCAGCGACTTATACTAAGTCGGCGATGACTTAGGACTTAGGAAATTCTTCAGAGGCCAGATCAGCTTCTATAAATACCCCTTTACTTCCAACATGCAGAGGACTTTTGGCCATTCATTTCTCCAAGCGCCGTTACGCTGTCGAAGCCTCCTCTCATTCAGCAATCAAAGATCTTCGAGCATTCGAGACATTACAACGATCTTCGAGAAGAGCTCCTAACATCCAACGCGGATTCGTCGAGTTTCATCATTAAAGATCGAGCTAGTAGTCAAGAATGATTTCATGATCAAATTGTATTGTATTTAGAGAAATATTGTATCGAATTGTAATCAAATCAGCAATAAAAGACTGTAAAGTGGATGTAGGCTCAATTACGGGCCGAACCACTATAAATCTGTTGTTCATTTACTACTTTTCTGCTATTCTCAACTCATATTCTGTTCCCGTACCAACGGGTGGTGCTTTCACGATTCTATTACACACACAGGGTGTTAGCGTTCACTTTTTACCGTTAACACAATGTAAAAATTTCTCATAGTGTTGAAATAAATAAATATTTTTCTTGTACAAATCCTTGTGTATGTAGGAATACATCTGTTTTTCATTTGCAGTGTAGAGTAAATGATTCTTTTTGCTTGTACAAAATTTTTGTCTGTGTTTCAAGAACGCATTTACTCCACATCTTTATTACATGATATTGCAATGAACTTGTGGTATGTTGCTCGTATATTACTTTTATTAATGTAACTGAATTGTATAATGTTGCCCCCATACCACAAGTATATTGTAATATTTCTTGATTTCACAAGACCGATACTCTTATTTTAGAGAATAACTTTCCACTTTTTCAGGGAAGAATTATTCTGCTTTTAATAGAGTATATCTTGTCTTTGGAGAAATCATTATTTTCTTTTTCTTCCTGAAGAACACTTCGACTTCTGGGAATGATCACTTTTATTTATTTGAAAGTGAATTTTCCTGTATAGTGAAATGAACTTCTGAAGAAGGTTTTGACTTTCGTGCCCCGGTAAAGGGTTTATTTTTGGTACTTCAAGCAAGGTGAAGTACACCTCTGAAGAGGTCTTTTGGTCTCCGAAGAGAAGCGATTTTGGTCTCCGAAGAGAAGCGGTTTTGGTCTCCGTAGAGAAGCAGTTTTGGTCTCCGAAGAGAAGCAGTTTTGGTCTCCGAAGAGAAGCAGTTTTGGTCTCCGAAGAGAAGCAGTTTTGGCATTTCATCTCTGGTGAAGTGGGTCTCCGAAGAGAAGCATTTTGCACTTCTACACGGGTGAAATGTGCCTCCGAAAAGGGCTTTTGAGCATTTCATCACTGGTGAAGTGGGTCTCCGAAGAGAAGCATTTTGCACTTCTACACGGGTGAAATGTGCCTCCTAAAAGGGCTTGTGCCTCCGAAGAGGGCTTGTGATTGCCTGGAAGTTACTTTCTCATGGTCGGAGGGGGTCCATGAGACAAGCGTAAGTCGTTCAATTGGATGTTTGTTTGTACAAACGATCGCAATCGATTAACAAAGTGCCCCTTTTTGGTAATCCCACCGATCTTTTTGATTGAGGAAAGTTCTCCATTTATTGGCGTGCCTCGTTAGAGGGCTTTATTGATCCTTGGGAAGGAGCATCGGTTGGTTGGTGTGCCAGGAAGGTTGCGTCTTAGGGGCAAGTAGATCCATGGGATAGACACAAACTGCCTGATTGGATGCATCACAATCAGCTAGCGAGGGTCTTATTCCTTCTGCTTGGGAAGATATCCCTTGAGTGGATCTACTTGCTTTCCTGTTGAGAGGCATACCTCCCTTTGGCTGCTTCCGTGTTTGCCTGCTCATGTTGTATCATCATTCGCCAATCTGCGATCCTTTATCATCGTTTCCAAGCGCGTGTTCCTTTCTTTTGCAAGTAAATTGCTTTATCCGAAGAAGTAGACTTCACTGTTGAATGACTCCACAGAGTAAACGCAAGTTATTTGGTTGGATGCCTTTTTATATTAACGATCGCAACCAGTTAACGAGGGCTTGACATAGCGGAGCCGTCAACTTTTTGTGTGAAGCTTCTCTTGTATGGGATTTGAGTTTGAAATTTTTGTTGCTTGAAATTTGCTAAATGATTTGTAAGGCTCGCTTAGCTTTGCGATGGGTGAGCTTTGCTTTAATGGCCTGCAGTATTAGATCGATATTTTAGCAATACATTTAGAGTATTTACACATCGAAATATAACAGGCATTTTATAACAGAAAACACAATGCATAGTTTTTTCATTATTGAGTCACGCTGATTTCTCAGCGGTTTACAATGCAGAAGTTGCACATCTATTATTATCTTTACACATTCAAGCAATGCTATTAAGTAAAAATGAATGCTAGTTATTATTGTTTCAGAATCTCCAAGCTGGATTTCCATTTGTGCTTGATTCATAGCTTTTGGATTTTTATGCCAGAGAAAGTGAGAGGTGCCCCAGTCGCAGTTTTGTGGGTAATTAGTAGTCATCCCAACTTCCGCTTGCTGGGTATGATCCCCCTGTGATAGCATTAATGACAAGCTTTTCTGAACCTTGCACTGCAGTATTGTTGAGAGAATCGGATTGATGGGTAGGGTGTTGTTGATCCCGAGTGGATGGGGTTGGATCGACTCCGCTCCTTTTAACGTATTGTTGGAGTTTACCCTGCTCTAGCAATTCTTCAATCACCTTCTTTAATTCGCGACATTGGTCGGTGTCATGGCCAGGTTGATTGTGAAATTGGCAGAATTTTCCATTACGCTTTGCCCCTCTCGTCATCTCAGGCGGCTTAGGATACCTGACAACATCCTTTGTTGCAAAAAAGATATTCCTTAGTGTATCAGTTAAAGGAGTAAAGTCCGAAGGATTAAAGCGGCGAGGTTTCTTTTCATTTCCCTGGCTTTTTTCTCCTTCATTCTCCCTTTTCTGACTTTCAGATTCTCTTTTCTTAGGTGGGACATTGTCATTGTTAGTCTGGGCAGTAACCACTTTCGATGTTGCAGAAAGGCTTTCAAGGCGAATGAACTCATCGGCCTTTTTATAAAATTTATCAAGTGAGTTTGGTTCTTTCATCTTTAACCATATCCCAAATTCACTCGATTTATCAATGGCTCTCATCAAATAAGTCAGGATCATGCGTGGCTCTGCATTTTCTACTTCGGCTAAAGCTATATTGAAACGGCTCAAGAAAGATTTGATTGATTCTCCGGGTGCTTGTTCAAGGTTAGACAGTGACATTATATCCTTAGCTTTTGAAGCATACAATCTGAACTGTTCTTTAAACTTTTGCGTTAAGTCGGAGAATTTATCTACAGACCGAACTGGAAGCTTTGTGAACCAAAGTAGAGCCACACCTTCTAGGTATACCGGAAAGTATCGACACTTGATCTCGTCTGATGCTCTTGCACCAGTCATATGCCAATCGTACTTGTAGAGGAAATGATTAGGGTCACTGGTTCCCCTATAAGCTTGGATAGTAGGAGGTGCAAATTTCCTTGGAAACTCTGCTCTTAGGATCCTTTCAGTAAACGGAGTTCTGCTTGGTGCAAATCCCCAGTCAGCCTCATCTTCTTCCCTTTGCATGCTCTCTTTCATGATGCGGCCAACCATTTCAGACAGGTACTCTTTATTGTTCAAAGACACCTCCGGGCAAGTATTAGTTCTTCCCTCGGAATTTTGCCCGGGCATATGCTCATGACAAGTTGGTTGCGGCATAGAACCATCAGCTTGGAAAGGTGGCGTTTCAGGAAGAGTAGTTCGACGGTTTTCTGGTTGACGATTTGCCCCGAGCAGAGCAGTTAATCTATCCATCATCAAAGCATTTTGAGTTTCAATTTGTTGGTATAATCCAGAAACTGCGTCATCCAATTCAGCCCTGGTGATCCCAACGGTTGGAGTTGCTTGGTCTGTTATTGGGGAAGCGGAAGTTCCTTCGTGAGCGTTTCCGGATCTGATAGGTCTACCTCTTTTTCCAGGAGCCATTATTTCAGATCTGGTTTTTAAAGAGAGGTTCTTTTTATGAATCTTTGCGAAGCAACGGTGGACGATCGCCTGAGTTGGGTTCTCAGTGAAAGCACCAAAATGTTAACGGTAAAAAGTGAACGCTAACACCCTGTGTGTGTAATAGAATCGTGAAAGCACCACCCGTTGGTACGGGAACAGAATATGAGTTGAGAATAGCAGAAAAGTAGTAAATGAACAACAGATTTATAGTGGTTCGGCCCGTAATTGAGCCTACATCCACTTTACAGTCTTTTATTGCTGATTTGATTACAATTCGATACAATATTTCTCTAAATACAATACAATTTGATCATGAAATCATTCTTGACTACTAGCTCGATCTTTAATGATGAAACTCGACGAATCCGCGTTGGATGTTAGGAGCTCTTCTCGAAGATCGTTGTAATGTCTCGAATGCTCGAAGATCTTTGATTGCTGAATGAGAGGAGGCTTCGACAGCGTAACGGCGCTTGGAGAAATGAATGGCCAAAAGTCCTCTGCATGTTGGAAGTAAAGGGGTATTTATAGAAGCTGATCTGGCCTCTGAAGAATTTCCTAAGTCCTAAGTCATCGCCGACTTAGTATAAGTCGCTGCCGACTTATAGTAGGTCGCTGTCGGCTTATCAGTTCCAACACCTCTTTAGTAGTTCACCTCCTCTTCTGGTTCTACGCTTAAGTCTTAAGTCGCTGAAGGCGTAAGGTAAGTCGGTGACGAGGTAAAGGTGCATAAGGTTAGGTCGGCGACGAGTTAAGGGATAGGGTTAGGTCGGCGACGAGTTAAGGGATGGTTGCTCTGGGCCCATCCTGTGGCTGTCTTGACAAGTGTTAAGTCGTAGCCGACTTATCATACCTTAACTCGTAAGGCCTTAACTCGCAGCCTTTAAGTCGTAAACCCGCTGAGTCGGAGCATTTCATAGCTCGGCATCCTTCTTAACTCGGTCTTAACTCTTGAGTTACAGATTTCCTTAAGTCGGCAAGCACCTTAAGTCAACCAGTATCTTAAGTCGGCAAGCACCTTAACTCGGCTCCTGCTAGGTCGTGGGTCGAAAAGGGGATTAACAAGATTTTTAGACCTACGCCTGGCCAGCGTATGCCTAATGTCTGTGAGAACGAAGATGGACTTGTTAAATTTCGAGTTAGCAAGTATTTTCAAACTGTAAATAGAAAATCAATGATCTGAAATTAAAAATTTCATAATTCCTACCAAATAAATTAAGAAAGAGGATCTTTGTAATGTTTTGAAAGTCCACAGCTTTGGAAGAGATATATATTATATAAATCTCTAACGTGAAGAATTTTAAGTTTGAATCTGAGTGTGGTAAATTAAAAATGTTAGTAAAAGACTTTTGGGTTTTGATTTTAGAAAATCATTGAACAAAAGAGAAGATAAACAAAGCTAGTGAGATTAAACAGATGAAATGAATCCTATATTCATTTATTTGTAATAAGTTTTAAGTTTAGAAAAATTGTGTAGGGTATAAATATTGATGAAATTTTAACCACTTTTCCTTTTCGAGGACGAAAAGTTTTTAAGGAGGGGAGTTTGTAACGACCTTGAATTTTGAACAATTTGAATTGAAAATATTTAATTAATTTTAAATATTTGAACGATGATTTAACTTGAATTTCAAATTATCAGAATGAATTGGCGATTAAATTTTTGAATTTAATCTATTGAAAGTTGAATAAAATTTGAATCTTCAATTTTAAGCCGGTTAAAAATA
The DNA here is from genome assembly GCA_030737815.1 of Allium fistulosum. Taxonomy (NCBI): domain Eukaryota; kingdom Viridiplantae; phylum Streptophyta; class Magnoliopsida; order Asparagales; family Amaryllidaceae; genus Allium; species Allium fistulosum. The sequence continues at coordinate 7,092,156 of JASFAW010000018.1, forward strand.
ATTTAAAGGCTTAGAAAATTCATATTGATAATACTGAAGGTAATAGAAGCTTCAGAATTGAATTTGAAAGCGATTTGTTCAGTTTTGAAATATTATCGTTTAAGTTGAATTTAAAAATAGCCTTCCGAGGCACAGTCTCGGAATTTGACAAAACCAGTTTCATTGGGTCCGTAATATTGAATTATTACTAGATTTCAATTTTCATATTTATCGGAATTGTTTTGTGAACATACGGCGTATAAACGCGTAGACGATTTAATCGGATTCAATTCCAATTTCTGTAACAACTGGGGTTTTGCCCAAAATTTTAATCATCAATAAACGATCTATGTTGACAGTTAAATTTCTGTTTGTTGTTGGAATTTTTATAACGATAAAATCTTCGTCAATTGGCAATGTAAAATGGTTGTTAAATTTTATTTAAATTTTAAATCGATTGGAATTCTCTTATTAAATTTTATTTGTACGAAATGAATAAATACACTTAGTAAAATTTTAACAACAAATTTAAACAAAACAAATTAAAGAAAATATCTAGACAAAACAAATTAGATTTTTAAAAGAAAAAAATTACCATACCCAACCCATATCAGCCCATACCCTTTGTCTCGTTTAAAACCCTATACCCGATCCCCTTTCATTCTCATTCACAAACCCTAAGGAAAAAAAATCGAAGGCGGAAATAAAAATGGCGATGAGATAAAGAATGGCGGCTTCGTTCTTCGATCTGGAAACGTAGGGCTTCAGAAAAAATTGGGGCTTCCGACTTCGTGTGGCTTCAAATCGCGGCTGCTCCTTCTTACGCCGATTAAAGGTGAGTAAATCGACTTACTCACATCTAATTCGTGCTTAGTTTGATGCTCAGTAGTTTAACTTGGTTTGGTGGTTTCGTTCGTACAAAATTCTGGAATTTGTCGATTGTTTTGCTCTGCCGTTCGAAGTTGCTGGGTATAAAACTCTGGTGACCTCATTTGGCAATTGGAATTGATTAAAGTGATTTTGTTTGATTCTCACGGCATTTAAAACTTTCCTATTTTTAAATCTTTGACCTTGGACAATTTCAAAATAAAGATGCGAACTTTATATTTTCTTTTTTTTTCCTGTTTCGTGAATTCTGAAAACTTGCTTCTTTGCCACTCGATATTGTATAGATGATTTCGATTTTTCCTTGGCTGATTAAAATGCATATACTCGATAATGCTGGGTTTTAAAATACTTCGATGTTGATTTCTCTTGCGACTTCGGTCTTAATTTCTGGTAACACTAGTGAATTACCACTGTTTTGTTTGATTTTAGCCTTCGGTACTTGATACTGGATAATGTTTTACATGATTTAGTTTGTGATAATGTTCGACTTGATTCGAACTTGTTGTCTCCTCACTAGAACTTGTTTCAACGATGCATTGGTTTTGTATTCATGTGTGTATATATGTACAGGTCTTGCTTCACTGTTATACTTCGCTGCACTTGTAGTTCCTCGAGCTTGTGCTATCTGGTTGATTTTATTTGAATCAGTGTTGTCCATGTTGTTTCATCCCTGTTATGTCATCCTTGGTTGGACTGTCGAACTGCAGTGCATCAATGTTGATATCTGCATTTTGATTTCATTGTAAATTTTGATTTTTGTGGTCTGCACCTCATATACATTGTAGTGGTTGCACTTGAGCATCTGGTCTCATGTTGCCTTTGTCTGTGCCTGTTCACTTGACACCATACATGTGACATTTGTTGACTCTGGGCATTCTTGTATTACTTGAGTACTGTAATTTTCGATTCATCATTGTTTCCAGGTCTTGTCTCTGTTCTTTGCATACTTGAATATGGTCTTGCACTTAACTTTGACCTGTCTGCATTTTATACCAGTAGCTTGCACAGATTTGAAGTTGTGCATGTTGTTCTGTCTTCTTTGTAGTTGCACTGTACTTTGAGGGCTGATCATTTGTATACTTACATCCTTGTATGTATATATGTGTATGGCCATTCTTTGTACCACCTAGTCCTGATTGCATATGAATTGATTCATTGTTCCATTTGATATTGTAGTCTGATATTCATTTCTTGACCTGTCTGGTTCATCTTGTTTGCCAGTGGCATTGCTTTGAATTTGTGTAGTCTGACCTTTTGTTCAGTATAGTCATTGTATACGTGATGGACATTTGCTTGGTTTAAAACTGGTTCTCTGTCTTGTTTAAAAGTGATACTTTTATTTGTCTCTAAGTATGCTAGTGGGCCTGGTTTATCTTATAGTCTCTACTTAAACTTTGAACAGTCTGCATTGTTGTTATTTTTAACTGCTTGCTTTCACATGGTAGCTGGACTAGCCCGAGTTGCTGATCATTTGTATGCATACATTCTTGTATGCATATAGGTGTATGGCCACTGCATTCTGGAATCTACTATTTGAGTTTGACATATGCATTTCATTTTGCTCCACTGGTGCCCTTATCTGGTATACGTGATGCAGTACATATGTTTAAATATTGAGTCACCTCTGTACATCTGGTATTTTGAATCTATGTTAACTTGTTCCATTGCTTCATAGCTAAACTTGCATTTGCTGGTTCATCATTTGGTTTACTACGTATTCCTTCATCATGTATACCCTATGTTGTATCTGGACTTGTACATTTGGTCACTGTTGAGTCTGCATTTTTGAAAGCTTGAGTTTGTATATTCTTGATGGTTCATGTATGTTGAACTTTGACCTTGGCAGTCTCTACGCACTGTACTGGCGAGGCAGTGCACGCGTGCGTGAACTGCAGCCACCCAGGAATTGACAATTTCAAACTGATATTTTCTTTGTGTCGTGATGCATTGATCTTTTATGCCTTTGATGTTGTATTGGTGAGGCCGTACACGCGTGCGTGTACGGCAGCCAATCGAGTTTTGATGGTTTTAAAGTGACAATTTCAATTGTTTTGAATTGATTTAGTCGTTTGATAAATTGTTATTTATCTCTGTTGATGATTTAAATCTGTTGATTTATTGTTTAACACTGTTGAGTGTTATATTTTCGTTATCCGATTTCTTTGTTAAAAGAATTGGATAGACGAGAATTATTGTGACCGTCGTCTATTTAAATTATTACTGCCTATATGCACTAATAAACTGGTTTGAATTAGACTGACCTGTGTATTATTTTCCTTTGAATATAATACTCGGGTCAGACCGAGTATTTTTACAGCTTGAAGATTTTCGAGCAGCGAAGTTAGAGAGAGAGTAAAGAATCATTTATTTCAGGAGAAAATTGTATTTTAAGATATTCCGCTGTATCTGTATTAAAAATTGTATAAACTCTGATGTATATAAAAAGATTTATAGTAATGAAATAAAGATTCATTTGTTTTAATTGATTGTTATTATCTGTGTTTCTGTGGCTGATTCTGTTTAAACGTTCTAAACTAAATAACAATTCGTCTTTTTGAACGTTTCTAGCTGGTTTAATTACCGACTGGAGACGGTCAAAAGGGGGAATGTTACATTACCCATATTCCGAACGCAATGGAACTAGTCCCAAGGCCTAATTCAATCGTATGTGGAAGATAGCTTTTGAAGTCGACTATTTTAATTAAATTTGAAATTAAATTTCTACGCGTTTCAAGCTCGCACGGCCAAATGACAAGTCCGATTGCTACGAAAATAGAAACCTTACAATAATTCACTGTTACGGATCCGATGAAACTAGTTTCGTCGAAATCCGAGACAGTTGTAAAAATGGCTATTTCTACTGTTTAATTTCAATATAAAATTCCCAATTTTAAATCATTAACTTTTAAATCAAATTTCAATTGTTCACAAATTTCATTTTTAATTTCACAGTAATTAACAATCTTTTACAACGCAGTTTTCCATTATAAATCCAGTATAAAAGATTACATTAGATTCAGCGTTCAATTATATTGTAATTCAAATTCAAGTTATTTAATTCAAATTGAATTATTTTATTTCGATTTACACTTTCATTATTGAATCAACCATTTACTTATACATTATTATCAATAGTTTATAATTCATTTACTTTCATTTTATTTAGCTATCATCTTATTTAAATTCACAGTAATATTAAATTACATTCATTTACGTTGATTTCAATATTATAACTTCAATATTAAATGTAACATTTAATTTATTTCGTTGTTTACAATCAAATTCAATTTGTTTCAATTACTTGTTACACTCAAATTTAAATCTTTACTTACGTTAAATTACAAGTTAACATCTTTATCAAATTACAGTTTCAGTTATTATCTGATTTCAATCTACTGTAATATTAAGTTACATTTATTTATATTAGTTTCAATAACATAAACTTCCACTATTAAATCTACCATTTTATTTATTCTTTGTTTACAATCATAACCAATTTAGTTTACGATCAAATTCAATTCATTATTTACCTTCAATACAAGTTAACATCCATATTTAATTTACAAATAAGTTATTTCAGAATTCAGTTTTGTATTTTAACTTGTAATTGACATTTAACAACACAAAATTTTATTTCCTTCGAATTTTTATCCAATTTTTTTTTATTTTAATTCGTATTTTTAAAGTGTTAAAAATACGGGTCGTTACATTCTCCCCCACTTAAAACTTTTCATCCTCGAAAAGGAACGGAGAAGGAGAAACCATTATTTAGATATAATTCATTCAAAATATTCGACTTATTTGCAAAATTTAGTTATAGGATTTTTAAAATCTCAAAATTTTCTAACTCCCGGATTTTTGAAAAATTTCGGCAACACCTCTTTTGCGCGGCTAGGACCGAAAAATTTCACAGTGGTAATAATCGCATGATATACATCTCATTACAAGAATGAGGCATCCCAAAACATGGGGAACACAATAATATACCACAACATAAACCGTAATCCGAGAACGTACCTTTTATTAAGCGTTTATTAGCATGTTAACTTACATTTTGCATTTAGCGTAGAAGCGAGCTCCACAACGAACCGCAACCCCTTTGCTACCTACTAAAATGCTCAATAACCAAGTTAGAACCATGCATATAAAGATAGATCGATATACTTAGCATAAACAACATACATATAACATGTTTAGCTTCAAAACTGAAATTCCAATTCCAGGACAGCAAACGAATCTTAGTTTTTGGTCACCTAAACGATAAAATTTGGCAATGGAATCTAAACAAAAGTTATTTAATTCGTTTCAGGCTTTCCGAAATGTCCATAATCATCGAATTTGGACCATCGATTCAAAAGTTACAGCCGTTTTACTAAAAGGATACGCCTCAGCCAGGGCAATGAATTGCGCAGGTCAGCGACGTTCACTCACGTTTTCAACCCTATAATGATAGAAAAACACAAAACATTTAAAAGAAAAGTTTTAGCTTAAGTTCTAAGCTTTCCAGAAAGGGCAAGATCGTCAAAATCCGATAAACCAGCAAAAAGTTATGGTGAAAATACAAAGGGTATATGCTACTGATTTTGCTTCCTTTTTACACAGGCTAGCGAGAAAATTCAAATTTTTAACTAAGTAAATGAAAGAATTTCTGAAGACACACTAAACAAAAGTCGTGCTACAGTTTCTAAGCTTTCCGAAAAGTCTATCATTGTCGAATTTCGTCTAGCCATTTAAAAGTTATGGTTGTTTTCGTTTCAGTATATATTGGACAATTTTGGATATTTCCAAAAATTTGCTTTTATTATTTCAAAGTACAAACCATCAAACTTCAAATTTTCTAAAGAAACAATCATAAATACAAAGTCATTTATTTTCTTATTTATCCATGAAATAAGTTTACATTCGATTTTATTTCCGATTTATTCAAGTTTGTTTCATTCATAATTTAAATTCAAGTCAATTTGCTTCAATTTAATTTGAATTCAATTATATTTAATTTCACTTTGCTTCAAATTTGAATTTAATTATTTAAAATTTTTATTCCGTTTATTCAATTCCATTTACACTAATATAATTCTATTTAATCAATTACCATCCATCTAACAACCAACACATATTAAACATTAACATCCATCCAAAATCTACACTAAATCAATTATACATTTCCAAGTCAAAATTTTAATTTCATACACTTCCAAGTTTATTGACATTTAGTTTTATTCAAATTTAATTAATTTTAAATTTAATTCATTTTACAACTTAAATTTCCTTTATATTTACAACTATCAATAGATCTTCACATTTTATTATTCGCAATCACACTTGTATATTATTCATTTACTTATCCTTATTAGCATTTTAAACTTTTTAAGTATTTGGTAAGTTATAGCTATGCAAATAGAATGTAGTTAAACAATATACAACTTCTTTTCATTCAATTTGAGTGTTATACCTATTAAATAAATTTCCAATTTATTATTTTCCAAATTAAGGGTTACTCCTACAATTTTAATTTTAATTTTTTCTTCACTTAAATTCAATTTCACCTTTTCAATTCATAAGTTTCTAACAATTCAAGATTTACTTTAGTTTAATAATTAAAATCATTCCTTATTAGAGAACTTAAGAATTTCAACTCCGAATTCGATTTAAACCATTTTTTAAAATATATATATATATATATATATATATATATATACTAATATCTTTATATCTCAAATCATACTTTTTAGAAGAATTTTAATCAGCATTGAAATATATATATATATACTTATTTTCATTTCATACTTTAGAAAATTACAATTTTTAATCAAAACAGGGTTTAGAAAAACTATTAAGTGATCTCCCCCACTTGGACTCTCGAAAATAAACATCGATGATGCGTGCACTCATCACCGAAATCATTCTCTTGTGTCAAGAGGGGAGTATAACACTTACTTCATTTGAAAATCCTTTGAAAACAATTTCTGATCGAATATACTATCATATTATACTTACATTATACATTTCAAATTTTTGTTAATAAATTTTCAAACACCGGAATTTAAATTCTCCATCTTAATTTAAATTCATTTTTATTTTATTTTATTTACCATTTATATTCATTGTCAATCATATTTACAAGTTTCATTTCTTAAAATCATCCAATAGTCAATAGTTAGAAATATTGACTAATCAACAATAAACGATGATAATCCAACATTATCATCTCCTAACAACCAACACAATCAAAATTTATAAATTTTCAAGATAATTCTTTTGTATATAAAATATAATCCAAAACAATATTATGTTAATCTGTTATATTCGAGTGTTTAGAAATTCCTATCGATGCCTTGGCATCCCAAGTACCAACCAGAATTCATAAATACTCAACGGAACAAATTAACACAATATAAAATCATTTTTATATCAAAATTACAAATACGCTCTCTCATATACACTCAAACTCATTCATAAGGTTTTAACCCTATTTCAATGAGTTATTCCCCACTAGAGCCAAGGTAATCTAAACCAAAGCTCTGATACCAACTGTAACGGGACGCGCCAGTGGGGTAACGCCCACCGTAGCATACAGCTTTACATGTGTTCTGCCTTTACAGCCAGCCTCCCGACTGAACCAACCCCGCAGGGACATGTAGGAGTAAGAGTCATCCGCTCGCTACCAAACCAAATGCGAGAACCCCCTATCATGCTGCACCCGCCAAGTGCATAGGCAGACACACATGCCGACTCAAAGAATCCAAAATACAGATAGTTATTGGTGTTAAATAAGAAAAGAAAAGAAAGAACAGAAACAACTCAGAATCTCGCAGCGGAATGGACAGGATATAATAATAAAATAACAGTTCATGAAGCTGTTAAATAAATAAATTTGATTATTATTATACATCATAAATCAGAGTTACATACATATCAGAGATAATACAACAATGCAGCGGAAAAATAATACAGTAGTAGAATACAAATGATGTAATACCAAACTCCGTCTTCGTCCTCCAGAATAGATCTTCAACCGTATCTGAAATGCTCAGGCTGACCCGAGCGTAATGAAAAGACAAAACACTCGAGTCAGGACTAAAATATCTCATGTAAGTTAAATCGAATAAGTATAAATGAGTGTGACGGCATCGGAGATGTTTACGGGTTTTAGACACCTCCTATCCAGTGTTTAACGTGCGTACATTAACTTAAGAGATGTTCGGGATTTCCATCTCCTAAGGATCCGTTAAACTATCTACTATATAATAGAATACGCTATATACAATGATGTCTATCATAAAGTAAAATATCAAACTAGCGTTAAGCCATGGCCCATTCCACCCTTAACACATTTTTATTCCTAAGAGCATATACAAGACCGTAGTTTCCCCAAAACCGGAAGTCACCAGAGGGCAATCCATATACTAAAGGTACAAACCAAAACGTAGTGGTCACAAATAGGATAATCAGTATGACAAGGTACATGAGGCAATACCAACTAGGATACTAGTAGTTGCGTGATTCGAACTGATGTTGGGCATAGCAGCTACTATCCGAACACCGCGAAACAACACTCCCATAATCGAGGGGTGCACCCAAATCGAATCACAACAGTAATAGATATGGTAACGAAGAAGTGTGTCTGCTAGAGGTGGCGAACCTCAATGGCCCGGCGCGGCTACTGTTTTAGTCATGTCAGGGGTCATCCAATATCGTTCTCTTTCTTCAGTCAACGCGCTCATCAAACCATCCACTTCATTTTTGGATCAACACTTCGTGTATATTAGTTATTAAAGCGGTTATCGGTATCAACAGAGAGTATGTCCATATCCGATCCCGGTCTCTTTAATAACTATGTTATATTTTTCACACCGGTTCGATCTTTACATTTCAAAACAGTTCATAATTGATTATCAAAAATATCATATTCGCTTCAAAACTCAAATCCATTTCAAAATCATCATATCTACTCAAAATATACAATTTCATTTCAAAAATCATTTTCTCCTCAAATTCCACAAAACGATTCACATAAACTCGAATTCCAAAATTTAAAATTTAATCAAATCTCAAATCCTCAATTTCAACTCGATTCAGCTTCTCAATAAACCATTTCAAATTATCAATTTCAAATACATATTTGAACCACAAAATAAGCCATTCCAATTTCCATATATCTCAAAGCTTTAAATATTCACATTTCAAAACTAAATTTGATAATTCCATTTATATCTCAATTTAATTTCATTACATTTTGTTTCTGAGATATTTCTTTAATCATTTCAATACATCTAAATACGACTTCAATTTAAAATTTTAAATAAACAAAATATCCCATTTAAATTTATATAAGCTTGAAATATTCATTTAAGTCACTTTTAATCAAATTCAAGTTATAAAACACATCTTTCAATTTTCAAATTTAATAATTTCAAATAAACCTTGTTTAAGAAAAATTCTTAAATAAATATAATTTCAAATCAATTTTATCTTCAAATTTAATTCAATAGTTTCAATTTAGTTCAATTCACAAATTTATTTAAATTTCAATTCAATTCCAAATTAATTAAATCTCAATTTCAAATTTATTTTCAATTCCAAACTCAAACTTGAAATATCATTTCATATAAATTTTCTTAGAAATATTCAGAGTTCGATTAAAAGTCCAATCTTTTAAACAAATCAACTTTCGAAAATTTACGCCGTATTTCAATTTTTTTCTTAAAAATCTAAACTTCGCATAATTAAACAATTTCATTTACCAAGTTTAAATTCCAACATTTCGAGCTTCAATTCAAAATAATTCAATTTCCATAAATTGGATTTTATTCTTAAAATCAATTCATTTAAATAATTTCAAAACAACTTTTAAAATCATTTAATTTAACCAACCCGGTGTCCGTATATAATTTTCTAACCTATGGCCAAGTGGATAATTATTTCAATTTTAAATTCAAGGATGGATATATATCATTTCAATCCAAATAGATGTCATAGGTATATCATTTCAACCTATTCCTTAATTTATTCGAAATGATTCAGTTTACAGTTTTATATGCAATAAACAATATACATGATGATAGCATGATATATCAAAATAAATAAACAACCAACATCGACCAATAGTATCCATCACAACCAATCAACCATAAAGCCAATAACATTCACAACAATTTTACAATTTTCAATATCGAGTAATATACTGCCAATTTAAATTTAAATTTATTTTAACGGTCAATTTAAATTCTATCAATTAATTCATATATCAATACAGATGATAATTAAACCTACCAAACAACAGCCAATAAATTTCATATGACTTCAGAATATAAATTTAACTAACAAAAATTATTTTAGTCAATTGTGAGCGTATAAACACTCACATTTGATTTATTGACGATTTAAAACCCAAATAAAGGCCCAAATTTGAACAGTCTCAGAACTCGACCAAACCAGTTCCATAATGTCTGGAATTTCGATACGAACGCAATGGAGGAAACCGCGTGTCGATCCGAGCTAGTATGCAAAAGTTATTGATATTAGAAGTTATACGATTTATATTATTATAAAATAAATAAATAATAAAAAGAAACATCACGATACCATCTTTCTTCAGCCGCGTATTAGCATTCACGACCGTAACCCATCACACGCGTCCCTTTCTTCCATACGCACGCAACTAGGAGCGACCGGACGTTGATCAGGGAATGCCATCGCGTGCGCCTCTCCTTGCTCCACCTCCGCGCCAAGTTTCTCCACCCCATTCGCCACCATTTGCACAAAAACCGAGAAAATACGTCCATGCTTCCAAGTCAGATTCTGGCGAATCCGTGGCGTAATAGCGTAGATCAACCATATGGATTTGAAGAGCTCGCCGAGATCTACACTTTTGCTTTTGGAATTTTTTGATTTCGTTGAACGGATTGAGAGATATTAAGGAAAGAAGATCGGCAATTTCTGGCCATAGAATAGGTGGCGGCCATGGTTTGAAATTAGGGTTTCTGAAATGAAATAATGATAAATCTTGTAACGACCCGGAAATTTCGAACCCGAAATTTCCAGATAGTTAGAAGAAAAAGAAAGAGATAGAAGAAAGAAACAGAAGAAGAAGAAGATCAGAAACATCAACATCTCACATTCGCAGCGGATAAAATATAATAATAAATGATAACAGTTTTACAAAACAATATTATATCTGTCGATTACATTTTAATACATCAGAGTTACATATTTATACAGACACTGGATATACATAATTATCAAGCCTCAGATATACAATAATATAACACAGTAGAAACACTCCATACGTTCCTGCCATCCAACTCGTCTCCTGAACTCCCAAACGTCCTTACCTGAAAATCTGTAATACTCGGTCTGACCCGAGCATTACATCAAAGTAACACCCGGGTCAGGCTGGAAACCAGCGTGAGTAAACTCATCTAACATGAAATTCCAATGTATAGAACTTAATTAAAACCCGGGGTAACTCATTCATTCTACCAGTTCACAACTTGTTATAGTCAACACTTATATTCACAAATCAATCACTAGTACCTTCACTTAGTTTCAAATGGTCCAGTCATTTAAATTGTTCCATTACAGCCTATTGATATCACACATCAATCTATAAAGAATCATTGTAGATTACAAGTTCGAAGTGGTTTCGGGTATTTGTTGATACCCGACCCCGGTCTCTTCGAAATCAATGTCATCTTTATCTAAATTGTCTAAGTGAACACATATCAAATTAAATACAGGGTATTCTATTCACACAACAATTCATTATCGATAGATAACCCACAATATTACTGTTCAATTCATCATATCATATCATAGTACACCACAATTCATATATCAGAGATATTCAGACAACCAAGGTATTCAATTTAGGTTTATCATCTATATGCAAGATTAATAGTCACCATTCTCAATTAATTTACCATTTATTAATTATTAAATAATCCCTAATTAATGATCCCTCATTAATTATTAATAATTCTTTAATTACTTTCTTTAAGTAATTAAACTTTAATCAACTATTTATTGATATAACTTAATAAATTCTTAATTACCAATTTATAAATCTCTAATTATTTAATTAATTTCTTAATTAATCTCTAATCACTTGATTAATTAATTTCTAATCGTTTATTAATAACTCATACTTATTATTCTGAATTATCCTGAACCACTTAATTAATTAATCTTCTCTCTAATTCTTCATTAATTTAATTAATCTATAATTACCCAAAATCTTAATTGATTTTAAGATAAAACATTAATCTTTTAATTAACCACTTAATTACATTTTTAACTTAAACTAAATAACTTAAGAACTTAACTAATTTTAAGTTACACAAGACATAGAACTTTTCTTAAACCAAGTATTTAAAAACATTAACATATAAAGAAATTGATTTAAAATTAATTTGAACTTGATTTACCTTTAAATTTTTTAAAACTTGCTTTTCAATTTAATTTAAAACTTCCTATAAATTTCTTCGAATTCAACCTGGAGCCTACTCCGAGATAAACGCGAGAACTTCCCTTTCCTTTTTAAAAGCTTAGTTTAGTTTAAAATTTAAAACTGGTAATAGTTTACTTAAAAAGTTTAAACCCTATTATCTTATAAACAACCCCAGCCAAAGACAACAACCCCGAAATTCACTCGAGCCAAAACCCTATGGACTCGCACTCGAACCCGAGCACTCAGCATCTTCTTCCCGAGTTCAACACCACACGGCAAAAACGAAGATACAACAAAATTCTCGTGCACGTGCACACACCACCGCCGACCTTCTGACCAATACTCCGATCACCATCAAGTCATCAACGGCGAGCTCAGTCGCTCTGACCACCCAGACTATTCCAAGTCCCCTCGAATCGAAATCTGGAACTCGACCCCAAACAAGGCTTGAAACCATCGTCTATCGCCGCTTCGCCCAGCCACCGCTGTACACCGGAGGCCTTGAAATTCCATCAGCACCACCGCCAGAGATCACTCTTTCCTTTCCCTTCCTACCGCAACCTCCAAACATCCTTTTGACGCTGCAGTTCAACGGATGCCGCACACCATCAAAACCACATTCCAAAACCCTACTTCCTCTTCTCCTCGCCGCTACGGTGATCATAAAAATACGTCTCCATTTTTCTCGTGACCACTGATCCACGAACTTCCTTCAGCTATAACCCCGCCGTCCACAACCCACGTGATCGCCGGAAATTGCTCAAACTCGCTTTCCGTTCAACATGCCATTTCTCTCAATTTACAAGTCTAAAAATCATGATTAAAATCTTAAAAATCATCAATTTCGATAACAATTCAGATTATATACTTGAATCATTCAATTGTTAAGATCGAAATTTTGATATGGTTTAAATCTTACTGTTCTTCCCCCTTTTTATTTAAACTAACTTCAGATTTAACTTGGAAACATTTTTAAATTTGATATCTTGATATAACAAACATATTTTGTTTATATATTGAAATCTAAAGAATATCAGATGAAGAGCAGTTAAAATGTTTGAATCCTATTTGTAACTTGAAAGTGAAGAACAGAACAAAATATACATGTATACATACTTCATATTTAAATCGTCATATAAACATTAATCATAATTAACTTGAAATAATTTCTGTATGTATAGTTTACTCACCTGTTAAAGAAGAACAGAGCCTTATTTGAAAGCCTGGAATTTGATTTTTCTCTGAATTTGAAAACTTGAAAACCAGAAATTGAATCAGATCTTCTTGGTCTTTGAATCTGAAACTACTGCTTGATTGTTGAGATGATTCTTGAGTTATTACAGGTTGAAAACTGATTGTATTTAAATTTGAACTGAGTTGCTTGCTTAAATCTGAGAAAATCTTGTTTGATTTGCTTTTGAAATTGGCATCTTGCTTCAGGTTTGAAACTTTGATTTGCACTTTAGTTTTAAAGATGATTCAAATAGCTGTAATTTGATTTGGTTAGAGGAAATTATTGGTTTCAGATTTTCGTTTAGATGTTGGCTGAAGATTACTTAAGTTATGAAAGAATTGGAAAATATGAGGTTAAGAGACACTTGTTTTATTATTATTTTTATATATATAACATTTGTCACTTGGTTTATTTAATAGCTTACACATGTTATTTAGATGTCTTAAGAGACTTACACATGTATTTAGAGTGTTTTAAATTTTTATTTACATTGTTTAAAAAAAATCTATACATTTTAAATTATTCTTATTCATGTGTAATTTTAAAAGAAAGAGTATTTATTCTTCTTCTTTTTTTCTTTTCTAATGTTTTACACAAATTTATGTATCATTTGTTTTAAACTTTCCTATGTATATTTACAAACCATTATAGTTTAAGAAATTTTAAAAGAGAGCATAATAAATCCTTTATTAAATCTTATTTTAACTATCATGCCTTTAAATGAATAAATATTTATCTTTAGAGTTTTTAAAATACATAGTTAACTTTAAATAACTTTTGAAAAATTATTATATTGGATTCAAACTCATGCTTCAAATCACAATATATATATATATATATATACACACACACACACTCATATACTTGTAAACTTATAAATTCCAACTTTATAGAGTTTTTCATATATCTATTCATAATATTCATCCAGATATTTGTATAAATTTGTTCAACTAACTAAAAACCAGTATCTTAATAGTAAAAATCAGTTAATTTACCAATTTACCAGATATCCAAAAATCCGGGTTATCACATTCCTCCCCCCTTTAAATCTTTTCGTCCTCGAAAAGGAACGAAGCAAGAATTTTATTATAATGTTGATTATTAGTTAAATTATTCCTTAGACATCTTAACTCTTTTTATTTAAATTTTTCAAAACATTTTAAAAATCTACATAATATTATCAAAATAGTTTTTATAAAAATAGTTTTTATAACTCGATGTTTCAACAAGTCCATCCTTGTTCTCACAGAAATTCGGTCATACGTTGATCAGACGTAGGACTGAAAATCTATAAGGACTTAGCAAACCCGTTTTCAACATCCAGTGAAAATATTTGGAAAATAATTTATGAAAATATAGAAAACATTTTTGAAAATAGAGGAAATATCTTTGGTGAGAATGCTCTGGAAATCATCACCCCCATCCATGGTCACAGTTACATCACGGGTTACGTTGCCATCGCAGCAAAAGTCCATGTAACTGATGACAGCATGGAACCCACAACAGATCGCAGTTACATCCCAGGGTTACGTTGCCGTCGCAGCAAAAGTCCATGTAACTGTTGGCTCTCAGCGGCACACACGATTTCGCTGTCAAAATGAAACTTCTCCCACATAGGTCGCAGTCTACCGATATAAAATCAAACGCAGACTGTTGGCTCTCAGCGGCACAAACGACTTTCGCTATGTTACCATAGTGTCACAGTCTACCGATATAAAATCAAACGTAGACAGTTGGCTCTCAGCGGCACACATGACTTTCGCTATGGTCTGCAGTAGATCGCAGTGACATCGAGTTAAACTGTCGTCACAGCATAACCCAAATGCCTCTGTGGGCACCAGCCCCTCGACTTTCGCTACAAAAATAATCCTCAGGAACTAGTTTATTCCGGACTCCTCACAGGATCAACTTTAGAAACCCCCCTTGGGGCTCAAGGCAGTACCACCCAGTGGTACTCCTGAGAAGTTCATTTCAAGGGAGCGCCTTTTTCCCCAGAGCTATACTCAAAACATTTTATACTATATACTTATAGTATCTTCAAATCATACCCTTTATGATTTATCAAAATCTCCTTTACACAAAATCGATTACCAAAATCGATAATTCTCAAACTAGGCTTTCCAAAATCCAAAATTGATTTTCCCAAAAATCAAAAGCCTTTTCCAAATTCATAGGTTTCCAAAATCTTTTTCAAAATCATTCTCATAAGATCCTTTATATATATAGATATAGATATATATAACTTTGAAAATCTTTGGATCACCTCAACTTGTATAAAACCTCTTTTATACTTCAAATACTTCCAAAATCCCTTTTTATTCTTTCAATAAGGGAAGTTTATCATATTACAAAATACAACTTTATTTATTGCCAAATCAAATATTCAAGTTTGACTTCTTTATAAAGTTATTTACCATTTACTTATCTCCATAAAGTAAATTTCAACCAAAGAAATACCCAATTCCATTATATTTCACATAATGTACCTTTCATTTTCGAAAACCATTTCAAATTTCTTATCCTCAAATTTTAAATGCCAATTTCATTCAAACCCGTACGATGTACACATATCATCCGTACGCTATATCAATCTGATCGTTCAATCGATCACACAATTTCACTTCCGAACTAGTATTGTCCACCCGGCTTCCTAGTGCGGACTCAGATCTGGTTTCTTGATTAGAAACCGTCATTCTCCTTGCATAGTCACAACTATGATAGAGAATATCCAGAACCAATCAAAAATCCATATCCAGGTTCGCCGTCGAAAATCGAGCGAAAAATCCCAACTCGGATCGATAATACTATCTCGAAATTCTGTGTTCGAATTTGGATCAAATCACTATGCGAATAGAATAATATACGTACATCCTACGTATTTATCTTTATTGGTTATTAGCCAAATCAATTCTCTTTTCTATTCACATTTCCTTTAATTCCATTCACTTATTCTCAATTGCTTCCATTTCCAATTGAGTTATTACTTTAATTATAAACAGTTTGAACTCTGACCAATTTAAATTTAAAAATAGCTTGAAAAAAATTTAAAATAGATAAGGAGTTGAAAAATAGTTATTAGTTTGTAAAATAGCTGTAAAATAGTTAAGTAGGTATAAAATAGTTGGATAATTGCAAAAATAGTTTTTAAAATAGTGATTAGATATAAGTAACTGAAAAATAGTAATTAGTTTATAAGACAGTTTCAAAATAGTTAAATAGTTCCAAATAATTGTAAAATAAGTATAAAATAGTTTAGAGTTTAAGAATAAAGATTGTATAGTAAATAGTTTGGAAAAATATATTTGTACTAAAATAATTTATTTTGAAAATAAACCAGAGTCAAACTGTTCAATTCTCATCAATTCAATTTAAATTTCCATCTCCATTTAAATTAACTCAATTGCAATTTAAATAACTTCAATTTCCATTGAAATTGATTTAATCCCAATTCAAGTTGAATTAACCTTAATTCCTTTCCAAATTCAAATCAAATTCCATTTGATTTTTAAACTTATACATCTTCAATCACAATTCTAATTAATTCAAACCAAATCCCATTTGAACAAATTTCAATTTAAAACTCAATTTTAAGCTATCTCAAATTTATATAAATTCGAGTTAAATTTCTAAATGTTGATTTAATTTCTTAAATCAAATTAACTTATATCTTTAAACTATTAAATTCAGAATCCAAATTCCAAATTCCATTTTAAAATTATCTTTACTTAACTTATTATAAAGTTCAAATAAGAATTCAAAAACAATTAAATTTCAGATTCTAATTTATTATCCATTTTCAATTTCCAGATCTCAAATCCATTTTGAGATTACTCATAGCTCCTATTTAAATTAATCATTTAACTACCCAAGTTAAATTTAAATTTCATCTTGAAATTTCCAATTCAAGTTATTTATTCAAACTTATTTAACTTTCTCCAAGTTAAATTTACTTAATCCGGTCAACTTTTCACAATTTGAATTCCCATTCAAATTTTAAATTTCAGATTAATAATCTTTCACCTTTTAAGTTTAAAAACTTACTTTACTTTGGGTTTCACATCACATTCCAATTTAAAATTTCAACACTAAGTGTTTATTTCAAATCATCATTAGTATTATGTATATTCCTCATATATACATTTTCTTTACACACCAGGTTATACTTTAAATTTTTAAACCACCTTTGGTTTTAATTCAAAACAACTTCTTTAAAATAATTTCCAGTTTTCTGGATTTAGATTTTAAAATTTCACAATTTTAAATTCTCTTCAATTCCAATTTATAAGTTATACTCACTTAAATGTTTACTTCCCTAAACATTTCATTTTGCTAAATCATTAACAACATTCATTATTAAACACAATTACCATTTATGATAATAACCAAGATTATCATATCTGGAAACCAATTCATTATTACCTTTATTCTTGATAACATTTCTACAAATTCAAGACTTTAATTTTAGTTTGAATTCATTTCAAACTTATCTTCATTCAATTTCAATTTGGTTGTATTTCTATTACCACTTAATTTAATTCCAATATTTTAACAATCAATTACCTTAATATTTATTAGAAAGAAATATCATTTTATATATATCAAAATATATTCTTATATAAAATCATTTAAAATCCTTATATAGGAAAATAACAATTACGCTCTCATATATATATATATATATACACTCAACTCGTTCTAGGGTACCATTGACCCTATTCTTAACGAGTAATCCCAACAGAGTCAAGGTTCCCGCTTAACCTTCG
Organism: Allium fistulosum; assembly: GCA_030737815.1. Classification (NCBI taxonomy): domain Eukaryota; kingdom Viridiplantae; phylum Streptophyta; class Magnoliopsida; order Asparagales; family Amaryllidaceae; genus Allium; species Allium fistulosum. Next base: position 7,110,469 of record JASFAW010000018.1, read on the forward strand.
CTCTGATACCAAATGTAACGACCCGGAAATTTCGAACCCGAAATTTCCAGATAGTTAGAAGAAAAAGAAAGAGATAGAAGAAAGAAACAGAAGAAGAAGAAGATCAGAAACATCAACATCTCACATTCGCAGCGGATAAAATATAATAATAAATGATAACAGTTTTACAAAACAATATTATATCTGTCGATTACATTTTAATACATCAGAGTTACATATTTATACAGACACTGGATATACATAATTATCAAGCCTCAGATATACAATAATATAACACAGTAGAAACACTCCATACGTTCCTGCCATCCAGCTCGTCTCCTGAACTCCCAAACGTCCTTACCTGAAAATCTGTAATACTCGGTCTGACCCGAGCATTACATCAAAGTAACACCCGGGTCAGGCTGGAAACCAGCGTGAGTAAACTCATCTAACATGAAATTCCAATGTATAGAACTTAATTAAAACCCGGGGTAACTCATTCATTCTACCAGTTCACAACTTGTTATAGTCAACACTTATATTCACAAATCAATCACTAGTACCTTCACTTAGTTTCAAATGGTCCAGTCATTTAAATTGTTCCATTACAGCCTATTGATATCACACATCAATCTATAAAGAATCATTGTAGATTACAAGTTCGAAGTGGTTTCGGGTATTTGTTGATACCCGACCCCGGTCTCTTCGAAATCAATGTCATCTTTATCTAAATTGTCTAAGTGAACACATATCAAATTAAATACAGGGTATTCTATTCACACAACAATTCATTATCGATAGATAACCCACAATATTACTGTTCAATTCATCATATCATATCATAGTACACCACAATTCATATATCAGAGATATTCAGACAACCAAGGTATTCAATTTAGGTTTATCATCTATATGCAAGATTAATAGTCACCATTCTCAATTAATTTACCATTTATTAATTATTAAATAATCCCTAATTAATGATCCCTCATTAATTATTAATAATTCTTTAATTACTTTCTTTAAGTAATTAAACTTTAATCAACTATTTATTGATATAACTTAATAAATTCTTAATTACCAATTTATAAATCTCTAATTATTTAATTAATTTCTTAATTAATCTCTAATCACTTGATTAATTAATTTCTAATCGTTTATTAATAACTCATACTTATTATTCTGAATTATCCTGAACCACTTAATTAATTAATCTTCTCTCTAATTCTTCATTAATTTAATTAATCTATAATTACCCAAAATCTTAATTGATTTTAAGATAAAACATTAATCTTTTAATTAACCACTTAATTATATTTTTAACTTAAACTAAATAACTTAAGAACTTAACTAATTTTAAGTTACACAAGACATAGAACTTTTCTTAAACCAAGTATTTAAAAACATTAACATATAAAGAAATTGATTTAAAATTAATTTGAACTTGATTTACCTTTAAATTTTTTAAAACTTGCTTTTCAATTTAATTTAAAACTTCCTATAAATTTCTTCGAATTCAACCTGGAGCCTACTCCGAGATAAACGCGAGAACTTCCCTTTCCTTTTTAAAAGCTTAGTTTAGTTTAAAATTTAAAACTGGTAATAGTTTACTTAAAAAGTTTAAACCCTATTATCTTATAAACAACCCCAGCCAAAGACAACAACCCCGAAATTCACTCGAGCCAAAACCCTATGGACTCGCACTCGAACCCGAGCACTCAGCATCTTCTTCCCGAGTTCAACACCACACGGCAAAAACGAAGATACAACAAAATTCTCGTGCACGTGCACACACCACCGCCGACCTTCTGACCAATACTCCGATCACCATCAAGTCATCAACGGCGAGCTCAGTCGCTCTGACCACCCAGACTATTCCAAGTCCCCTCGAATCGAAATCTGGAACTCGACCCCAAACAAGGCTTGAAACCATCGTCTATCGCCGCTTCGCCCAGCCACCGCTGTACACCGGAGGCCTTGAAATTCCGTCAGCACCACCGCCAGAGATCACTCTTTCCTTTCCCCTCCTACCGCAACCTCCAAACATCCTTTTGACGCTGCAGTTCAACGGATGCCGCACACCATCAAAACCACATTCCAAAACCCTACTTCCTCTTCTCCTCGCCGCTACGGTGATCATAAAAATACGTCTCCATTTTTCTCGTGACCACTGATCCACGAACTTCCTTCAGCTATAACCCCGCCGTCCACAACCCACGTGATCGCCGGAAATTGCTCAAACTCGCTTTCCGTTCAACATGCCATTTCTCTCAATTTACAAGTCTAAAAATCATGATTAAAATCTTAAAAATCATCAATTTCGATAACAATTCAGATTATATACTTGAATCATTCAATTGTTAAGATCGAAATTTTGATATGGTTTAAATCTTACTGTTCTTCCCCCTTTTTATTTAAACTAACTTCAGATTTAACTTGGAAACATTTTTAAATTTGATATCTTGATATAACAAACATATTTTGTTTATATATTGAAATCTAAAGAATATCAGATGAAGAGCAGTTAAAATGTTTGAATCCTATTTGTAACTTGAAAGTGAAGAACAGAACAAAATATACATGTATACATACTTCATATTTAAATCGTCATATAAACATTAATCATAATTAACTTGAAATAATTTCTGTATGTATAGTTTACTCACCTGTTAAAGAAGAACAGAGCCTTATTTGAAAGCCTGGAATTTGATTTTTCTCTGAATTTGAAAACTTGAAAACCAGAAATTGAATCAGATCTTCTTGGTCTTTGAATCTGAAACTACTGCTTGATTGTTGAGATGATTCTTGAGTTATTACAGGTTGAAAACTGATTGTATTTAAATTTGAACTGAGTTGCTTGCTTAAATCTGAGAAAATCTTGTTTGATTTGCTTTTGAAATTGGCATCTTGCTTCAGGTTTGAAACTTTGATTTGCACTTTAGTTTTAAAGATGATTCAAATAGCTGTAATTTGATTTGGTTAGAGGAAATTATTGGTTTCAGATTTTCGTTTAGATGTTGGCTGAAGATTACTTAAGTTATGAAAGAATTGGAAAATATGAGGTTAAGAGACACTTGTTTTATTATTATTTTTTTATATATAACATTTGTCACTTGGTTTATTTAATAGCTTACACATGTTATTTAGATGTCTTAAGAGACTTACACATGTATTTAGAGTGTTTTAAATTTTTATTTACATTGTTTAAAAAAAATCTATACATTTTAAATTATTCTTATTCATGTGTAATTTTAAAAGAAAGAGTATTTATTCTTCTTCTTTTTTTTCTTTTCTAATGTTTTACACAAATTTATGTATCATTTGTTTTAAACTTTCCTATGTATATTTACAAACCATTATAGTTTAAGAAATTTTAAAAGAGAGCATAATAAATCCTTTATTAAATCTTATTTTAACTATCATGCCTTTAAATGAATAAATATTTATCTTTAGAGTTTTTAAAATACATAGTTAACTTTAAATAACTTTTGAAAAATTATTATATTGGATTCAAACTCATGCTTCAAATCACAATATATATATATATATATATATATACACACACACACACTCATATACTTGTAAACTTATAAATTCCAACTTTATAGAGTTTTTCATATATCTATTCATAATATTCATCCAGATATTTGTATAAATTTGTTCAACTAACTAAAAACCAGTATCTTAATAGTAAAAATCAGTTAATTTACCAATTTACCAGATATCCAAAAATCCGGGTTATCACAAATCTGTCTCGGTTTGCAAGCGTATTTATAAAGGTAGGTCCAAAATCGTCCGAACTCCAATCGAGACGTGCCGCCAGGCGTTTATAAGGTTTTACCCATATTCCGAACGCAATGGAACTAGTCCCAAGGCCTAATTCAATCGTATGTGGAAGATAGCTTTTGAAGTCAATTATTTTAATTAAATTCGAAAATAAATTTCTACGCGTTTCAAGTTCGCACGGCCAAACAACAAGTCCGATTGCTACGAAAATAGAAACCTTACAATAATTCACTGTTACGGATCCGATGAAACTAGTTTCATCGAAATCCGAGACAGTTGTAAAAATGGCTATTTCTACTGTTTAATTTCAATATAAAATTCCCAATTTTTAATTATTAACTTTTAAATCAAATTTCAATTGTTCACAAATTTCATTTTTAATTTCATAGTAATTAACAATCTTTTACAATGCAGTTTTCCATTATAAATCCAGTATAAAAGATTACATTAGATTCAGCGTTCAATTATATTGTAATTCAAATTCAAGTTATTTAATTCAAATTGAATTCTTTTATTTCGATTTACACTTTCATTATTGAATCAACCATTTACTTATACATTATTATCAATAGTTTATAATTCATTTACTTTCATTTTCTTCAGCTATCATCTTATTTAAATTCACAGTAATATTAAATTACATTCATTTACGTTGATTTCAATATTATAACTTCAATATTAAATGTAACATTTTATTTATTTCGTTGTTTACAATCAAATTCAATTCGTTTCAATTACTTGTTACACTCAAATTTAAATCTGTACTTACGTTCAATTACAAGTTAACATCTTTATCAAATTACAGTTTCAGTTATTATCCGATTTCAATCGACTGTAATATTAAGTTACATTTATTTATATTAGTTTCAATAACATAAACTTCCACTATTAAATCTACCATTTTATTTATTCTTTGTTTACAATCATAACCAATTTGGTTTACAATCAAATTCAATTCATTTTTACATTCAATACAAGTTAACATCCATATTTAATTTACAAATAAGTTATTTCAGAATTCATTTTTGTATTTTAACTTGTAATTCACATTTAACAACACAAAATTTTATTTCCTTCGGATTTTTATCCAAATTTTTTTTATTTTAATTCGTATTTTTAAAGTGTTAAAAATACGGGTCGTTACATATAGATATTGAGAAAATTAAAAATATAAATGTAAGTTATTTTCCCGGCAACCATAAAGTAGTTGTGTTATATTTGTAGGTATAAACATCTATATTTTCGATGTCCCTATCATTCAAATAAAAGATGAGTGAACTCCAAAATTGTTATGGTTCAACGAATAAGTTTCATGATTTAGAATATCAAACTACTAGATTCTGTGTTAATGTTTAATTATGCTAAAAGAAATGCACAGTGTCAGTTCTTGTCCGAATGTATAAAGATACCATCGTGGCCTTCACTTGTGAATGATCATAATTGATCATTTATTAACATTTTTATTCTTTTAAATTATTTATTTAATTCACTATACCATTGTTTAGTTCTTTAGTAGTATGTACTGTCTTGTGGCTAAGGGTAAAGTGGAGTTCAATGCTTGCAAGATTTGATGGTGAAGTGAATGGGACATGGTTCAATGAGGACTATAAGCGATGGTTCAGTAAAGTTATATTAAATTTGGAATACTAAATATCCAATTTTGATTGTAGAACATTGTATATTGCTTGCTGAATTTATTGTTTGTTTTGACTTATAAACATTCTATTTGGTGATATGATTGTTAAAACAAATATATATATATATATAATATCGTATTGTGTTAATATAGTTTTTACATTATTAATTGTCAAATGTAAAGTCACCATTTGTTAAACATCAATGTTGCAAGAGATATATGGAAGAAATTCGCGATCTCTATAATATAGTTGCTGTAATGACGTACGTACATAGCAAATGAGCTTTAAAAATGAAAACGTAAACGTAAGTAAGCAATGAGAAGTTTTCTTACACTTTTCAGTATGTAGTTATTCATAAATCAATTCAAATAAAAAAACTGTGCCTAATTTTGTAATGTATACAAAGCAACTTTTAATAATGTTGATGTTAAATTATATGTGTTAGTGGTAATATATATGCATATAACACAAGGAAAATTGTATAGATTATATGTATATATATGAAAACTTGTGATAATTTAAAGTTAATATTGCGACAAAAGGTGTAACGACGCAGAATTTCTGTCATTTGAAATTCAGATATTTAATTGATTTTAAATATTAACAAGTAAAATTTGTAAGTCGAATAAATTTAATTTCGAATATAGAGATTTAATTGGATAATTAAATCGATAATTTAATATCTGAAATTCCAGAAATAATTGAAATCTGAATTAAATGTGTATAAAAATGATTTATAAAGTTATATTAAATCATATTGGAGATAGAATGATGTGATAAAACTTTTAAAATCGAATTAAAAGTTAAATTGTAGAAATTGAATATTTTAATATTTAATTGACGAGTAAAAATAGTCATTTTTCGAACAGTCTCGGATTTCAACGAAACCAGTTTCATCGGATCCGCAATGTTAGATTATTGTAAGATTTCAAATTTCGCGTCAATCGGACATACGGTTTGTCTGGGGCAAGCCAAAACGCATAGAAAGTTAGTTTAACAGATTTAATTTAAAATTGATCGTTTAATTCCGTAACTCGCACATATGATCAAATTAGCTCCGGAAATACGTTCCACTGTGTCTAGAACGTGGGTTAAACCTTAGAAACGTCAGCCGGCACGCTTCGATTGGAGTTCGAAAAATTCCGGATGAATAGTGTTTCGTCAAATTTTCTATAAAAGGACTTGTTTTTCATCATTTTGCACAAACCCTAACAACCCTAGGGCAGGCCGCCATATACAATTCCAATGGCCGAAAAGGTTCATTTCTTCCTCTCTTAATCTCTTCCAATCCGTAAATCAATTCAAGAAACTTTCAACTAGAATGTGGTAGATCTAGGTGAGACCTTCAAATCCATACAGATATGATTATCCAATTCGCAGCGAGGAGTGAGGAAAATGGTCGTGTTTGTCTCGATTTCGTGCGCATTAATCCACGCGAGGAGATGACCGAGCTCCTTGATACTTCGGCCGATGGAAGAGTTTGGCTAGGCAATTCGAACGGCATCCCCTGATCATCGTATAGCTAGTCGATGATCGCGCGTTAATTCACGAAATAGTGGCGTCTAATGGGTTATTTTCGAATGTGCTTGCCTGGGAGGAAGAAATGGAAGCAATGGCCTGATGTGGAGAAGCAAGAATCTACGGCCAATATTGATTCTAGGTTTAAAAAATGAAATTAAAATTGTTAATTATATAGTATAAATTTGTACAAACTTTGTAACTGCATAACTTTTTCATACGAGGTCGGTTTCGCAAGAAACGACTTGCGTTGGATCCGTATTGACGAGCACTACGTGATGGAGTTGGACTGGGATTGATTGGAGCCAGTGATAATTTCGGGTAAAATTAAATGCGTGTTTAATTTTATTCGAAACGAAACACTACAACTGCTATTGGAAGCAAGGTGAGAACTTCCCACTCAATCAAATTATGTTTCGATTTCTATCTGTTGTTTTGAAATAGACCCTATACGCCGCATATTAAGCGGAGGTTATTATATTAAACACATATACCGCGATATTCCACCTTGAAATGGAATTGGTATTATATATGTACTTGGAGTTGATTTCCCGCATTATATAGCGGATGAGACCCTATTGCGCCGCATAATAGCGGATAGTATTTTATAAATCCCATATACCGCGATATTCCACCTCGAAGTGGAATTTATATTGTGCTAACATCTGTGGATGCAGGGAAACAGGTTGGAGGGATCCAACTGGATTCCTCGACATTTGAATTTATTTCATATGTTGTGTGTTGATTATTTATAATCACCGTGTGATTATTTATAATCACCGTGTGATTATTTTTGTGATTGAAATTGTTGAAGGCTACGGTTTAGCCGAATATATTTTTGGTATCGTTGGATACCGAAAATAAATAAAAATTGGATTTTTAAAATTCAAGTTGAAAGTTTATTTTAAAACTTATTTTTGAGAATTTGATAAATTAAAAATGAGTTTTAAAAAGATAAAGATTTATTTCTGAACCATATTGAATTAAATTTAAAATTACTGGGAAAGGGCTTAGTAAAGGGATTTTTAATAATATTATTTATAACTGGAAGAATTTATTTAAAAATTTGGATTTTTAAATAGATTTGAAGAGATAAAGAAATTTATTTTAAAAAGGAAATAATTTGGAAATTCGTTGAAAATTTGATTTGGTGTATTGAAATAAATTTGAAAATAAATTTGAAATTAATTGATTATTAATTTACCATAACTAGTAAAATTGATTTATAGAAATTTATCTTATTTAAATTAATCAGATGATTAAATTGATCCTATTTATGGATGTTTGGATTATATTGGATGTTGAATAGTTTGATATCTCTGATATGTGATGCTTTGTGATATATCCTGATTTGTGTTGTGACCAGTAATTTGTTTATCTGTGATATATATATATATAAATATATATATATATATATATATATCTGTGATCTGTGAATGAAAGTTAAGTGTTATAGTTTATACCGCTTATCAATTATATTGTTATATTTGATCTATGATGGTTGAATGTTGTTGCACTATTGTATTAAACCCCTGGGCTACACCATACACACACCAATGTGGATTTCACGTGGAAATCGGTTAAGTCACAGATTTTTGACAATTCTAAAGATTGAATTTTTGAATCCAAATTACTTTTGGAATTGGAATTGAAAGTTTTTGAAAATGGGTTTAAAAAATAAGAGTTAATTTAAATAATTTAATAAAATTGAAATTCAAATAATTTGATTTAAATTTTGAATTCAATACTTGAAATTGAATTCAATAATTTGGGAACTATAGTCTAAAAGATTGTACAAGTTATAAAAGGTGTTTATATGGGTTTTTAACCATTTAAAAATATGGTTTTGGAAATTTAAATTTAAATCCAAGATTTATACTTGGATGGCTTTAACCTGTGTAATTGTAACCAATTTTTCCCAAAACGAAAACTATCTGTTTTCAAATAATAATAGCTTTCATAAAGTGAAAAGATTTCCAATTTGTATCGAAACATTTCAAGTTGAAATGAAATTGTAAATAGTTTGGAAAAACTATGAATTAACCTTTGTGAAGATGATTAAGCTTTATCTTGAGATCAAAGAAGATTTTAAAAGGTGTATCTTTTATATTATAAAAGACTTGAATTGTGAATAGTTTTGAAAGCTATAAGTTAAATCTTGATTTAAAGATTTAATGGGTTAATCCAATTGAAATGGGAAATGATTTACATGCATACCCCTTATTAAAAAAAACATATTCCAACAGCATAAAAACTCTAAACGCTGTCTTTATGCATACCCCCTTATTAACAAAACATCTTGCAACAGTAGAAAAACTCTAAACGCTATCTTTTCATGCATACCACTCTTATTAAAAAAACATCATCCAACAGCATAAAAACTCTAAACGCTGTGTTTTCATGCATACCCCCTTATTAAAAAAACATCTTCCAACCGCATAAAAACTCTAAACGCTCTCTTTTCATGCATACGCCCTTATTGAAAAAACATCTTCCAATAGCATAAAAACTCTAAACGCTGTCTATTCATGCATACCCCCTTATTAAAAAAAACATCATCCAACAGCATAAAACTCTAAACGCTGTCTTTTCATGCGTACCCCCTTATTAAAAAAAACATTTCCAACAGCATAAAAACTCTAAACGCTGTATTTTCATGCATACCCCCCTTATTAAAATAACATCTTCCAACAGTATAAAAACTCTAAACGATGTCGTTTCATGCATACCCCCCTTATTAAAAAAAACATCTTCCAATAGCATAAAATCTCTGAACGCTCCCCCTTATTAAAAAAAACATCTTCCAACAGCATAAAAACTCTAAACGCTGTCTTTTCATGCATACCCCCTTATTAAAAAAACATCTTCCAACAGCATAAAAACTCTAAACGCTGTCTTTTATGCATACCCCCTTATTAAGAAAAACTTCTTCCAACAACTTAAAAACTCTAAACGATGTCTTTTCATGTATAACACTCTTATTAAAAAAACATCTTCCATCAGCACAAAACTCTAAACGCTGTCTTTTCATGCATACCCTCATTCTAAGAAAAAACATCTTCCAACAGCATAAAAACTTTAAACGCTGTCTTTTCATGCATACCCCTCTTATTAAAAAAAAACATCTTCCAACAGCATAAAAACTCTAAAGGCTGTCTTTTCATGCATACCCCCCTTACTAAAAAAAACATCTTCCAACAGCATAAAATCTCTGAACGCTGTCTTTTCATGCATACTCCCCTTATTAAAAATAACATCTTCCAACAGCATAAAAACTCTAAACGCTATATTTTCATGCATATCCCCTTATTAAAAAAAACATCTTCCAACAGCATAAAAACTCAAAACGCTGTCTTTTCATGAATACCCCCTTATTAAAAAAACATCTTCCAACAGCATAAAAACTCTAAACGCTGTCTTTTCATGCATACTACCCTTATTAAAAAAAACATCTTCCAACAGGATAAAAACTCTAAACGTTGTCTTTTCATGTATAACCCCTTTATTAAAAAACCATCTTCCAACAGCATAAAAACTCTAAACGCTATCTTTTCATGCATATCCCCTTATTAAAAAAAACATCTTCCAACAGCATAAAAACTCAAAACGTTGTCTTTTCATGAATACCCCCCCTTATTAAAAAAACATCTTCCAACAGCATAAAAACTCTAAACGCTGTCTTTTCATGCATACCCCCTATTAAAAATCATCTTCCAACAGCATAAAAACTCTAAACGCTGTCTTTTCATGCATACCCCCCTTATTAAAAAAAACATCTTCCAACATCATAAAAACTCTAAACGCTCTCTTTTCATGCATAACCTCCTTATTAAAAAAACATCTTCCAACATCATAAAAACTCTAAACGCTGTCTTTTCATGCATAACCCCCTTATTATAAAAAAACATCTTCCAACAGCATAAAAACTCTAAACGTTGTCTTTTCATACATAACCCCCTTGTTAAAAAAAACATTTTCCAACAGCATAAAAACTCTAAACGCTGTCTTTTCATGCATACCCCTCTTATTAAAAAAAACATCTTCCAACATCATAAAAACTCTAAACGCTCTATTTTCATGCATAACCCACTTATTATAAAAAAACATCTTCCAACAGCATAAAAACTCTAAACGCTGTCTTTTCATGCATACCCCCATTGTTAAAAAAAACATTTTCCAACAGCATAAAAACTCTAAATGCTATCTTTTCATGCATACCCCCTTTTTTTAAAAAAAAACTTCTTCCAACAACATAGAAATCTAAACGCTGTCTTTTCATGCATACTCCCCTTATTAAAAAAAATCTTCCAACAGGATAAAAACTCTAAACGCTGTCTTTTCATGTATACCCACCTTATTAAAAAAAACATCTTCCAACAGCATAAAAACTCTAAACGCTGTCTTTTCATGCATAACCCCTTATTAAAAAAAACATCTTCCAATAGCATAAAAACTCAAAATGCTGTCTTTTCATGAATACCCCCTTTATTAAAAAAACATTTTCCAACAGCATAAAAACTCTAAACGCTGTCTTTTCATGCATATACCCCCCTTATTAAAAGAAACATCTTCCAACAGCATAAAAACTCAAAACGCTGTCTTTTCATGCATACCCCCATTGTTAAAAAAAACATCTTCCAACAGCATAAAAACTCTAAACGTTGTCTTTTCATGCATACCCCCCTTCTTAAAAAAACATCTTCCAACAGCATAAAAACTCAAAACGCTGTCTTTTCATGCATACCCCCTTATTAAAAAAAACATCTTCCAACAGCATAAAAACTTTAAACGCTGTCTTTTCATGCATACCCCTCTTATTAAAAAAAACATCTTCCAACAGCAAAAAAACTCTAAACGTTGTCTTTTCATGAATACACCCCTTATTAAAAAAAACATCTTCCAACATCATAAAAACTATAAACGATGTCTTTTCATGCATACCCCCCTTCTTAAAAAAACATCTTCCAACAGCATAAAAACTCTAAACGTTGTCTTTTCATGCATACCCCTCTTATTAAAAAAACATCTTCCAACAGCATAAAAATTCTAAACGTTGTCTTTTCATGCATACCCTCTTTATTAAAAAAACATCTTCCAACAGCATAAAAACTTTAAACGCTGTCTTTTCATGCATACCCCTCTTATTAAAAAAAACATCTTCCAACAGAAAAAAAACTCTAAACGTTGTCTTTTCATGCATACACCCCTTACTAAAAAAAACATCTTCCAACAACATAAAAACTATAAACGATGTCTTTTCATGCATACCCCCTTCTTAAAAAAGAACATCTTCCAACTGCATAAAAACTCTAAACGTTGTCTTTTCATGCATACCCCTCTTATTAAAAAAAACATCTTCCAACAACATAAAAACTCTAAACGCTGTCTTTTCATGCATACCCCCTTATTAAAAAAACATCTTCCAACGGCATAAAAACTCTAAACGCTGTCTTTTCATGCATACCCCCTTATTAAAAAAACATCTTCCAACGGCATAAAAACTCTAAACGCTGTCTTTTCATGCATACCCCCCTTGTTAAAAAAAACATCTTCCAACAGCATAAAAACTCTAAACGTTGTCTTTTCATGCATACCCCCCTTGTTAAAAAAAACATCTTCCAACAGCATAAAAACTCTAAACGCTGTCTTTTCACGCATACCACCCTTATTAAAAAAACATCTTCCAACAGCATAAAAACTCTAAACGATGTCTTTTCATTCATACCCCCCTTATTAAAAAAACATGTTCTAACAGCATAAAAACTCTAAACGCTGTCTTTTCATGCATACCCCCTTATTAAAAAAACATATTCCAACAGCATAAAAACTCTAAACGCTGTCTTTTCATGCATACCCCCTTATTTAAAAAAACATCTTCCAACAGCATAAAAACTCTAAACGATGTCTTTTCAAGAATACCCCCCTTATTAGAAAAACACATCTTCCAACAGCATAAAAACTCTAAACGCTGTCTTTTCATGCATACCCCCCTTATTAAAAAAACATCTTCCAACATCATAAAAACTCTAAACGCTCTCTTTTCATGCATAACCCCCTTATTATAAAAAAACATCTTCCAACAGCATAAAAACTCTAAACGCTGTCTTTTCATGCATATCTCCCTTGTTAAAAAAAACATTTTCCAACAGCATAAAAACTCTAAACGCTATCTTTTCATGCATACCCCCTTTTTTAAAAAAAAAAACATCTTCCAAAAGCATAAAAACTCTAAACGCTGTCTTTTCATGCATACTCCCCTTGTTAAAAAAAAACATCTTCCAACAGCGTAAAAAATCTGAACGCTGTCTTTTCATGCATACCCCCCTTATTAAAAAAACATCTTCCAACAGCATAAAAACTCTAAACGCTGTCTTTTCATGCATATCCCCTTATTAAAAAAAACATCTTCCAACAGCATAAAAACTCAAAATGCTGTCTTTTCATGAATACCCCCTTTATTAAAAAAAACATCTTCCAACAGCATAAAAACTCTAAACGCTGTCTTTTCATGCATACCCCCTTATTAAAAAACATCTTCCAACAGCATAAAAGCTCTAAACGCTGCCTTTTCATGCATACCCCCCTTATTAAAAAAGAACATCTTCCAACAGCATAAAAACTCAAAACGCTGTCTTTTCATGCATACCCCCATTGTTAAAAAAAACATCTTCCAACAGCATAAAAACTCTAAACGATGTCTTTTCATGCATACCCCCCTTATTAAAAAACATTTTCCAACAGCATAAAAACTCTAAACGCTGCCTTTTCATGCATACCCCCCTTATTAAAAAAGAACATCTTCCAACAGCATAAAAACTCAAAACGCTGTCTTTTCATGCATACCCCTATTGTTAAAAAAAACATCTTCCAACAGCATAAAAACTCTAAACGATGTCTTTTCATGCATACTCCCCTTCTTAAAAAAACATCTTCCAACAGCATAAAAACTCTAAACGCTGTCTTTTCATGCATAAACCCTTATTAAAAAAAACATCTTCCAACAGCATAAAATCTCTAAACGCTGTCTATTCATGCATACCCCCTTATTAAAAAAACATCATCCAACAGCATAAAAACTCTAAACGCTGTATTTTCATGCATACCCCTTATTAAAAAAACATCTTCCAACAGTATAAAAACTCTAAACGCTGTCTTTTCATGCATAACCCCCTTATTAAAAAAACATCTTCCAACGGCATAAAAACTCTAAACGCTGTATTTTCATGCATACCCCTCTTATTAAAAAAACATCTTCCAACAGCATAAAAACTCTAAACGCTGTGTTTTCATGCACAACCCCCTTATTAAAAAAACATCTTCCAACAGCATAAAAACTCAAAACGCTGTGTTTTCATGCATACCCCCTTATTAAAAAAAACATCTTTCAACAGCATAAAAACTCTAAACGCTGTCTTTTATGCATACCCCCTTATTAAAAAAACATCTTCCAACAGCATAAAAACATTAAACGCTGTCTTTTCATGCATACCACTCTTATTAAAAAAAACATCTTCCAACAGCATAAAAACTCTAAACGTTGTCTTTTCATGCATACTCCCCTTATTAAAAAAAACATCTTCCAACAGGATAAAAACTCTAAACGCTGTCTTTTCATGTATCCCTTATTAAAAAAACATCTTCCAACAGCATAAAAACTCTAAACGCTGTTTTTTCATGCATACCCCCCTTATTAAAAAAACATCTTCCAGCAGCATAAAAACTCAAAACGCTATATTTTCATGCATACCCCCCTTATTAAAAAAACATCTTCCAACAGTATAAAAACTCTAAACGCTGTCTTTTCATGCATACCCCCCTTATTAAAAAAACATCTTCCAACAACATAAAATCTCTGAACGCTGTCTTTTCATGCATACCCCCCTTATTAAAAAAAACATCTTCCAACAGCATAAAAACTCTAAACGCTGTGTTTTCATGCATACCCCCCTTATTAAAAAAAAACATCTTCCAACAGCATAAAAACTCTAAACGCTATGTTTTCATGCATACCCCCTTATTAAAAAAAACATCTTCCATCAGCATAAAAACTCTAAACGCTGTCTTTTATGCATACCCCCTTATTAAAAAAACATCTTCCAACAGCATAAAAACTCTAAACGCTGTCTTTTCATGCATACCACTCTTATTAAAAAAAACATCTTCCAACAACGTAAAAACTCTAAACGTTGTCTTTTCATGCATACTTCCCTTATTAAAAAAAACATCTTCCAACAGGATAAAAACTCTAAACGCTGTCTTTTCATGTATCCCTTATTAAAAAAACATCTTCCAACAGCATAAAAACTCTAAACGCTGTCTTTTCATGCATATCCCCTTATTAAAAAAACATCTTCCAACAGCATAAAATCTCTAAACGCTGTCTTTTCATGCATACCCCCTTTATTAAAAAAAAACAACTTCCAACAGCATAAAAACTCCAAACGCTGTCTTTTCATGCATACCCCCTTATTAAAAAAAACATCTTCCAACAGCATAAAACTCTAAACGCTGTCTTTTATGCATACCCTCTTATTAAAAAAAACATCTTCCAACAGCAAAAAAACTCTAAACGTTGTCTTTTCATGCATACCACTCTTATTAAAAAAACATCTTCCAACAGCATAAAACTCTAAACGCTGTCTTTTCAGGCATACCCCCATTCTAAAAAAACATCTTCCAACAGCATAAAAACTTTAAACGCTGTCTTTTCATGCATACCCCTCTTATTAAAAAAACATCTTCCAACAGCATAAAAACTCTAAACGCTGTCTTTTCATGCATACCCCCCTTATTAAAAAAACATCTTCCAACAGCATAAAATCTCTGAACGCTGTCTTTTCATGCATAACCACCTTATAAAAAAAACATCTTCCAACAGCATAAAAACTCTAAACTCTGTCTTTTCATGCATACCCCCTTATTAAAAAAAACATCTTCCAACAGCATAAAAACTCTAAACGCTGTCTTTTCATGCATAGCCCCCTTATTAAAAAAACATCTTCCAACAGCATAAAAACTAAAAACGCTGTCTTTTCATGCATACCCCCATTGTTAAAAAAAACATCTTCCAACAGCATAAAAACTCTAAACGTTGTCTTTTCATGCATACTCCCCTTCTTAAAAAAAACATCTTCCAACAGCATAAAAACTCTAAACGCTGTCTTTTCATGCATACACCCTTATTAAAAAAAATATCTTCCAACAGCATAAAAACTCTAAACGATGTCTATTCATGCATACCCCCCTTATTAAAAAAACATCATCCAACAGCATAAAAACTCTAAACGCTGTCTTTTCATGCATACCCCCTTATTAAAAAAAACATCTACCAACAGCATAAAAACTCTAAACGTTGTCTTTTCCTGCATACCCCCCTTATTAAAAAAACATCTTCCAACGACATAAAAACTCTAAACGCTGTATTTTCATGCATACCCCCCTTATTAAAAAAACAACTTCCAACAGTATAAAAACTCTAAACGCTGTCTTTTCATGCATACCCCTCTATTAAAAAAAACATCTTCCAACAGCATAAAATCTTTTAACGCTGTCTTTTCATGCATACCCCCCTTATTAAAAAAAAACATCTTCCAACAGTAGAAAAACTCTAAACACTGTCTTTTCAAGCATACCACTCTTATTAAAAAAACATCATCCAACAGCATAAAAACTCTAAACGTTGTGTTTTCATGCATACCCCCTTATTAAAAAAAACATCTTCCAACCGCATAAAAACTCCAAACGGTGTCTTTTCATGCATACACCCTTATTGAAAAAACATCTTACAACAGCATAAAAACTATAAACGCCGTCTATTCATGCGTACCCCCCTTATTAAAAAAAAACATCATCCAACAGCATAAAACTCTAAACGCTGTCTTTTCATGCATACCCCCTTATTAAAAAAAACATCTTCCAACAGCATAAAAACTATAAACGTTGTATTTTCATGCATACCCCCCTTATTAAAAAAACATCTTCCAACAGTATAAAAACTCTAAACGCTGTCTTCTCATGTATCCCTTATTAAAAAAACATCTTCCAATAGCATAAAAACTCTAAACGCTGTCTTTTCATGCATATCCCCTTATTAAAAAAACATCTTCCAACAGCATAAAATCTCTAAACGCTGTCTTTTCATGCATACCCCCCTTATTAAAAAAAACAACTTCCAACAGCATAAAAACTCCAAACGCTGTCTTTTCATGCATACCCCCTTATTAAAAAAAACATCTTCCAACAGCATAAAAACTCTAAACGCTGTCTTTTATGCATACCCTCTTATTAAAAAAACATCTTCCAACAGCAAAAAAACTCTAAACGTTGTCTTTTCATGCATACCACTCTTATTAAAAAAACATCTTCCAACAGCATAAAACTCTAAACGCTGTCTTTTCATGCATACCCCCATTCTAAAAAAACATCTTCCAACAGCATAAGAACTTTAAACGCTGTCTTTTCATGCATACCCCTCTTATTAAAAAAAACATCTTCCAACAGCATAAAAACTCTAAACGATGTCTTTTCATGCATACCCCCCTTATTAAAAAAAACATCTTCCAACAGCATAAAATCTCTGAACGCTGTCTTTTCATGCATACCCCCCTTATAAAAAAACATCTTCCAACTGCATAAAAACTCTAAACGCTGTCTTTTCATGCATACCCCCTTATTAAAAAAAACATCTTCCAACAGCATAAAAACTCTAAACGCTGTCTTTTCATGCATACCCCCCTTATTAAAAAAACATCTTCCAGCAGCATAAAAACTCAAAACGCTGTCTTTTCATGCATACCCTCATTGTTAAAAAAAACATCTTCCAACAGCATAAAAACTCTAAACGCTGTCTTTCATGCATACTCCCCTTCTTAAAAAAAACATCTTCCAACAGCATAAAAACTCTAAACGCTGTCTTTTCATGCATACCCCCCTTATTAAAAAAAACATCTTCCAACAGCATAAAATCTCTGAACGCTGTCTTTTCATGCATACCCCCCTTATAAAAAAAACATCTTCCAACAGCATAAAAACTCTAAACGCTGTCTTTTCATGCATACCCCCTTATTAAAAAAACATCTTCCAACAGCATAAAAACTCTAAACGCTGTCTTTTCATGCATACCCCCCTTATTAAAAAAAACATCTTCCAACAGCATAAAAACTCAAAACGTTGTCTTTTCATGCATACCCCCATTGTTAAAAAAAACATCTTCCAACAGCATAAAAACTCTAAACGCTGTCTTTTCATGCATACTCCCCTTCTTAAAAAAACATCTTCCAACAGCATAAAAACTCTAAACGCTGTCTTTTCATGCATACACCCTTATTAAAAAAAATATCTTCCAACAGCATAAAAACTCTAAACGATGTCTATTCATGCATACCCCCCTTATTAAAAAAACATCATCCAACAGCATAAAAACTCTAAACGCTGTCTTTTCATGCATACCCCCTTATTAAAAAAAACATCTTCCAACAGCATAAAAACTCTAAACGTTGTCTTTTCCTGCATACCCCCCTTATTAAAAAAACATCTTCCAACGACATAAAAACTCTAAACGCTGTATTTTCATGCATACCCCCCTTATTAAAAAAACAACTTCCAACAGTATAAAAACTCTAAACGCTGTCTTTTCATGCATACCCCCCTTATTAAAAAAAACATCTTCCAACAGCATAAAATCTCTTAACGTTGTCTTTTCATGCATACCCCCCTTATTAAAAAAACATCTTCCAACAGTAGAAAAACTCTAAACGCTGTCTTTTCATGCATACCACTCTTATTAAAAAACATCATCCAACAGCATAAAAACTCTAAACGTTGTGTTTTCATGCATACCCCCTTATTAAAAAAACATCTTCCAACCGCATAAAAACTCTAAACGTTGTCTTTTCTTGCATACACCCTTATTGAAAAAACATCTTACAACAGCATAAAAACTATAAACGCTGTCTATTCATGCGTACCCCCCTTATTAAAAAAAACATCGTCCAACAGCATAAAACTCTAAACGCTGTCTTTTCATGCATACCCCCTTATTAAAAAAAACATCTTCCAATAGCATAAAAACTCTAAACGTTGTCTTTTCCTGCATACCATCCTTATTAAAAAAACATCTTCCAACAGCATAAAAACTCTAAACGCTGTATTTTCATGCATACCCCCCTTATTAAAAAAAAATCTTCCAACAGTATAAAAACTCTAAACGCTGTCTTTTCATGCATACCCCACTTATTAAAAAAACATCTTCCAACAGCATAAAAACTCTAAACGCTGTCTTTTCATGCATACCCCCCTTATTAAAAAAACAACTTCCAACAGCATAAAAACTCCAAACGCTGTCTTTTCATGCATACCCCCTTATTAAAAAAAACATCTTCCAACAGCATAAAAACTCTAAACGCTGTCTTTTATGCATACCCTCTTATAAAAAAAACATCTTCCAACAGCAAAAAAACTCTAAACGTTGTCTTTTCATGCATACCACTCTTATTAAAAAAACATCTTCCAACAGCATAAAACTCTAAACGCTGTCTTTTCATGCATACCCCCATTCTAAAAAAACATCTTCCAACAGCATAAAAACTTTAAACGCTGTCTTTTCATGCATACCCCTCTTATTAAAAAAAACATCTTCCAACAACATAAAAACTCTAAACGCTGTCTTTTTATGCATACCCCCCTTATTAATAAAACATCTTCCAACAGCATAAAATCTCTGAACGCTGCCTTTTCATGCATACCCCCCTTATAAAAAAAACATCTTCCAACAGTATAAAAACTCTAAACGCTGTCTTTTCATGCATACCCCTCTTATTAAAAAAACATCTTCCAACAGCATAAAACTCTAAACGCTGTCTTTTCATGCATACCCCCATTCTAAAAAAACATCTTCCAACAGCATAAAAACTTCAAACGCTGTCTTTTCATGCATACCCCTCTTATTAAAAAAAACATCTTCCAACAACATAAAAACTCTAAACGCTGTCTTTTCATGCATACCCCCCTTATTAAAAAAACATCTTCCAACAGCATAAAATCTTTGAACGCTGTCTTTTCATGCATACCCCCCTTATTAAAAAAACAACTTCCAACAGCATAAAAACTTTAAACGCTGTCTTTTCATGCATACCCCTCTTATTAAAAAAAACATCTTCCAACAGCATAAAAACTCTAAACGCTGTCTTTTCATGCATACCCCCCTTATTAAAAAAACATCTTCCAACAGCATAAAAACTCTAAACGCTGTCTTTTCATGCATACCCCCCTTGTTAAAAAAACATCTTCCAACAGCATAAAAACTCAAAACGCTGTCTTTTCATGCATACCCCCATTGTTAAAAAAACATTTTCCAACAGCATAAAAACTCTAAACGCTGTCTTTTCATGCATACTCCCCTTCTTAAAAAAAACATCTTCCAACAGCATAAAAACTCTAAACGCTGTCTTTTCATGCATACCCCCCTTATTAAAAAAAACATCTTCCAACAGCATAAAATCTCTGAACGCTGTCTTTTCATGCATACCCCCTTATAAAAAAAACATCTTCCAACAGCATAAAAACTCTAAACGCTGTCTTTTCATGCATACCCCCTTATTAAAAAAAACATCTTCCAACAGCATAAAAACTCTAAACGCTGTCTTTTCATGCATACCCTCCTTATTAAAAAAAACATCTTCCAACAGCATAAAAACTCAAAACACTGTCTTTTCATGAATACCCCCCTTATTAAAAAAAAACATCTTCCAACAGCATAAAACTCTAAACGCTGTCTTTTCATGCATACCCCCATTCTAAAAAAACATCTTCCAACAGCATAAAAACTTTAAACGCTGTCTTTTCATGCATACCCCTCTTATTAAAAAAAACATCTTCCAACAACATAAAAACTCTAAACGGTGTCTTTTCATGCATACCCCCCTTATTAAAAAAAACATATTCCAACAGCATAAAATCTTTGAACGCTGTCTTTTCATGCATACCCCCCTTATTAAAAAAACATCTTCCAACAGCATAAAAACTTTAAACGCTGTCTTTTCATGCATACCCCTCTTATTAAAAAAAACATCTTCCAACAGCATAAAAACTCTAAACGCTGTCTTTTCATGCATACCCCCCTTATTAAAAAAACATCTTCCAACAGCATAAAAACTCTAAACGCTGTCTTTTCATGCATACCCCCCTTATTAAAAAAAACATCTTCCAACAGCATAAAATCTCTTAACGCTGTCTTTTCATGCATACCCCCCTTATTAAAGAAAACATCTTCCAATAGTAGAAAAACTCTAAACGCTGCCTTCTCATGCATACCACTCTTATTAAAAAAACATCATCCAACAGCATAAAAACTCTAAACGTTGTGTTTTCATGCATATCCCCTTATTAAAAAAAACATCTTCCAACCGCATAAAAACTCTAAACGCTGTCTTTTCATGCATACACCCTTATTGAAAAAACATCTTACAACAGCATAAAAACTATAAACGCTGTCTATTCATGCGTACCCCCCTTATTAAAAAAACATCGTCCAACAGCATAAAACTCTAAACGTTGTCTTTTCATGCATACCCCCTTATTAAAAAAAACATCTTCCAACAGCATAAAAACTCTAAACGCTGTATTTTCATGCATACCCCCCTTATTAAAAAAATATCTTCCAACAGTATAAAAACTCTAAACGCTGTCTTTTCATGCATACCCCCCTTATTAAAAAAAACATCTTCCAACAGCATAAAATATCTGAACGTTGTCTTTTCATGCATACCACCCTTATTAAAAAAAACATCTTCCAACAGCATAAAAACTCTAAACGCTGTCTTTTCATGCATACCCCCTTATTAAACAAACATCTTCCAACAGCATAAAATCTCTGAACGCTGTCTTTTATGCATACCCCCTTATTAAAAAAAAACATCTTCCAACAGCATAAAAACTCTAAACGCTGTCTTTTCATGCATACCCCCTTATAAAAAAAACAACTTCCAACAGCATAAAAACTCTAAACGCTGTCTTTTCATGCATACCCCCCTTATTAAAAAAAACATCTTCCAACCGCATAAAAACTCTAAACGCTGTCTTTTCATGCATATCCCCTTATTAAAAAAAACATCTTCCAACAGCATAAAAACTCAAAACGCTGTCTTTTCATGAATACCCCCCTTATTAAAAAAACATCTTCCAACAGCATAAAAACTCTAAACGCTGTCTTTTCATGCATACCCCCCTTATTAAAAAACCTCTTCCAACAGCATAAAAACTCTAAACGCTGTCTTTTCATGCATACCCCCCTTATTAAAAGAAACATCTTCCAACTGCATAAAAACTCAAAACGCTGTCTTTTCATGCATACCCCCATTGTTAAAAAAAACATCTTCCAACAGCATAAAAACTCTAAACGCTGTCTTTTCATTCATACTCCCCTTCTTAAAAAAAACATCTTCCAACAGCATAAAAACTCAAAACGCTGTCTTTTCATGCATACCCCCATTGTTAAAAAAAACATCTTCCAACAGCATAAAAACTCTAAACGCTATCTTTTCATGCATACACCCTTATTAAAAAAAACATCTTCCAAAAGCCTAAAAACTCTAAACGATGTCTATTCATGCATACCCCCCTTATTAAAAAAACATCATCCAACAGCATAAAAACTCTAAACGCTGTCTTTTCATGCATACCCCCTTATTAAAAAAAACATCTTCCAACAGCATAAAAACTCTAAACGTTGTCTTTTCCTGCATACCCCCCTTATTAAAAAAACATCTTCCAACAGCATAAAAACTTTAAACGCTGTCTTTTCATGCATACCCCACTTATTAAAAAAAACATCTTCCAACAGCATAAAAACTCTAAACGCTGTCTTTTCATGCATACCCCCCTTATTAAAAAAAACATCTTCCAACAGCATAAAATCTCTGAACGCTGTCTTTTCATGCATACCCCCCTTATTAAAAAAACATCTTCCAACAGCATAAAAACTCTAAACGCTATCTTTTCATGCATATCCCCTTATTAAAAAAACATCTTCCAAAAACATAAAATCTCAAAACGCTGTCTTTTCATGAATACCCCCCTTATTAAAAAAACATCTTCCAACAGCATAAAAACTCTAAACGCTGTCTTTTCATGCATACTCCCCTTATTAAAAAAAAACATCTTCCAACAGGATAAAAACTCTAAACGCTATCTTTTCATGTATACCCCCCTTATTAAAAAAAACATCTTCCAACAGCATAAAAACTCTAAACGCTATCTTTTCATGCATATCCCCTTATTAAAAAAAACATCTTCCAACAGCATAAAAACTCAAAACGTTGTCTTTTCATGAATACCCCCTTATTAAAAAAACATCTTCCAACAGCATAAAAACTCTAAACGCTGTCTTTTCATGCATACCCCCCTTATTAAAAAACATCTTCCAACAGCATAAAAACTCTAAACGCTGTCTTTTCATGCATACCCCCCTTATTAAAAAAACATCTTCCAACAGCATAAAAACTAAAAACGATGTCTTTTCATGAATACCCCCATTGTTAAAAAAACATCATCCAACAGCATAAAAACTCTAAACGCTGTCTTTTCATGCATATCCCCTTATTAAAAAAACATCTTCCAACATCATAAAAACTCAAGTCGCTGTCTTTTCATGCATACCCCCATTGTTAAAAAAAACATCTTCCAACAGCATAAAAACTCTAAACGCTGTCTTTTCATGCATACTCCCCTTCTTAAAAAAAACATCTTCCAACAGCATAAAAACTCTAAACGATGTCTTTTCATGCATACACCCTTATTGAAAAAACATCTTCCAACAGCATAAAAACTCTAAACGCTGTCTATTCATGCATACCCCCTTATTATAAAAAACATCATCCAACAGCATAAAAACTTTAAACGCTGTCTTTTCATGCATACCCCGTTTTTAAAAAAAACATCTTCCAACAGCATAAAAACTCTAAACGTTGCCTTTTCATGCATACTCCCTAATTAAAAAAACATCTTCCAACAGCATAAAAACTCTAAACGCTGTCTTTTCATGCATACCCCCTTATTAAAAAAACATCTTCCAACAGCATAAAAACTCTAAACGCTGTCTTTTCATGCATACCCCCCTTATTAAAAAAACATCTTCCAACAGCATAAAATCTCTGAACACTGTCTTTTCATGCATACCACCCTTATTAAAAAAAACATCTTCCAACAGCATAAAAACTCTAAACGCTGTCTTTTCATGCATACCCCCTTATTAAAAAAACTTCTTCCAACAGCATAAAATCTCTGAACGCTGTATTTTATGCCTACCCCCTTATTAAAAAAAACATCTTCCAACAGCATAAAAACTATAAACGCTGTCTTTTCATGCATACCCCCTTATAAAAAAAACAACTTCCAACAACATAAAAACTCTAAACGCTGCCTTTTCATGCATACCACCCTAATTAAAAAAAACATCTTTCAACCGCATAAAAACTCTAAACGCTGTCTTTTCATGCATACCCCCTTATTAGAAAACATCTTCCAACAGCATAAAAACTCTAAACGCTGTCTTTTCATGCATACCCCCCTTATTAAAAAAACATCTTCCAACAGCTTAAAAACTCAAAACGCTGTCTTTTCATGCATACCCCTATTGTTAAAAAAAACATCTTCCAACAGCATAAAAACTCTAAACGCTGTCTTTTCATGCATACTCCCCTTCTTAAAAAAACATCTTCCAACAGCATAAAAACTCTAAACGCTGTCTTTTCATGCATACAGCCTTATTAAAAAAAAAATCTTCCAACAGCATAAAAACTCTAAACGATGTCTATACATGCATACCCCCCTTATTAAAAAAAACATCATCCAACAGCATAAAAACTCTAAACGCTGTCTTTTCATGCATACCCCCTTATTAAAAAAAACATCTTCCAACAGCATAAAAACTCTAAACGTTGTCTTTTCCTACATACCCCCCTTATTAAAAAAACATCTTCCAACAACAGAAAAACTCTAAACGCTGTATTTTCATGCATACCCCACTTATTAAAAAAACATCTTCCAACAGTATAAAAACTCTAAACGTTGTCTT
Source organism: Allium fistulosum (assembly GCA_030737815.1). Classification (NCBI taxonomy): domain Eukaryota; kingdom Viridiplantae; phylum Streptophyta; class Magnoliopsida; order Asparagales; family Amaryllidaceae; genus Allium; species Allium fistulosum. The sequence continues at coordinate 7,135,459 of JASFAW010000018.1, forward strand.
TTCATGCATATCCCCCTTATTAAAAAAAACATCTTCCAACAGCATAAAATCTCTTAACGCTGTCTTTTCATGCATACCCCCCTTATTAAAAAAACATCTTCCAACAGTAGAAAAACTCTAAACGCTGTCTTTTCATGCATACCACTCTTATTAAAAAAACATCATCCAACAGCATAAAAACTCTAAACGCTGTGTTTTCATGCATACCCCCTTATTAAAAAAAACATCTTCCAACCGCATAAAAACTCTAAACGCTGTCTTTTCATGCGTACCCCCCTTATTAAAAAAAACATCTTCCAACAGCATAAAAACTCTAAACGTTGTATTTTCATGCATACCCCCCTTATTAAAAAAACATCTTCCAACAGTATAAAAACTCTAAACGCTGTCGTTTCATGCATACCCCCCTTATTAAAAAAACATCTTCCAACAGCATCAAAACTCTAAACGCTATCTTTTCATGCATATCCCCTTATTAAAAAAAACATCTTCCAACAGCATAAAAACTCAAAACGCTGTCTTTTCATGAATACCCCCCTTATTAAAAAAATATCTTCCAACAGCATAAAAACTCTAAACGCTGTCTTTTCATGCATACCCCCTTATTAAAAAACATCTTCCAACAGCATAAAAACTCTAAACGCTATCTTTTCATGCATACCCCCCTTATTAAAAAAACATCTTCCAACAGCATAAAAACTAAAAACGATGTCTTTTCAGCATACCCCCATTGTTAAAAAAACATCTTCCAACAGCATAAAAACTCTAAATGTGACGACTCGGGTTTTGCCCGCTCGAAAATCAACATCCGTACTTCACATTGTACTAGAATGCCGCAGATTCGACCGTTCAAATCCGATTCGCCGGAGCTATAACACAATTAAGTAAATAACACAGCGGAAGAAAAAGAATATATCAATATATATAACATTGATACAATGACAGATACAAAATCTGATACAATATGATACAACAGAATGATGCAACAGATATCAATATACATCAGAGATATGATACAAGAAATAGCAGCGGAAAAGAAAAGATAACAACAGCAGTGAATAGAATATCTCCAATAGAGTGCTCCAATCCATACCTAGCTCCAGATAATCTACTCAACCTGAATATCTGAAAGAACCCAACTCTAGACTGCCCGTGTGGAAAATAGTGGGCACCCAGAGTTTAGGAAGGGAACAATAAACTCCGGATCAGTCATGGGACTGGTGTGAGCAACAAAAACAGTTCATCTTTAAACAACAACAAAAGGATTTTAAACATTGAAATCCGCAATGCTTTTAGAAAATGAAACTACCATAAGACCTCCCGCCACACACACAATGCAAACGCAGAATTGGAGGAGATTTCTTCTTATGATAGTCAAAGATGCTTACTACGCAAAATCATTGGATTATTATTATTAGTGCATAGTGCAGAAAACATTTCGAAAGTATAATATTAATCTTAGCCAGCATAGACATTTCGAACTATGCCTACTATAGCTACCATTTAAACAGTGGGGCGCCACCATAAGTAAATGGCAGGTTCTACAACTAATACCGTACAAGTTCCGTATTGGAGAAATGGATTTCCAACAAATGGTCAGGCTAAGGAACTTCCTTCCGCCGCATGGGATCGCCTCTGGCGGGACGTCCCGAGAGACAAACTGCTCTCTACCAAACAAGGCCGGGTTACCCCTGTAACAGGTAACTCACGAATATGCCACCTCCCGGTCCTTTGGGACCTTTATCCGAGCTCGGTATCCAACATCACACATCATAAAGAAAGTGTATCCACATGAGTAAGTATCTGGGCTCCATACCATGATACCACCCCTTTCCAGAAGGAAATGACATACCCTAAAGGGCGCGACCCTCATAACCTTGCCGCAACATTCCTGTTTCGACCATTTCCGGGTAGTGAGGCCTTGACGAAGTCTCGTCCACAAAGCTACACTTTTTCAAAAAGCCATGCTTTGGGTCAACAGATGATCAACCTATGATCACAAAGATAAATGATCAAACAAATGATCATATCACAAATGATCAAACACTGATCATCACACAACAACACTCAGCATGCCACATTACCAAATTGGGAATATATCGCTGATAAATTTCAACTACATAACCTCTGAGCTCGTACGTCTCAGAGAAGGGTGTTAAGCTAAGAGAATAAATTCTCCGCCACCAAACAGAAATGTATTTGAAAGAAATCGGCTTTATATCTCAAAGTGTAATGTCAGACATACAATCCATACAAGTCTGTTCCGGGATCGAACAGAACCGAAGGCACTTCTCACGAAGCCCTTGCAATTCCGGATAATTTCCAATCACGTCCGGACTTTCCGTCACTAAGGGTGATAAAACCTCTATATCGGGGATCAACCGATGCAGAGTAACTCGACGGTAATCCTTCCGTTTTCAAAAATATCCAGTCTTCAACACCGGTCTTCAAATGCTATCCATATACGACGTATCACATATTCGGAATGGGTTATACGACCCAAAGGTCCTCTCCCGGCTAAACCGAATAGTGAGCGTAATATTTAAAAACATATGGATATGGGATTTCAATTAAGTCACAACTTAAAACCCAAACTTTCCATTTGAATGGTTAAAACAAATTACCATTTACATCTTTTTAAAAAAAAAGATTCATTTCAACAACCCTCAACGGTTTAAACAATTTTCACACTTTAATCTTTTAAACAAAAGATTCATTCACAGATTTTCCAAATTAATTTCCATTTCAATTTGATTAACTCGTTAAATCTTTAAATCAAAGATTTAACTCGTAGCTTTCAAAACAATTTCATTTCGAATGGTTTAAACAAAACATCATTTTAAATCTGTTAAAAATAAACAGATTCAATTCATAGCTTTCAAAACAATTCATTCATAACTTGGAAAACCATTTTCAATTCAATATTGAAATTCCTTTAATTAAACTAGAATTTCATTTCTTATCTGAAAGCTTTTATCTTTTGAAAACAAATAGTTTCATTTCAGAAAATCTGATTCATTCATACGAGTTAAAGTCTTTGGGTTAAATCCAAATTCTCAAAATTATACTTTAAAATGGTTCAAATTCATAGAAAACACATTTATAATATCTTTAATCCCTAGTTCCAAATCATAGGATTCAATTCCCAACTTGAATTCAAATTTAAATCAAATTATTTAAATTCTCAAAACTCGATTAAGTTATTCAAAATAACTTTTATCTTTGAAATTCCATTTCAAAAGCTTTTCACTTTTTAACCCCAATTTCAAATTTCAAAATCAATTGAAATTAAAATTTCAATTTCAAAAATATCAAATTTAAATTATCTGTGACTTAACCGATTTCCACGTGAAATCCATATTTGTGTGTGTATAAGTGTAGTCCAGGGGTTTAACACAATAGTGCAACATAAATCAATCATCATAGATCAAAATATAGGATATAGTTGATAAGCGATATAACTATAACGCTTATCGTTCACATACAGATCACAGATGTATAACACAGATAAGTAAATTACAAATCACAACATAAATCAGGATATATCACAAAGCATCATATATCAAGGATATCAAACAATAAAGTCATCTAATAGAATCCAAACATCCCTAAGTAAGATAATTTAATTATCTGATAAATTTAAATCGGATGTATCAATTACTAATCCGGTTAATTATCATAATTTAATTACAAATTATTTGAAAATCTTTCTTTCAAATTTATTAGTTAACCCTTAATTATTAACTAATCATTCTTAAATCAATGAATCAATTAATCTTTAATTATCAAATTAATCTTAATTAATTGCCATTATTAATTAATCCTTTGATTTATTAACAAATAATTAATTCACATTTTAAATATTCATTTAATTAATTACATTCAGTAATTATTTATTCATTACTTCTCTAAGTAATTTTTTTTTCCAAATCGTCAAGTGATTATTAATTTAAACTTTAAATCACTTTAAATTAAAACTTTTAAAAACTTTAAATTATAACTTAAAGCAATATTTTGCTAGGAAGGGATTCAAATCAAATTCCTTTTAATTCAAAATATTTAAACTTATTTAAATTATTTAAATTTAAAACTTCCTCTTCATTTCAAAAATCTGGAAATTTAAATTTAACTCTAGTGCCAAATAACTTGATTTGAATCTTAAACCCAACCTTTTAAAACTGAAAATAAGTTACAGGTTAAAAACTGGAAATCCAAACATACCCGAGTTCTTCCAATTTTTACTTCGAGAAATATGAGGATCCACCCGAGCCAAAACAAAGTTTTCTCGAGCAAATCTCGAGCGTCACCCCTGTCATCACGAAGGAGAACACAGCCACCAGAAAATGTTCGACTGTGCACGTGCACGCTTCCAATCACCACGTCCAGTCATCCATAACCATCACCACATATCGGCGACCACCTCGACAACCTATTCCAGCTCTTCGATCCACTTCTCTGACATACGAACGAAATCGAGTTCGATTTCACCTGGAACCCAAAACCAGAAAACATCACCACCTGGAAACTTCGCCGTGCTCCCATCTCTGATCACCAGAAAAACCCCTACTTCGACTACAACTTCGACCACACCGGAGCATCAACTTCCCAAAATATTTCAAAGCTCGATCAAACATCGATCTCGAACGGGACGAAATGTTACGACACTCAAAAACTAGGTCTCCAGTTTTAAATTCCTTCCCGCCGCCACCATGATGAACTGCTGACTAGTTCACCATTTTTCCCACGCTTCTCCATCACTCCCCTACCTCTCGACCAACCCACGACGTCTCTGGTCATCCCCATCGACCACGGCATCCCAATATGTTCAAAACAGTGAAATAGAAACCGCTCTTCACTCCTTTGTTTAAAGATTGTAAAATTTGTTTTAAAAACCATGATTTTGTTTGTAGTTTCGATCTATAATCCTGAATCTTTAAAACCAGAGGTTTGGTTTTAAACATATTTAAAGATGAGATTAGATTTCTTTAGTTATCAGGTGAAATATAGTTTGTTTCGACGTAAATGAAATTTTAATACTTAGATGATAGCTAAACAAACAACTACGGTTCATATCCCAGGTTCAACTAGTTGGTAGATTAAAAGATGGAGGTTGGTTTTCATATATACCCAAAAAACAGATAACAGAATATCAAAACAGATACAAGTATCACAGAGCAGATACACACACATTCCAGTCATACACATACAAGATTTAGAGAAAAACATTCCAATAACTTAAGTTATAAGTTTAAAACAAAATTGTTACTCACCTGTTCTATGGAGAACAGAGCACCTTATTGTTGAAGTAGTTTGAATTTAGAAAACTGGAAAGTGTTTTCACTTTAATCTTCAAATCATCTTGCTTCTGTTTAGTTGTATGCTTATTTAAGATTTAAATGGAAGTTGTATTGCAGTTTCTACTTGCTCGAATTGGAAATGAAAGGTGATAAGAGAAAAATAGCTTACAGGTTGAAGTATAAAACAGGTTACAGGATATAACATATTTTATACAAAATGGTGTACAAGTTTGTACAATTATCAGAGATAATTTTATTGTTGGTGGCTAAAATCACATTTTATACACTCGAACAGATTTTGCTTACTGAAAGGAAAGGAGAGCATTAAATGTTGTTGTACTTTGTCTCTTATTTTATACATATCTCATTTTCTTTTACTTGCCTGTGACTTCATTAACAAGCTATAACATTTTACATTTTTGCTTTGTGTTTTGAACTTTGTTTCCTTTAAGTTTGCATGTATTCGAACCATCAGTTCCCGTACTTATGCAAGTTTGCTAACATGTTTGCTTTGCCTTGATTTTTTCCTTGTTCTATTTGCTATACAGATGTATAAAGGCTAGTATCATTTTATGCATTTTACAAACATGTTACTAGTTTGCTAAAAAAAGTAAAATAATGGATATTATTATTGTAATATGTTGTTCTACTAGGTTCAATTGGCTATGCAGAGTAATTTAAAGCGGGGAAATCTTCTTTTAAATTGTGATGTAGTATAAACATTGTTCTAGTATGTTGTTTGATTATAAAATGTAATAGATGCCATCCAATATGTTATTTGATTAACTAGTGTATTGGATATTGTTTAGGTGTGTAGAATGTCTGTTTAGATATTTTATAAATTTTACTATTTTATTCAAAAAATCCATTTAACTATCAATTTAAATGTAATTAAAATTCGGGGTCGTTACAGACTTCCCCCCTTAAAAGAATTTTGTCCTCGAAATTGCCAAGGAGACAAAAAGATAGACGAAACAGGATTTATCAAATCAACTGAACATCTATTCTGCATTTGGCTTACCAAATCAGAATATCAATAATAGATACAAGAACGAATCTGTTTGACACTTCACAAGATACTCGGGTTATCCAAATCTACGAAATATACATTGGCATCGGTTAGTCCGAAGGGATAACTAACCATTCGTAGAACATATCGGGACCCAAAGATAGATAGACATATGGATACAATTTCAAAGCTTTTAGTTCAGAGCTAAGTATCTATCAACCATAGCAACCAAAACAAACAAGGCAACCAATACATCCAAACAACAATTTTGGTCCTTCCGGAGTTTATGTTCCATACAAATATATCGAATTTCCTTTCTGGATCTACCAGAAATCATCGAAGAATTGAGAAAAGACGTTGAACAAAAGAGATTGATAGAGAAAAGATTATTTCCTTGTTGTTACAGAGTATCGACCATTTATAGTCGTATTTCCCTATCCCCTATCTCGTCCTCTTCTTTCACTCATACTCACTATCAGTGGATAGCAAGAGAATTTACTGAGGCTTTCGAACGGATATCTGAGGAATACTCATTCTAGAGTTTACTTCACTCTATCTCTAATGAGCTACTTAACGTGTTATACTCCTGAGCTAAAGTTCAACCTTAGCTCTGATACCACGTGTGACGGCTCGGGTTTTGCCCGCTCGAAAATCAACATCCGTACTTCACATTGTACTAGAATGCCGCAGATTCGACCGTTCAAATCCGATTCGCCGGAGCTATAACACAATTAAGTAAATAACACAGCGGAAGAAAAAGAATATATCAATATATATATAACATTGATACAATGACAGATACAAAATCTGATACAATATGATACAACAGAATGATGCAACAAATATCAATATACATCAGAGATATGATACAAGAAATAGCAGCGGAAAAGAAAAGATAACAACAGCAGCGGATAGAATATCTCCAATAGAGTGCTCCAATCCATAGCTAGCTCCAGATAATCTACTCAACCTGAATATCTGAAAGAACCCAACTCTAGACTGCCCGTGTGGAAAATAGTGGGCACCCAGAGTTTAGGAAGGGAACAATAAACTCCGGATCAGTCATGGGACTGGTGTGAGCAACAAAAACAGTTCATCTTTAAACAACAACAAAAGGATTTTAAACATTGAAATCCGCAATGCTTTTAGAAAATGAAACTACCATAAGACCTCCCGCCACACACACAATGCAAACGCAGAATTGGAGGAGATTTCTTCTTATGATAGTCAAAGATGCTTACTACGCAAAATCATTGGATTATTATTATTAGTGCATAGTGCAGAAAACATTTCGAAAGTATAATATTAATCTTAGCCAGCATAGACATTTCGAACTATGCCCACTATAGCTACCATCTAAACAGTGGGGCGCCACCATAAGTAAATGGCAGGCTCTACAACTAATACCGTACAAGTTCCGTATTGGAGAAATGGATTTCCAACAAATGGTCAGGCTAAGGAACTTCCTTCCGCCGCATGGGATCGCCTCTGGCGGGACGTCCCGAGAGACAAACTGCTCTCTGCCAAACAAGGCCGGGTTACCCCTGTAACAGGTAACTCACGAATATGCCACCTCCCGGTCCTTTGGGACCTTTATCCGAGCTCGGTATCCAACATCACACATCATAAAGAAAGTGTATCCACATGAGTAAGTATCTGGGCTCCATACCATGATACCACCCCTTTCCAGAAGGAAATGACATACCCTAAAGGGCGCGACCCTCATAACCTTGTCGCAACATTCCTGTTTCGACCATTTCCGGGTAGTGAGGCCTTGACGAAGTCTCGTCCACAAAGCTACACTTTTTCAAAAAGCCATGCTTTGGGTCAACAGATGATCAACCTATGATCACAAAGATAAATGATCAAACAAATGATCATATCACAAATGATCAAACACTGATCATCACACAGCAACACTCAGCATGCCACATTACCAAATTGGGAATATATCGCTGATAAATTTCAACTACATAACCTCTGAGCTCGTACGTCTCAGAGAAGGGTGTTAAGCTAAGAGAATAAATTCTCCGCCACCAAACAGAAATGTATTTGAAAGAAATCGGCTTTATATCTCAAAGTGTAATGTCAGACATACAATCCATACAAGTCTGTTCCGGGATCGAACAGAACCGAAGGCACTTCTCACGAAGCCCTTGCAATTCCGGATAATTTCCAATCACGTCCGGACTTCCCGTCACTAAGGGTGATAAAACCTCTATATCGGGGATCAACCGATGCAGAGTAACTCGACGGTAATCCTTCCGTTTTCAAAAATATCCAGTCTTCAACACCGGTCTTCAAATGCTATCTATATACGACGTATCACATATTCGGAATGGGTTATACGACCCAAAGGTCCTCTCCCAGCTAAACCGAATAGTGAGCGTAATATTTAAAAACATATGGATATGGGATTTCAATTAAGTCACAACTTAAAACCCAAACTTTCCATTTGAATGGTTAAAACAAATTACCATTTACATCTTTTTTAAACAAAAAGATTCATTTCAACAACCCTCAACGGTTTAAACAATTTTCACACTTTAATCTTTTAAACAAAAGATTCATTCACAGATTTTCCAAATTAATTTCCATTTCAATTTGATTAACTCGTTAAATCTTTAAATCAAAGATTTAACTCGTAGCTTTCAAAACAATTTCATTTCGAATGGTTTAAACAAAACATCATTTTAAATCTGTTAAAAATAAACAGATTCAATTCATAGCTTTCAAAACAATTCATTCATAACTTGGAAAACCATTTTCAATTCAATATTGAAATTCCTTTAATTAAACTGGAATTTCATTTCTTATCTGAAAGCTTTTATCTTTTGAAAACAAATAGTTTCATTTCAGAAAATCTGATTCATTCATACGAGTTAAAGTCTTTGGGTTAAATCCAAATTCTCAAAATTATACTTTAAAATGGTTCAAATTCATAGAAAACACATTTATAATATCTTTAATCCCTAGTTCCAAATCATAGGATTCAATTCCCAACTTGAATTCAAATTTAAATCAAATTATTTAAATTCTCAAAACTCGATTAAGTTATTCAAAATAACTTTTATCTTTGAAATTCCATTTCAAAAGCTTTTCACTTTTTAACCCCAATTTCAAATTTCAAAATCAATTGAAATTAAAATTTCAATTTCAAAAATATCAAATTTAAATTATGTTAATGGTAAAAAGTGAACGCTAACACCCGGTGTGTGTAATAAACTTGTGAAAGCACCACCCGTTGGTACGGGAACAGAATATGAGCTGAGAATAACAGAAAAGCAGTAAATGAACAACAGATTTATAGTGGTTCGGCCAAGAATCGGGCCTACGTCCACTTTATAGCTTTTATTGCTGATTTGATTACAATTCGATACAATATCCCTCTAAATACAATACAATTTGATCATGAAATCATTCTTGACTACTAGCTCGATCTTTAATGATGAAACTCGACGAATCCGCGTTGGATGTTAGGAGCTCTTCTGGAAGATCGTTGTAGTGTCTCGAATGCTTGAAGATCTTTGATTGCTGAATGAGAGGAAGCTTCGACAGCGTAACGGTGCTTGGAGAAAATGAATGGCCAAAAAAAAGTCCCCCTCAAGTTGGAAGTGATGTCCTATTTATAGAAGCCGATTTCTGGGTAGAAAATTTGCCTAAGTCTTAGGTCGCGCGCGACCTTAGTTAGGTCGTAGGTCGCGAACGACCTAAGCTAGGTCGCTGTCACCCTGTGGTTTCACGAGTTGCTGTGCTTGTCTTCATTTGATCAAGTAATAGGTCGTGAACGAGTTAAAGATTAGCTGTCTGAGCTTTAGGTCGCAGGGGCTGAACATGCTTTAACAGTTAGGTCGCTAGCCTCTTTAGGTCGTCAAGTCCCTTAGGTTGCTAACTACCTTAGGTCGTCAAGTCCCTTAGGTCGCTAACTACCTTAGGTTGTTAAGTCCTTTAGGTCGCTAGCTACCTTAGGTCGTTGAGTTCCGTAGGTCGCAATCCTTTCTGTTGCTAGGTCGCGAACTTCTTATGTTGTTAGGTCGCGAACTTCTTATGCTGTTAGGTCGCGAACTTCTTATGCTGTTAGGTCGCGAACTTCTTATGCTGTTAGGTCGCGAACTTCTTATGCTGTTAGGTCGCGAACTTCTTATGCTGCTAGGTCGCGAACTTCTTAGGTCGCGAACTTCTTATGCTGTTAGGTCGCGAGATCCTCCTGGATCTTAGGTCGCAAGGCCTTTCCATCCTTAGGTCGCTGAAGACCTCTTAAGTCCTTAGGTCGCAATGCTTTCTTATAGTTAGGTCGTAGACTCCCCTAGGTCGCGGAGCCTCCTTAGGTCGCGAGGTCTTCTGCAGCCTTAGGTCGCGTGGTCTTCTGGACCTTAGATCGCAAAGAAGTTAGGTCGCAGCTCATCCTTAGGTCGCAGCATCTCCTTAGGTCGCAGCATTTCCTTAGGTCGCAGCATCCTTAGGTCGCAGCATTTCCTTAGGTCGCAGACTCCTGTTAGGTCGCTGCTTCATTGACTCGTTCAAGATTTTAGGTCGTTTCTTAATAGGAGTTAACATTTGCCCCTCGAAGTACGGGCCGAAGTCATAGGTCGTGTGCTTCGACTTAACTTCGCTAGGTCGCGAGCGACCTAAAACACTAACTTGCTTGTCTATTCATCTTCCTTTCTTGGTTTCATATAAATCGGTTAGGTCGCTTCTTCCTCCCTACTCTACTACTTTGATCCCTTGCTGCCATTGACGAATTTTTCGAGTTTTCAAAGGCGAATTCAACCTATTCCAGTCATCGATTCTTCCTTACCATTACATCCCGTAAGTGAGTTTGACATCCATCCTATCACAATCATCGTTTAATCTTGAATCTCTGCTTTTTCGACCTTAGCCCCATTCTATGAGTTGTGCACCGTTTCAAGTGGCTGTCGTGGTTGACTCTCGATAGTTGCTTTGGCTGATTCATGAGGGCATAGTAATGTGTTGGATTTGCGATGGATTAGGGATGTGTTGAATCGCTCTTGGTATCTTTCGATGAATTGAAGGGGTGAGGAAGGCGATGGGTTTATAGGTGTAATTGATAACGGATTATACGGTTTGGTGGTTTGTGGCGTGGAGAGGAAGTTAGCAGTAAGGGATTCAGGCGACTTAAGACCATTCGCGACCTAAGGAATAGTTCGGCCTAAGGAAGACTGGAACCTGTGTTAGGTCGCTGAACGACCTAACTTTCCCGTGACAAAAGCTTTAAATCGCAGCCGAGTTAGGACTTGATCAAATCTGCATTGCTTTTAACCCTTCAGTTGTACTGTGCGACCTAAAGGTGCTTCGACCAAGAATAGGTCGCCGAACGACCTAGAACTTGAAACAATTCTGCATAGCCCTGAATGCTTTTATTTGCACTGCACGACTTAAAATCACTCCTTATGTTAGGTCGTGAACGACCTGGGACTTAGAAATTTAGGCAGAATTTGGCTGATTTTTTGAATTGTTTTAGACTTTGTTGCACTTCTTTTCAGATTGCCTTAACTTTAATGCTGATAACCTGTTTAGAAGTAATATTCACAGAAAAAAAATGGGACGAATATACTGCCATTGATTGCCCACACCAAATGACAGATTAGTTGACAAAGAATATCAAACTTAAATGAACTTCGCGAATGAAATGTTGTGAACTAACAAATCTAAGTGAAGTATTAAAGCAAAATTGAAACGATCAACTAAAGCTGATTTATTTGCATCAACACAACACTGTTCTTGGACTTAAGATATCAAGCCCCGAAACTTTATAGTCGACAAGTATCAATTAATTTAGTTTCATTTATATTTGCTTGTTATTGCGTTAGTTTTGCACAACACTTCACTCTTTTTTAGGAAACGTGCACCTTAATATTTGATCGTCCAGTTCCTTGTGTAGAATGGCATCCCAACAGGAAGACTTGGAAATAGCTGGAGAGGCTTTTCCAATTGCTACTCCACTGAACGACCCTCTGGAACGGACTTCTACTACTCTAAGCCACAAGATCTTCAGACAATTGTGCATCCAGTTCGGCATTGCCGAAGCAGATGCTTTACTTCCTGGGTCAAGCGACACTGCTGACAGGCCGCCTCTTGGCTTTGTTGCCGTGAATCGTCAGATGTGCTTGAGCGGAGCTATTCCGCCCTTTAATGATTGTCTTCGAGAACTTCTCCTTCGGCTATCTATCTCTCCTTTTCAACTGCACCCTAATGGATACTCCATCCTGCTGGGACTGTGTGTGCTTTTCAGGAGAACGTTGGGCCGTTTTCCTAGTTTTGCCGAAATTCGCTTCTTGTGCACATTTGTAAAGAACAAAGATCATCCCTCTATTACACTTGTGAGGAGTGCCAGGAACCGCAAACTAATTCTGGACTTGTCTGAAAGTGCCCACGGATTTTTGACTCAATTCTTTTATGTTCGCTGCCCTCCGGGATTCTACGCCATTTGGAGAGTGGGAAGTACGATTATTTATCTTTCCGATTTGTTCTCAAAACTTTTCAGAATTCGAACTGTCAAATGCTTAACTCCATTCTTTCTTTTTTTGCAGCACTTCCTCCCCCACTTCGAGATGCCAGTCACAAGGTGACTTTTGAGAGGCTTATGGCCGTGCCAGTCGAGGAGAGAAGTGTTCAATTTTTATTGAGAGATGAGTTCCTCCACGAATTTGGACTCTTACATCCTTCCCGTTCCGCTCAGCCACATGAAGTCCCTGATTCTCCTGCTGAGGAGTCGGATGCCCCTGTTCCTGCTGAAGAACCTTTATTGCAAGAACTTACCGCTGAGACTTCATTGGTAAAGTGTTCTACTCGTCCCGACATTGCTGGGACGTCCAGTAAGTTAGCACTTGCCCCGGTTGTTGAAGAGGAGGAAAATCTTCACACTGTTGAAAAGACGGCTGAGATGGAAATTGAGAAAGATAATTCTCCCATGCACCATGGCGATGATACTTTCGATAGTCTGAGCGACATCATGATAACCTCTCAGGAGCTCTTTAAAGATGATGTTTCTAAAGTGGTTCCTCCTGTTATCGAAGCAACTTCTTCTTTGCAACAATCCACAACACCTTCCACACAACTTATTGCCATTTCTACACCCAAAAGTGGTTTGTAGTCTGACGCGCGTAGTTTACACATCACACACACTTAGAATTTTGGTACTTATATGCACTTAGCTTCTTCAACTTGAGGATTTCTAAAACTAGTCTTTTTCTTCAATTTCAGGTTCTCTGATGGGGCGGAGCGGCTCTTACTTCAACAAATTTCAGCGCTACGGAAGCCGTGAAGCTTACGACTTTAGGAGTTATATCAGTGCCGTGAAAGAAACTGATGAGGAGAGAGCTGCTCGAAAGGCTCATGAGAGGCGAGCTCATGAAGAGCGTCGCCGGAGAGAAGATGAGGAATACTTCGGGAGAAGGGACGAGCAACGTGACTCTTCTCGCAGGAGCGACGATCCTTATAAAAGGAAATCTTACGACGATAAGGGGAAGAGTCACACTTCTGATGATTCCAGTAAACGTGCCAGACTTGGTGAGAAAGATACATCTACCATCTCGGAAAAGACAACCGTTTCTGTTCCTCCTAACACATCTTCCGGTTCTCCTACCCTTAAAGAGTCTGACATCCAGACCATCATTAATAGGCCACAGTACCAAGCTGGAGACGGTCCTCCCACACTCCAGAGCCGATTTCCGAATTGGTGTCTGAAAGGAGTGCGTTTTGATTTGGACTTGGTCCCCATTGACAAGCAGGCGATGCTGAAAAATGTCGATGCTGTAAAGCTTGACATCGAAAGAATGTCTGGGTGGCAGAAGCTGGTTAATGAACTTCAAAGAGTCAACCACCTGAATCTTGAAGCGATGATGACCATGGAAAATGATAAGTCTGAGTGGGACAAATGGCGTAAACAGCATGACTCGGAGATGAAAAGCATTAGCGATGGTTATGTGAAGCTCGAAGCCGAAGTTGAAAGGCTTAAAAAAGAGCTTGCTACTTCTTCCACTTCTTATTCTCAGAAAGAGGAAATGCTTCAAAAACAAGTTCGAGACGCCCACGCTGCTCAGAGAGATACTGAAGTCAAACTTGAAGCAGAACAACATGTTACTAGAAAATATCGTGATGACGCTGCTCAACTTCAGGAGAAACTCAGCTCTCGAGACTTAGAAATTGCTAGGCTACAATCCCAGTTACTGAAGGCTGAAAGAGAACGTGATGAAGTTCTCTCTGGTAAAGCTGCAGCCGAAGAATCCCATAAGGCGACCCTAGCCACCGTTGACGCGACCCTGTTCGACTTATATATGCATTGTGTCCTGGGGCATGGGAGCCTTTCATTTTTGGGACCAGAGTATGAAGTCACCCTAGCGGAGGTGTGGGAGGCAATCATTGACTTATTTGGTGGTGCCGGATACTCCGAAACAGATCTTCAAGCTACCTACCTAAGTGAGAGCGATCGCGATGCCCTTGCCAAAGGAAAAGAGCAGCTCGTCCGAGTGCGGGCCGAAGCGACGGGAGAGAAGCTTCCTGGGAAAGAAACACCCCCTATTGCTCCTGCTTATACTTCGACTTTAGCTCATGCGGATATTGCTGGCTCTAGTTCTCATTCCACGCCTCCCGCTAAGGTTGACACAGAAACTGTAACTACCCCTACGGAGGAAGAGGCAATGAAAGACTTCCAAGCTCGGGAATTTGAGATTGATCTCGCTAAACCGGCTTCTCCAGGTAACTTTGACAATTCACGGTTTTCTTTTTTCTCGGAGGATACTGATTTTGATATCTTTTATTATGTAGCAGACGCCCCAGAAACTACCCCAACTCTTCCTTCTTCAGCTACCGTTCCTCCTCCTTCTCAAGTTATACCTCTTCCAGCTTCCCAACCTGGTTCACAGGAAGAACCAATAGCGGCCCTTCAAGGTTTAGATGAACCATCTGCTTCCGAAGAACAGAAGGCAGAAGGTCTGGAAGATAGCGAGAAGACCCCGGAGTAGTCTTTCGATTATGACACAAAGCTTTCTACATTTCTTGCTCCGGGGAGTGAGTCTTCTTCCAAGAAGAAGGGGAAGCGTGTGGTGTCAAAGAAAGGAAAGAAGAGTTCTTCTGCTGCTGGGGATGAGGCGGAGATGGAACCGGCTGAGTCTCTTCCTCCTTCTTCTCCGACGCGGCCTTCGAAACTTATTACCCGACCGGGTAAAAGCTCCAAGGGTGGGAAAAAGGAGAAATGAGTCTGTTTTTGCATTTTCTGCTTTTTGTATTGACCGAGGATTGTGCGGATACCGGTCTCCGCTTCTTTTTGTAACCTGTACAATGTAAAAATTTCTCATAGTATTGAAATAAATAGATATTTTTCTTGTACAAATCCTTGTGTATGTAGGAATACATCTGTTTTTCATTTGAAGTATAGAGTAAACGATTCTTTTCACTTGTACAAATTTTCTGTCTGTGTTTCAAGAACGCATTTACTCCACATCCTTATTACGTGATATTGCAATGAACTTGTGGTATGTTGCTTGTAAATTACTTTTATTAATGTAACTGAATTGTATAGTGTTGCCCCCACACCACAAGTATATTGTAATATTTCTTGATTTCACAAGACCGATACTCTTATTTTAGAGAACAACTTTCCACTTTTTCAGGGAAGAATTATTCTGCTTTTAATAGAGTATATCTTGTCTTTGGAGAAATCTTTATTTTCTTTTTCTTCCTGAAGAACATTTCGACTTCTGGGAATGATCACTTTTATTTGTTTGAAAGTGAATTTTCCTGCACAGTGAAATGAGCTTCTGCAGAAGGTTTTGATTTTTGTGCCCCAGTAAAGGGTTTATTTTTGGTACTTCAAGCAAGGTGAAGTATGCCTCTGAAGAGGTCTTTTGGTCTCCGAAGAGAAGCGATTTTGGTCTCTGAAGAGAAGCAGTTTTGGAATTTCATCTCTGATGAAGTGGGTCTCCGAAGAGAAGCATTTTGCACTTCTACACGGGTGAAATGTGCCTCCGAAAAGGGCTTTTGCCTCCGAAGATGGCTTGTGCCTCCGAAGAGGGCTTGTGCCTCCGAAGAGGGCTTGTGCCTCCGAAGAGGGCTTGTGCCTCCGAAGAGGGCTTGTGCCTCCGAAGATGGCTTGTGCCTCCGAAGAGGGCTTGTGCCTCCGAAGAGGGCTTGTGCCTCCGAAGAGGGCTTGTGGTTGCCTGGAAGTTACTTTCTCATGGTCGGAGGGGTCCACGGGACAAGCGTAAGTCGTTCGATTGGATGTTTGTTTGTACAAACGATCGCAATCGATTAACAAGGTGCCCCTTTTTGGTAGTCCCACCGATCTTTTTGATTGAGGAAAGCTCTCCATTTATTGGCGTGCCTCGTTAGAGGGCTTTGTTGACCCTTGGGAAGGAGCATCAGTTGGTTGGTGTGCCAGGAAGGTTGCGTCTTAGGGGCAAGTAGATCCATGGGATGGACACAAGCTGCCTGATCGGATGCATCACAATCAGCCAGCGAGGGTCTTATTCCTTCTGCTCGGGAGGGTATCCCTTTAGTGGATCTACCTGCTTTCCTGTTGAGAGGCATACCTTCCTTTGGCTGCTTCCATGTTTGCCTGCTCATGTTGTATCATCATCCGCCAATCTGCGATCCTTTATCATCGTCTCCAAGCGCGTGTCCCTTTCTTTTGCAAGTAAATTGCTTTATCCGAAGAAGTAGGCTTCACTGTTGAATGACTCCACAGAGTAAACGCCAGTTAATTGGTTGGATGCCTTTTTATATTAACGATCGCAACCAGTTAACGAGGGCTTGACATAGCGGAGTCGTCAACTTTTTATGTGAAGCTTCTCTTGTATGGGATTTGAGTTTGAAATTTTTGTTGCTTGAAATTTGCTAAATGATTTGTAAGGCTCGCTTAGCTTTGCGATGGGTGAGCTTTGCTTTAATGGCCTGCAGTATTAGATCGATATTTTAGCAATACATTTAGAGTATTTACACATCGAAATATAACAGGCATTCTATAACAGAAAACACAATGCATAGTTTTTCATTATTGAGTCACGCTGATTTCTCAGCGGTTTACAATGCAGAAGTTACACATCTATTATTATCTTTACACATTCAAGCAATGCTGTTTAAGTAAAAATGAATGCTAGTTATAATTGTTTCAGAATCTCCAAGCTGGATTTCCATTTGTGCTTGATTCATAGCTTTTGGATTTTTATGCCAGAGAAAGTGAGAGATGCCCCAGCCGCAGTTTTGTGGGTAATTAGTAGTCATCCCAACTTCTGCTTGCTGGGTATAATCCGCCTGTGATAGCATTAATGACAAGCTTTTCTGAATCTTGCACTGCAGTGTTGTTGTGAGAATCGGATTGATGGGTAGGATGTTGTTGATCCCGAGTGGATGAGGTTGGATTGACTCCGCTTTTCTTAACGTATTGCTGGAGTTTACCTTGTTCCAACAATTCTTCAATTACTTTCTTTAACTGGCGACATTGGTCAGTGTCATGGCCAGGTTGATTGTGAAATTGGCAGAATTTCCCATTACTCTTTGCACCATTCGTCATCTCGGGTGGCTTAGGATACTGGACAACGTCTTTTGTTGCAAAATAGATATTCCTTGGTGTATCAGTTAAAGGGGTATAATCTGAAGAATTAAAGCGGCGAGGTTTCTTTTCATTTCCCTGGTTCTTTCCTCCTTCATTCTCCCTTTTCTGACTTTCAGATTCTCTTTTCTTAGATAGGACACTGTTGTTATTAGTTTGGGCAGCAACCACCTTTGACGTCGTAGAAAGGTTTTCAAGGCGAATGAACTCGTCGGCCTTTTTATAGAATTTATCAAGTGAGTTCGGTTCCTTCATCTTTAGCCATATTCCAAATTTACTCGATTTATCAATGGCTCGCATCAAATAAGTCAGGATCATGCGTGGTTCCGCATTTTCTACTTCGGCTAAAGCTATATTGAAACGGCTCAAGAAAGATTTGATTGATTCTCCGGGCGCTTGCTCAAGGTTAGACAGTGACATTATATCCTTAGCTTTTGAAGCATACAATCTGAACTGTTCCTTAAACTTTTGTGTTAAGTCGGAGAACTTATCTACAGACCGAACTGGAAGCTTTGTGAACCAAAGTAAAGCCACACCTTCCAGGTATACCGGAAAGTACCGACACTTGATCTCGTCAGATGCTCTTGCACCGGTCATATGCCAATCGTATTTGTATAGGAAATGATTAGGGTCAGTGGTTCCCCTATAGGCTTGGATAGTAGGAGGTGCAAATTTCCTTGGGAATTCTGCTCTCAGGATCCTTTCAGTAAACGGAGTTCTGCTTGGCGCAAATCCCCAGTCAGCCTCATCCTCTTCCCTTTGCATGCTCTCTTTCATGATGCGGCCAACCATTTCAGACAGGTACTCTTTATTGTTCAAAGACACCTCCGGGCAAGCACCAGTTCTTCCCTCGGAAGTTTGCCCGGGCATATGTTCATGACAAGTTGGTTGCGGCCTAGAACCATCAGCTTGGAAAGCTGGCGTTTCAGGAAGGGTGGTTTGATGGTTTTCTGGTTGACGATTTGCCCCAAGCAAGGCAGTTATTCTATCCATCATCAAAGCATTTTGAGTTTCAATTTGTTGGTATAATCCAGAAACTGCGTCATCCAATTCAGCCCTGGTGACTCCAACGGTTGGAGTTGCTTGATCTGTTGTTGGGGAAGCGAAAGTCCCTTCGTGAGCATTTCCGGATCTGACGGGTCTACCTCTTCTTCCAGGAGCCATTATCTCGGATCTGGTTTTTTTTAAGAGAGGTTCTTTTTATGAATCTTTGCGAAGCAACGGTGGATGATTGCCTGAGTTGGGTTCTCAGTGAAAGCACCAAAATGTTAACGGTAAAAAGTGAACGCTAACACCCGGTGTGTGTAATAAACTTGTGAAAGCACCACCCGTTGGTACGGGAACAGAATATGAGCTGAGAATAACAGAAAAGCAGTAAATGAACAACAGATTTATAGTGGTTCGGCCAAGAATCGGGCCTACGTCCACTTTATAGCTTTTATTGCTGATTTGATTACAATTCGATACAATATCCCTCTAAATACAATACAATTTGATCATGAAATCATTCTTGACTACTAGCTCGATCTTTAATGATGAAACTCGACGAATCCGCGTTGGATGTTAGGAGCTCTTCTGGAAGATCGTTGTAGTGTCTCGAATGGTTGAAGATCTTTGATTGCTGAATGAGAGGAAGCTTCGACAGCGTAACGGTGCTTGGAGAAAATGAATGGCCAAAAAAAAGTCCCCCTCAAGTTGGAACTGATGTCCTATTTATAGAAGCTGATTTCTGGGTAGAAAATTTGCCTAAGTCTTAGGTCGCGCGCGACCTTAGTTAGGTCGTAGGTCGCGAACGACCTAAGCTAGGTCGCTGTCACCCTGTGGTTTCACGAGTTGCTGTGCTTGTCTTCATTTGATCAAGTAATAGGTCGTGAACGAGTTAAAGATTAGCTGTCTGAGCTTTAGGTCGCAGGGTGCTGAACATGCTTTAACAGTTAGGTCGCTAGCCTCTTTAGGTCGTCAAGTCCCTTAGGTTGCTAACTACCTTAGGTCGTCAAGTCCCTTAGGTCGCTAACTACCTTAGGTTGTTAAGTCCTTTAGGTCGCTAGCTACCTTAGGTCGTTGAGTTCCGTAGGTCGCAATCCTTTCTGTTGCTAGGTCGCGAACTTCTTATGCTGTTAGGTCGCGAACTTCTTATGCTGTTAGGTCGCGAACTTCTTATGCTGTTAGGTCGCGAACTTCTTATGCTGTTAGGTCGCGAACTTCTTATGCTGTTAGGTCGCGAACTTCTTATGCTGCTAGGTCGCGAACTTCTTATGCTGTTAGGTCGCGAACTTCTTATGCTGTTAGGTCGCGAGATCCTCCTGGATCTTAGGTCGCAAGGCCTTTCCATCCTTAGGTCGCTGAAGACCTCTTAAGTCCTTAGGTCGCAATGCTTTCTTATAGTTAGGTCGTAGACTCACCTAGGTCGCGGAGCCTCCTTAGGTCGCGAGGTCTTCTGCAGCCTTAGGTCGCGTGGTCTTCTGGACCTTAGATCGCAAAGAAGTTAGGTCGCAGCTCATCCTTAGGTCGCAGCATCTCCTTAGGTCGCAGCATTTCCTTAGGTCGCAGCATCCTTAGGTCGCAGCATTTCCTTAGGTCGCAGACTCCTGTTAGGTCGCTGCTTCATTGACTCGTTCAAGATTTTAGGTCGTTTCTTAATAGGAGTTAACAAATTATCTGTGACTTAACCGATTTCCACGTGAAATCCATATTTGTGTGTGTATAAGTGTAGTCCAGGGGTTTAACACAATAGTGCAACATAAATCAATCATCATAGATCAAAATATAGGATATAGTTGATAAGCGATATAACTATAATGCTTATCGTTCACATACAGATCACAGATGTATAACACAGATAAGTAAATTACAAATCACAACATAAATCAGGATATATCACAAAGCATCATATATCAAGGATATCAAACAATAAAGTCATCCAATAGAATCCAAACATCCCTAAGTAAGATAATTTAATTATCTGATAAATTTAAATCGGATGTATCAATTACTAATCCGGTTAATTATCATAATTTAATTACAAATTATTTGAAAATCTTTCTTTCAAATTTATTAGTTAACCCTTAATTATTAACTAATCATTCTTAAATCAATGAATCAATTAATCTTTAATTATCAAATTAATCTTAATTAATTGCCATTATTAATTAATCCTTTGATTTATTAACAAATAATTAATTCACATTTTAAATATTCATTTAATTAATTACATTCAGTAATTATTTATTCATTACTTCTCTAAGTAATTTTTTTTTCCAAATCGTCAAGTGATTATTAATTTAAACTTTAAATCACTTTAAATTAAAACTTTTAAAAACTTTAAATTATAACTTAAAGCAATATTTTGCTAGGAAGGGATTCAAATCAAATTCCTTTTAATTCAAAATATTTAAACTTATTTAAATTATTTAAATTTAAAACTTCCTCTTCATTTCAAAAATCTGGAAATTTAAATTTAACTCTAGTGCCAAATAACTTGATTTGAATCTTAAACCCAACCTTTTAAAACTGAAAATAAGTTACAGGTTAAAAACTGGAAATCCAAACATACCCGAGTTCTTCCAAATTTTACTTCGAGAAATATGAGGATCCACCCGAGCCAAAACAAAGTTTTCTCGAGCAAATCTCGAGCGTCACCCCTGTCATCACGAAGGAGAACACAGCCACCAGAAAATGTTCGACTGTGCACGTGCACGCTTCCAATCACCACGTCCAGTCATCCATAACCATCACCACATATCGGCGACCACCTCGACAACCTATTCCAGCTCTCCGATCCACTTCTCTGACATACGAACGAAATCGAGTTCGATTTCACCTGGAACCCAAAACCAGAAAACATCACCACCTGGAAACTTCGTCGTGCTCCCATCTCTGATCACCAGAAAAACCCCTACTTCGACTACAACTTCGACCACACCGGAGCATCAACTTCCCAAAATATTTCAAAGCTCGATCAAACATCGATCTCGAACGGGACGAAATGTTACGACACTCAAAAACTAGGTCTCCAGTTTTAAATTCCTTCCCGCCGCCACCACGATGAACTGCTGACTAGTTCACCATTTTTCCCACGCTTCTCCATCACTCCCCTACCTCTCGACCAACCCACGACGTCTCTGGTCATCCCCATCGACCACGGCATCCCAATATGTTCAAAACAGTGAAATAGAAACTGCTCTTCACTCCTTTGTTTAAAGATTGTAAAATTTGTTTTAAAAACCATGATTTTGTTTGTAGTTTCGATCTATAATCCTGAATCTTTAAAACCAGAGGTTTGGTTTTAAACATATTTAAAGATGAGATTAGATTTCTTTAGTTATCAGGTGAAATATAGTTTGTTTCGACGTAAATGAAATTTTAATACTTAGATGATAGCTAAACAAACAACTACGGTTCATATCCCAGGTTCAACTAGTTGGTAGATTAAAAGATGGAGGTTGGTTTTCATATATACCCAAAAAACAGATAACAGAATATCAAAACAGATACAAGTATCACAAAGCAGATACACACACATTCCAGTCATACACATACAAGATTTAGAGAAAAACATTCCAATAACTTAAGTTATAAGTTTAAAACAAAATTGTTACTCACCTGTTCTATGGAGAACATAGCATCTTATTGTTGAAGTAGTTTGAATTTAGAAAACTGGAAAGTGTTTTCACTTTAATCTTCAAATCATCTTGCTTCTGTTTAGTTGTATGCTTATTTAAGATTTAAATGGAAGTTGTATTGCAGTTTCTACTTGCTCGAATTGGAAATGAAAGGTGATAAGAGAAAAATAGCTTACAGGTTGAAGTATAAAACAGGTTACAGGATATAACATATTTTATACAAAATGGTGTACAAGTTTGTACAATTATCAGAGATAATTTTATTGTTGGTGGCTGAAATCACATTTTATACACTCGAACAGATTTTGCTTGCTGAAAGGAAAGGAGAGCATTAAATGTTGTTGTACTTTGTCTCTTATTTTATACATATCTCATTTTCTTTTACTTGCCTGTGACTTCATTAATAAGCTATAACATTTTACATTTTTGCTTTGTGTTTTGAACTTTGTTTCCTTTAAGTTTGCATGTATTCGAACCATCAGTTCCCGTACTTATGCAAGTTTGCTAACATGTTTGCTTTGCCTTGATTTTTTCCTTGTTCTATTTGCTATACAGATGTATAAAGGCTAGTATCATTTTATGCATTTTACAAACATGTTACTAGTTTGCTAAAAAAAAGTAAAATAATGGATATTATTATTGTAATATGTTGTTCTACTAGGTTCAATTGGCTATGCAGAGTAATTTAAAGCGGGGAAATCTTCTTTTAAATTGTGATGTAGTATAAACATTGTTCTAGTATGTTGTTTGATTATAAAATGTAATAGATGCCATCCAATATGTTATTTGATTAACTAGTGTATTGGATATTGTTTAGGTGTGTAGAATGTCTGTTTAGATATTTTATAAATTTTACTATTTTATTCAAAAAATCCATTTAACTATCAATTTAAATGTAATTAAAATTCGGGGTCGTTACAGACTTCCCCCCTTAAAAGAATTTTGTCCTCGAAATTGCCAAGGAGACAAAAAGATAGACGAAACAGGATTTATCAAATCAACTGAACATCTATTCTGCATTTGGCTTACCAAATCAGAATATCAATAATAGATACAAGAACGAATCTGTTTGACACTTCACAAGATACTCGGGTTATCCAAATCTACGAAATATACATTGGCATCGGTTAGTCCGAAGGGATAACTAACCATTCGTAGAACATATCGGGACCCAAAGATAGATAGACATATGGATACAATTTCAAAGCTTTTAGTTCAGAGCTAAGTATCTATCAACCATAGCAACCAAAACAAACAAGGCAACCAATACATCCAAACAACAATTTTGGTCCTTCCGGAGTTTATGTTCCATACAAATATTTCGAATTTCCTTTCTGGATCTACCAGAAATCATCGAAGAATTGAGAAAAGACGTTGAACAAAAGAGATTGATAGAGAAAAGATTATTTCCTTGTTGTTACAGAGTATCGACCATTTATAGTCGTATTTCCCTGTCCCCTATCTCGTCCTCTTCTTTCACTCATACTCACTATCAGTGGATAGCAAGAGAATTTACTGAGGCTTTCGAACGGATATCTGAGGAATACTCATTCTAGAGTTTACTTCACTCTATCTCTAATGAGCTACTTAACGTGTTATACTCCTGAGCTAAAGTTCAACCTTAGCTCTGATACCACGTGTGACGGCTCGGGTTTTGCCCGCTCGAAAATCAACATCCGTACTTCACATTGTACTAGAATGCCGCAGATTCGACCGTTCAAATCCGATTCGCCGGAGCTATAACACAATTAAGTAAATAACACAGCGGAAGAAAAAGAATATATCAATATATATAACATTGATACAATGACAGATACAAAATCTGATACAATATGATACAACAGAATGATGCAACAGATATCAATATACATCAGAGATATGATACAAGAAATAGCAGCGGAAAAGAAAAGATAACAACAGCAGCGGATAGAATATCTCCAATAGAGTGCTCCAATCCATAGCTAGCTCCAGATAATCTACTCAACCTGAATATCTGAAAGAACCCAACTCTAGACTGCCCGTGTGGAAAATAGTGGGCACCCAGAGTTTAGGAAGGGAACAATAAACTCCGGATCAGTCATGGGACTGGTGTGAGCAACAAAAACAGTTCATCTTTAAACAACAACAAAAGGATTTTAAACATTGAAATCCGCAATGCTTTTAGAAAATGAAACTACCATAAGACCTCCCGCCACACACACAATGCAAACGCAGAATTGGAGGAGATTTCTTCTTATGATAGTCAAAGATGCTTACTACGCAAAATCATTGGATTATTATTATTAGTGCATAGTGCAGAAAACATTTCGAAAGTATAATATTAATCTTAGCCAGCATAGACATTTCGAACTATGCCCACTATAGCTACCATCTAAACAGTGGGGCGCCACCATAAGTAAATGGCAGGTTCTACAACTAATACCGTACAAGTTCCGTATTGGAGAAATGGATTTCCAACAAATGGTCAGGCTAAGGAACTTCCTTCCGCCGCATGGGATCGCCTCTGGCGGGACGTCCCGAGAGACAAACTGCTCTCTGCCAAACAAGGCTGGGTTACCCCTGTAACAGGTAACTCACGAATATGCCACCTCCCGGTCCTTTGGGACCTTTATCCGAGCTCGGTATCCAACATCACACATCATAAAGAAAGTGTATCCACATGAGTAAGTATCTGGGCTCCATACCATGATACCACCCCTTTCCAGAAGGAAATGACATACCCTAAAGGGCACGACCCTCATAACCTTGCCACAACATTCCTGTTTCGACCATTTTCGGGTAGTGAGGCCTTGACGAAGTCTCGTCCACAAAGCTACACTTTTTCAAAAAGCCATGCTTTGGGTCAACAGATGATCAACCTATGATCACAAAGATAAATGATCAAACAAATGATCATATCACAAATGATCAAACACTGATCATCACACAGCAACACTCAGCATGCCACATTACCAAATTGGGAATATATCGCTGATAAATTTCAACTACATAACCTCTGAGCTCGTACGTCTCAGAGAAGGGTGTTAAGCTTAGAGAATAAATTCTCCGCCACCAAACAGAAATGTATTTGAAAGAAATCGGCTTTATATCTCAAAGTGTAATGTCAGACATACAATCCATACAAGTCTGTTCCGGGATCGAACAGAACCGAAGGCACTTCTCACGAAGCCCTTGCAATTCCGGATAATTTCCAATCACGTCCGGACTTCCCGTCACTAAGGGTGATAAAACCTCTATATCGGGGATCAACCGATGCAGAGTAACTCGACGGTAATCCTTCCGTTTTCAAAAATATCCAGTCTTCAACACCGGTCTTCAAATGCTATCCATATACGACGTATCACATATTCGGAATGGGTTATACGACCCAAAGGTCCTCTCCCGGCTAAACCGAATAGTGAGCGTAATATTTAAAAACATATGGATATGGGATTTCAATTAAGTCACAACTTAAAACCCAAACTTTCCATTTGAATGGTTAAAACAAATTACCATTTACATCTTTTTTAAACAAAAAGATTCATTTCAACAACCCTCAACGGTTTAAACAATTTTCACACTTTAATCTTTTAAACAAAAGATTCATTCATAGATTTTCCAAATTAATTTCCATTTCAATTTGATTAACTCGTTAAATCTTTAAATCAAAGATTTAACTCGTAGCTTTCAAAACAATTTCATTTCGAATGGTTTAAACAAAACATCATTTTAAATCTGTTAAAAATAAACAGATTCAATTCATAGCTTTCAAAACAATTCATTCATAACTTGGAAAACCATTTTCAATTCAATATTGAAATTCCTTTAATTAAACTGGAATTTCATTTCTTATCTGAAAGCTTTTATCTTTTGAAAACAAATAGTTTCATTTCAGAAAATCTGATTCATTCATACGAGTTAAAGTCTTTGGGTTAAATCCAAATTCTCAAAATTATACTTTAAAATGGTTCAAATTCATAGAAAACACATTTATAATATCTTTAATCCCTAGTTCCAAATCATAGGATTCAATTCCCAACTTGAATTCAAATTTAAATCAAATTATTTAAATTCTCAAAACTCGATTAAGTTATTCAAAATAACTTTTATCTTTGAAATTCCATTTCAAAAGCTTTTCACTTTTTAACCCCAATTTCAAATTTCAAAATCAATTGAAATTAAAATTTCAATTTCAAAAATATCAAATTTAAATTATCTGTGACTTAACCGATTTCCACGTGAAATCCATATTTGTGTGTGTATAAGTGTAGTCCAGGGGTTTAACACAATAGTGCAACATAAATCAATCATCATAGATCAAAATATAGGATATAGTTGATAAGCGATATAACTATAACGCTTATCGTTCACATACAGATCACAGATGTATAACACAGATAAGTAAATTACAAATCACAACATAAATCAGGATATATCACAAAGCATCATATATAAAGGATATCAAACAATAAAGTCATCCAATAGAATCCAAACTTCCCTAAGTAAGATAATTTAATTATCTGATAAATTTAAATCGGATGTATCAATTACTAATCCGGTTAATTATCATAATTTAATTACAAATTATTTGAAAATCTTTCTTTCAAATTTATTAGTTAACCCTTAATTATTAACTAATCATTCTTAAATCAATGAATCAATTAATCTTTAATTATCAAATTAATCTTAATTAATTGCCATTATTAATTAATCCTTTGATTTATTAACAAATAATTAATTCACATTTTAAATATTCATTTAATTAATTACATTCATTAATTATTTATTCATTACTTCTCTAAGTAATTTTTTTTTCCAAATCGTCAAGTGATTATTAATTTAAACTTTAAATCACTTTAAATTAAAACTTTTAAAAACTTTAAATTATAACTTAAAGCAATATTTTGCTAGGAAGGGATTCAAATCAAATTCCTTTTAATTCAAAATATTTAAACTTATTTAAATTATTTAAATTTAAAACTTCCTCTTCATTTCAAAAATCTGGAAATTTAAATTTAACTCTAGTGCCAAATAACTTGATTTGAATCTTAAACCCAACCTTTTAAAACTGAAAATAAGTTACAGGTTAAAAACTGGAAATCCAAACATACCCGAGTTCTTCCAATTTTTACTTCGAGAAATATGAGGATCCACCCGAGCCAAAACAAAGTTTTCTCGAGCAAATCTCGAGCGTCACCCCTGTCATCACGAAGGAGAACACAGCCACCAGAAAATGTTCGACTGTGCATGTGCACGCTTCCAATCACCACGTCCAGTCATCCATAACCATCACCACATATCGGCGACCACCTCGAAAACCTATTCCAGCTCTCCGATCCACTTCTCTGACATACGAACGAAATCGAGTTCGATTTCACCTGGAACCCAAAACCAGAAAACATCACCACCTGGAAACTTCGCCGTGCTCCCATCTCCGATCACCAGAAAAACCCCTACTTCGACTGCAACTTCGACCCCACCGGAGCATCAACTTCCCAAAATATTTCAAAGCTCGATCAAACATCGATCTCGAACGGGACGAAATGTTACGACACTCAAAAACTAGGTCTCCAGTTTTAAATTCCTTCCCGCCGCCACCACGATGAACTGCTGACTAGTTCACCATTTTTCCCACGCTTCTCCATCACTCCCCTACCTCTCGACCAACCCACGACGTCTCTGGTCATCCCCATCGACCACGGCATCCCAATATGTTCGAAACAGTGAAATAGAAACTGCTCTTCACTCCTTTGTTTAAAGATTGTAAAATTTGTTTTAAAAACCATGATTTTGTTTGTAGTTTCGATCTATAATCCTGAATCTTTAAAACCAGAGGTTTGGTTTTAAACATATTTAAAGATGAGATTAGATTTCTTTAGTTATCAGGTGAAATATAGTTTGTTTCGACGTAAATGAAATTTTAATACTTAGATGATAGCTAAACAAACAACTACGGTTCATATCCCAGGTTCAACTAGTTGGTAGATTAAAAGATGGAGGTTGGTTTTCATATATACCCAAAAAACAGATAACAGAATATCAAAACAGATACAAGTATCACAGAGCAGATACACACACATTCCAGTCATACACATACAAGATTTAGAGAAAAACATTCCAATAACTTAAGTTATAAGTTTAAAACAAAATTGTTACTCACCTGTTCTATGGAGAACAGAGCAGCTTATTGTTGAAGTAGTTTGAATTTAGAAAACTGGAAAGTGTTTTCACTTTAATCTTCAAATCATCTTGCTTCTGTTTAGTTGTATGCTTATTTAAGATTTAAATGGAAGTTGTATTGCAGTTTCTACTTGCTCGAATTGGAAATGAAAGGTGATAAGAGAAAAATAGCTTACAGGTTGAAGTATAAAACAGGTTACAGGATATAACATATTTTATACAAAATGGTGTACAAGTTTGTACAATTATCAGAGATAATTTTATTGTTGGTGGCTGAAATCACATTTTATACACTCGAACATATTTTGCTTGCTGAAAGGAAAGGAGAGCATTAAATGTTGTTGTACTTTGTCTCTTATTTTATACATATCTCATTTTCTTTTACTTGCCTGTGACTTCATTAACAAGCTATAACATTTTACATTTTTGCTTTGTGTTTTGAACTTTGTTTCCTTTAAGTTTGCATGTATTCGAACCATCAGTTCCCGTACTTATGCAAGTTTGCTAACATGTTTGCTTTGCCTTGATTTTTTCCTTGTTCTATTTGCTATACAGATGTATAAAGGCTGGTATCATTTTATGCATTTTACAAACATTTTACTAGTTTGCTAAAAAAAGTAAAATAATGGATATTATTATTGTAATATGTTGTTCTACTAGGTTCAATTGGCTATGCAGAGTAATTTAAAGCGGGGAAATCTTCTTTTAAATTGTGATGTAGTATAAACATTGTTCTAGTATGTTGTTTGATTATAAAATGTAATAGATGCCATCCAATATGTTATTTGATTAACTAGTGTATTGGATATTGTTTAGGTGTGTAGAATGTCTGTTTAGATATTTTATAAATTTTACTATTTTATTCAAAAAATCCATTTAACTATCAATTTAAATGTAATTAAAATTCGGGGTCGTTACACTAAACGCTGTCTTTTCATGCATACCCCCCTTCTTAAAAAAAACATCTTCCAAAAGCATAAAAACTCTAAACGCTGTCTTTTCATGCATACCCCCTTATTAAAAAACATCTTCCAACAGCATAAAAACTCTAAACGCTGTCTTTTCATGCATACCCCCTTTTTAAAAAAACATCTTCCAACATCATAAAAACTCAAGACGCTGTCTTTTCATGCATACCCCCATTGTTAAAAAAAACAACTTCCAACAGCATAAAAACTCTAAACGCTGTCTTTTCATGCATACTCCCCTTCTTAAAAAAACATCTTCCAACAACATAAAAACTCTAAACGCTGTCTTTTCATGCATACACCCTTATTGAAAAAACATCTTCCAACAGCATAAAAACTCTAAACGTTGTCTATTCATGCATACCCCCCTTATTATAAAAAACATCATCCAACAGCATAAAAACTCTAAACGCTGTCTTTTCATGCATACCCCCTTATTAAAAAAACATCTTCCAAAAGCATAAAAACTCTAAACGTTGCCTTTTCATGCATACCCCCTTATTAAAAAAATATCTTCCAACAGCATAAAAACTCTAAACGCTGTATTTTCATGCATACCCCCCTTATTAAAAAAACATCTTCCAACAGTATAAAAGCTCTAAACGCTGTCTTTTCATGCATACCCCCCTTATTAAAAAAAACATCTTCCAACAACATAAAAACTCTAAACGCTGTCTTTTCATGCATACCACCCTTATTAAAAAAAACATCTTCCAACAGCATAAAAACTCTAAACGCTGTCTTTTCATGCATACCCCCTTATTAAAAAAACATCTTCCAACAGCATAAAATCTCTGAACGCTGTCTTTTATGCATACCCCCTTATTAAAAAAAACATATTCCAACAGCATAAAAACTCTAAACGCTGTCTTTTCATGCATACCCCCTTATAAAAAAAACAACTTCCAACAGCATAAAAACTCTAAACGCTGTCTTTTCATGCATACCCCCCTTATTAAAAAAAACATCTTCCAACCGCATAAAAACTCTAAACGTTGTCTTTTCATGCATATCCCCTTATTAAAAAAACATCTTCCAACAGCATAAAAACTCAAAACGCTGTCTTTTCATGAATACCCCCCTTATTAAAAAAACATCTTCCAACAGCATAAAAACTTTAAACGCTGTCTTTTCATGCATACCCCCCTTATTAAAAAACCTCTTCCAACAGCATAAAAACTCTAAACGCTGTCTTTTCATGCATACCCCCCTTATTAAAAAAAACATCTTCCAACAGCATAAAAACTCAAAACGCTGTCTTTTCATGCATACCCCCATTGTTAAAAAAACATTGTGACGACCGCCCATGACCCCTGTACCGAATCTAGAGATAGAGAGCTGTAAAGTGTGCCAGGCGACCATGGACGATTGTCAAGGTAAGATTTAAAACAACAGAATCTATCGTATTACTCACAGCGCATGGACAAAATACAATAGAACATATGTATAGTGAAGCTTTACAGAACAAAATGACATCATATAAAACTCCATAATAGTTGAATACAAGCATCCACATAGTCAATACATCCAGCCTCACTACATATCTCTTAGAGAATACAAAATAGCGGAATATCCAGTACATATAAGAAGAAAATATGCAACCCTCTAGCTCGTCTTCGATATCAACATCGTGAGAAGAGAACAGCACCTGTCACCTGCTACCTAGCCTGCCCGTCCCAAAATGGACGAACAGCCCAAGGCAATAAGAATTAAAAACATAAAGCCTTGAGTCAGACAACAGTCTTAGTGAGCAGTAAATTAACTAACAACATACCAAAAGAGCATAAAGGAAAAAGGAATAGGAATACAACCCTCCCACTCCAACCTCATTCTACAGTGATAGCCCCCAGACACACACTAAGCAGAAGCAAACATAGCAGAGCATACAATTTAAAGTAAAGCTACTATCACTCGAATCAAGGGCGATGTTTTCCAAGTACCAAGGCCTAAATCAGATAAGCACCCAGAAAATACCGCTCTTGAGTCCGAATGACGATACAACCAAACATCCATGACTCTGGCTATCACTGTTATCGTTGCTTCGATATCACCGTTAATTGAATGACCGGCACATTCTTTCAGCCGTCCGTCAAGGGCTAATGGAAACCCCGGTCCTAGACATAACTCCCGCACGTCGTCGCAGCCCATGCCTAGGACTATCGAATCTGCCCAGAGTACTCGACCATCAACAGTTGGCCGTTGGGACTATCGAATCTGCCCAAACGTACTCTTGCTTAGAGCATGCTAGAACCTTCAACAACGATGCTATCCAAGCCTCCTAGTCATCCTCCTCGACGATTATTCTCATATCCATTCATTATCCTCAACTCGAATCATATCACCGAGTTATCAACATGCTTGGAATGATCCCGTCTGGATTAGACCAAGTCTTCATCACATGATTGCCTCGCTTCATTACATCCTCGCAAAGCCTCATCTCATCGTCACATCATCAAATCTATGCATAAGAGCTTCATCATCCCGCTACATATGCCACGAGCAGCTTTCCCAATTCAAGAGCCTTTCCTTTAGCTTTTGAATCGTCTTCGGTCTAAATCTAATCATCAATCATCTAGTTCATAACAATCAATCAAATCAAACATCAATCCAAACAATCAAGCATTCAAATATGATCTAAGTAGACAATTATAACAATAATGGCATTTTCGTAATTAAAGAGTTGAAAGTCCAATAAGCATGAAAACATGGATTATATCTCTACAAACTTGATGAATGAACTTGCATAGGTTAACATATGATAAAATGGATGTAACATAATCATGAACAATGGATCTATATGGATCTACACATAGGATGAAGAAAATGCATGGAAATCTCTATTTTAACACCAAATCGAGCCAACAATCCGATATACTCCTTTGGATCCATGTGAGAGATAATCACCACTCACCAAATCACCAAAACAAACCCAAATCAACACGCTTCAGATCTGGACATCAAAGGATCAAGCTTGATCTATCACGAATCCGCTTCAAACGAAGAAATCTCTCTTGAAAAGATGAAGATCTTCAACTTTTAGCTCTTGGATCTTCAATCTTGATCTTCGATTTGGATGGATGGAAGCACTAGATTAGAGTGGAGAAAAGAAGTGGAGAAGTGTAGAAGTCGAGCTCTCAAAATGGCAGCACTTCGTCGCTTCAAAAACCGGTGCCAAAATAGTGAGATATGGACGTGTATTTATAGGCTGAAAATGACCTTAACCCGTCCGCCTCCTTAAGTCGTCGCCGACTTAACACCCTCTTCCGACTTACGACTTAACCATATGGTCGACCTAACGAAGTCTCAGACTCATCATACTGCCGCAAAACCCAAGTCCTAAGTCGTTTGACGACTCAACAACTTACTCACTAAATGACTTAACCGCCTACGACTCAACGACTTACGACCTAAACGACTCAACAACTTAACACAGGAGACGACCTACCGACCCAATTACCCTGCCGCCCTATCCTTAATTCGTTTATAAGTCGGTACTCCTATGGGTCGGTTATCCCACTAACTCGCTTATCCCGGTAAGCCGCTAACTACCTTAAGTCGGGGAAACTCTTAGGTCGTCTAAGTCTTAAGTCGGTCAATCCCTATGAGTCGTTAACTCGGTACAACCCTTAAGTCGGTGGACACTAACTGGGTATACGACTCAACTACTAAGTCGTCTACGACTTAAAACAGTGACTTAACACAGCACTCCTTAACACGGCCACGACTCAACTAGGCTACGACTTAAAGGATACGACTTAACTGGTTAGACG
The DNA here is from genome assembly GCA_030737815.1 of Allium fistulosum. Classification (NCBI taxonomy): domain Eukaryota; kingdom Viridiplantae; phylum Streptophyta; class Magnoliopsida; order Asparagales; family Amaryllidaceae; genus Allium; species Allium fistulosum. The sequence goes on from JASFAW010000018.1 coordinate 7,168,853, forward strand.
ACTTATCACCTAACTCGGTCAGCTCTTATGTCGTAAATCCCTAGGTCGGTCACTTACTTAGGTTGTCTATCCCTTAACTCGGCAACGACTTACAACCTACGACTTAATACTTGCCGAGTTAACTTCGACCTCCTAACTTAGCCCAGCTACGACTTATCTCCTTAGGTCGTCGCCGACTCACCCCCTTAAGTCCTTAACTCACCCAGACTCATCACTAACTCGTCCAGAACTCATAAGTCGGCTACGACTTAGGACTTAACCAAAATTCTTCCCAAAATCTGAAACAACCTAAAATGTTGAAAATTCCAGATTTGAACGAACTTTTCGATCCGTAAAAATACGGGTCGTTACATTCTCTCCCCCTTAGGAATTTCGCCCCCGAAATTCCAAACAAACAAAGCAATCAAAAACTTTTCTGCACGCCTACCATCCATAGCAATCAACAAACCATGCATCCAATTCTAGCTTAGCATGCAGAATTCTAAAACTAGAACAAGTTACAATTTCGTTAGATGACACGACACCTTAGGGCCATACCTCGAAGAGTTCAGGATGAGCTGCTTTCATCCTCTCTTCCACTTCCCACGTACAGTCGTTATCATCATCACTCCATTGTATCTTGAGCAACTTAACTACCTTCCTCCTAAGCTGTTTCATGTCGGTTTCCACAACACGAAGTGGCTTACGAGGTCTCCTATCGACTGGATCAACTTCAAAATCTTCATAGCTATCAGCAGAAACCACGGTATTCGAGTCGTGCACATACTTCCGTAGATATGATACATGAAAAACATTGTGCACATCCGACATCTTCTCAGGTAACTCCAACCTATAGGCGAGCTTTCCAATCCGCTCGATGATCGGGAATGGTCCAACAAATCTCGGAGTCAATTTTCCTTTCTTCCCGAATCGAATAACATTTTTCAGTGGAGAAATCTTCACAAAAACCATTTCACCTACGTCGAACTCCAAATCCTTACGACGCTTATCAGCATAACTCTTCTGACGGTCTTGGGCTGCCTTCATTCGTTGCCGAATGATCTCTATACAATTTGAAGTCTGCCGAATCATCTCTGGCCCAAGTATCAGCTTTTCTCCAGTTTCCAACCAACATGTCGGAGAGTTACACGGTCTTCCATACAATGCCTCATACGGTGCCATACCAATGCTTGACTGGTAACTGTTGTTGTATGCAAACTCCACCAAATGAAGGCGATCTTCCCATGATCCTCCGAAATCCAAAACACAAGCTCTGAGGAGATCTTCCAAAACTCGGTTCACTCTCTCAGTCTGACCATCTGTTTGAGGGTGATACGCTGTACTCAAACACAACTCGGTTCCCAAGACTTCCTGGAAGCTCTTCCAAAATCCACTAGTGAACAATGGGTCTCGATCGCTCACTATACTCTTCGGAATACCATGGAAACGAACTATCCACTTAACATACAACTCAGCCAACTTTGATGCAGTCCTAGTCGATCGAATAGGAATGAATCGTGCACTCTTAGTCAGACGATCCACAATGACCCAAATCCCTTCATTTCCCGTTCTGGTTCTAGGCAATCCATCAATAAAATCCATCGACACTTGTTCCCACTTCCATGTAGGAACTTCTAATGGCTGAAGCAATCCACTTGGCTTCTTCTGTTCGGCCTTAACCAACTGGCAGTTCATACACTTGGAAATAAAATTTCCAACATCCTTCTTCATACCTTCCCAGTAGTAGGTTCTCTTCATATCCCGATACATCTTGTTTCCACCTGGATGAATTGTCAACTTCGAGTGATGACTTCCCTTCAGAACTTCACTCCTCAATTCATCTATATCGGGAACAACTAGTCGTCCTTGCTTCCGAAGCCAACCCTCTCGATCGACCTCGAATCCTTTATCCTTTTCTGGATCCAATCCAGATTCCAATTCACGGATAATCTTGACAAGCTTATCATCTCGCTTTTGGCTCTCGCCAATCCTTTCCACAAGAGTGGGTCTTATTGATAAGTTTGCCAACATCTCAGGCTCCAATTCACATCTAGGCGTGAAGTCAAATCCAGCTAAATACTCGAGACTCTTCCTTTCTGAAAACATGGCTCCCAATCCTGCATGTCTTCGACTTAACGCATCTGCCACTGCGTTACCTTTTCCCGGAGTATAAGCTATACCAAAATCATATGATGCCAAAAACTCTAGCCAACGTTGCTGCCGAAGATTCGAATCCTTTTGGGAGAAAAGATACTTCAGCGACTTGTGATCCGTAAACAACTCGAATCGAACTCCCAACAGATAATGCCTCCACATCTTCAGAGCAAATACAATCGCCGCTAATTCCAAATCATGAGTTGGGTAATTCCTTTCATGCGGCTTCAGTTGTCGACTGGCATACGCAATAACTTTATCCTTCTGCATCAGGACTGCTCCAAGTCCAGTACCACATGCGTCGGTGTAAACCACCATCTCATCATTCCCACTTGGAATAGTCAAAACAGGAGCACTCGTCAATCTCTCTTTCAGGATTCCGAAAGCTTGCTCACACTTAGCATCCCAACTGAACACTTGGTTCTTTTTCGTCAATCCCGTTAACAGTGCAGCTACCTTGGAGAAGTCTTTGATAAACCGTCGATAATATCCTGCTAATCCAAGAAAACTTCTCACATCAGATGCATTCTTAGGTCTAACCCAATCCTGGATTGCTACCACCTTAGCGGGATAAACTGCTATTCCATTTCCAGAAATCACATGGCCTAAGAACCTCACTTCACTCTTCCAGAAGTGACACTTCGAAAACTTAGCCTTCAGCTGATGTTTCCTTAAGATCTCCAAAACAATACGCAAGTGCGTCTTGTGCTCTTCTTCCGTTCTGGAATAAATCAGAATATCATCCACGAACACAAGTACAAACTTGTTCAACTGATCTCTGAACACTCTATTCATAAGATCCACAAAATATGCTGGCGCGTTAGTCAATCCAAACGGCATTACCAGCCACTCAAAGAAACCGGATGGTGTCCTAAAAGCAGTCTTCGGCACACTATCCTTCGCTACCCTCAACTGGTGAAATCCCGTTGCCAAATCCATCTGAGAAAACACCTTAGCTTCGTGAAGCTGATCAAACAAGTCATCTATCCTCGGCAATGGATACTTGTTCTTCTTAGTTACCTTATTCAGCTCACGATAATCCACACACAATCTCAACGACCCATCTGCCTTGGTTGCAAACACAACTGGTGCACCCCACTCGGACACACTACGCCGAATGAATCCTTTCCGTAAAAGATCATCAACTTGCACCCTCAACTCCTTCTGTTCCCTAGGCGCCATCCGCCTAAGAGGCATCACAACAGGTCTGGCTCCTTCAACTAGATCTATACGAAACTCGATCTCTCTATGCGGCGGCAACCCTTTGACTTCGTCAAAGACATCCTCGAATCCATTAGCGATCGGCACTGATGACAGTCCATCCCGTGGAACAACTAGCGAATACATGAAGCTCATGAAGACGCCTTCTTCATGCTTACATCGTATCACAATCTTTCGCCCCTCCACATTCTCGACTGTCACCTCCAGCCTCTCACAATCAACCTTAGCCGCATACTTCCTAAGCCAGTCCATACCCAAAATAATTTCGAACCCCGCAAAGTTCAGAACAAAACAATCACAAACAAAAGAGCAACCATGACTCGATACAACTAGACCACGGCATAACATACACAAACAAGACGAACCCCCAACTGGATTAGTCACAACCAATGGCCTATCAACAATATCCGGTGCCAAACCTAACCGGCCTACGAGTTCATTACAAACAAACGAATGCGATGCTCCAGTATCAAACAGAACTCTTACTGGAACACCACATAGGAAAAGAGTACCTTGAACAACCACACTCTTTCCCTTCTCTTCAGCAGTAGGAGCTTTCGAAGACGACGGAACAGCTCCTAAAGCATAGGCTTGCACAATCTGCCTGTCCTTCCTTGGTTCTGGACAATTCTTCCTGAAATGCCCCGGCTTGTCACAGTTATGACACTTCATCGGCACCTTTGGATTCTTACAATCCTTCGAGAAATGGCCCTTCTGCTGACAGTTGTAGCAAGTCACCTCGCCTTTCGGCTTCTTCTGGCCATCCTTACCCTTCTGCTGCTGCTGCTTCCTCTTCTTGTTTCCACCTTGCTGGGGTTTAGACTCTTCCCTGGTCACAGCAACAACAGATCCATCCTTAGGAAACAGACTCTCATGCCTAAGAGCTTTCTCCACAAGCTTCTCAAATGAATCGTCCAAATGATCCACCAACAGTCTCCCAAGATAACTATCCAAGCCTGTCACAAACTTCTCATTCTTCTGATAAGCAGATTCAATATATGACCGGGCATACTTGGACAAAGCTTCAAACTCAGAAACATACTCAAGAACAGATCTTCCACCTTGCTTGAGCTCCACAAACTTCTTGAACAGAACAGACTTCTGAGCTGTAGAAATGAACTTAGCTTCAAATCTGACTTGGAATTGCTCCCAAGTAATCTCTTCTTCCGGAGTAGTGATGGTAATAGAGTTCCACCAATCAGAGGCTCTCCCTTGAAGCTGCCTTGATGCCAACTTCCTCTTAGTTGCATCATCAATTCCCAAATCACCAAAGATCCTTCTACAAGCATCTATCCCTCTCTGGACTTCGATAGTTGATTCTGTTCCCAAGAAAACCTTCCCTTCAAGAGCAGTATAATCCTTGCACAACTTAGCAAAATCCACTGGTTTCGGAGTTTGGACTTGAACTCCAACATCAACTGCCGCCCCCGGAACTGGTATCCTTCTCATGATCGAAGTCATCATAGCTTCGAACATGGCTGCATAATCAACAGTCTCTTCAGTAGCACGGCCTTCCCTAGCAGCTGGTCTCCCTCTTCGACTCATTCTCAATATCTATAAAAGGAATGATTAGAACATCTAGAGAAACAACTGCATAAAGGACTCAACTCTACTAAGCTACTATATTATATATAGTATTCATCCATCAAAATACAATTACGTCTCTCATACGTGGTTACTTCAGTGAGCGTTGGGTAAAATCGATTAACCAAGGCTCTGATACCAAATGTGACGACCGCCCATGACCCCTGTACCGAATCTAGAGATAGAGCGCTGTAAAGTGCGCCAGGCGACCATGGACGATTGTCAAGGTAAGATTTAAAACAACAGAATCTATCGTATTACTCACAGTGCATGGACAAAATACAATAGAACATATGTATAGTGAAGCTTTACAGAACAAAATGACATCATATAAAACTCCATAATAGTTGAATACAAGCATCCACATAGTCAATACATCCAGCCTCACTACATATCTCTCAGAGAATACAAAACAGCGGAATATCCAGTACATATAAGAAGAAAATTTGCAACCCTCTAGCTCGTCTTCGATATCAACATCGTGAGAAGAGAACAGCACCTGTCACCTGCTACCTAGCCTGCCCGTCCCAAAATGGACGAACAGCCCAAGGCAATAAGAATTAAAAACATAAAGCCTTGAGTCAGACAACAGTCTTAGTGAGCAGTAAATTAACTAACAACATACCAAAAGAGCATAAAGGAAAAAGGAATAGGAATACAACCCTCCCACTCCAACCTCATTCTACAGTGATAGCCCCCAGACACACACTAAGCAGAAGCAAACATAGCAGAGCATACAATTTAAAGTAAAGCTACTATCACTCGAATCAAGGGCGATGTTTTCCAAGTACCAAAGCCTAAATCAGATAAGCACCCAGAAAATACCGCTCTTGAGTCCGAATAACGATACAACCAAACATCCATGACTCTGGCTATCACTGTTATCGTTGCTTCGATATCACCGTTAATTGAATGACCGGCACATTCTTTCAGCCGTCCGTCAAGGGCTAATGGAAACCCCGGTCCTAGACATAACTCCCGCACGTCGTCGCAGCCCGTGTCTAGGACTATCGAATCTGCCCAGAGTACTCGACCATCAACAGTTGGCCGTTGGGACTATCGAATCTGCCCAAACGTACTCTTGCTTAGAGCATGCTAGAACCTTCAACAACGATGCTATCCAAGCCTCCTAGTCATCCTCCTCGACGACTATTCTCATATCCATTCATTATCCTCAACTCGAATCATATCACCTAGTTATCAACATGCTTGGAATGATCCCGTCTGGATTAGACCAAATCTTCATCACATGATTGCCTCGCTTCATTACATCCTCGCAAAGCCTCATCTCATCGTCACATCATCAAATCTATGCATAAGAGCTTCATCATCCCGCTACATATGCCACAAGCAGCTTTCCCAATTCAAGAGCCTTTCCCTTAGCTTTTGAATCGTCTTCGGTCTAAATCTAATCATCAATCATCTAGTTCATAACAATCAATCAAATCAAACATTAATCCAAACAATCAAGCATTCAAATATGATCTAAGTAGACAATTATAACAATAATGGCATTTTTGTAATTAAAGAGTTGAAAGTCCAATAAGCATGAAAACATGGATTATATCTCTACAAACTTGATGAATGAACTTGCATAGGTTAACATATGATAAAATGGATGTAACATCATCATGAACAATGGATCTATATGGATCTACACATAGGATGAAGAAAATGCATGGAAATCTCTATTTTAACACCAAATCGAGCCAACAATCCGATATACTCCTTTGGATCCGTGTGAGAGATAATCACCACTCACCAAATCACCAAAACAAACCCAAATCAACACGCTTCAGATCTGGACAGCAAAGGATCAAGCTTGATCTATCACGAATCCGCTTCAAACGAAGAAATCTCTCTTGAAAAGATGAAGATCTTCAACTTTTAGCTCTTGGATCTTCAATCTTGATCTTCGATTTGGATGGATGGAAGCACTAGATTAGAGTGGAGAAAAGAAGTGGAGAAGTGTGGAAGTCGAGCTCTCAAAATGGCAGCACTTCGTCGCTTCAAAAACCGGTGCCAAAATAGTGAGATATGGACGTGTATTTATAGGCTGAAAATGACCTTAACCCGTCCGCCTCCTTAAGTCGTCGCCGACTTAACACCCTCTTCCGACTTACGACTTAACCATATGGTCGACCTAACGAAGTCTCAGACTCATCATACTGCCGCAAAACCCAAGTCCTAAGTCGTTTGACGACTCAACAACTTACCCACTAAATGACTTAACCGCCTACGACTCAACGACTTACGACCTAAACGACTCAACAACTTAACACAGGAGACGACCTACTGACCCAATTACCCTGCCGACCTATCCTTAATTCGTTTATAAGTCGGTACTCCTATGGGTCGGTTATCCCACTAACTCGCTTATCCCGGTAAGCCGCTAACTACCTTAAGTCGGAGAAACTCTTAGGTCGTCTAAGTCTTAAGTCGGTCAATCCCTATGAGTCGTTAACTCGGTACAACCCTTAAGTCGGTGGACACTAACTGGGTATACGAATCAACTACTAAGTCGTCTACGACTTAAAACAGTGACTTAACACAGCACTCCTTAACACGGCCACGACTCAACTAGGCTACGACTTAAAGGATACGACTTAACTGGTTAGACGACTTATCACCTAACTCGGTCAGCTCTTATGTCGTAAATCCCTAGGTCGGTCACTTACTTAGGTTGTCTATCCCTTAACTCGGCAACGACTTACAACTTACGACTTAATACTTGCCGAGTTAACTTCGACCTCCTAACTTAGCCCAGCTACGACTTATCTCCTTAGGTCGTCGTCGACTCACCCCCTTAAGTCCTTAACTCACCCAGACTCATCACTAACTCGTCCAGAACTCATAAGTCGGCTACGACTTAGGACTTAACCAAAATTCTTCCCAAAATCTGAAACAACCTAAAATGTTGAAAATTCCAGATTTGAACGAACTTTTCGATCCGTAAAAATACGGGTCGTTACAAACATCTTCCAACAGCATAAAAACTCTAAACGCTGTCTTTACATTCATACTCCCCTTCTTAAAAAAACATCTTCCAACAGCATAAAAACTCAAAACGTTGTCTTTTCATGCATACCCCCATTGTTAAAAAAACATCTTCCAACAGCATAAAAACTCTAAACGCTGTCTTTTCATGCATACACCCTTATTAAAAAAAACATCTTCCAACAGCATAAAAACTCTAAACGATGTCTATTCATGCATACCCCCCTTATTAAAAAAAACATCATCCAACAGCATAAAAACTCTAAACGCTGTCTTTTCATGCATACCCCCTTATTAAAAAAAACATCTTCCAACAGCATAAAATCTCTAAACGCTGTCTTTTCATGCATACCCCCCTTATTAAAAAAACATTTTCCAACAGCATAAAAACTCTAAACGCAGTATTTTCATGCATACCCCCCTTATTAAAAAAACATCTTCCAACAGCATAAAAACTCTAAACGCTGTATTTTCATGCATACCCCCCTTATTAAAAAAACATCTTCCAACAGCATAAAATATCTGAACGCTGTCTTTTCATGCATACCCCCCTTATTAAAAAAACATCTTCCAACAGCATAAAAACTTTAAACGCTGTCTTTTCATGCATACCCCTCTTATTAAAAAAAAACATCTTCCAACAGCATAAAAACTCTAAACGCTGTCTTTTCATGCATACCCCCCTTATTAAAAAAACATCTTCCAACAGCATAAAATCTCTGAACGCTGTCTTTTCATGCATACCCCCCTTATTAAAAAAAACATCTTCCAACAGCATAAAAACTCTAAACGCTATTATTTAATAAGAAAATAATAAACGGATCAGTCTAGCTATAATTATCAGATAAAATGAGATATAAGAAGAGATATAATAAAAACGTATGATAACCAAAAATATCATACCTCGACAAGTATACATTAGAAAATCAACAAAGGAAAATCATACAAATATCTCACGAATCTCATAGCATAAAAAGAATGTCATATTCTTTATTTAATTCACCAAGCCACAATAAATGACATACATATCAATGCCAACTGAAAAAGTTGGTGAAACATAAATTCCAGAAATCACAACGAGAAATCCAGAAATAACTAGAAAAGAGGATGGCCAATCCCATAAACTGAACATCGACGCACCTAGAAAGATACGCCCCATGTAAATTCTAGCATCGATACACCTAGAAAGATGCACCCCATGCAAAGTCGAACATCGACGCACCTGGAAAGATACGCCCCATGCTCTAGCATCGAAGCACCTAGAAAGATACGCCCCATGCATAAATAAAAATCGACGCACCTAGAAAGATACGCCCCACGTAATGTCTAACATCGATGCACCTAGAAAGATACACCCCATGCAAAGTCGAACATTGACGCATGTAGAAAGATACGCCCCATGCATAGACGAACATCGACGCACCTAGAAAGATAGGCCCCATGCCCCCGACTTATTGAGCTGATTGCTCCACGAAGTAAACAAACATCGACGCACCTATATAGGTACGACCCATGCGTAAAGTGAGACGAAGCTCAATAAAACGAAGTACAGTCCTCCACATGGACAAAGAGACATCGCACATTTCTAGTCTAAACCATAAAATGATCATCATCGATCATCAAGAAGTGTCGATTACACTAAGCTAGTAAATATAAGAGTTTAGCTTCATGTCCCATAACCACTAGCTTAACTAAAAATCTCACCTTTAATCCCAAAAACAATGAATGAGAAGCTTGAAAGCAAAGGAAGATCAACCAATCAACCACTTCAACTCTAGAAGCTTCAATCTAAGCTCAAAAGAAGAACATTTCCTAAGTTAGGTTTAGGAGATTTCTGAAATTAAAGAGAGAATGAGTTGGAGAAGAAGGAGGAGATGCTTACCAAAGCTTCACCTTGAATTTGGAGCAAGAATTTGAGTTTGCAAGAGGAACTAGGGCTTGGCAATTCCTATTTCCCATTCTGTTCCCCCATTTTCAGTTTTGCTAGAGTTTTTAGGAAATGAATAAGTGGATGGAGAGGAGAGGGCTGAGTTAAGGTAATAGGATGAGTTGGCTGAAACCCAAACCCAAAAGCCCACTTAGAAAATAGCAAAATTCAACTTACTCTAAAGATATCGATGTTTATACTAAAAAAGGTCGCAAACGGCATTTTGAACTCAATGGAAGTGGTCTCGAGTCCTAATTCGACTGTTTGCAAAAAGTAGCTTTTCGGACTTTAATCCGACTGACGATGCTATATTTAAATAAAATATTTAAATATACAATCGTAAAATATGCGGGTCGTTACACATGATATCAAGATACCACCTTTCTAGTCTGCAAAATTCTTACACCAAGTTCTACAGCACAAAGAAAAGTAAACATTCAAGTATTCAAGTAAAGTAATCCTATTTAATTCACCTATTGAAACGTAGCAAAAAATTACTAAATCTATGTGTAACCTTAAATTGTTTTAACATAAAAGTAATCAATTAGGTGATACATCATTCATGAGCACCTATTATGCAACACAAAGTATATACACTTAAGTCGATGCTTCACGGCAGTTTCCTTAAATCGATAGTCTCCCTTCAATCCAAGGGATAATTTAGAGGAATTAAAATCCTAGGCAAGGATTAATTAGGGATTAATCAAAGTAAGCGTTTTTTATAAACTCTTGCATTTTGAATAAAATTTTAGAATTGTGTTTACTATTAATAGAACCAAAATGGGATTTTATGGGTTTGTATGGTTTTGGAAGCAACCTTGGAGGAAAAAACGTTTGAAACTAGCATTTTGATGCTTACATGAAAAACTAAGCCTTAATTGGTGCATAAACAGTGCCTATAAATCGGTGATATGCTTAGATATTATGGTAAATCTCATCTAGGCGGACAAGGTAGATAACTAAGCGGTAATACTAGCCCAGCGCCTTGCGGTAACCTAGAAAGATTTTAACAAAAGACAATCCAAATTCTTGATTTAACCATTTATTGTGCAAGCTTAACTTCGACTTCATCCAAAATAATTTTTCCAATATAAAACTCCAAATTTTAGCATTTCTTTATACAAAACCACTAATGGAAACTTTTCCCAAATATAACTTCTCCTATTTTTACTTCAACTGTAATATGATTGAGACACTGAATATGGGATGACGTTTAGCCATACTAGTCCAATAGACAGAATACTCAATAACTTAAATATCGGTGTTCCTAAAACAACATCTAGGAACATTTGAAATGGATAATGTACTAGCCCAATGAACCTAATATGAAACTTAGGTCACATCCAAACCCAACAATGTACTTGCAATTGCGACGACAACTCGTGTTTCAATACTTCTTAAATATCACAGTAGAACATATATAGTAACATGACAATCTACTCAAGGCATCAACTACACCATTGTGTTTACATGGATATACGAAATGCTGAAATCATACAATATTAAGAACTTTATCTATCTCCGCTGCCTTAAATTCAAATCGTTTTGGAAGAATAAATAATATAGGGATTTCTAATCTATAAATAACTCAACTCTCATAAATAATGCGTTCAATGTTTGAGGGAAAAAAATAGCTTTTAACTCAAGATCATGAGTTGGATAATATTTCTCGTGTAGTTTCAACTGTCGACTAGCAATACAAACAACACTACTTTAATGCATCAGCAAATCACCCGCCTTGTACCTAAAGCATTCGTGTATATACAACAATTGCCTTTTAGCTATCATGGGGTATTAAAACAGGTGTACTAGTCAACAACTCTTTTAGCTAAATAAAAGCATGCTCACACTTTGATTTCCATAAGAAAACAAAAAATTTCTCAGTAAGGCTTGTCGATAGCATAAAAATCTTCGCGAAATCTTCAATAAAGTTTATGTAATAGTCATCTAAGCAAATAAAAATCTATACCTTTGTAGTGTTTTTTGGTACACATCAATCTTGTACTGCATCAGCTTTACTTCAAAATTAAAATGACTATAGACATAACCCATCTTGTGTTAAGCTTTGACAACACAAAGCCTATTTTGATAAAATGACATAAGTAGTGTGTACTCTTTGCAACGAAAAATTCAATTTGGTACTCTATGCTTCTAACTAATTATTGATTGAAAAGGCCACTAATCTCCATGGTAATTTTTTTCTTACCCCATGTCATCCAATGTTTTACAATTCCAGAATGTTCAATACTAGCATGTCTTTAGAACAATAGCATATTGACTATTCTAGCTAGTTCACCATAATTATTTAAAATTTTATTGTGTAATTCTTCTAATTCAAACAAAATTTCATGCGTAAATATCAATAAACTTTTACAGTTTAGTTTTTAAATCAAAAGGCTTTTACTTCTAATTTAATTTTCCATAAAACTAGTAAATTCAAAAATCATAAAATTTTCTGCTAATTTTAGCAAATATTTCCTTTTGACAAAAATCATGACATTTTTTACTTTAAAATTTATCCATAATGGTCCAGTTTGACATAGAAAATCGGACATGTAAACCTATAACTTACAAGCCCAACTAGTTCATATAATAGTGCTCCAAGTGCATAGGATATTAGCTCCTCTCTTTTTAAAATGGTTAACTCAAGTCTATACTCCAATGCAATATCCACTCCAATGTGGCTACACTTTAGATATTCAATTTAATTCAAATGGAGTTTCAACAAATATTTTTTATATAACTATATGACTCAAACTTTAACCGAGGAGATTACTCTAATCTTGAGGGGTCCTCTTTATGCCCCCGTTATGCCTTATCAACGTAAGAATTTTCTATGGGTCCAAAGGTACTCTTTTTTTTAATCTTAGACCTGCAATTTACTCACTACCACTAGTTGATATATGGACTTCTATAAGCAATTCTATATGGCTTAAATTATAATACTGCGATGGATTTATTTTTACCCCAAACTTCTGATAATCTTAACATTTATTTTAACTGGTAGTTGTTTGCTTATACACCGTGATGACCCACATTTCAGAAGGTTTAAATCGACAATAATCCACAAATGTCCGACTTAAACAATTCGAAACAAGATAATCAGTGGGGTTAATTAAGAAAAATAAGAAAAGAAAACGAAAACAATCAAAGAATCTCACAGCGGAATGATAAAATATAATAATCAAATAAACAGTTCATGAAGCTGTTTATATTATACATTTGATTATAATTTATACAACATTTATCAGAGTTATATATACATAATAAAGTAATGCAGCAGACAACATGATGCATGAATAATAAGAGTAATAATATACCAAATCTTTGTCTTCGTCCTCCAGAATAATCTTCAATGCACTGAAAGATTCAGGGCTGACCCGAGCATAATGGAAAGGCAAAACACTCGAGTCAGGACTAAAATATTCTTATGTAAGTCAAATCGATAACGTGTGTGCAATAGCTCAAGAGATGTTACAGGATTTTCCATCTCATAAGGATCTGTCGAAATATTTATATGTAGTAGAATAGGCTATATATGTAATGTCTATCAGTAATATAAAATATCAAAATAGTATTAAGATTTTACATTGACACCCATTAAAGCGTTTTTAAGCATTATCACACAGTTTGCATATAAAACCCCAGTAAACCGTCGGTGGATAGGGATGCGCTGTGATACGACAACCCTAAACCAAAATCGTTGTGGTCTTGTATAGGGATAAAAGTATGACAAGACACGTGAGGCAATACCCCAGGTAGGATACTACCAGTTCGGGTCGCAGGGTTGGTGGTAACGTATCATATCCATGACCGCCCACTGCATCCATCCATCCCATATCGAGTCAAAGGGAGGTTATCCCAAAATCAAGGTGCACCAATCGAAACCAACAACAAGAGTAATAATATGGAACAAGTCCAAGAAAATCGAAGAATGGATGTCCGCTAGGGGTAGCAAGCCCGCTTGGCCCTATCAAGCCGTCCTGTTTTAGTCATTTCGAATTGGAACAAGTGCCGGCGTCTATCCATCATCGTTCTCTTTCTTCAAATCTAGCAATTGTCGCCAAATCCAGCAACTTCGTTCTGGAGTCTCCTCCATGTACACAGTTGTTAAAGTGGTTCCAATATTGATAAAGATTATGCCAATAAAAGGCCCCGGTCACTTTAACAACCGAAGGTCGTTTTACGCACCGGTTGGTACTTTTATGTTTCGAAAACAATTCGTATATGTTATCAAAATATCATATTCGCTTAAAAATCAATTTCATTTCGAAATCATCATATTTACTCAAAATATACTATTTCAATTCAAAATCATGTTCGTCTTAATATCTCGATTTTGATTCCAATATTGTTTCGAATTTTAATTTGGGTCATAACTTCATTTTAACCCAATTCTTAATTAAATCCATGATTTAAATACAACAACTCCCACTCTGACCAGTTTGAATTTTAGAAAATAGTTTAAATAGTTTTAAAATAGTTAAATAGTTAAAATAGTTTAATAGAAAATAGTTGAGTATTAAAATGGTTTATATAGTAAAATAGTTTGGAAAATCAAATAATTTGAAATTTTAAAAATATAGATTTTAAACAGTTTATACTAAAATAATTCATTTGAAAAATAGTTTCAAAGTCAAACCGATTCAATATCAAATTTCCCAATTCAAATCAATTCAAATTTCCATTTTGATTTAATCGATTCAATACCGATTTCAAGTCGAAATTTACTTTGATTCCAAATAAATTTTAATTTCAATTCCAAATAAATTCCAATTCCAATTCCAAATTAATTTCAATTCCAATTCTTAAATCTAAACTATTTCAATTTATATCAATTCCGAGTTTGATTTTTAAAATATCGATTCAAAACACTTAAATCAAATTTACCTTCAATATCCAAATTAAAATCCAAATCTTCAAATATAATTCAATTCCGAGCTCCATTTTGAAATATCGTTTTATATCACTTTTATTTAGCAATATTCAAAGTTCGAAAAAAATTCCAATCTTTTAAAACAAATCAATTTCTAAAATTCACATCATATTTCGATTATAACTTCAAAATTTCATACCCGATTCTTTAAACAATTCTGGTTGACAAGTTCCTTTACATTTCAAACTCAAGTTCAAAAAAGATTCCATTTCCATAAATTCGATTTTATTTCTTAAAATCAAAATTATTTTAAATAATTTCAAATCACAACTTTAAAATCATTTAATTTAACCAATCCGGTGTCCGTGTATAATTTTCTATCCTATGGCTATGTGAATAATTATTTCGATTTAATTTTAAGGATGGATATATATCGTTTCAATCCAAATAAATGTCATAGGTTTATATCATTTCAACCTATTCTTAATTTATTCAAAACAATTTGATTTACAGTTTTATATACTGTAAATAAATTACAGGGTGATAACAGGACATATATAAATTAAATAAACATCCAAATCATCCAAATATCAATCAATAACATCCATCGCAATCAACCATCCCAACGGTCAAAATATCATAGCAATTAACTAGTCATCAATAATCGAGAGTTTAACTAACAATTTAATTCCCATTTCAATTTGAACTGTCAATTCAAATTCCTATCATTTTAATTCATATCAATTTAAATGTCAATTAAATTTACTCAACAGCAGTCAATAAATTTAAATCACTTCACGATATAAATTTAAGTAACATAAACATATTTAGTTCGTCGTGAGCTTATAAAACACTCACCTTGAAACTACAAATATTTCAGCTTCAAATCAATGCCACTTCGATTCCAAGCTGTAGCCTTCGTCGATACAATTACAATGCGACTCGTTTCACTTGAAACGAACCTCGTATACAAAAGTTATGAAATTTTATAAGTTGACGATATTTATATTTTAATTATTGAACTAATTTCAATCTTAATAAAAATAATTACCCAATATATATGTATATATATAAATATGGCTTGGCACATCAACAAAAATTCAATATTCCCCCTACTTTCCCTCCTACTCCTCATGCCTCTCATGTTTTTCAGCTTTTGTTCCTTTTTGTTTCTTTTTTTCCTTTTCCCTTTTCTTTTTTTCCTTTTTTTTTTAATTTTTCACGGCCCAATACCCAACCTCTCTTCTTCCCTCTTCTATTTTTCCTTCTTCCTTCATTCGCCTGCAGCTTCCTCTCTTACACGCCCCTCGTGTCAGCGACAGGCACATTCGGTCCACCATCCATCGATCTACGACCACCCACGAACTCGCCTCACCGTCCTCCTCAATCGGGCACCACTGCTCCTTCCTTCGAGTCACCCAATCAAATCGTGACCTTACCATTGCCAGGTCGACCACCTTCAAGTCGCGAACCCCCACGCGTCGCCGCACACTCCCAAACCATGCCCAATCGTGCGCCTATCTATCACGAACCCGAATCTCACACCGCCATAGCCCAACGATGCCTGAAATTCGCCAAATCTCAAACCCTAGCCAAGCCTTCCACTCGACAACCCACTGTCGATCATCAAAACAAAGTCGCACCTCACAAGAAGACTACTAGCACATAGATTTCATTGAAACATGATTTTTAAAATTGGTTTCACATCTTTAATAGAGTAAAAATGAAGAAATTGATTTTTAAAGTTTTCAATTGTGACGACCCGGAATTTTTGTATATTTGAAATGTGAATATTTAAGTTATTTTAAATATTCGAAGGTTAAATTTTAACTTTAATTTCAAATATACAGTATTTATTTGGATAATTAATTATTAAATTTAATTATCGGGATTGGGTAAAATATTGAATCTTGATTTTAAGCCTGTTAAAAATAGTTCAAAGGTTCAGAAAAATTTATATTGTTAATACTGAAGATGATAGAACTTTTAAAATGGAATTTTAAAGAGTTTTGTTCAGTTTTAAAAATATATCGTTGAAATTGAATTTAAAAATAGCCGTCCGAGGCACAGTCTCGGAATGCGACGAAACCAGTTCCATTGGATCCGTAATATTGTATTATTATTGGATTTCAATTTTCGTAGTGTTTGGAGTTGTCGTGTGGTCGTACGGAATGTAAACGCACTGAAATTAAATCGAAAATTCAATTTAATAACTGAATCCAAAAGGTTATCTTCTACTTACGATCGAATCGGGACTCGAGACCATTTCCTTTGCGTTCGTAATAGGGGTTTAATATTAAAACATCTGGCGGCACGTCTCGATTGGAGATCGAGACTGTAAGTTACGTAAATCAGGACGATTTCAAAATAGAATTAAATAGATGATTAATTATATTGCAAGCTTCTGAAACACGCCTCAGAAATTTACCACTTGTCAGATTTCGTGAACACGCGTCCTCACCTTTTTGTTTTCAACCGAACACTTCACAGTAAAGGTAAAAAGGGAAATCAACTCCTCTTTTGGAAACGAAATTGAATTCGAAGAAGTCGAAAACTTTAATGGCTGCCTTTGTTCCCTAATTCAATTCACATCACCGATTGCTAAATCAAAGATGGCCGAAGCTTGGAGGCACAGAGTTAAATCGACATCTTCACGCGACTTCAAATCGCGACCTCGATCTGGGCGTTTGATTAGCTAAGTTGCGACTTAGTGGTGCTGTTCGTCGCTATCGTGGAGGGCTTGTACGAGAGGGCGGTGATGGAGCAAGGGCGCATG
Organism: Allium fistulosum; assembly: GCA_030737815.1. Lineage (NCBI taxonomy): Eukaryota > Viridiplantae > Streptophyta > Magnoliopsida > Asparagales > Amaryllidaceae > Allium > Allium fistulosum. The sequence continues at coordinate 7,186,367 of JASFAW010000018.1, forward strand.
AGACTTTGGGCTTGCGATGGTATTGATCGCGAGTGACTCGAAGTCGGAGTCGCTTGCCTGAGGCTGCGACGTAGTGGGATGATGCTCGGCGGCTGCGAGGAGGTCGACTTCAATGCCGACAGTGTGGGGTTGCAGGCGAACTGCATCGACTCGCGTAAAGGCAGTCACTGTGAGGGAATTCGAGGCTAGCGACGGCAACTCGAGGCGATCAATCGATGGTCTCGATTCACGGCGGGATGGTCGAGCTGGGGTTGTGATGTTTGTTTCGATCTGGGCAGAGACGTCTGAAATCAAGGAAAATCAAGTCGGGTTGGATGGATTGCAAAACAAAAATAAATGGTGAGTTAATCTCACTCAGTTGAATTTAAATTTAAATAATTGATTGGATGATTGCATTGAATGATGTGCTATATATATAGTAGTATATAGCAATATATACATATTGGCATATGTATATATTGGAGTTGATATTCCCGCATTTATATAGCGGATGAGACCCTATGCGCCGCATAATAGCGGATGATATTTTATAAACCCATATACCGCGATATTCCACCTCGAAGTGGAATTGGTATTGTGCTAACGTCTGTGGATGCAGGGAAACAGGTTGGAGGGATCCAACTGGATTCCTCAAAATATTTAATTTTTGTTTAAATATTTTGTGATATGAATGTTGTTATCCTGTGATAATTTATATTGGATAATCTGGTAGAATTGAATTTCCCAGTATAATGAGTTATCAAAAGCAATTGAATTGGATTTTTGGAAAATATAAAAGAGTAAAATTAAGTTAAGTAATTCTAGTGAATTCGAATAAATTAAATATGGAAAAGAGGAATTTTGAATAAATAGAGAAATGTTGAATTTAAAGAAGACTTATGTGATGTTATTTAAAGGGATAAAAATTTATTTTAATTCAATGTTTAAATATAATTAAAAAGAGAAGGAATTTGGGAAATCTGAAACTTGTGTTTCGGTTTAAAGATTTTAAATCATAATGAGAAATAAAATCTGGAAGTTAATGAAGTTGGAAATAAATGGATTAAGTAAAGAAATTTATTTCAAAGTAAAATAAATTGGGAAATCAATTATAAATTGATTTAAATACTTTGGAATTTGAATTTTAAAGAGAAATGAGATTTGGGAGAGATAAACTGGGTTTGTAAAGTAAAATAAAATATCAGAGGATATTTGAAATATAATTTCAAAGTGGGAATTTATAAAAGGATATGGTTTGGTTTAAAAATAAATGTTATTTTATTTTTAAAAGATGGGAGTGAGAAGGATATTTCTCTGTATAGCCAAGTACGTTTTCAAAGCAATTTTAATATAAGTTAAAAGTTCTAATTGTATTTTTAAAAGCATATTTTAGAAAATTTATTATTTCTAAATGTTAATTTCCTAAGTAAGTATGTTTTAGGAAACCTATTCTTTTTAAATATTTAAACTTTAAAGTAAGTATTTTTCAAAGATCTATTATTGTAATAATTATATAAAAGGGATTTGGTATTGTATTTTAAAAAGAGAAATTTAGTTTATATTTGTAAAGTGGTTTCATTTGAAATATTTCTTAAGTATATATTTTGTTAAGGTATTAAAGTAGTTTTTTTAATTTCAATATTATTAAGTATATTTATAGTAAAGTGTTTTAAGATTATTTTAAAATCTAAGTGTTTTGTACTTGGTGTTTCAGAGAAATAAATATTTGGAAATGTATTCCGTAAGCGGAAACTGTTTGAAATTGTTTTCAAAAGGAGTTTGAAAATTTGGAAATATATCTTGGAAAGATATTTGGGCAAATAAATAATGTGGGAAATTATTTATTGTGTGATGGTTGCTTGTGGATGTTAATTGATAGTTAAATAACCGACTATCAATATTGGCCAAATGCGCTGATCGTTTCGAAGAGACCGGGATCGAGTTTCCGTATACCGGGATTCTAGGTCTGGAGACTCGAATACCACTTTGATCCGGTTTGTACGTTTCGTGTAACGATTTCGGAGTCGAAGATGGAGCTGTGAAGTGCAAGGGCTAGTCGCTACTAATCCTGAGGATATTTCCAAAATGGATGTAGTAGGAATAGTGCCTTCGGTTCCGTTCAAACCCAGGACGGACTTGTATGGACGAATGCTTGCGAAACATCGTCAGCGGACGATGGGCATTCTAAGGGATATGTTCTCTAAAAGGTATCGTTTAGCCTCGAACCTCATCAACCGGGAATGACTGAAAATCAGGGGTTATGCAGCAAGGCTTCGTGGGTAGCTCCCACTGGAGGGTAAGGTCATCCCTGTCTAGATGTCCCTTTTTATTTCGGCTTAGTGGTGCGGTTGCTGATCCCAACCGTGGGGTGATTTTATTCGGGATCATCCAGTAAGGGATAGTTCCGGCCTTGTGTTGCAGGGGAGCGGGCGTACTCCTCGGTACGGTGATCTAGGCCACGTACTGTGATAGGTGGTAACCCAGTGCCTAGTCATTCGTTGGAAATCCATTCTTCCTACGTGCCTTGTACGGTTTTGATTGTGCCCAACTATTGTTGAAATGTGAGATGCAAGCATTTCAGCTAGATTATATTTTACTTTCTGTAGACACTATTATAATATCAGAGGATTTTGATATAAAGTGTTTTAGCTATCGTAAGGTAAAAACCCGACATGTTTATTTGTGGCGTGGTCTTACGAGATGCTTTTGTTTTCAAAGGATTTTGAAACTTTAATAATCAATTTGAGTGTGATTTTCTCACGCTGGTTTTCCAGACTGACTTGGGTATTGTTTTATATGATGCTCGGGTCAGACCGAGATAAACAGGTTCAGGATATGATGCTGTGGAGCTCAGGAGACGAGCTGGATGTCGATACGTACTCCCGTACTTGTTATTATTTTTCCGCTGTGTATTTAGTTGTATGTTATGGATGTTGATGTACTCTGATGATGTATTCTGATGTATTGTATAAACAGATATAATTTTGATTTGTGTAAAGATCTGTTGATATATTATATTTTATTCCGCTGCGATGGTTAGATTCTGATGTTGTTTTTCTTTTATTTTCTTCTTCTACCTCTTCTTTTTACCCAAATGGTCCGGTTTTTCGTGTTAGAAAAACTCGGGTTGTTACAGTGGTATCAGAGCTTAGGCTAGCGATAACCTTGGCTCTGGTGGGAATTTTGAGAGTATTAATAGATATGAGCGCGTATTTGTTAGTGAATATAAAATGGTTTTATATTGTGTTGGTTGGTTTATTGAGTGGCATATGAACCTTCGTCGGCACAGTCTGGACAACTGTATCGAAGGGGTTTCTAAACACTTGAATAGAACAGTTCGACACAGTATGGTTTTAAATAGGGTGAATGAAGTAATTTTGCCCAAATTATTTTTGTATATAAAGGAATAACTTTGTAAATTATTATAGTATTTGGTTGCTTGGTTGTTAGGAAGTGATAATATTAAATTATTACCACTATTGTGTAGAAATTGAACAAGTAATTGAATTATAACCAAAGTTGAGAAATAATTTATATAATAAGTGGAATTTGAGAATGTAGTTTATAAATGGAAATAAACTCCATATACAAATGAAATTTGTAAATGTAAATTGTAAATGTGACTTATAACTTGAAATAAAACGTGATAGAATTCCAGAGAAATGTTTGGATATAAAATTGAATGGACTTTGAATTTGAAGTTTTGGGAAAGGTTTAAATTCCTTTGGATTTAAAAATAGTTTTTAAAGGTTTTAGGGAAATAATGGTGATATTATTTCATGAATATTTTTGAAATTTGAATTGAAATCTGGTGGGATTTGGGATTTAAAAATGTTTGAAATGTTAGAGTAATAAAAGCATTAAATTCTCTTTTGGTCGCTGGAAAATAATTTCGGTGATGACTACAGCATCATCGATGTCTATTTTCGAGTTTCCAAAGAGAAATTGCTACCAAACTGTTTTAAATTGGAAATGATTGTGAATTGGGTTGGTTTTGAAATTCAAAGGGAAAATTGTTTGGTAAAAGCAGATTATTTTGGAAATTGGGGTTTGATGTGATATACCAGATGTGTATGAGTTATTTATGGATTCAAAATGGTTTTGAAATAAAACCGGGCAATTGGATTCTGGAAATTCTATTTAAAATTTAAATGTGGAAATTTAAATGAATCAACAATATAAAGTATAGAATGAAGTTGATTGAAATAAGAAAGGAATGAAAGTTAAATTCTGGGATTATAATTATGAGATGAAATTAACTCAATGAGTAATATAAGCTGGTAGATAAAAGAGTTAGAGAACTTGAAGGTGAATGAATTGTAAAACTTGTATAAAATTTTATCCTAGGATTAAAATTTAATTCGAGTATATGAAGGTGAATAAAATATATTTGAATTTAACTTAGGATAAGTTAAATAAAATTGAGAATTGGAATTGAATTAAATGTAAGTAAGTTGAAGTTGAATTGAATTGGATATAAAGGTAATGTAAAATGCTTATAATTGTGTAAAGAAATTCATATTCTTAAGTTCTTAAGTATAATAATTTGAAATTTGATTATAAAGATGAAATGGACTTAAATGAATAGTCCCAGGTCTTAAGTAAGTATGTTAAAACTTATGAATAGAAATGAAATTGTAAGTCATAAATGGGAATTCATTTCTTTGAACCATTAAGAGTTATAATTTGAAATTGTAATTATCAAATGGAAACGACTAAGATGAGCAATCTTAATTTTTAAATAAATCCAAACTTGAATTATAAAATATATTGAACTTAAGAAAAATTAAGTGAAGTGATATTTGGAATTAAAAAGCAAGTATTTAATTTTAACCAGCGAAGGAACTAATGAGATAATAAATTAGTTAATGAAATTGGATTAACATAGTGATGGTTTAAATTGCAAATGAATCCAAATAAGTGAAAATAAATTGGAAAGGGCCTGGTTATTAATAAAATAATTCCAGATGAATTGAGTATGGAAATTAAAATTCATAATGATTGAGTGAATAAACCAATTATATTAAATAAATAAATGGATGGAATTTGATTAAATAAGAATCAAATGAAAAATGGAAATAAAACTTTAAAGGGTTGGTTAAATGGAAAATAAACTTAAGTTATTGACTTAAGTAAATGTTGAATGGAAACTGAACTCAACGGAGGAGTGGTTTAAATAAGTTGAGAAATAGTTATTGAATGAATTAACTTGGATTGTTTTCGAGCTAAATAAAATTCATTTTTGGAAGTTGGAGATGAATTGAATTTAAGGAAAAAATTGGAAATGAAGTAGTAAATTGAAGTTGGAATTCATATGAAATGGGAGTTCAATTTGAATATATACACTTCAGTGGTGAAGTAGCAAATGAATATAAGAAAAATTTATATTGAACTTAAGAATTGAAGAATGAAATTCTTAAGAAAATTTGTATTGGAAATATACTTAGTAATTTTGGAAAAAAATATATATATACTAAGTGAATAGTTGAATGAAGACTAAAACTGAAGTTGTGAAATGGGATAGTTGTGAATAAGGGGATAACAATCAAAAAGGAATGTGAATAAAAGAGAATTGATATAACTGATAATCAATTGAAATTAATACGTAAGGTGTACGTATATTATTTATTCGCATAGCTATTTGATCCGGTTTCGAACACAGAATTTCGGGATAGATATATCGATCCGAGTTGGAATTTTTCACTCGATTTTCGACGGCGAACCTGGATATGGATTGTTGATTGATTCTGGATATTCTCTATCATAGTTTGTGACTATGCAAGGAGAATGACGGTTTCTAATCAAGAAACCAGATCTGAGTCCGCACTAGGAAGTCGGGTGGACGATACTAGTTCGGAAGTGAAATTGTGTGATCGATTGAGCGATCAAATGTGATATTGCGTACGGATGATATATGTGCATCGTACGGGCTTAAGTAAAGCAAATATTGAAAATTTGTAAAGAAATGTCTAGAATGGTTTTGAAATTGTGATTGAATATTATTGCTTAGTAGGATATACAGGTGTATAAAAGCAATGGATAAATTGGGATTTTTGATTTAAAAGATAAAATGTAATGGCCCGACAAAAGGTATGTATTTGAATTTCTATATGAAATTTGATTGGGTTTTTGATCCAGCCACTTGGCTTTTTGTTTTCTTTTTGAGATTGGGAGGCCGTAGAGCCATTTTGTAGTAGTACCGAGCTAGCCGCGCAAAGGAGACGCTGGCGAAATTTTTCGGAAATTTAGGGAGTTAGAAAAAATTTTGGAAAATTTTGATAAGTTAAAATTTGAATTCAAATTTAAATTTGAATGGATAAGCAGGTGGTATGGGTTGAACTTATGAATAAGTTTGGGAGGTTAAAGGATGATTAGTGTATCATTAATAAAAGAATTGTTATGGAAAGTTGTTAAAACTATTTGGATTGGGAAAAAGAACGGGTATCGAATCATTTCTCTTAACTGGTAATTTCGGGGACGAAATTCTTTTAAGGGGGAAGGAATGTGACGACCCGGAATTTTTGTATATTTGAAATGTGAATATTTAAGTTATTTTAAATATTCGAAGGTTAAATTTTAACTTTAATTTCAAATATACAGTATTTATTTGGATAATTAATTATTAAATTTAATTATCGGGATTGGGTAAAATATTGAATCTTGATTTTAAGCCTGTTAAAAATAGTTCAAAGGTTCAGAAAAATTTATATTGTTAATACTGAAGATGATAGAACTTTTAAAATGGAATTTTAAAGAGTTTTGTTCAGTTTTAAAAATATATCGTTGAAATTGAATTTAAAAATAGCCGTCCGAGGCACAGTCTCGGAATGCGACGAAACCAGTTCCATTGGATCCGTAATATTGTATTATTATTGGATTTCAATTTTCGTAGTGTTTGGAGTTGTCGTGTGGTCGTACGGAATGTAAACGCACTGAAATTAAATCGAAAATTCAATTTAATAACTGAATCCAAAAGGTTATCTTCTACTTACGATCGAATCGGGACTCGAGACCTTTTCCTTTGCGTTCGTAATAGGGGTTTAATATTAAAACATCTGGCGGCACGTCTCGATTGGAGATCGAGACTGTAAGTTACGTAAATCAGGACGATTTCAAAATAGAATTAAATAGATGATTAATTATATTGCAAGCTTCTGAAACACGCCTCAGAAATTTACCACTTGTCAGATTTCGTGAACACGCATCCTCACCTTTTTGTTTTCAACCGAACACTTCACAGTAAAGGTAAAAAGGGAAATCAACTCCTCTTTTGGAAACGAAATCGAATTCGAAGAAGTCGAAAACTTTAATGGCTGCCTTTGTTCCCTAATTCAATTCACATCACCGATTGCTAAATCAAAGATGGCCGAAGCCTGGACGCACAGAGTTAAATCGACATCTTCACGCGACTTCAAATCGCGACCTCGATCTGGGCGTTTGATTAGCTAAGTTGCGACTTAGTGGTGCTGTTCGTCGCTATCGTGGAGGGCTTGTACGAGAGGGCGGTGATGGAGCAAGGGCGCATGAGACTTTGGGCTTGCGATGGTATTGATCGCGAGTGACTCGAAGTCGGAGTCGCTTGCCTGAGGCTGCGACGCAGTGGGATGATGCTCGGCGGCTGCGAGGAGGTCGACTTCAATGCCGACAGTGTGGGGTTGCAGGCGAACTGCATCGACTCGCGTAAAGGCAGTCACTGTGAGGGAATTCGAGGCTAGCGGCGGCAACTCGAGGCGATCAATCGATGGTCTCGATTCACGGCGGGATGGTCGAGCTGGGGTTGTGATGTTTGTTTCGATCTGGGCAGAGAGGTCTGAAATCAAGGAAAATCAAGTCGGGTTGGATGGATTGCAAAACAAAAATAAATGGTGAGTTAATCTCACTCAGTTGAATTTAAATTTAAATGGTTAAATTTAAATAATTGATTGGATGATTGCATTGATTGATGTGCTATATATATAGTAGTATATAGCAATATATACATATTGGCATATGTATATATTGGAGTTGATATTCCCGCATTTATATAGCGGATGAGACCCTATGCGCCGCATAATAGCGGATGATATTTTATAAACCCATATACCGCGATATTCCACCTCGAAGTGGAATTGGTATTGTGCTAACGTCTGTGGATGCAGGGAAACAGGTTGGAGGGATCCAACTGGATTCCTCAAAATATTTAATTTTTGTTTAAATATTCTGTGATATGAATTTTGTTATCCTGTGATAATTTATATTGGATAATCTGGTAGAATTGAATTTCCCAGTATAATGAGTTATCAAAAGCAATTGAATTGGATTTTTGGAAAATATAAAAGAGTAAAATTAAGTTAAGTAATTCTAGTGAATTCGAATAAATTAAATATGGAAAAGAGGAATTTTGAATAAATAGAGAAATGTTGAATTTAAAGAAGACTTATGTGATGTTATTTAAAGGGATAAAAATTTATTTTAATTCAATGTTTAAATATAATTAAAAAGAGAAGGAATTTGGGAAATCTGAAACTTGTGTTTCGGTTTAAAGATTTTAAATCATAATGAGAAATAAAATCTGGAAGTTAATGAAGTTGGAAATAAATGGATTAAGTAAAGAAATTTATTTCAAAGTAAAATAAATTGGGAAATCAATTATAAATTGATTTAAATACTTTGGAATTTGAATTTTAAAGAGAAATGAGATTTGGGAGAGATAAACTGGGTTTGTAAAGTAAAATAAAATATCAGAGGATATTTGAAATATAATTTCAAAGTGGGAATTTATAAAAGGATATGGTTTGGTTTAAAAATAAATGTTATTTTATTTTTAAAAGATGGGAGTGAGAAGGATATTTCCCTGTATAGCCAAGTACGTTTTCAAAGCAATTTTAATATAAGTTAAAAGTTCTAATTGTATTTTTAAAAGCATATTTTAGAAAATTTATTATTTCTAAATGTTAATTTCCTAAGTAAGTATGTTTTAGGAAACCTATTCTTTTTAAATATTTAAACTTTAAAGTAAGTATTTTTCAAAGATCTATTATTGTAGTAATTATATAAAAGTGATTTGGTATTGTATTTTAAAAAGAGAAATTTAGTTTATATTTGTAAAGTGGTTTCATTTGAAATATTTCTTAAGTATATATTTTGTTAAGGTATTAAAGTAGTTTTTTTTAATTTCAATATTATTAAGTATATTTATAGTAAAGTGTTTTAAGATTATTTTAAAATCTAAGTGTTTTGTACTTGGTGTTTCAGAGAAATAAATATTTGGAAATGTATTCCGTAAGCGGAAACTGTTTGAAATTGTTTTCAAAAGGAGTTTGAAAATTTGGAAATATATCTTGGAAAGATATTTGGGCAAATAAATAATGTGGGAAATTATTTATTGTGTGATGGTTGCTTGTGGATGTTAATTGATAGTTAAATAACCGACTATCAATATTGGCCAAATGCGCTGATCGTTTCGAAGAGACCGGGATCGAGTTTCCGTATACCAGGATTCTAGGTCTGGAGACTCGAATACCACTTCGATCCGGTTTGTACATTTCGTGTAACGATTTCGGAGTCGAAGATGGAGCTGTGAAGTGCAAGGGCTAGTCGCTACTAATCCTGAGGATATTTCCAAAATGGATGTAGTAGGAATAGTGCCTTCGGTTCCGTTCAAACCCAGGACGGACTTGTATGGACGAATGCTTGCGAAACATCGTCAGCGGACGATGGGCATTCTAAGAGATATGTTCTCTAAAAGGTATCGTTTAGCCTCGAACCTCATCAACCGGGAATGACTGAAAATCAAGGGTTATGCAGCAAGGCTTCGTGGGTAGCTCCCACTGGAGGGTAAGGTCATCCCTGTCCAGATGTCCCTTTTTATTTCGGCTTAGTGGTGCGGTTGCTGATCCCAACCGTGGGGTGATTTTATTCGGGATCATCCAGTAAGGGATGGTTCCGGCCTTGTGTTGCAGGGGAGCGGGCGTACTCCTCGGTACGGTGATCTAGGCCACGTACTGTGATAGGTGGTACCCCAGTGCCTAGTCATTCGTTGGAAATCCATTCTTCCTACGTGCCTTGTACGGTTTTGATTGTGCCCAACTATTGTTGAAATGTGAGATGCAAGCATTTCAGCTAGATTATATTTTACTTTCTGTAGACACTATTATAATATCAGAGGATTTTGATATAAAGTGTTTTAGCTATCGTAAGGTAAAAACCCGACATGTTTATTTGTGGCGTGGTCTTACGAGATGCTTTTGTTTTCAAAGGATTTTGAAACTTTAATAATCAATTTGAGTGTGATTTTCTCACGCTGGTTTTCCAGACTGACTTGGGTATTGTTTTATATGATGCTCGGGTCAGACCGAGATAAACAGGTTCAGGATATGATGCTGTGGAGCTCAGGAGACGAGCTGGATGTCGATACGTACTCCCGTACTTGTTATTATTTTTCCGCTGTGTATTTAGTTGTATGTTATGGATGTTGATGTACTATGATGATGTATTCTGATGTATTGTATAAACAGATATAATTTTGATTTGTGTAAAGATCTGTTGATATATTATATTTTATTCCGCTGCGATGGTTAGATTCTGATGTTGTTTTTCTTTTATTTTCTTCTTCTACCTCTTCTTTTTACCCAAATGGTCCGGTTTTTCGTGTTAGAAAAACTCGGGTTGTTACAGTGGTATCAGAGCTTAGGCTAGCGATAACCTTGGCTCTGGTGGGAATTTTGAGAGTATTAATAGATATGAGCGCGTATTTGTTAGTGAATGTAAAATGGTTTTATATTGTGTTGGTTGGTTTATTGAGTGGCATATGAACCTTCGTCGGCACAGTCTGGACAACTGTATCGAAGGGGTTTCTAAACACTTGAATAGAACAGTTCGACACAGTATGGTTTTAAATAGGGTGAATGAAGTAATTTTGCCCAAATTATTTTTGTATATAAAGGAATAACTTTGTAAATTATTATAGTATTTGGTTGCTTGGTTGTTAGGATGTGATAATATTAAATTATTACCACTATTGTGTAGAAATTGAACAAGTAATTGAATTATAACCAAAGTTGAGAAATAATTTATATAATAAGTGGAATTTGAGAATGTAGTTTATAAATGGAAATAAACTCCATATACAAATGAAATTTGTAAATGTAAATTGTAAATGTGACTTATAACTTGAAATAAAACGTGATAGAATTCCAGAGAAATGTTTGGATATAAAATTGAATGGACTTTGAATTTGAAGTTTTGGGAAAGGTTTAAATTCCTTTGGATTTAAAAATAGTTTTTAAAGGTTTTAGGGAAATAATGGTGATATTATTTCATGAATATTTTTGAAATTTGAATTGAAATCTGGTGGGATTTGGGATTTAAAAATGTTTGAAATGTTAGAGTAATAAAAGCATTAAATTCTCTTTTGGTCGCTGGAAAATAATTTCGGTGATGACTGCAGCATCATCGATGTCTATTTTCGAGTTTCCAAAGAGAAATTGCTACCAAACTGTTTTAAATTGGAAATGATTGTGAATTGGGTTGGTTTTGAAATTCAAAGGGAAAATTGTTTGGTAAAAGCAGATTATTTTGGAAATTGGGGTTTGATGTGATATACCAGATGTGTATGAGTTATATATGGATTCAAAATGGTTTTGAAATAAAACCGGGCAATTGGATTCTGGAAATTCTATTTAAAATTTAAATGTGGAAATTTAAATGAATCAACAATATAAAGTATAGAATGAAGTTGATTGAAATAAGAAAGGAATGAAAGTTAAATTCTGGGATTATAATTATGAGACGAAATTAACTCAATGAGTAATATAAGCTGGTAGATAAAAGAGTTAGAGAACTTGAAGGTGAATGAATTGTAAAACTTGTATAAAATTTTATCCTAGGATTAAAATTTAATTCGAGTATATGAAGGTGAATAAAATATATTTGAATTTAACTTAGGATAAGTTAAATAAAATTGAGAATTGGAATTGAATTAAATGTAAGTAAGTTGAAGTTGAATTGAATTGGATATAAAGGTAATGTAAAATGCTTATAATTGTGTAAAGAAATTCATATTCTTAAGTTCTTAAGTATAATAATTTGAAATTTGATTATAAAGATGAAATGGACTTAAATGGATAGTCCCAGGTCTTAAGTAAGTAAGTTAAAACTTATGAATAGAAATGAAATTGTAAGTCATAAATGGGAATTCATTTCTTTGAACCATTAAGAGTTATAATTTGAAATTGTAATTATCAAATGGAAACGACTAAGATGAGCAATCTTAATTTTTAAATAAATCCAAACTTGAATTATAAAATATATTGAACTTAAGAAAAATTAAGTGAAGTGATATTTGGAATTAAAAAGCAAGTATTTAATTTTAACCAGCGAAGGAACTAATGAGATAATAAATTAGTTAATGAAATTGGATTAACATAGTGATGGTTTAAATTGCAAATGAATCCAAATAAGTGAAAATAAATTGGAAAGGGCCTGGTTATTAATAAAATAATTCCAGATGAATTGAGTATGGAAATTAAAATTCATAATGATTGAGTGAATAAACCAATTATATTAAATAAATAAATGGATGGAATTTGATTAAATAAGAATCAAATGAAAAATGGAAATAAAACTTTAAAGGGTTGGTTAAATGGAAAATAAACTTAAGTTATTGACTTAAGTAAATGTTGAATGGAAACTGAACTCAACGGAGGAGTGGTTTAAATAAGTTGAGAAATAGTTATTGAATGAATTAACTTGGATTGTTTTCGAGCTAAATAAAATTCATTTTTGGAAGTTGGAGATGAATTGAATTTAAGGAAAAAATTGGAAATGAAGTAGTAAATTGAAGTTGGAATTCATATGAAATGGGAGTTCAATTTGAATATATACACTTCAGTGGTGAAGTAGCAAATGAATATAAGAAAAAATTATATTGAACTTAAGAATTGAAGAATGAAATTCTTAAGAAAATTTGTATTGGAAATATACTTAGTAATTTTGGAAAAAAATATATATATACTAAGTGAATAGTTGAATGAAGACTAAAACTGAAGTTGTGAAATGGGATAGTTGTGAATAAGGGGATAACAATCAAAAAGGAATGTGAATAAAAGAGAATTGATATAACTGATAATCAATTGAAATTAATACGTAAGGTGTACGTATATTATTTATTCGCATAGCTATTTGATCCGGATTCGAACACAGAATTTCGGGATAGATATATCGATCCGAGTTGGAATTTTTCACTCGATTTTCGACGGCGAACCTGGATATGGATTGTTGATTGATTCTGGATATTCTCTATCATAGTTTGTGACTATGCAAGGAGAATGACGGTTTCTAATCAAGAAACCAGATCTGAGTCCGCACTAGGAAGTCGGGTGGACGATACTAGTTCGGAAGTGAAATTGTGTGATCGATTGAGCGATCAAATGTGATATTGCGTACGGATGATATATGTGCATCGTACGGGCTTAAGTAAAGCAAATATTGAAAATTTGTAAAGAAATGTCTAGAATGGTTTTGAAATTGTGATTGAATATTATTGCTTAGTAGGATATACAGGTGTATAAAAGCAATGGATAAATTGGGATTTTTGATTTAAAAGATAAAATGTAATGGCCCGACAAAAGGTATGTATTTGAATTTCTATATGAAATTTGATTGGGTTTTTGATCCAGCCACTTGGCTTTTTGTTTTCTTTTTGAGATTGGGAGGCCGTAGAGCCATTTTGTAGTAGTACCGAGCTAGCCGCGCAAAGGAGACGCTGGCGAAATTTTTCGGAAATTTAGGGAGTTAGAAAAAATTTTGGAAAATTTTGATAAGTTAAAATTTGAATTCAAATTTAAATTTGAATGGATAAGCAGGTGGTATGGGTTGAACTTATGAATAAGTTTGGGAGGTTAAAGGATGATTAGTGTATCATTAATAAAAGAATTGTTATGGAAAGTTGTTAAAACTATTTGGATTGGGAAAAAGAACGGGTATCGAATCATTTCTCTTAACTGGTAATTTCGGGGACGAAATTCTTTTAAGGGGGAAGGAACGTGACGACCCGGAATTTTTGTATATTTGAAATGTGAATATTTAAGTTATTTTAAATATTCGAAGGTTAAATTTTAACTTTAATTTCAAATATACAGTATTTATTTGGATAATTAGTTATTAAATTTAATTATCGGGATTGGGTAAAATATTGAATCTTGATTTTAAGCCTGTTAAAAATAGTTCAAAGGTTCAGAAAAATTTATATTGTTAATACTGAAGATGATAGAACTTTTAAAATGGAATTTTAAAGAGTTTTGTTCAGTTTTAAAAATATATCGTTGAAATTGAATTTAAAAATAGCCGTCCGAGGCACAGTCTCGGAATGCGACGAAACCAGTTCCATTGGATCCGTAATATTGTATTATTATTGGATTTCAATTTTCGTAGTGTTTGGAGTTGTCGTGTGGTCGTACGGAATGTAAACGCACTGAAATTAAATCGAAAATTCAATTTAATAACTGAATCCAAAAGGTTATCTTCTACTTACGATCGAATCGGGACTCGAGACCTTTTCCTTTGCGTTCGTAATAGGGGTTTAATATTAAAACATCTGGCGGCACATCTCGATTGGAGATCGAGACTGTAAGTTACGTAAATCAGGACGATTTCAAAATAGAATTAAATAGATGATTAATTATATTGCAAGCTTCTGAAACACGCCTCAGAAATTTACCACTTGTCAGATTTCGTGAACACGCGTCCTCACCTTTTTGTTTTCAACCGAACACTTCACAGTAAAGGTAAAAAGGGAAATCAACTCCTCTTTTGGAAACGAAATCGAATTCGAAGAAGTCGAAAACTTTAATGGCTGCCTTTGTTCCCTAATTCAATTCACATCACCGATTGCTAAATCAAAGATGGCCGAAGCCTGGACGCACAGAGTTAAATCGACATCTTCACGCGACTTCAAATCGCGACCTCGATCTGGGCGTTTGATTAGCTAAGTTGCGACTTAGTGGTGCTGTTCGTCGCTATCGTGGAGGGCTTGTACGAGAGGGCGGTGATGGAGCAAGGGCGCATGAGACTTTGGGCTTGCGATGGTATTGATCGCGAGTGACTCGAAGTCGGAGTCGCTTGCCTGAGGCTGCGACGCAGTGGGATGAAGCTCGGCGGCTGCGAGGAGGTCGACTTCAATGCCGACAGTGTGGGGTTGCAGGCGAACTGCATCGACTCGCGTAAAGGCAGTCACTGTGAGGGAATTCGAGGCTAGCGGCGGCAACTCGAGGCGATCAATCGATGGTCTCGATTCACGGCGGGATGGTCGAGCTGGGGTTGTGATGTTTGTTTCGATCTGGGCAGAGAGGTCTGAAATCAAGGAAAATCAAGTCGGGTTGGATGGATTGCAAAACAAAAATAAATGGTGAGTTAATCTCACTCAGTTGAATTTAAATTTAAATGGTTAAATTTAAATAATTGATTGGATGATTGCATTGATTGATGTGCTATATATATAGTAGTATATAGCAATATATACATATTGGCATATGTATATATTGGAGTTGATATTCCCGCATTTATATAGCGGATGAGACCCTATGCGCCGCATAATAGCGGATGATATTTTATAAACCCATATACCGCGATATTCCACCTCGAAGTGGAATTGGTATTGTGCTAACGTCTGTGGATGCAGGGAAACAGGTTGGAGGGATCCAACTGGATTCCTCAAAATATTTAATTTTTGTTTAAATATTCTGTGATATGAATGTTGTTATCCTGTGATAATTTATATTGGATAATCTGGTAGAATTGAATTTCCCAGTATAATGAGTTATCAAAAGCAATTGAATTGGATTTTTGGAAAATATAAAAGAGTAAAATTAAGTTAAGTAATTCTAGTGAATTCGAATAAATTAAATATGGAAAAGAGGAATTTTGAATAAATAGAGAAATGTTGAATTTAAAGAAGACTTATGTGATGTTATTTAAAGGGATAAAAATTTATTTTAATTCAATGTTTAAATATAATTTAAAAGAGAAGGAATTTGGGAAATCTGAAACTTGTGTTTCGGTTTAAAGATTTTAAATCATAATGAGAAATAAAATCTGGAAGTTAATGAAGTTGGAAATAAATGGATTAAGTAAAGAAATTTATTTCAAAGTAAAATAAATTGGGAAATCAATTATAAATTGATTTAAATACTTTGGAATTTGAATTTTAAAGAGAAATGAGATTTGGGAGAGATAAACTGGGTTTGTAAAGTAAAATAAAATATCAGAGGATATTTGAAATATAATTTCAAAGTGGGAATTTATAAAAGGATATGGTTTGGTTTAAAAATAAATGTTATTTTATTTTTAAAAGATGGGAGTGAGAAGGATATTTCCCTGTATAGCCAAGTACGTTTTCAAAGCAATTTTAATATAAGTTAAAAGTTCTAATTGTATTTTTAAAAGCATATTTTAGAAAATTTATTATTTCTAAATGTTAATTTCCTAAGTAAGTATGTTTTAGGAAACCTATTCTTTTTAAATATTTAAACTTTAAAGTAAGTATTTTTCAAAGATCTATTATTGTAGTAATTATATAAAAGTGATTTGGTATTGTATTTTAAAAAGAGAAATTTAGTTTATATTTGTAAAGTGGTTTCATTTGAAATATTTCTTAAGTATATATTTTGTTAAGGTATTAAAGTAGTTTTTTTTAATTTCAATATTATTAAGTATATTTATAGTAAAGTGTTTTAAGATTATTTTAAAATCTAAGTGTTTTGTACTTGGTGTTTCAGAGAAATAAATATTTGGAAATGTATTCCGTAAGCGGAAACTGTTTGAAATTGTTTTCAAAAGGAGTTTGAAAATTTGGAAATATATCTTGGAAAGATATTTGGGCAAATAAATAATGTGGGAAATTATTTATTGTGTGATGGTTGCTTGTGGATGTTAATTGATAGTTAAATAACCGACTATCAATATTGGCCAAATGCGCTGATCGTTTCGAAGAGACCGGGATCGAGTTTCCGTATACCAGGATTCTAGGTCTGGAGACTCGAATACCACTTCGATCCGGTTTGTACATTTCGTGTAACGATTTCGGAGTCGAAGATGGAGCTGTGAAGTGCAAGGGCTAGTCGCTACTAATCCTGAGGATATTTCCAAAATGGATGTAGTAGGAATAGTGCCTTCGGTTCCGTTCAAACCCAGGACGGACTTGTATGGACGAATGCTTGCGAAACATCGTCAGCGGACGATGGGCATTCTAAGAGATATGTTCTCTAAAAGGTATCGTTTAGCCTCGAACCTCATCAACCGGGAATGACTGAAAATCAAGGGTTATGCAGCAAGGCTTCGTGGGTAGCTCCCACTGGAGGGTAAGGTCATCCCTGTCCAGATGTCCCTTTTTATTTCGGCTTAGTGGTGCGGTTGCTGATCCCAACCGTGGGGTGATTTTATTCGGGATCATCCAGTAAGGGATGGTTCCGGCCTTGTGTTGCAGGGGAGCGGGCGTACTCCTCGGTACGGTGATCTAGGCCACGTACTGTGATAGGTGGTACCCCAGTGCCTAGTCATTCGTTGGAAATCCATTCTTCCTACGTGCCTTGTACGGTTTTGATTGTGCCCAACTATTGTTGAAATGTGAGATGCAAGCATTTCAGCTAGATTATATTTTACTTTCTGTAGACACTATTATAATATCAGAGGATTTTGATATAAAGTGTTTTAGCTATCGTAAGGTAAAAACCCGACATGTTTATTTGTGGCGTGGTCTTACGAGATGCTTTTGTTTTCAAAGGATTTTGAAACTTTAATAATCAATTTGAGTGTGATTTTCTCACGCTGGTTTTCCAGACTGACTTGGGTATTGTTTTATATGATGCTCGGGTCAGACCGAGATAAACAGGTTCAGGATATGATGCTGTGGAGCTCAGGAGACGAGCTGGATGTCGATACGTACTCCCGTACTTGTTATTATTTTTCCGCTGTGTATTTAGTTGTATGTTATGGATGTTGATGTACTATGATGATGTATTCTGATGTATTGTATAAACAGATATAATTTTGATTTGTGTAAAGATCTGTTGATATATTATATTTTATTCCGCTGCGATGGTTAGATTCTGATGTTGTTTTTCTTTTATTTTCTTCTTCTACCTCTTCTTTTTACCCAAATGGTCCGGTTTTTCGTGTTAGAAAAACTCGGGTTGTTACAGTGGTATCAGAGCTTAGGCTAGCGATAACCTTGGCTCTGGTGGGAATTTTGAGAGTATTAATAGATATGAGCGCGTATTTGTTAGTGAATGTAAAATGGTTTTATATTGTGTTGGTTGGTTTATTGAGTGGCATATGAACCTTCGTCGGCACAGTCTGGACAACTGTATCGAAGGGGTTTCTAAACACTTGAATAGAACAGTTCGACACAGTATGGTTTTAAATAGGGTGAATGAAGTAATTTTGCCCAAATTATTTTTGTATATAAAGGAATAACTTTGTAAATTATTATAGTATTTGGTTGCT
Source organism: Allium fistulosum (assembly GCA_030737815.1). Classification (NCBI taxonomy): domain Eukaryota; kingdom Viridiplantae; phylum Streptophyta; class Magnoliopsida; order Asparagales; family Amaryllidaceae; genus Allium; species Allium fistulosum. Next base: position 7,204,826 of record JASFAW010000018.1, read on the forward strand.
TGGTTGTTAGGATGTGATAATATTAAATTATTACCACTATTGTGTAGAAATTGAACAAGTAATTGAATTATAACCAAAGTTGAGAAATAATTTATATAATAAGTGGAATTTGAGAATGTAGTTTATAAATGGAAATAAACTCCATATACAAATGAAATTTGTAAATGTAAATTGTAAATGTGACTTATAACTTGAAATAAAACGTGATAGAATTCCAGAGAAATGTTTGGATATAAAATTGAATGGACTTTGAATTTGAAGTTTTGGGAAAGGTTTAAATTCCTTTGGATTTAAAAATAGTTTTTAAAGGTTTTAGGGAAATAATGGTGATATTATTTCATGAATATTTTTGAAATTTGAATTGAAATCTGGTGGGATTTGGGATTTAAAAATGTTTGAAATGTTAGAGTAATAAAAGCATTAAATTCTCTTTTGGTCGCTGGAAAATAATTTCGGTGATGACTGCAGCATCATCGATGTCTATTTTCGAGTTTCCAAAGAGAAATTGCTACCAAACTGTTTTAAATTGGAAATGATTGTGAATTGGGTTGGTTTTGAAATTCAAAGGGAAAATTGTTTGGTAAAAGCAGATTATTTTGGAAATTGGGGTTTGATGTGATATACCAGATGTGTATGAGTTATATATGGATTCAAAATGGTTTTGAAATAAAACCGGGCAATTGGATTCTGGAAATTCTATTTAAAATTTAAATGTGGAAATTTAAATGAATCAACAATATAAAGTATAGAATGAAGTTGATTGAAATAAGAAAGGAATGAAAGTTAAATTCTGGGATTATAATTATGAGACGAAATTAACTCAATGAGTAATATAAGCTGGTAGATAAAAGAGTTAGAGAACTTGAAGGTGAATGAATTGTAAAACTTGTATAAAATTTTATCCTAGGATTAAAATTTAATTCGAGTATATGAAGGTGAATAAAATATATTTGAATTTAACTTAGGATAAGTTAAATAAAATTGAGAATTGGAATTGAATTAAATGTAAGTAAGTTGAAGTTGAATTGAATTGGATATAAAGGTAATGTAAAATGCTTATAATTGTGTAAAGAAATTCATATTCTTAAGTTCTTAAGTATAATAATTTGAAATTTGATTATAAAGATGAAATGGACTTAAATGGATAGTCCCAGGTCTTAAGTAAGTAAGTTAAAACTTATGAATAGAAATGAAATTGTAAGTCATAAATGGGAATTCATTTCTTTGAACCATTAAGAGTTATAATTTGAAATTGTAATTATCAAATGGAAACGACTAAGATGAGCAATCTTAATTTTTAAATAAATCCAAACTTGAATTATAAAATATATTGAACTTAAGAAAAATTAAGTGAAGTGATATTTGGAATTAAAAAGCAAGTATTTAATTTTAACCAGCGAAGGAACTAATGAGATAATAAATTAGTTAATGAAATTGGATTAACATAGTGATGGTTTAAATTGCAAATGAATCCAAATAAGTGAAAATAAATTGGAAAGGGCCTGGTTATTAATAAAATAATTCCAGATGAATTGAGTATGGAAATTAAAATTCATAATGATTGAGTGAATAAACCAATTATATTAAATAAATAAATGGATGGAATTTGATTAAATAAGAATCAAATGAAAAATGGAAATAAAACTTTAAAGGGTTGGTTAAATGGAAAATAAACTTAAGTTATTGACTTAAGTAAATGTTGAATGGAAACTGAACTCAACGGAGGAGTGGTTTAAATAAGTTGAGAAATAGTTATTGAATGAATTAACTTGGATTGTTTTCGAGCTAAATAAAATTCATTTTTGGAAGTTGGAGATGAATTGAATTTAAGGAAAAAATTGGAAATGAAGTAGTAAATTGAAGTTGGAATTCATATGAAATGGGAGTTCAATTTGAATATATACACTTCAGTGGTGAAGTAGCAAATGAATATAAGAAAAAATTATATTGAACTTAAGAATTGAAGAATGAAATTCTTAAGAAAATTTGTATTGGAAATATACTTAGTAATTTTGGAAAAAAATATATATATACTAAGTGAATAGTTGAATGAAGACTAAAACTGAAGTTGTGAAATGGGATAGTTGTGAATAAGGGGATAACAATCAAAAAGGAATGTGAATAAAAGAGAATTGATATAACTGATAATCAATTGAAATTAATACGTAAGGTGTACGTATATTATTTATTCGCATAGCTATTTGATCCGGATTCGAACACAGAATTTCGGGATAGATATATCGATCCGAGTTGGAATTTTTCACTCGATTTTCGACGGCGAACCTGGATATGGATTGTTGATTGATTCTGGATATTCTCTATCATAGTTTGTGACTATGCAAGGAGAATGACGGTTTCTAATCAAGAAACCAGATCTGAGTCCGCACTAGGAAGTCGGGTGGACGATACTAGTTCGGAAGTGAAATTGTGTGATCGATTGAGCGATCAAATGTGATATTGCGTACGGATGATATATGTGCATCGTACGGGCTTAAGTAAAGCAAATATTGAAAATTTGTAAAGAAATGTCTAGAATGGTTTTGAAATTGTGATTGAATATTATTGCTTAGTAGGATATACAGGTGTATAAAAGCAATGGATAAATTGGGATTTTTGATTTAAAAGATAAAATGTAATGGCCCGACAAAAGGTATGTATTTGAATTTCTATATGAAATTTGATTGGGTTTTTGATCCAGCCACTTGGCTTTTTGTTTTCTTTTTGAGATTGGGAGGCCGTAGAGCCATTTTGTAGTAGTACCGAGCTAGCCGCGCAAAGGAGACGCTGGCGAAATTTTTCGGAAATTTAGGGAGTTAGAAAAAATTTTGGAAAATTTTGATAAGTTAAAATTTGAATTCAAATTTAAATTTGAATGGATAAGCAGGTGGTATGGGTTGAACTTATGAATAAGTTTGGGAGGTTAAAGGATGATTAGTGTATCATTAATAAAAGAATTGTTATGGAAAGTTGTTAAAACTATTTGGATTGGGAAAAAGAACGGGTATCGAATCATTTCTCTTAACTGGTAATTTCGGGGACGAAATTCTTTTAAGGGGGAAGGAACGTGACGACCCGGAATTTTTGTATATTTGAAATGTGAATATTTAAGTTATTTTAAATATTCGAAGGTTAAATTTTAACTTTAATTTCAAATATACAGTATTTATTTGGATAATTAGTTATTAAATTTAATTATCGGGATTGGGTAAAATATTGAATCTTGATTTTAAGCCTGTTAAAAATAGTTCAAAGGTTCAGAAAAATTTATATTGTTAATACTGAAGATGATAGAACTTTTAAAATGGAATTTTAAAGAGTTTTGTTCAGTTTTAAAAATATATCGTTGAAATTGAATTTAAAAATAGCCGTCCGAGGCACAGTCTCGGAATGCGACGAAACCAGTTCCATTGGATCCGTAATATTGTATTATTATTGGATTTCAATTTTCGTAGTGTTTGGAGTTGTCGTGTGGTCGTACGGAATGTAAACGCACTGAAATTAAATCGAAAATTCAATTTAATAACTGAATCCAAAAGGTTATCTTCTACTTACGATCGAATCGGGACTCGAGACCTTTTCCTTTGCGTTCGTAATAGGGGTTTAATATTAAAACATCTGGCGGCACATCTCGATTGGAGATCGAGACTGTAAGTTACGTAAATCAGGACGATTTCAAAATAGAATTAAATAGATGATTAATTATATTGCAAGCTTCTGAAACACGCCTCAGAAATTTACCACTTGTCAGATTTCGTGAACACGCGTCCTCACCTTTTTGTTTTCAACCGAACACTTCACAGTAAAGGTAAAAAGGGAAATCAACTCCTCTTTTGGAAACGAAATCGAATTCGAAGAAGTCGAAAACTTTAATGGCTGCCTTTGTTCCCTAATTCAATTCACATCACCGATTGCTAAATCAAAGATGGCCGAAGCCTGGACGCACAGAGTTAAATCGACATCTTCACGCGACTTCAAATCGCGACCTCGATCTGGGCGTTTGATTAGCTAAGTTGCGACTTAGTGGTGCTGTTCGTCGCTATCGTGGAGGGCTTGTACGAGAGGGCGATGATGGAGCAAGGGCGCATGAGACTTTGGGCTTGCGATGGTATTGATCGCGAGTGACTCGAAGTCGGAGTCGCTTGCCTGAGGCTGCGACGCAGTGGGATGAAGCTCGGCGGCTGCGAGGAGGTCGACTTCAATGCCGACAGTGTGGGGTTGCAGGCGAACTGCATCGACTCGCGTAAAGGCAGTCACTGTGAGGGAATTCGAGGCTAGCGGCGGCAACTCGAGGCGATCAATCGATGGTCTCGATTCACGGCGGGATGGTCGAGCTGGGGTTGTGATGTTTGTTTCGATCTGGGCAGAGAGGTCTGAAATCAAGGAAAATCAAGTCGGGTTGGATGGATTGCAAAACAAAAATAAATGGTGAGTTAATCTCACTCAGTTGAATTTAAATTTAAATGGTTAAATTTAAATAATTGATTGGATGATTGCATTGATTGATGTGCTATATATATAGTAGTATATAGCAATATATACATATTGGCATATGTATATATTGGAGTTGATATTCCCGCATTTATATAGCGGATGAGACCCTATGCGCCGCATAATAGCGGATGATATTTTATAAACCCATATACCGCGATATTCCACCTCGAAGTGGAATTGGTATTGTGCTAACGTCTGTGGATGCAGGGAAACAGGTTGGAGGGATCCAACAGGATTCCTCAAAATATTTAATTTTTGTTTAAATATTCTGTGATATGAATGTTGTTATCCTGTGATAATTTATATTGGATAATCTGGTAGAATTGAATTTCCCAGTATAATGAGTTATCAAAAGCAATTGAATTGGATTTTTGGAAAATATAAAAGAGTAAAATTAAGTTAAGTAATTCTAGTGAATTCGAATAAATTAAATATGGAAAAGAGGAATTTTGAATAAATAGAGAAATGTTGAATTTAAAGAAGACTTATGTGATGTTATTTAAAGGGATAAAAATTTATTTTAATTCAATGTTTAAATATAATTAAAAAGAGAAGGAATTTGGGAAATCTGAAACTTGTGTTTCGGTTTAAAGATTTTAAATCATAATGAGAAATAAAATCTGGAAGTTAATGAAGTTGGAAATAAATGGATTAAGTAAAGAAATTTATTTCAAAGTAAAATAAATTGGGAAATCAATTATAAATTGATTTAAATACTTTGGAATTTGAATTTTAAAGAGAAATGAGATTTGGGAGAGATAAACTGGGTTTGTAAAGTAAAATAAAATATCAGAGGATATTTGAAATACAATTTCAAAGTGGGAATTTATAAAAGGATATGGTTTGGTTTAAAAATAAATGTTATTTTATTTTTAAAAGATGGGAGTGAGAAGGATATTTCTCTGTATAGCCAAGTACGTTTTCAAAGCAATTTTAATATAAGTTAAAAGTTCTAATTGTATTTTTAAAAGCATATTTTAGAAAATTTATTATTTCTAAATGTTAATTTCCTAAGTAAGTATGTTTTAGGAAACCTATTCTTTTTAAATATTTAAACTTTAAAGTAAGTATTTTTCAAAGATCTATTATTGTAGTAATTATATAAAAGTGATTTGGTATTGTATTTTATAAAGAGAAATTTAGTTTATATTTGTAAAGTGGTTTCATTTGAAATATTTCTTAAGTATATATTTTGTTAAGGTATTAAAGTAGTTTTTTTTAATTTCAATATTATTAAGTATATTTATAGTAAAGTGTTTTAAGATTATTTTAAAATCTAAGTGTTTTGTACTTGGTGTTTCAGAGAAATAAATATTTGGAAATGTATTCCGTAAGCGGAAACTGTTTGAAATTGTTTTCAAAAGGAGTTTGAAAATTTGGAAATATATCTTGGAAAGATATTTGGGCAAATAAATAATGTGGGAAATTATTTATTGTGTGATGGTTGCTTGTGGATGTTAATTGATAGTTAAATAACCGACTATCAATATTGGCCAAATGCGCTGATCGTTTCGAAGAGACCGGGATCGAGTTTCCGTATACCGGGATTCTAGGTCTGGAGACTCGAATACCACTTCGATCCGGTTTGTACGTTTCGTGTAACGATTTCGGAGTCGAAGATGGAGCTGTGAAGTGCAAGGGCTAGTCGCTACTAATCCTGAGGATATTTCCAAAATGGATGTAGTAGGAATAGTGCCTTCGGTTCCGTTCAAACCCAGGACGGACTTGTATGGACGAATGCTTGCGAAACATCGTCAGCGGACGATGGGCATTCTAAGGGATATGTTCTCTAAAAGGTATCGTTTAGCCTCGAACCTCATCAACCGGGAATGACTGAAAATCAGGGGTTATGCAGCAAGGCTTCGTGGGTAGCTCCCACTGGAGGGTAAGGTCATCCCTGTCTAGATGTCCCTTTTTATTTCGGCTTAGTGGTGCGGTTGCTGATCCCAACCGTGGGGTGATTTTATTCGGGATCATCCAGTAAGGGATGGTTCCGGCCTTGTGTTGCAGGGGAGCGGGCGTACTCCTCGGTACGGTGATCTAGGCCATGTACTGTGATAGGTGGTACCCCAGTGCCTAGTCATTCGTTGGAAATCCATTCTTCCTACGTGCCTTGTACGGTTTTGATTGTGCCCAACTATTGTTGAAATGTGAGATGCAAGCATTTCAGCTAGATTATATTTTACTTTCTGTAGACACTATTATAATATCAGAGGATTTTGATATAAAGTGTTTTAGCTATCGTAAGGTAAAAACCCGACATGTTTATTTGTGGCGTGGTCTTACGAGATGCTTTTGTTTTCAAAGGATTTTGAAACTTTAATAATCAATTTGAGTGTGATTTTCTCACGCTGGTTTTCCAGACTGACTCGGGTATTGTTTTATATGATGCTCGGGTCAGACCTAGATAAACAGGTTCAGGATATGATGCTGTGGAGCTCAGGAGACGAGCTGGATGTCGATACGTACTCCCGTACTTGTTATTATTTTTCCGCTGTGTATTTAGTTGTATGTTATGGATGTTGATGTACTCTGATGATGTATTCTGATGTATTGTATAAACAGATATAATTTTGATTTGTGTAAAGATCTGTTGATATATTATATTTTATTCCGCTGCGATGGTTAGATTCTGATGTTGTTTTTCTTTTATTTTCTTCTTCTACCTCTTCTTTTTACCCAAATGGTCCGGTTTTTCGTGTTAGAAAAACTCGGGTTGTTACATCAATTTTCTTTTTCTTTTTGTTCTGTGTGTTTTTGGAATGAAGAGGGGGAACACAGATGATTTTAAATCAAGCGGGAGGTAGGTACTATAGTAGGATGGTTGATGGATGTAATGTGCGGCTAAGAAGAAATAATATGTTCTGAAAGGAAAGAATGTGGGTTGTGGTCAAAATCAAGAATATATATATGTAATGGCCCGTTTTTCCGTACCCTTTAAATCAACAATAAACCATACATGTCCAACTCAAATTGCACGAAAATACGAAACATTAAGGGTAATAAAGAAAAATAAACAGAATAGAATCTCACATGAATGGAATAACATATAATATTGAATAAATACCTTTACAGTGGAAAACCTTTAAATACATATATCAGAGTCTAACCTAAATTCAGTCTGGACAGTTATAACACCTGCCCTTACAAATGTTGACAAACAACAAAACAAATACAATAGATGTAGCGGATAATAGAGTACGTCCATACGATGATGAAGATCTCCAGCTCTCCTTTGGAAACTCCAACCGTCTTTGACTATACCTAAAACTACTTGGATCTGACCCGAGTATTAAAAATACCCAGATCAGGCTTGATAAACTAGTGTGAGATGCTCAAAATTTAGAATGACTATGTTATCAAAACCTTTGAAAAGAAGGGTATCTCATAAGACCACACCCACACATAAACACGGACATGCTTTTACCTTATGATAACCAAAATACTTTTATACCAAAATAATTTGATATTATTTTTAATGACATTCTTTTGAAAACACTTTTCAAATAAACTTATTCAAATAAGGTATCAATAAATGGACAAATTCTAACTAAATATATCTGGACTAGGTCAATGGAATATACCGAACATAATATATGATACCAAAAAGGAGTAGCTGAAATGTTTGCAAGTCATTACAGCTATTTTGGGAATACAATCAAAACCGTAAATCTCGTATTGGGATTGGATTTCCAACATGATAGGAAACTAGTGCAAAGATCAATCTGTATCCATGGCTTACGTCCAAGACTCAAACGTCGTTATACAACAACAAAAATGGCTAAAAGTGGATACAATCTATGAATAACATCCAAGGACTCGGACTTCGCGCATCCCTGTCATGTGGCCCAGACGTATCTGGTACCTGGGGCTCAGAACATCTGATAACCCAAATCATTACTATCTGAAATGCAAGCATACATGTGACCACATAGAATCCCATCATATTCGGGGTGTGAGGCTCGCGAGGCTACGCTCAATTTCTTTAAAGCCACGTTTTTTTATACTAAACAACGCTTTGATCATAACAGGTTCCACTTTGAATGCCACACTGCCATTCCTTTGATCACTATTTGACTCCCACAAGCATACAACCTCTGAGCACATATGTCTCAAAGAAGGGTGTTAAGCTAAGAGAAGTTGCCTTCTCCGTAACCAAGCAGATGTACATTTGTAAAAGTCAAACGTTGTGTCTCAGAAAAGCAATGTCGGACATTTGTCCGTACAAGTTCGTTCTAGGACTGAACGAAACCGAAGGCACTTTCCTCGGCCATTACTAGCCGAGAAGCCCTTGCAATCCGAAAAACCTCCACAACGAGGAGACTACTGCTATAAATAACTCTATAATGGGAGCTACCCAGAGCATGTTCATCAAGCAGTCCTCACGCTATGAAGATCCACGGTCTTCAATAATCATCATCTTCAACATGTCTTCACTTTCGAACGCATACATTGGTTCGAAGTGGTTTTCGGATAGGTATCACCCAAATCCGACTCCGGTTCCTTCGAAACCAATTATCGATAAAAAGATGTTTAGTTCATTTGTGGATATCAATCATCAATCAATTACTTCATCTTTTATTTAAATCAAATATCTTTCTTAGATATATTCTTTTTAATTTATTCCATTTTCTTTTCAAATGTATATAAAATCATTAAGCCTCATTTATCAAATCATTTGGTTTATTTAAACCTTTCTTAAACCTTGGAATAATTCAAAATCATTTTCTCTTTTACTTAGGAAAACCTTTCCAAATCATTCTTTAAATCTTAGTCAAAAATTTCTTATATTCAAGCTATAACTTTTAACTTAGGGAAAATATTCCCAAATAATTTATTAAACCTTAATCAAAGATTTCTTATATTCAAGTTATAACTTTTAACTTAAGGAAAATATTCCCAAATCATTCATTAAATCATAATCGAATATTTCTTTTTTAACTTCAAATCATATTCTTGCAAATCAAAGATTTTCATAATAGAGTATTACTGCCACCTTAGATATGGTAAATTTCACCTCTAGAGACTAATGGCAAGTAATCCTACATCATGAAGATCTTTGTCATCAATAATCATTGTCTTCAATATGTTTTATTTCGAAAATTAGTTTGAAGGGGTTTTCGGACAGAAATCACCCAAATCCAATCCCGATTCTTCGGATAGGAATCACCCAAATCCGATCCCGGTTCCTTCCTGCTAATCATCGATAAAAAGATGTTAAGTGGTTAATTAACATTTTAATAATTTGTTTCCTTTCTTTACCTTGGAAAAACTTAAACATGATCTTTTAGAGCATCCGGGCTTTCCTTTCGATCTATTCCATCCCTCGCCTAAAAAGGGAAAACATAGGCCATGTAAGTTTAGGGCACTGGTTGCTCCATCCCTAACCTTAGTTAAACACCTTGTTTTATCTTCCTAGATCTCACGGGTGGGACAAATGTACTAGTTGTTTCCGCATACTCAGTTGGTTATTACATTCAATATTTTTCACTTTTTTGTTTAAGTGGTATAAACAATTCCTCTTAACCATTTATTTAAACTCTTATTAAAAATTCCAAATCATCTTTACATTACTTAATTATTATTTTTAAATCATTCAAAAAAGATTTAGGAAAGAACTGTTACGCTTAAAAATTATATTCAAAAGCTTATAGAATTCGCAGCATAAAAGTGCTGCGGAAAGTGCTATATAAGCTTATTTGATTTAAACAACTTTTTAATATTTGAAAATTCATATTTTCCATTCCAAATCTCTTTTAAACCATTTTAATAAATTTATCAAATTTATTTCATATTTTTAATCATTTAAAATATCATTTTTAAAGAAATCCCTTTTTTGATTCCGAACTGCAAAACCCCGATTTTAGAAAAAAAATTTGGACCAATTTTGTGAATTGCTTCTTAACTTGTCCGAAACACTTCAAATTTGTTTTAAACCATGTTTAAACTATTTTTACTTATTTAAAATAATATTAAGAGGCTAAATAATTTTCATACACACATTTATATGGATTTAATTCTCATTTAATTAACTATGGTTAATTACTAATCATTTCTCTTATCATTTATCAAACCAAATTATCATCCATATCACAAACATATAATCAACCATAATATCAACCAAGTTATCATTATACTTGAAATAATTTATAGATTTATTAGTAAATATGAGTACTCACCTTTAACCAAAAGATTAACTTCCTACCAACATTCATATGCAACAACACTTCACCTAAACTTCAACTAATTAACATCTACTTCATTTCTTTTGCTTAATGCTATCGACCTCTTCTTCCAAACTCCCGAAAATCCGGCAAAGCTTCCGCAACACCTTGAATTTGCTCCAAGCTCCTTGGAATGAAATCGGCGGCACTTCCTTCTCTTTTTCTTGCTCCGGAGCTTCACGACTTGCTTTCCTTCTTCCATAAGTTCGGCATCCTCCTATTCTTCCTCTTCCTCCATCGTTTCTTCACTTCTTAGATGTTAAACCATGTTTTAGTAGTATTCTAAGGTCTTTGGCAAAGTTTGGTGGTATTTGGAGTTGATTTGATATGGTTTTGAAAAAGTTAGTAAGGAAATGGAAAAATAAGAAGCCATTAAAGAGAGCTTCAAGGAGGAAAAAGAAGAAGGTAGAAATGTGTGAAAGAAAGTGGAAAAATGGTTGTCTTATTTATAGAAAAGTATTGGATTAAAATAATATTTTGTAAAAAGACCAAAATACCCTTACTTACTTATAAAGTAATCTTTTTTTTCAACACTTAACATCTAATTTAAAATCATTACTTTATGTCATTGTCACTTAAGTATTAAGTAAAGAAAGTAATAATTATGTTTCTTTGATTTGATGTTTTACGTTTTGCTTTGAAATGACATTTTTGTCTTTTTATGCTTACTTTTTGTTAATTATATTCTAGAATCTTCTAAGTATGCTTAGTAAAAGTAAACTTGATTGGTGAATTAATTAATACTTACACTATTTGAATATATGTTCCTATATAAGTAAATAAAGGTGCGATGAAGTTGCGACAACTTTTAATCGACAAAACATTATTTTTCGATAAAATGTTTTACGGTCACATTTTGACGTTTTAGTTAAACTATTTATTTATGTAAACCAAATTTAAAAATAAATTTGTATAATGATATTTAAAAATATAAACACTTATAAATAAATTAAAATAATTTATTTAATCACTGAAACTTACTTTTCTAAAATCAGCATTTTGTCACTTTTGTCGTTATAGGCAAATGTTACTATTTTTGTGTATACTTCTCTTTCCAAATCCTATCTAATATTGTTTGAATCATATAATCTTACATATTTTATATTTAAAATTACTTTAAATAGTACATTTTAAAGAAGTCAAATTCTGGGTCGTTATAATATATATATATATATATATATATATATATTCAAAATATTAGGCATTAAATTTTTGATCCCAATCGAGGCATGCCGCCAGGTGTTCACAATGTTATACTCCTAATTCGAATGCTATGGAACAAGTTCAAAGGCCTCATTCGATCGTATGGAGAAGATAACTTATTGAACCTAATAATAATAATAAATTTCAATGCGGTTTTAGCCCGTATGATCAAACGATAACTCCAAATGTTACAAAATTTGAAATCCGATAATAATACACTATTACGGATCCAATGACACAGACTATTTTCATACGTTAATTAAATTTTTAAAATTGAGTAAATCACTTTTAAATTCAATTTAATTTTTTTATTTACCTTCATTCTTATAAATAGAAATTAAATATGCTTTGAAATTATTTTTATCTTGCTTAAAACTCAAGATTCCACTAATTAACCAAATTTAAATTATTAAATTCAACAATTAAATTATCTAACAAACAAATATATTTGAAATTCGAGTTATTTAATCCATAAAATTTACTTTTAAATATTTAAAATCAATTAAATATTCTAATTTAAAATATGCAAAATCCTAGGTCGTTACATTCCTCCCCCCTTAAAAGAATTTTGTCCCCGAAATTCCAAGGTAAGAAGAATTGCTCAAAACCCATTAACTTTCCCAAAACAAATTTGGTGAAACCTTGATATTACCTTTAATAAATTTTCAAATTCATCCATGGGATCCAAATGATATTATCCATATTCTCATTTCAGGTTATAACTCAAAAGTCAATTTTAAGTTATTAAAAAATTTCTTCAAAATTTTCTAACTCCTTAAATTATCCAACCAACTACAAATTGCCACTATGGGCCCAATCAGCAAAAGAAAACAAAAACCAAGTGGTTCAATCATAAAACTATAAAATTCAACAATGATTAAAACATGTACCTTTTTGTCGGACAATCATATTTTTTTGTGAAATCAAGACATCAATTAGCTCTTGCTTTTATATACCTGCACTTTATTTACTAACTAGTGCGAACCCGTGCTTCACACACGGATGTTGAAAAAATATTGTTGTTGCATAGGTCATATCCAAATGTATAAGAAATTTAGTACGGTGGTAATGAAAAAACATTGTTGAACGATAGTGTTACATCATGAATAACAATTTGGTAGGATAAAGAATACATAGATATATTTGGTTATGATAATCACAATTAAAATCGAACAAAACAATTACAGTGAATATGTTAAAGTTCACAGACTATTTAGAGGATAATGTGTTAAAAATTTATCTGCTAATGCATAGATATATTCACTGTGGCATATAACGCCAATGTTGTTGCTTTTGAAATTACACAGCTGCTTCAATGTGCATAAAACCTTCTCTGGTTGCTAGTTTGAATGGTTGTAACTTTTGATTCCGGCAACGAAATGCTACCGGATTTATTGCATTTGATAGCTTGCATGTTGAACTTCATTTCTGCAAATTTTTGGTTGAATAATATGGTCATTGTGTGTTCAAATCGTCGCTGCAAAATCAGTGCACAGCCTTGAAATATCCTGTGCACATTTTTGTTTTCTGAGATGTTGCAAACATTGCCTGAGTACATGTTTGAGATATTATATCTCTTTCATTTCTTTATCAAATTTCATGATTCTTTTTTTGTTTGAAAGATGAAGTTCTCTAATTTAGGCATACCAAATTTCAGGTGATTTTGAAATAATTATCTTATATAAATCTGCTGTCAAACATTGACCTGAACCATGTTTTTGCCCAGAGTTCAACAGTGAAAACACTTTCTGGGTTCAACTTTGAGACATCATAGCTTTCTCATATTTTATCTAAATTGCATCATTATTTTTTTAGTTGAAAGATGAAGTTTTCTGCAGCACGCTTACCAATTTTGAGCTCAATACAATTCTATTTGATCCCCTGTTTCATGCCTGGAAGTTGAGTCCAGGAGGGTTTTAGGCCTGCACATTTTTGTGATTTTGAACTGTTGCAAACATGGCCTGAGTTCAGGTTTGAGACAGCATAACTCATTCGTTTTAAATTTGACTTGAGTTATTCTTTTTGCAGATTGAAGTAGGAGTGTTGATTTATAATTCTGAAAATTTCCATAACAATCTGGATTGGTTTGCTATTTAAAATCGGCTGTCGAACTTGAACCCACGGCCTGCTGAAATTCAGCGATTTTACCTTGTTTTGGTCCGACTTTGAAACGACGCAGATTCTTCGTTTCAAATCGGATTTGAATGATTTTTTTGAAGATTGAAGTAGGAATGTTGAACTATATTCCTGCCAAATTTCATGTCATTTAGACTCAGTTTTCAGGACCAAACCTGCTGTCGAACTAGTGATCACAGCTTGATTTCAGCGGTTTCTATACTGAATAATTTCCGCCATTTTTGATATTTTCCCGAATTCTTGAGTTTTTTCTCTAAATTTCGTGCACGGATTTTATAAAGTATTACAAAGTGTTTTTTCAAGCAAATTGACTTTTGAAATTATTATTTAAAATTATTTTTAAGTATTAAATTAATTACTCCATAATAGGAGAATTTCAAAGGCAATTTCTAAAGCGATTTTGAAGCGTTCCTAAAACTCGTTTTCTTCAACCTAATTTCTATATAAAACACACAATTTTGCACTTTGAGCAAAGAGGGAGGAGAATTAAATGATTAAACAAAACGCGTGCTATGAACACGCGCGTTTATCTTTTCAGTTAAGTCCTAATCTATTCGTTTGATCGTTTTGACCTTCGGGTCTGGTTTACCGATGAGATGATGTAAACTTCGTACTGCTTTTAGTGTGAAACTTACTAACGGTTAGTAAACCGTTTAGTGCGAATGTGTGGTATGGGACACACGTTAACACTTTTCGGGTTCCTTCTCGAGAGTTTGTGACACATATTGCCAGTTAGTGGTGTCCAGTACTGGGCCTCCGGACCTTCGCCACTACGGTTTGTTGCCTTCGGGCTTGTGCCTTCGGGTTTGTGCCTTCGGGTTTGTGCCTTTGGGCTTGTTGCCCTATTGTATCGCTTTTGGAGTTAGTCCTTCGTCACCGCTCGAGGGATACTTGGGTTTGTCGCCTTCGGGCTTATGGATCCTTGTTTATACAGTACTGAGCACGTGCATCTTTTGTTTCATTGATATTTATATTTCCTTAGAGTATCGCCTTTCGGAGTAGGTCTTTAAAACCACTCAATACATAGCGATTACCTTGTGGAAACTTGTGTTACCTTCATTGGTATTTGTTATTTGCCTTTTTGGCTTGATTTGGGATATTTATATCCTTTGTTTATTTGAGTTGCCGATGATATGAGGCTTGTTATGATTCATCTCTTGTTAGATGATCATGTTATTTCTTTTAGAGAATATTGTGGTACTTTATGACCTTGCATGTTCATTATCATTTAGCTTATCTAACTGATTTGTTTAGCTAGACTGACCCGTGTATTTTTTACTCGGGTCAGACCGAGGTGTTTCAGGTTAGGTACATTTGGACTTAGCATATTCTACTTCCGCATGGACTTTCCTGCTATTTCCTTTTGTTATAGCTTTTTGTGTAGTCCTTTTTGTTTGTAACTCTGATATGTATATTCTTTTGACTCGCCTGTATATTGTGGTGGCTACACCACTTGACATGTATCATTTTATTTACTCTGTGATGTACCGGTATATGTGTATATGTATGTGATGATCTACTGTTCTATGATGTGTTTTACATTTGAGTTGTTATATTTTGTTCTGTTAGATCTTATAGCCATTATAGTTTTGTATTAAATATCTATTGGATATGTCGATCCATATGGAAAAAAAATTATAAGCTACTTTTATCGATGTATTCAGTAGATATTTAAAACAAGGCTACGATGGTCGCTCATATCTAGCTCTATTCTTCATATTAGCAGACGGTATTACCTTGTAATACTTTTTGCTAATGTGAGTCTCGGAGTGGGGCGTTACAGCTTGGTATCAGAGCTGAGTTCAGGACAAAATATGATAAACACAGAACAGAAACACGTATTACGGTGCATCAAAGTGTAATACAAATGTTACGAATCCTTGAATAATCATGCCTTTGTTCTTTTGGTGCCTCGGGATAGAAAGTTAGGAATACGTCTAGGAATGCACTTTTAATTCCATATTATTCCATATTGAATTATCTATCTCTATTGTTAACGATAAAAAGTGAACGCTAAAACCCGGTGTGTGTAATTGAATCGTGAAAGCACCACCCGTTGGTACGGGAACAGAATATGAGCTGAAAATAGCAGAAAAGCAGTAAATGAACAACATGTTTATAGTGGTTCGGCCCGTAATTGAGCCTACGTCCACTTTATAATCTTTTATTGCTGATTTGGTTACAATTTGATACAATATCCTTCAAAATACAATACAACTTGATCACGAAAGCACTCTTGACTACTAGCTCAATCTTTGATCATGAAACTCGACGAATCCGTGTTGGATGTAAGGAGTTCTTCTCGAAGCTTGTTGTAGTGTCTCGAATGCTTGAAGATCTTTGGTTGCTGAATGAGAGGAGACTTCGACAGCGTAACGGTGCTTGAAGAAATGAATGGCCCAAAGTCCTTCTCAAGTTGGAAGTGGTGGGGTATTTATAGAAGCTGATTTGGACTCTGGAAATTCTCCTAAGTCTTAGGTCGCGTACGACCTAAGTTAGGTCGTAGGTCGCGAGCGACCTAAGATAGGTCGCAGTCCATATGCGACTTAGGGAAGGCAGCCTGATTGAGTTGCTTCTGTTTCCATCTGAGCAAGTAGTAGGTCGTGAACGACCTATAGTAGGTCGCATTCCCTTCTCTGCTTTTAGCTCGTTAGGCTGTTGAGTCGCTAGATCACTTCAGGCTTTAGGTCGCAAGCATCTTCAGTAGTTAGGTCGCAAGCTCCTTTAGGTCGCAACACTGTTAGGTCGCAAGCTCCTTTAGGTCGCAACACTGTTAGGTCGCGAAGTTCTTGAGATAGCTAGGTCGCTGACTCCCTTAGGTCGTAGCTTCCTTAGGTCGCAACTTCCTTAAGTCGTAGGTCGCTGGGCTACTTCAATGAGTTAGGTTGTGACATTCCTGTAGCTTAGGTTGTAGCTTCACTAAGTCGCAGAATTCCCTAGGTCGTGACTTCGTTAGGTCGCAAACTTCTCTTAGGTCGCGAAGTTTTAGGTCGCTGAAATAAAGGAATTAACATTTGCCCCTCGAGGTATATGACTATGCCATAGGTCGTATACTTCGATTCAACCTTGCTAAGTCGTGGACGACCTAAAACTTCGTGCCTATTCGCCTTCCATTCTCAGCCCATATAAACTGTTAAGTCGCCTTCTTCCTCCTAATCCTTCTGCTCTAATTTCCCGTTGCTATTGACAAATCTTTGAACCCCCAAGAGAGAATTCAACTTGTTTAAACGACGATTCATCCTTTCTAACAAACTACGTAAGTGAGTTTCGATCTCCATCCCACCATAATCGCCGCCCAATCACGAGTTTATGTTTTCTAACCCAAGTTTAATTCCATGCATTTGTGTTTCGTTTTTTGAATGATCGTCACGATCGACATGTTAACATGATTCGTGAATGCACGGTAATGTTTGTAATGAATCGAAGAACTTGAAATTGATTTAATGGGCGATTCGGTTGGTATGTAGAGATGAATGGGATTCAAGAAGAGGATGAATCGTTTTCTTTATACTAGCAGTATCGGGTTATTGGATCAGTAAGATTGTTTGGAGAAGAAGCCAGCGACCTAGCAGATCCGGATGGCTTTAAAAGTTAGGTCGTAAGGTTCTTGGCGACCTAAGTCTTGTGATCTAAAAAACATCTACAACTAAAACGAAGCTGACCAACCTCTTTTGCGACCTAAGAATTCTCAACCTATGCTAAGTCGTATGCGACCTAGGACATGGAGTAAATTGCATTGCCTTGATCCACAGTTACATTGTGCGACCTAAATATGCCCCGACCTATGATAGGTCGCTGAACGACCTAGTACTTGAAACAAATTTGTAAAGCCCTGAACACTTCAAATTGGACAGCACGACTTAAAATTGCTCCGACTTATGTTAGGTCGTGAACGACCTAGAACTTAGAAATTCAGGCAGAATTTGGCTGATTTTTTTTTTGAATTTGAATTGTTTTAGACTTCGTTGTACTTCTTTTCAGATTGCCTTAACTTTAATGCTGGTAACCTGTTTAGAAGCAATATTCACAAAAAGAATGGGACGAATATACTGCCATTGATTGCCCATATCAAATGACAGATTAGTCTACACAGAATATCAAACTTAAATGAACTTCGCGAATGAAATGCTGTGAACTAACAAATCTAAGTGAAGTATTAAAGCAAAATTGAAATGATCAACTAAAGCTGATTTATTTGCACCAACACAACACTGTTCTTGGACTTAAGATATCAAGCCCCGAAACTTTATAATCGACAAGTATCAACTTATTTAGTTTCAGTTATATTTGCTTGTTATTGCGTTAGTTCTGCACAACACTTCACTCGTTTTTAGGAAACGTGCACCTTAATATTTGATCGTCCAGTTCCTTGTGTAGAATGGCATCTCAACAGGAAGACTTGGAAATGGCTGGAGAAGCTTTTCCAATTGCTACTCCACTGAACGACCCTCCGAAACGGACTTCTACTACTCTGAGCCACAAGGTCTTCAGACAATTGTGCATCCAATTCGGCATTGCCGAAGCAGATGCTTTACTTCCTGGATCAAGCGACACTGCTGACAGGCCGCCTCTTGGCTTTGTTGCTGTGAATCGTCAGATGTGCTTGAGCGGAGCTATTCCGCCCTTTAATGATTGTCTTCGAGAACTTCTCCTTCGGCTATCTATCTCCCCTTTTCAACTGCACCCTAATGGATACTCCATCCTGCTGGGACTGTGTGTGCTTTTCAGGAGAACGTTGGGCCGTTTTCCCAGTTTTGCCGAAATTCGCTTCTTGTGCACATTTGCAAAGAACAAAGATCATCCCTCTATTACACTTGTGAGGAGTGCCAGGAACCGTAAATTAATTCTGGACTTGCCCGAAAGTGCCCATGGGTTCTTGACTCAATTCTTTTATGTCCGCTGTCCTCCGGGATTTTATGCCATCTGGAGAGTCGGAAGTAAGATTGCCTCTTTCCGATTTGTTTTTAAGACTTTCCAAAACTCAAACTGTCAAATGATTGACTCCATTCTTTCTTTTTGCAGCACTTCCTCCTCCACTTCGAGATACCAGTCATAAGTTAATTTTAGATACTTTGAGTGCTGTTGATGTTGAAGAGAGGAGTGCCAAATTCTTGCTGAAAGATGAATTTCTGCACCAATTTGGTCTTTTACATCCTTCTAGATCGACCCAGATTTATGAAATTTCTAGTTCTGATGCAGAAACGTTAGCTGCTTCGGGCTCTCAAGCAGAGGCATCGAATGCCCCAGTTTCTGCAGAAGAAGTTGCATCAGAAACACCTGTCGTAGAGGCTGCTTTGATAAAGTGTTCCGCATCCACTAATGTTGTAGGGTTAGTCAGCAAATCGGCACTTGCCCCAACTATCGAAGAGGAAGAAAATCTTCGAGTTTCTGAAAAATCAACTGACGTGGAAATTGAGAAGGAGAACTCTGCTGAGCATCATAATGATGACACCTTCGATGACTTGAGTGACATAATGATAACTTCTCAAGAGCTTTTCAAGGATAATATTCCAAAGGCAAACTCACCTTTCATTGAAGCGACTTCCTCTTTGAAACAGACCTCGACGCCTTCTACACCTGTCGTCTCCGTTCCCGCACTGAAGCGTGGTTTGTAGTTTGACGCGGGTAGTTCGCACGCCGCACACACTTAGGATTTTTCTGCACTTATAAGCATTTACTCTTTCTTTCTGGAAATTTCTAAACTTTACTTCTTTTCCGTTTTCAGATTCTCCGATGGGGCGCTCCGGCTCATACTATGACTCATTTCAGCTCCATGGAGGTCGCGGATCCTATGACTTTAGGAATTATCTTGGTGACCAGAGAGAGACAGATGAGGAACGGGCCCAAAGGAAGGCTCAAGAAAAATGGGATTACGAGCAGCGGCAGAGAAGAAGAGATGCTGACCGATATGATTCTTCTTACAGAACTTACGATTCTCATAAGCGAAAGTCTTATGATGACAAAGGGAAAACTCATATTATTGATGAATCGAGCAAATGGTCTAAGCCAAGTGACGCGTCTGCTATTTCTGAGAAGACTAACGCTCCCATTTCTTCTGATATTCCGGCCGGCTCTCCTCCTCTAAAGGAATATGATATTCAAACCATCATTAACAGGCCACAATATCAAGTTAAAGACGGCCCTCCAACGCTTCAGAGCCGATTTCCGAATTGGTGTCTAAGAGGAGTCCGTTTTGACTTAGATTTGGTTCCCATTGATAAGCAGGCAATGCTGAGAAATGTCGATGCTGTCAAGCTTGATATTGAAAGAATGTCTGGATGGCAGAAGCTGGTTGATGAACTTCAAAGGATCAACCATATGAACCTTGAGGCGATGATGACCATGGAGAACGACAAATCAGAATGGGACAAATGGCGTAAGCAGCATGATGCAGAGATGACGAGCATTGCAGACGACAACGCAAAGCTTGCATCTGAAGTTAAGCAGCTTAAGGAAAATCTCGCTTCTTCTTCTGCATCATATACTCAAAAAGAAGAAGTCTTTCAGAAGCAAGTGCGGGATGCGAATGCTGCACAAAGAGATGTCGAAATGAAGCTTGCTGCCGAACAGCACATTACTGAAAAATATCGAGTAGAAAACACCGAACTGCGGGAAAAGGTCACCTCCCAGAACGTGGAGATTGAGTTACTAAAGTCTCGACTCGCTAAAGATGAGACAGCGCGTGATGAGGCTATTACTGGTACGGTTGCTGCCATTGCCGAAAAAGAAGCGGCTGAGCAATCACATGAGGCAACGAAAGCAAACATCAGTTCTACCTTATTCGACTTTTATTTACACTGCGTTCTGGGTCGTGGGAGCCTTGCTTTTCTGGGTCCAGATTATGAAATCACTCTGGCTGAAGTGTGGGAAGCCGCACTTGATATGTTTAAAGGTGCCGGCTACGATGAAGCAAAATTTGAGGAAGCAAAATTTGAGGCTCGCTATCTTGATGATGAGGCTCGCGCCGCTCTTGTTAGAGGGAAGGAGCAGCTTGCTAAAGCACGGGCTGAATCACTGGGAGAAGAGCTCTCAAAAGAGGAAGCTCTTTTAACTGCCCCTGTTCATACTTCCACTTCGGCTGATGCAAACATTATGGAATCCAGCTCTCATCCTTCACATCCAGTTGTGACCACTCCTACAGAAGAAGAGGCAATGAAGGACTTTCAGGCTCGGGAATTTGAGATTGATCTTGCCAAACCGGCTTCTCCAGGTAACTTTGACGATTCACAGTCTTCTTTTTTCTCGGAGAATACTGATTTTGATTTCCTTTATTATGCAGCAGATGTGCTGGAAACTGCACCAATTCTTCCTTCTTCAGCTGCCGTTCCTCCTTCTCAAGTTACTCCTCTCCAGCTTCTCAACCAGGTTCGCAGGAAGAACCGATAGCAGCCCTTCAAGGTTTGGACGAACCATCTGCTTCCGAGGAACAGAAAGCAGAAGATCTGGAAGATAGCGAGAAGACCCCGGAGCGGTCTTTTGACTTCGACACAAAGCTTTCTACATTTCTTGCTCCGGGGAGTGAGTCTTCTTCCAAGAAGAAGGGGAAACGCGTGGCTTCGAAGAAAGGAAAGAAAAGTTCTTCTACTGCTGGAGATGAAGCAGAGATTGATCCGGCTGAGTCTCTTTCTCCTTCTTCTCCGATACGGCCTTCGAAACTAATTACCAGGCCGGGTAAAAGCTCCAAGGGTGGGAAGAAGGAGAAATGAGTCTGATTTTGTCTTTTCTGCTTTTTGTATTGACCGGAGATTGTGCGGATACCGGTCTCCGCTTTTTTTGGTAATCTGCACAATGTAAAAAGTTTCCATAGTATTGAATAAAATAACTATTTTACTTGTACAAATTCTTGTGTATGTAGGAATATATCTGTTTTTCATTTGAAGTGTAGAGTAAACGATTCTTTTTACTTGTACAAACTTTTGTCTGTATTTCAAGAACGCATTTATTCCACATCTTCTTTATGTGATATTGCAATGAACTTGTGGTGTGTCGCTTGTATATTACTTTTATTAACGTAACTGAATTGTATAATGTTGCCCCCATACCACAAGTGCATTGCAATATTTCTCGCTTTTACAAGACTGATACTCTTATATTAGAGAATAACTATTCCATTTTTGAGGCAGGAATCATTCTGCTTTTAATAGAGTATATCTCGTTTTTTGGAGAAATTTTTACTTTCTCTTTCTGTCAGAAGAACACTTCGACTTTTGGGAGTGATCACTTTTATTTGTTTAAAAATGAATTTTCCTGCACAGTGAAATGAGCCTCTGAAGAAGGTTTCAATTTTTGTGCCCCAGTAAAGGGTTCATTTTTGATACTTGAAGCAAGGTGAAGTACGCCTCTGCAGAGGTCTTTTGGTCTCCAAAGAGAAGCAATTTTGGTCTCCGAAGAAAAGCAATTTTGGTCTCCGAAGAGAAGCAATTTTGGTCTCCGAAGAGAAGCATTTTTGGTCTCCGAAGAGAAGCATTTTTGGTCTCCGAGGAGAAGCAATTTTGGTCTCCGAAGAGAAGCATTTTTGGTCTCCGAAGAGAAGCAATTTTGGCATTTCAGCTCTGGTGAAGTGGGTCTCCGAAGAGAAGCATTTTGCACTTCTACACGGGTGAAATGTGCCTCCGAAAAGGGCTTTTTAGTATTTCATCACTGGTGAAGTGGGTCTCCAAAGAGAAGCATTTTGCACTTCTACACGGGTGAAATGTGCCTCCGAAAAGGGCTTTTGCCTCCGAAGATGGCTTGTGCCTCCGAAGAGGGCTTGTGCCTCCGAAGAGGGCTTGTGATTGCCTGGAAGTTACTTTCTCATGGTCGGAGTGGTCCACGGGACAGGCGTAAGTTGCTTGATTGGATGTTTGTTTGTACAAACGATCGCAATCAATTAACAAGGTGCCCCTTCGGTGGTCCTACCAATCTTTTTGATTGAGGAAAGCACTCCCATTTATTGGCGTGCCTCGTTAGAGGGCTTTGGTTGGTGTGCTAGAAAGGTTGCGTCTTAGGGACAAGTAGATCCACGGGATGGACACAAGCTGCCTGATCGGATGCATCACAATCAGTTAGCGAGGGTCTTATTCCTTCTGCTTGGGAAGGTATCCCTTTAGTGGATCTACCGGCTTTCCTGTTGAGAGGCATACCTCCCTTTGGCTGCTTCCATGTTTGCCCGCTCATGTTGTATCATCATCTGCCAATCTGCGATCCTTTATCATCGTTTCCAAGCGCGTCTTCCTTTCTTTTGCAAGTAAACTGCTTTATCCGAAGAAGTAGACTTCACTGTTGAATGACTCCACAGAGTAAACGCAAGTTATTTGGTTGGATGCCTTTTTATATCAACGATCGCAACCAGTTAACGAGGGCTTGACACAGTGGAGCTGTCAACTTTTTATGTGAAGTTCCTCTTGTATGGGATTTGAGTTTGGAATTTTTGTTGCTTGAAATTTGCTTTAATAAATGATTTGTAAGGCTCGCTTAGCTTTGCGATGGGTGAGCTTTGCTTTAATGACCTGCAATATTAGATCGACATTTTAGCAATACATTTAGAGTATTTACACATCGAAATATAACAGGCATTTTATGATAGAAAACTCAGAATGCATAGTTTTTCATTATTCAGTCACGCTGATTCCTCAGCGGTTTACAATGCAGAAGTCACACATCCATTATCATTTTTACAAATTCAAGCAATGCTGCTAAGTAAAAAATGGATGCTAGTTATTGTTGTTTCAGAATCTCCAAGCTGGATTTTCATTTGTGCTAGATTTGCAGCTTCGGATTTATATGCCAGAGAAAGTGAAAGATGCCCCAGTTGCAGTTCTGTGGACAATTAGCAGTTGTCCCAACTTCTGCCTGCTGGGTGTGGGCCTCTTGTGACAACATTAATGACAAGCTTTTCTGAATCTTGCACTGCAGTGTAGTTGAGAGAATCGGATTGATGGGTAGGACGTTGTTGATCCCGAGTGGATGAGGTTGGAGCGACTCCGCTTCTCTTAACGTATTGTTGGAGTTTACCCTGCTCCAGCAATTCTTCAATCACATTTTTTAATTGGCGACATTCGTCAGTGTCATGGCCAGGTTGATTGTGAAATTGGCAGAATTTTCCATTACGCTTTGCACCTCTCGTCATCTCAGGTGGCTTAGGGTACCCGACAACGTCCTTTGTTGCAAAAAAGATATTACTTGGTGTATCAGTTAAAGGAGTATAACCCGAAGGATTAAAGCGGCGAGGTTTCTTTTCATTTCCCTGGCTCTTTCCTCCTTCATTCTCCCTCTTCTGACTTTCAGATTCTCTTTTATTAGATGGGACATTGTTACTATTAGTTTGGGTAGCAACCACTTTCGATGCCGTAGAAAGGCTTTCAAGGCGAATGAACTCGTCGGCCTTTTTATAAAATTTATCAAGTGAGTTCGGTTCCTTCATCTTTAGCCATATCCCAAATTTACTCGATTTATCAATGGCTCGCATCAAATAAGTCAGGATCATGCGTGGTTCCGCATTTTCTACTTCGGCTAAAGCTATATTGAAACGGCTCAAGAAAGATTTGATTGATTCTCCGGGCGCTTGCTCAAGGTTAGACAGTGACATTATATCCTTAGCTTTTGAAGCATACAATCTGAACTGCTCTTTAAACTTTTGTGTCAAGTCGGAGAACTTATCTACAGACCGAACTGGAAGCTTTGTGAACCAAAGTAAAGCCACACCTTCCAGATATACTGGAAAGTATCGACACTTGATCTCGTCTGATGCTCTTGCACCGGTCATATGCCAATCGTATTTGTATAGGAAATGATTAGGGTCACCGGTTCCCCTATAGGCTTGGATAGTAGGAGGTGCAAATTTCCTTGGAAACTCCGCTCTCAGGATCCTTTCAGTAAACGGAGTTCTGCTCGGTGCAAATCCCCAGGCGTTCTCATCCTCTTCCCTTTGCATGCTCTCTTTCATGATGCGGTTAACCATTTCAGACAGGTATTCTTTATTGTTCAAAGACACCTCCGGACAAGCATCAGTTCTTCCCTGGGAAGTTTGCCCGGGCATATGTTCATGACAAGTTGGTTGCGGCATAGAACCATCAGCCTGGAAAGGTGGCATTTCAGGAAGAGTAGTTTGACGGTTTTTTGGTTGACGATTTGCCCCGAGCAGAGCAGTTAACCTATCCATAATCAAAGCGTTTTGGGTTTCAATCTGTTGGTATAATCCAGAAACTGCATCATCCAATTCAGCCTTGGTGACTCCAACGGTTGGAGTTGCTTGGTTTGTCGTTGGGGAAGCGGAAGTCCCTTCGTGAGCATTTCCGGATCTGATAGGTCTACCTCTTCTTCCAGGAGCCATTATTTCGGATCTGGTTTTTAAGAGAGGTTCTTTTTATGAATCTTTGCGAAGCAACGATGGATGATCGCCTGAGTTCAATTCTCAGTGAAAGCACCAAAATGTTAACGATAAAAAGTGAACGCTAACACCCGGTGTGTGTAATTGAATCGTGAAAGCACCACCCGTTGGTACGGGAACAGAATATGAGCTGAAAATAGCAGAAAAGCAGTAAATGAACAACAGGTTTATAGTGGTTCGGCCCGTAATTGAGCCTACGTCCACTTTATAATCTTTTATTGCTGATTTGGTTACAATTTGATACAATATCCTTCAAAATACAATACAACTTGATCACGAAAGCACTCTTGACTACTAGCTCAATCTTTGATCATGAAACTCGACGAATCCGTGTTGGATGTAAGGAGTTCTTCTCGAAGCTTGTTGTAGTGTCTCGAATGCTTGAAGATCTTTGGTTGCTGAATGAGAGGAGACTTCGACAGCGTAACGGTGCTTGAAGAAATGAATGGCCCAAAGTCCTTCTCAAGTTGGAAGTGGTGGGGTATTTATAGAAGCTGATTTGGACTCTGGAAATTCTCCTAAGTCTTAGGTCGCGTACGACCTAAGTTAGGTCGTAGGTCGCGAGCGACCTAAGATAGGTCGCAGTCCATATGCGACTTAGGGAAGGCAGCCTGATTGAGTTGCTTCTGTTTCCATTTGAGCAAGTAGTAGGTCGTGAACGACCTATAGTAGGTCGCATTCCCTTCTCTGCTTTTAGCTCGTTAGGCTGTTGAGTCGCTAGATCACTTCAGGCTTTAGGTCGCAAGCATCTTCAGTAGTTAGGTTGCAAGCTCCTTTAGGTCGCAACACTGTTAGGTCGCAAGCTCCTTTAGGTCGCAACACTGTTAGGTCGCGAAGTTCTTGAGATAGCTAGGTCGCTGACTCCCTTAGGTCGTAGCTTCCTTAGGTCGCAACTTCCTTAAGTCGTAGGTCGCTGGGCTACTTCAATGAGTTAGGTTGTGACATTCCTGTAGCTTAGGTTGTAGCTTCACTAAGTCGCAGAATTCCCTAGGTCGTGACTTCGTTAGGTCGCAAACTTCTCTTAGGTCGCGAAGTTTTAGGTCGCTGAAATAAAGGAATTAACATCTATCCTATGTTTAACTCTTTTCTTATCTTAACTTTCAGCTCATGGCTGCAAGAGGCAGAGGACGACGTTCGGATGCGGGGCAGTCCAGTGGCTCCCATCCGGATGGAGTATATATGTCTGCCGATTAGTTCATGGAATTATTTAGGAGCACCCAACCTCCAACTCCTACTCCAGATTCACCTTCGCGCAAGTCTCCTTTCGCCCGCTTGTGCAGTGACTTTGCACATCTTGGAGGCAAGCCATTCAAAGGCTCCGTGTCTGTTTTAGAAGTTCAAGCTTGGATTCATTCTTGCGAGTTGATATTTTCTTGCATGGATCTTTCGGATTATCATAGGGTTCTTGTAGCATCCAGCATGTTACAAGATCTTGCTCTTGATTGGTACGAGCTATTCACTACTAAGCTCGACGGGTCTACTCTTACATGGACTCAGTTTCGGGAACGATTCGAGCTTAAGTTCATTCCTGAGTCTGAGAAAGCATCTCTTGCCCGTCGCTTCCTCGAGCTAAAGAAAGGAAAATCTTCTGTTTCTGATTATGTTTCTTCTTTCGAGGCTCTTTCTAAGTATGGCCTTGAGTATATTAGCACTCCATATAGGAAGAACCTTAAGTTCGTTTTCGGTCTTAGGAAGTATTTGAAGAAATCTTTGATGTTCCAGCTTAAGCTTTCTTTTGAGGAGCTAGTTGACTCGGTGCTTCATCTTGAAGCCGTCGAGAAGGAGATCGATAGTGGTGATGATGTTGAGGTTCGCAAGAACCCCAACAAGAAGCAGTTTCCATTTCATAAGTCTAATTTTTTTCCATCCAAGAAGAAGAAGACTGGTGGTTCTAATTCTCAGACTCAGTCTACTGGAACACCTTCCATTCATAAGTGTTTCAATTGTGGTTCTCCTGATCATATGATTCGAGCTTGTCCTAAGCCTCTCTTCTGCCGCTATTGCAAGAAGGAAGGTCATCATGTTTCCACCTGCCCAACTACTCCTGCTAGTGCCAAGTCTGGGAAGCTTTATGCTACTAAGGCTTCTGGAGGTTCCTCTCAACCTAGAGGTATATCTCCATCTATTTTGGAAGGTTCTATTTTATTTTATGACCGCAGTATTCGATTTCTTTTCGATACGGGTGCTTCGCATTCATTCATATCGAAGAAGCTCGTCGATGATTTGTCTTTGGATGTTTCTTGTATGGTAACTTCATTGAGGATTGCGAATCCTATCCGGGGATCTGCAACCCTTAGCATGCTTTATGATGATGTTGAGATTACTTTATGTGGATTTTCTTTTTGTGCAAATCTGCATGTTATTTCTTATTTGGGATTTGACATGATTTTTGGTATGGACTGGCTAGTGCGATATGATGCTAGGATTATTTATGCTCAGCGAATGTTATATCTTCGACATCCCGATTCTCCATCTATGCTATCACTTGTTCTTCGGAATGTGGATAATTCCGAAGTGGCTTTATATTCTTTAGACTCATGAGATGTTGATGATATATCTCATATTCCTACTGTTTGTGACTTCTCTGATGTATTTGAGCCTGTTTAGGGTTTGCCACCCAAGCGGGCAGTTGAGTTCCACATTGATCTTATTCCAGGTGCGCAGCCAGTTAGTCGTCCTCCCACGAGGATGTCTATAAAAGAAAATGAGGAACTTAAGAAGCAGCTTTTAGAGCTTGAGTCCAAGAAGTTGATTCAGTCTAGTTCATCACCGTGGGGTGCCGCGGTTGTATTTGTGAAGAAGTCTGATGGAACTCTTAGGCTTTGCATTGACTATCGCAAGCTTAATGAGTTGACCATCAATAATAGGTATCCATTACCTAGAATCGATGATATGTTCGATCAGTTGAGTGGTGCTAAGGTCTTTTCTCAACTCGACCTTGCTACTGGTTTTCATTAGTTACGAGTTGTGGAGGATAGCGTTCCTCTTACAGCTTTCCGCACTCGTTATGGTTCTTTTGAGTGGCTCGTTATGCCATTCGGTTTGACGAACGCTCCTGCTTTCTTTGTCGATCTCATGAATCAAGTATTCCGGGAATATCTCGATAAGTTCGTCCTTGTGTTTATTGATGACATCCTTATTTATTCTAAGTCCGAGACAGAGCATACCCACCATTTGAGGATTGTCTTAGATACTCTTCGTCAGCATCAGCTCAAAGCCAAATTCTCCATGCCACTTTTGGGAGAATAAGGTTAAGTTCTTAGGCCACGTTGTATCTTCCGAGGGCATTTCAGTAGATCCCTCAAAGATCGAAGCTATCTAGAATTGGAAGAGGCCTGAGAATGTTCATGAGATTCGTAGTTTCCTTGGATTGGCGGGTTATTACCGTCGGTTCATTAAGGATTTTTCCCGTGTTGTGCTTCCTCTTACTAGCCTTACTCGGAAAAGCGTTCGTTATATTTGGTTCGACAAGTGTGAAGCTTCCTTTCATACATTGAAGGAACTTCTCACTAATGTGGAATCATGATCTTGTTATCTACACCGATGCATGTGGAAGTGGTCTCGGTGCTATTCTTATGCAGAAGGATCGGGTAGTTGCTTATGCTTCTAGGCAACTGCGTTCGAATGACATTCGTTATGCCACTCATGATCTTGAGTTAGCCGCCATTGTCTTCGCTTTGAAGATTTGGCGCCATTACCTCTTAGGCGAGCGCTTCATTCTCTATACTGATCATAAATCCTTGAAGTATTTGTTCACTCAGAAGGAGCTCAACATGAGGCAACAGCGTTGGCTCGAGTTCCTTACCTCCTATGACTTCGATATCCAGTATACCCCTGGTAAGGGTAATCGTGTTGCTATGCACTTAGTCGCAAACATTCGGCTGTCGTTTCTATGATGCTTGCCGAATGTGATATACTTGAGACTCTATCCTTTTGTGATATTCGTGATTGAGCTCCATCTTCTGATTCCCCGATATTATTATTCAGTTTGGAAGCTCGGCCTTCTCTATTTGATCGCATTACCGTGGCTCAACGACAAGATCCAGAGTTGTTGCATCTTATTCAGCTTTGTGAGTCTGAATCCCGTGATGAGGCATTGCGGGATTTCAGCATTGATTCTCATAGGTGTCTTCGCAAGAAGAACCGTATTATTGTGCCATCTGATTCTGCACTTAGGCATGATATTCTCGATGACTGTCATCATTCTAAGTATACCATTCATCCTGGCAGTATTAAGATGTATGCCGATATGCACTGCCTTTATTATTGGGAAGGCATGAAGCGCGATGTGGCGAGTTATGTGAGTAGTTGCATGACTTGTCAACATATCAAAGCCGAACATCAGCGCCCTTGTGGTCTCCTTCAGCCTCTAGAGATTCCATTGTGGAAATGGGATCAAATTTCGATGAATTTTATCGACGGCCTACCTCGTTCGAGATCGGGCCATTCTAGCATTTGGGTTATTGTTGACCGCCTCACCAAGTCTGCTCATTTTATTCCTATTAAGTCTAATAGGACCACTTCTCATTTGGCAAAGCTTTATATCAAGGAAATCATGAGACTTCACGGTGTTCCTAGTTCGATTGTTTGTGACCGTGACCCACTATTCACGAGTCATTTTTGGCAGATTCTTCAGCAAGCTTTGGGAACAAAGCTTAATTTCAGCACAGCTTATCACCCGCAGTCTGATGGACAGACTGAACGGGTGAATCGTATCTTGGAAGATCTCCTCCGTATTTGTATTCTTGATTTCGGAGGTAGTTGGGAGGATCATTTACCCCTTGTAGAGTTCTCCTACAACAATAGTTTTCAATCGAGTATCGATATGGCTCCTTTTGAAGCCTTATATGGAAGGCCATGTCGATCACCTTCTTGTTGGTTGGAATCTGGTGAGAAGCTTATTCTTGGCCCAGATTCTGTTCGTAATTCTTCTGAGAAGATTGATCTTATTCGTCAGAGAATGAAAGAGGCACAGAGCCGCCATAAATCCTAGGCAGACAACCGTATGAAGCCTCTCGAATTCTCTATTGGTGATCTCATCTTTATTCGTGTTTCTCCTTTAAAGGGGGTTATGCGCTTCAGTACGACTGGGAAATTAGCTCCTCGCTTTATAGGACCTTTTCCTATTACTGAACGTATTGGCCCTGTGGCATATAGAGTTTCACTTCCAGCTCATCTATCTAGCATTCATTACGTGTTTCACGTCTCTCAGCTTCGGAAGTGTCTTTGAAAGTTGGATTCTATCATTAGTTCTCCTGATTTGCAAGAGCTTGAGATCTCACCAGACCTATCTGTTGTGCAGTAGCCTATTCGCGTACTTGCTTCGGAGGTGAAATGCCTTCGAAACAAGGATGGGCCGCTCGTTAAAGTTCAATGGTCCACTAATCCCAATGATTGCACTCGGGAAACCAAAGAGTTTATCGAGCAAGCCTACCCTGGTTTTCTTTCTTCGCATAGCGATGGTGAGAATATTTTTTAACTCAAGCTTGTCATTTTCTTTTGAATTGATGAAATAATTTTGTTGAATACAAATTCTTCTCTAGAAATTACGAGGATGCATTTTTATTAAGGGGGGGAGTCTGTAACAACCCTGATTTTGGAGATTACCGGTAAATATTAAATTATAATGGTAGTTATGATTTAATATTGTGAATTAAAATAAAATTAGAGAAATTAAATTGTTTATTTGGAATAAACAATGAATTTTGGTCATAAAATGCGAAAATAAAGTTTGTAAACTTTATTTTGTTTTTTTGGGTTAATAATGAATGGAAAATGACTTTTATTTAGAGAAAATGCGATAATTTTATTAATTATTGCCAATTACTTCTTCTAATGATTTTTAAAAGAAGTATTTGATTTTTAAAGTTTGTTTATTTAAATAAAAAGGTGGAAATTGGTTTAAAAATGGGCTTTAATTATAAATTTGAGTTTAGAATGGTTAGTTATATTTTTCTAAGCAAGAAAAATATTTTTATGGAATTTTCGAAGTTAAAAATAAGGTTTTGTGCATTTATTTGTGCAAAATGTGTATTTTTGTAAAATAAAGGATTTTAATAATAAAAAAATGTTTAATAATCTTTTTATATAGTATAAAATATGTTATTTCATAAGTATGTAAATTTACATAATTTGTTGTGTGAAAATTTGAAAGAAAAGTCGTTTATT
The DNA here is from genome assembly GCA_030737815.1 of Allium fistulosum. Taxonomy (NCBI): domain Eukaryota; kingdom Viridiplantae; phylum Streptophyta; class Magnoliopsida; order Asparagales; family Amaryllidaceae; genus Allium; species Allium fistulosum. The sequence continues at coordinate 7,236,416 of JASFAW010000018.1, forward strand.
TATTTACATAGTGTAAATGTGTATACATTTTAGTTAAGTGTTGAGTAATTATCTTAAGCCATTTTTTCTTTTGATTTGGGTCCTTTGGTCCATTAGTCTTAGCCTGTAAATGAAGAAGTGAGAAAAAGGAATACCAGTACGTTCCTTTTTCTCAACTTCATCTTCATCTTCTACCTAAAACAGTATATAGTAACCCACTTCCAAAATTTCAATTTCAAGCTCTTTTATTTTCCAAATCAATTTAACAAACTGAAATCCTTTGCAAGCTAGAGTGTAATCTAAAGTTAATCAAATTCCAAATCTCATAGTTTCATTAAAATTCCTAATTTCGGAGTTGGGTTTGTATGTAACAATCTCCTCTTGGTTTGCATGTTTCTTTTTTTTGTTCATTTGTAGGTTCTTGAAGCCAAACTTTGCAAAAAGCTTCCAATTTGCAGCAAAATCCAAGCCTTTTCATTGCAACAGCAAGGTGAGTTACAAAACTCACAAAAACTAGCTGAGCCAAGCTCAAAATCGACAAAATTGCTTTGTAATTCGTTTTTACTTTCAATTTTGTTTCTGTGTCAAAACCTTCTCTGGTTGCTAATTTGAATGCTTGTAACTTTTGATTCCGGAAACGAAATGCTGCCGGATTTATTGCATTTGATAGCTTGCATATTGAACTTCATTTCTGCAAATTTTGGTTGAATAAAATGGTCATTTGTGTATTCAAATCGTAGCTGCAAAACCAGTGTACAGCTTGGAAATATCCTGTGTACATTTTTGTTTTCTGAGATGTTGCAATTATGGCCTGAGTTCATGTTTGAGACATCATATCTCTTTCATTTATTAATCAAATTTCATGATTCTTTTTTTGTTTGAAATATGAAGTTCTCTACTTTAGGCGTACCAAATTTCAGGTCATTTTGACATAATTAGCTTATATAAATCTGCTGTCAAACATTGACCTGAACCATGTTTTTGCCCAGAGTTCAACAGTGAAAACACTGTCTTGGTTCAACTTTGAGACATCATAGCTTTTAAATATTTTGTCCAAATTGAATCATTTTTTTTTATTTGAAAGACGAAATTTTCTACAGCATGCTTACCAATTTTTAGCTCAATACAATTCTATTTGATCCCCTGTTTCATACCTGGAATTTGAGTCCAGGAGTGTTTTAGGCCTGCACATTTTTGTGTTTTTGAACTGTTGCAAACATAGTCTGAGTCCATGTTTGAGAGAGCATAACTCATTCGTTTTAAATTAAATTTGAGTGATTCTTTTTGCAGATTGAAGTAGGAGTATTGATTTATAATTCTGAGAATTTTTATAACAATCTGGGTTGGTTTGCTATTTCAAAACGGCTATCGAACTTGAACCCACTGCCTGCTGAAATTCAGCGATTTTACCTTGTTTTGGTCCGACTTTGAAATGACGCAGATTCTTCGTTTTAAATCGGATTTGAATGATTCTTTTTTCAGATTGTAGTAGGAATATTGAACTATATTCCTGCCAAATTTCATGTCATTTGGACTATGTTTTCAGGTCCAAACCTGCTGTCGAACTAGTGATCACAGCTTGATTTCAGCGGTTTCTATACTTGGAATAATTTCCGCCATTTTTTATATTTTCCCGAATTCTTGAGTTTTCTCTCTAGATTTCGTGCACGGATTTTATAAAGTATTACAAAGTGTTTTTAAAAACAAATTGACTTTTGAAATTATTATTTAATATTATTTTTAAGTATTAAATTAATTACTCCATAATAGGAAAATTTCAAAGGCAATTTCTAAAGCGATTTTGAAGCGTTCCTAAAACTCGTTTTCTTCAACCTAATTTCTATATAAAACACACAATTTTGCACTTCGAGCGAAGAGGGAGGAGAATTAAATGATTACATAAAACGCGTGCTATGAACACGTGCGTTTATCTTTTCAATTAATTCCTAATCTATTCGTTTGATTGTTTTGACCTTCGGGTCTGGTTTACCGATGAGATGAGGTAAACTTTGTACTGCTTTTAGTGTGAAACTGACTAACGGTTAGTAAACCGTTTAGTGCGAACGTGTGATATGGGACATACGTTAACACTTTTCGAGTTCCTTCCCCAGAGTTTGTGACACATATTGCCAGTTAGTGGTGTCTAGTACTGGGCCTTCGGACCTTCGCCACTACGGTTTGTTGCCTTCGGGCTTGTGCCTTCGAGTTTGTGCCTTCGGGTTTGTGCCTTTGGGCTTGTTGCCCTATAGTATCGCTTTTGGAGTTGGTCCGTCGTCACCGCCCAAGGGATAATTGGGTTTCTCGCCTTCGGGCTTATGGATCCTTGTTTATACAGTACTGAGCACGTGCATCTTTTGTTTCATTGATATTTATATTTCCCTAGAGTATCGCCTTTCGGAGTAGGTCTTTTGAACCACTCGATACATAGCGATTACCTTGTGGAAACTTGTGTTACCTTCATTGATATTTGTTATTTGCCTTTTTGGCTTGATTTGGGATATTTATATCCTTTGTTTTTTTGAGTTGCCGATGATATGAGGCTTGTTATGATTCATCTCTTGTTATATTATCATGTTATTTCTTTTAGAGATTATTGTGGTACTTTATGGCCTTGCATGTTCATTATCATTTAGCTTATCTAACTAATTTGTTTAGTTAGACTGACCCGTGTATTTTATACTCGGGTCAGACCAAGGTGTTTCAGGTTAGGTACATTTGGACTTAGCCTATTTTGCTTCCGCATGGACTTTTCTGCTAGTTCCTTTTGTTATAGCTTTTTGTGTAGTCATTTTTGTTTGTAACTCTGATATGTATATTCTTTTGACTCGCCTGTATATTGTGGTGGCTACACCACTTGACATGTATCATTTTATTTACTCTGTGATGTACCGGTACACTACAAGAAATTGTTCTATTAATAGCAAGCGGGGATTGCATGGAAACTTTACTTGCTATGGTTAGGTAGATGGTGATTATTTAGGTTAAAAGATTGCTTATTTTAACGCTATTGATAAATGTTAACCATGCGAAAGAATTGGTGATCCAATATTTCACATTCCCTCCTTCGTATTCTCCTACCGCCAACCATCCCTCTTTTCATTTTCACTTTCCCAAAATCAAAAATTAGAAGACCTATTCACTCACGAATCGTATCTTTACTCATGAATCCCTCTTTAATCATGAATCCCTGAAAAATCGATCCCGCAACCCCTTTGATTCCTCAAAGCTGATTCCACATGATTCCTCAACTTTTCTTGCGTTTGCGTTTCTTCAAAACACTTCGCTTAACGGTTCCTTAACGAAGTCGATTCCTCCACTTCGCTTAACCATGATTTTGAGTTGAAGCATGATTCTTCAAAGCATCTTAAGCACGATTCTTCAACCAAAGCTTGTGGATTCCTCCCCTTCGCTTAACCATGACATGTAAGACGAGTAGGACATTTGACTAGTTTGTGGATTGCCCTAAGTCGAAATTTGTTCGATCATCAATTGTCGGAACGGCTTTCTAGAAAGTTGGTGAAGTTGAGCTACTGTTAAAGTACGATTGCCATAAGTAGCTTCAGGTGCTTCAGTAGATGAAATAAAATATGTGTTTATTTTTACTAAACAATACTTACTGACTTATCTAGTTACTAGTACAAATGCTTGTTTATAGTTTGTTTTTAGTAAGACTCCTTCTATTGATTTAGTTTCTCCTTTTGTCTTCAAATATGGTTTATTTTCAATTATCTTCCCCTATTGTACTAAATTTTTTCACATGCCATAAGTATTCAATGAGTTCATAGACATATTGAGTGCACAAGTGCATTGCTTGTTTAGAAAATACCCATCGGTGGGTTTTGATCCTAATGGAGTGCACTTATGACTGTCAAAATTTATTCCATTCTCATGTAATATAATTGTCTAGTTAGTAAACTCCCAAAATGATTTCTTATAAATTTTGTTTCCGAGGACACGACTATACAAATTTTATGTTTATATGTGTGATATTGTAATATTTCTATGTAGGGCTTGGGAGTCAAGACAATTTGCGATGATTGTATAATCGATAATGGTTTTAGAACAAGACAGAACTTTGTACGGTTAGTCGACTAGGAATGAAGCTGTCAACGATTTGAACATCCAATCGTACTATGTGTGTAGATTGTTAAATAATTTTTTACGTGATAGCGGTTACCACTAGGACAAATCCAAGTATCATTGCAGATTATTGAATGTCAAAAAGGTATTCCCTAATGCTTATTTACATATTTTAACCAAAGTAAGCTAATTTGTATGATGGTTTATACTAATATTCTATAAACTAAGGTGCACTTGCATAAGTTGTTGTTAGCTAATTAATTGAGATCATTATTATCTCCATAGAGTTTCTCTAAGATGCACTTACATAAGTTTTGGAATCATTAGTTGGCATTTGAGGAATGGTTCAAATAGTTTATTAATGTAATGCATAATTTTTTCATTATAATAAATTTCCTGTGGCATGATCTTATATTTAATTTTAAATTCTCTCAAAATATTCATTATGAATTTAGACAGAAATGATTTTTTCTTTATTCTAAACCATTGGATCGAAGACCAAAACAAGATATTATGCGATATATTAGACAAAGATGATTTTATGCAATATTTTAGTTATATTAGTACTGATAAATTTTAGTTTCGGTCATTAGATATTATGATCAAATGGTTTAATATTAAAAAGTGAAATTCCCTCTTTTTTTAGTAATTCACTAGATGAGGATATCCTTAGTTTTCTTTAAATTTCTAAACATATGCATAATGCCTATTAACTATCATTTTTACTTGTTATTATAACGAAGGCTAACTTTGTTGCATTTACTTCTTTTTGCAGCCTAAAATTCATTTGACAATTAAACCAAAGAAGTGCTCCTAAGCGTGGTAGACTTCTATTCCCTTTGTTTGAGATATTTTAGACTAAAGTTTAAAATCTTGTTATCCTATATAAGGGAGAACTTCATTGACCTGTGCAGTACTAACAAGAAGAGATTTCAAAGATATTGGGATAAACTCTTGGTTACATCCAGAGGTAGTGGCATCCACTTTCATCAGGTATTGTATTTATTTTCTTTCGTATGTGACTTGCATAAATCAGTTTAGGTGCTCTAAGAATTTCCTGAATCCAAATACAAATTCTGAGGGTAGTAGTACATTCATGTATCAACTTTACTAGATTTACCCATCTTATGCAAAATTGAGTAGATAACTTTTCATTCAATGTGGTGGATTACTTTTCATCTAGTTCTATATCTCATAGTATAATTTAAACCATTGAACCATATATATGATCCATAAACTATCTTTGTTTAACGAGATCTCATTTCTTGACATGGAAACTTACTATATATCACCAAGTATAGTTTAATTTGAGATTAAGTAGAAAACATGTATAAGTTTCTAATGTCAAAGTTGTTTAAAAGTTGAACGACTGATGTTGGATTCTTTGGCGATGTAAATAATGGAACAATAAATTATGGCAGTAGAATTAAGAAGACATCATGGACCATCGAACAAGAACTTGCTTTATAGGGTGTGGAAGCTTGAACAATAAAACGTAGTCATGCTTACTACATATGTAGAAAAACTATTGAAAAATACAATCCTGGACCATATGAAATATTTGTAATACAATTATTTAACAAATAGCACAAGAATAGTTTATTCAATCTTATTCTTATATCTACCATCACAACTTACTTTGAATTTGTTTGTCGGATACTCTACTAGATACTCAAATATATTTACTGATTAATTATATAATTATATTTATGATGATTTGCTTTTAAGCTCAAGAATGATCAATGTCTATTTTAACAGTTTAGTATTTTCTGTTAGACACGTATTATACGAAATGTTCAGCAAATTTTTGTTGCATATTACGCAGGACTGAGGTGTACTTTTTACATACTTGATGAGGGTATGAAATGATATGAACTTCTTTCAATGACGAAGCCAAATTCACATATATAATTTGCATGAAAATTTGTATATAGAGTTCCTTTATTATTATCGATGGTAAACCAAAAGAGTACCAAATCTCTTAGTTGTAGTTGGCTTTCACATTTAGGTAGGTCTTAATTGAATTTTCTTCTGATATGTTTTAAAATAATATATGCATTCTAACAAACGTGTAATTGTACCAGTTGAAAGCAGGCATGGTGGAAGTCGAAGAGTGCTTTTAAAATAATATACTTTTTTATTTGAAGAAGAAATCAGAAGAAAAAATTGTCTATTGACTCTTTCAGGAAAATGCTTTTTATGGAGGGTAATGGTGTCAGCTGTAGGTGATAGGTCGATCACCATCCATAAAGGCATTGCCCCCACACCCCTACCTAGTGGAGTTAGCAACCCCCAATTCCCCCTATATGGGAAAACATTTATTACAAATTTTTATGGGGAACTTTTAATATAACACATTATTTCACTAACATCACAGGCTATCTTTTTATAAAACGATTAAAAGACTGACCATTGGAGATCAGTTAAACAGTGTATATTACTTGAATGAATGGGATTATTTCCAGTATTTAATCAAGGTGAGGAAAATTTTGGGCCAGTAATTGCAACCTATATTTTTTCTTGCCATTTTTTGCACCATGAATGTTTCTAGGTGATGCAGCATAGTTTCAAAACAATATACCTTATGGTGTTGGTCTTGCAACGAGCACAACCTTAGTGTATACCTCATACGATTACTGTTTTTGTTGTATATCCCTATTTAAATGAATTTAAATATCTATTTTCTCCAAATACAATGACCAAAAATTTGATGATGAGTCAAAGTCACATTTGAATTGCACTGCTCAATTGACTTCGAATTATAATAGAAGTTGTTGCCAAACAATTATTTGAGGAAAGATGCTTAGAATTAAAAAAAATAAACATGTGATTACATTTTGTCAAACAAACCCTGTGCTTGAATTCAAGATAACTCTAATTGTGTGCTTCATGAAATATAAAAATAGCTTAAGCAGTTACAATTATATGCAAGCCGAAGCGTTATATGTGTATATTATATATTACAATGTCATTCAATTTTCAATGTAGGTAATGTACACTATTTATTGTCCTTTTACCTAATACTGTCTCAAATCGTATTGCTAAGGTACCATCAGTAATATTTGTGAAAGGAGGAGACCCATATGATACCACACCTCAGTTTAAATTCCTATCAATTATTCTTGTCCTTTTCATAAAAATAAAAACAGTGCATGCTTAATTTATATCTATTATTTACATACATATGATTTTTAAATTATTTCTACTACTTATTTTTTATATGTTAGTTTTTAGTGGTTATATACTTTTATCTAGCATGGAGACTATTATATATACTCAGACAAAACTGGATTTGGACTCAAAAATAATAAAATACGTACATTGAGATCGTGCTTTGAAAGAGATTCATTCTTTAATTATTTCTGTTATTTTTCCCTTTGAAAAAGAATTTTACTTTTCTATTTCATAAGAAACAAGACCAATATTGCTTTAACTTCATGCAACTATCTAGAGCATTCACTAGAAAGAATGTAAAAGACTATTAGTTTATGACTAAATGTATTAATTTACCTATAAACTCAAAAATCGGCATGTTTTCCTTTTATGATAGATAAATAAATTCAAGGAGCACAATATATATTTTTTCCTATCCCAACTGTGCAACCATATTATTTTATGTTTTAGATAAGTGTCACTTGAATTAATCAGTGAACAATCCGTTATACTTAAGCTAGAGATGCAGTATTGCTATTTAAGATGTGATCCGATAAATAGTTCTATTTAGCTTGATATTAGGCTCCCAACTTGCATTTTTCAATCAAAAGGATTACGTAGAGAAATCCCAAATCGAGGAGCGGCGATTAAAGGATGCAGTTGCTTTGGAAGGGGAGAGAAAAATGATGGTGTTGAGGAGGGAAAATTAAGGCGGGAAAAAAGTGAAAGAGAGGAAAGAGAAATTGCTGCAAACTTAGCTGAAGAAAATCAATTGGCTCAAGAAGTTGCAAAGAAGGCTGCTGCTGAAGAAGCTGCAAAGAAGGAACCCCAGAGAGCTGTTGCTGAAGAAGATGCAAAGAAGGAACCCCAGAGAGCTACTGCTGAAGCTGCAATGAAGGCCGATCTGATCTAAGTAGAGGGAGACAGAGAGAGTGCAAAGATTTTGAATGTTCAGGTATGACAGCCCAACCCTACTGTCTATTGCCAAACACCCACAGATACTGCTTGCAAATATAAAACAGAAGAACATGTACTTTCAATATTTATGAACATAACAAAAACCCTTTCCTGCTGTTTATTGCCAAACACCCATACATACTGCTTGCACATAGAAGTTTTCATGTTTATCCATCTCAATGAAATGAATTACACTTCTGAAAATAGATTCAAACAAAGAAATCAAGTGTCGCTTACATTCAAAGAAGTAATTTCCACGAGTTAAGCGAGTAGAATAGATAGTCATATCATTTATGAACTACTATAGTTAGAGTGAAGTAAATATATGAACTATTAGTAAAAGGAATTGATTCCACTTAATCAATGTTGAATGAACCAATAATTGACATAAGAAGTCTCATTGCTTCAGTTATGTTTGATCATGTTTCATTAATTTGACTGTAATTAACATTCATTTGTAGTGTAAGTTGAAATCAGTTTATATTAGCTTTTAAAGTACATCTAGTTACAAAGTATGTTGTCCTTTTCTGTTATAGTGTTTAATTGTTACTTGTATCGTCTTCAGGATAATTGACCATAAGCTATATTGACTGAAAGAAGGTATAATGTTAGCGTTAATGTGATGTATAATGGACCCTTGGTACATTCATACGATACTTATATCAAATTGGCCTTTAAAGTGATGTATAATGTTAGCATGATTTACTTATGTTAAATGCAGTGCGTATCCCACATGATAATAGAAACTATTTTGTTCATAAGCTGTCGACATAAACTGATAATCAATATGTTGAGCGTAAACTTGAGAATTCACTGACACGTACATAAATAACAATGCATATCTTTGAAGAAATCGTTAGTAGAATTTGATTTAGATGAAACAATTTCTTTTGTTTCCATCATGCTAGTTTCAGTAACTTAGTCTTTGGCGATGCATCTTTTGTACTTATACATACTTGTATATATTGACTAACATATGTATGTTTGTGTTTCTTCTTCACAGGTGTTGTATGATGCTTTTGAGGTTGATACATGATGTCGCACTCTTTCTCCTTTAAATCGGTCATGCTTATCGACGGTCATTAAAATATTTTTAGTATGTATCGTTTTGGTATGCTAAACTCAATTTGTGCACTTATGTTTAATTTTTATCACAAATATTTATGTTTAATTCTTCATGCATGAAATATTATGGATATATATATATATATATTGTGATTTGGCTTAAGACTCAATTTGTGTACTTATGTTAATGTGATGAATGTGGTTTTTTGAGTTATAATATAGCATCATGTTAGTGCTATACAATATTTTGAAAAGGGTAAATAGTTTTCATAGCAATAAGATGGTGCTATAATAGATAGTAATGAATTTTCTACAGCATTTCAATGTGTCATAAAAGGTTGACATGATGATTCCATAGCGCGTTCAAATGCTATAATAATATAGCATGTCGACATATTTATAGCAACTAAAATGCGTCATAAAAAGTTCTATAGCACGTTTCATAATGCTATAGAAAAGCAGTTGCACCAATATGGCCTATTTTAGATGGCAAGAAAAATACGTTTTCCATTGTAAGTATGACATGCTATAGTATCTACTAGACTTTTTACAACATGTTGATCTATGGCGATTATAGAATCACTATAGAAAGTTTTTATAGCGGTTTTTACACGCTATAAAAAGTCCTTTTTGTCGTAGTGGTATATGTGTATATGTATGTGATGATCTACTGTTATGTGATGTGTTTTACATTTGAGTTGTTATATTTTGTTCTGTTAGATCTTATAGCCATTATAGTTTTGTATTAAATATCTATTGGATATGTCGATCCACATGGAAAAAAAAATTTAAGCTACTTTTATCCATGTATTCAGTAGATAGTTAAGACAAGGCTATGATGGTCGCTCCTATCTAGCTCTATTCTTCGTATTAGCAGACGGTATTACCTTGTAATACTCTTTGCTAATGTGGGTCTCGGAGTGGGGCGTTACATTGATAGAATTAGAAAGTGTTTAGCCCAGCCGTATATGTTTATGTATAACTTTATAATTTGTGTGTGTATACATCTTTAATAATAGTTGCAATACCTTTGGTGTCACACTTATTTGTTATCAACGTGAACTACCAAAAAAGCCCCTAATACAAAATCTTAACATCACTTGAAAATAGAATCTATCATTTAAATTTCTTTAACAAATTCAAAACATCCGTCTACAAATATTATCTAATCTTAATATCACTTAAAATTAGGATCTAACAAATAAAATTCCTTTAAAAATTTAAAACATCCATCTACAAATACTACCAAATCTTATTATCATTTAAAAATACTGTGATATCCCGGAAATTTGAGCAATATCAATTTAATAATCTGTTAAGTAATTAAATTGATATTTGATAACCTTGGATAATAAAATTTGGATTTAATTTAATATGGACTTTTCAAAGTTATTTACATAAATAATATAGTTTTAAAATACTTTAGGTAAATGTTTAAATTGTTTAAGAGATATTTTAACTTGAGTTTAAAATATAAATAAGAGTTAACAAAAAGGTTTGTTTTATTCTTTTTAAAATATTACTTGGTAATATAATCTCTTATATAAATTATTTAAATTATCAAATATGTTATTTTCAAATAATAAGTATAATGTATTATTTTTATACATATGAATGGATTTTAAAGACTATGGAATTGTTATTTTAAATTGGATAAGTGATTGTATATGTATATGTATATGTATATATATATATATATAACTTGACTCTTTAAATTGAAATTAAGTTTTAAAATTCAAAAGAATAAATATTTAAATTGTTTTGGATTTTAGAAAAATTGTATAAACTTTTAGTTATAAATAAATTTAGTTTTCTTCTTTAAAAAGTAATATATATATATAGATAAGTATTTATTAAATAAGTAAAAGGCTTTTTATTTATTTTTAAAATAAATAAAAATAAGATAAATTATTTAAAAGACAAGTGTTCATATCTAAAGGCTTCATTTTAACAAGTGTAATGTATGTAATCAATGCTAATGACAAGTGGCTTATTTTTATTTTCTTTTATTTTTATTTATCATAAATTTACACTTATATATACATATTGCATCCCTTTACTTCATCCTTTCTATCTTCCTTTTCAAAACAAAAGAAAACTCAAACCTCTTTTTCTCTAAAAACAAATCTGAAAACAAATCAGATCAGTAATCCAAAACTCCTCAAAACCAGAAATCCATTTGAAATCCCTGTAACATTTTCAAAATATGTTCTAAAGCAAACCTGTAACTATTTCAAGCATGCAAGCCTGTGCATTATATTTTCTTCAATCTGGGGGCATACAGTTTTAAAGTTTTAAAGCAAGCAACTCAGTTCCAAAATAAGAAAAAGCATTCCAGTTTTCAAATCAAATCAAGCACTAAAGTTTTAAAGCAGAAAGGATTCCAGTTTCAAAGCAAACTAGCAAAATCAAGTTTTCTCTGTCAAAAACTTTTCAAAATGTGCTCTGTTCATCTTCTTTGTTTCAGGTGAGTAACACTTTTGAAAACTTAAATATGGTTATAAGTTTTACTGCATATGATGAATGTTTGAAGTAAATTATGTTTGCATATAAGAATGGATGTTGATATATGTGAAATGGCTGAATATATATATTTCCTCAGTTCTCTGTTATTTATCAAGTGAGTAACTTCCTTCTTAAACTTAAATATAGGGAAATCTGGTTGCATGTTAAATTTCTGGAAATAATATGTCTGTGTGATTTTATATAAGCAGATTTTCTTGATGTATATATGTGTGTATGCTGATGTATATATATGTATATATATTTGGATGTATTAGATGCATGCTTGCTATTGAACATGTTTTTATCTGTTCTTCTTTTAGAAGTTAAAAATCATGATCGAATTTAATTCCTCTTGATATAATCTCTGATAGGACTTAGAATTCAAACTATATTTGTTTGTTTAAATCATGGATTACAGTTTAGAATTTTAGTAAGTAAAATAAAAAGGAAACTACTCTGTAAATAAAAAGGAACAGCGAAGTTTAAGTTATGAATAAAATTCAAAGATGATAATTTAGCATTCCAGGATTTTAAATTGAATCTTTAAACCAAATAATGATTTTTAGAAGAGAAATCAAAATTTTTAGATTTATAAATGGTAAGATATGCTAGTTTGAACGGAAATGGGGAAATGATGAAATTCTGGCGATCGATGAAATCTGGAAGGTCGTGATCTTCTCTGGGGGTAGTAGAACGATCATAGAGTTCGGGAAAATTGCCAGGATGGTGATCATGGTGTTGTGGTGGTGACAGTGATAGATTTAAGTTTGTAGACCTAGTTTTGTTGTGGTCGGAAAAGTGGTCATCACGATGTCTCTGGTGGACCGAGTTCCACCAGACTCTGGGAACTGGTAGTAGGAAGACTGGTGAAGGCGTGGCTGGAAGGTCAAGTGCTCCGGTGGTCGGCAAGGTGGATTCGAGGAATTTCCAGGCTTTGTGGTGATTCGAGAATTCTTGTTCCAGGATGATGAACGCTCAAATTCGATTTTTGGAGATGAACGATGATCTGGTGATCGGAATCGTGAGTGGCAGTCATGATCGAGATGCTGGCGTTGGCAGAGATGATCGGAGACGATCGACTCGTCTGTGCACGTGCACGTTTGTATCAGGCATTGGTTGTTTGGTTTGGGAAGAAGACAGTATTGCTCGAGTCGATCTCGTTTTGTTGCACGTGAGACTCGAAGATGTTCTCGGGAATTCGAAGGGAAGACTCGTGGGTTTATAACTGTGTTTAAAAATTTTAAACATAACAAAGTAAAAAAAAAATATAGAAAAGGAAGGGGAAACTCGAAGGAGTACTCGGGAAAATTGGGTTTTTACTCGGGTATTTTGATATTTAGCTCGGGTTGATTTTTGGGTTACAGTTAAAACCTGACAGTATTTTTAAAATTTTAAAAATAAAGTTTAAAATGTTAAGCAGGATTTAAAACAAAGTTTTAAATCAAATTTTTTAAAAAGTATGGATTCAAATTTAGATTTGTATCTAGTTGAAATTAGTTTATTAAATTTCTAATGTTGTATCAAATTAAAAATATTTAAAGTATATTTTTAAAAAGGGTTTGAATAAATGAATGTGTTCAAAAATGTTATAAATTTCTTATATAAATGTTAAGTGTTTCTTAACATTTGAATTTAAGAAGATTTTGTAAATTTGATTCAAAATTGGTTAAAGTTAAATTGTAATTTATTTTAAATCTTTAATTTAAAATGAATTAAAAGAAAGATTTTAAAGTAAAATGTTTTAAAGTCTTTGTTAATAATAATTAAAGTAGTTAAAGGTTAATACTTTAATTTAGAAAGTAATTAAGGTTTAATGATATAGGAGTCATTAAATTAATAAGATAATTAAAATATAATTTAATAATTTGATTAATTAATGGTTTAGTGTTAATTAATTAAATAATTAAGATTATAAGTTAATTAATTAAGGTTAATTAATTTGGGATTAATCATTTATTTAGATAAATATAGATTTTTAATAAATGATTAGAAATTAATTAATTAAGTGATGAAAGATTAATTAAGGAATTAATTAAGTAATTAGAAATTAATTAATTGGTAATTAAGAATTTATTAAGTTGTAGTTAATAAATAATTGATTAAAGATTAATTACTTAGGAAGTAATTAAAGAATTGTTAATAATTAATGAGAGTTCATTAATTAGGGATTATTAGATAATTAATTAACATGATTAAATTTGATAATCAATTAGATTAATTAGTTAATATGAAAATGGGTTAAGTATAATTACTTAATAGAAGTAATTAAGGTAATTAATTACTTAAGGTACTTAATGATATAATTTGATAAGTTAAATTAATTAATTTAAGATAATCACTTGGTTATGTGATAAGTATAATTACTTAAATGTAATTAGTGAAGTGTAATTACTTAGGAAAGTAATTAAAGTTAATTAATGGATATAATTAACTAAAGATGATTTTAATAATGAAAGTAATTTGAGTTTAATTACTTTTGAATAATTAATCAAGGGATTAATTAAAAGATAATTAATTAATGAGTAATTAATTTATGGAAGAGTAATTAAGGGTAGTTAATTACTAAATGTGATTAATCAAAGGTGATTAATAAATGTGGTTTAATTAAGAATTAATTATTAAATGTAATTAATTTAAATAAGATAATTAATTAAGAGTAATTAAGGATCATTAATTAATAAAATTAATGATGTAATTAAGAATTGATTAATTAAGATTAATTAATAAATAATAAGTGATTAAAGTAATTAATTAATTGTAATTAATTAAGGATTAAGATAATTAAGTATAATTAATTAATTAATGAAGTAATTAAAGATTAATTACTGAAAGGTTTAAGATAATTAATTTGTGAAATTAATTAAGTATTAATTACTTAAAGTAATTAAAGGATTATTAATCAGGAATGATTAATTAAGATGGATACTTAGAGTAATGATTAATTAATTGGTTTAATTAATAATTAAGTAAGCAGGATTTATAGAATGAAGTAATTAGTTTAATTCACTTTAAATTAATTAGATGATATAAATCATTGCTTAAGGATGGATGAATGAGATTGAATGTATTTCATTGTTTGATATCTCTGATGAGATATGATTGATATATGATATGGATGTTTGGTTGAATTATAATGATAATGTGAATTATCTGTTTGGGATGATAATGTAGATTATCTATTGAATTATCTATCTTTGTGTATATAGATAAGAATTGAATTGTTTTAACCTTAAAACAACTGGGCCCTTAAAAGATACGTTTTGGATTTCGATGAGACCGGGATCGGGTTTCCGTATACCGGAATTCCAGGTCTGGAGACCCGAATACCACATCGATCCAAATTTACGATAGGTCGTGAATCTCAAGTGAAGATGAAGATTCAGAGTGCAAGGGTTATTGTCGTTAACTCTAAGGGTGATTCCAAAACGAGTGTAATGAGATAATGCCTTCGGTTTCGTTCGAACCTGGAACGAACTTGTATGGATTGAATGCTTTCAGCACATCGTCAGGCGGATGATGAGCATTCTAAGTGATATGTTCTGATTAAAGGTAATCGTAACCTCAAGCCTCATCAACCGGAAATGGCTAAAACAGGGGAGATGCAGCAAGGTTTCGTGGGTAGCACCCACTGAGAGCAAGACAGATCCCTGTCTAGAGGTCCCTTTTCTTTTATTCGGCTTAGTGTGTGGTTGGTCGCGCCAACTACGGGATTGTCTTGTTCGGGATTATCCAGTAAGGGATGGTTCCGGCTTTGTGTTGCAGGGGAGCGGGCGTACTCCTTGGTACGGTGATCTAGGCCACGTACTGTGACGGGCGGTACCCCAGTAGCCCTGCCATT
This sequence comes from Allium fistulosum, assembly GCA_030737815.1. Classification (NCBI taxonomy): domain Eukaryota; kingdom Viridiplantae; phylum Streptophyta; class Magnoliopsida; order Asparagales; family Amaryllidaceae; genus Allium; species Allium fistulosum. Next base: position 7,251,993 of record JASFAW010000018.1, read on the forward strand.
GATGGAAACCCATTCTTCCTACGTGCCCTTACGGTTTTGATTGTATAACCCACTTTGTGGCTAGTATGCTGGAATTTAATAATGTAACAATTTCAGCTATTTCATATTTATTTGAAAACCCTAGACCCTATTATAATATAACTGGATTTCCTATCAAATGTTTTGGTTAGCGTAAGGTAAAAACTTACCCATGTTTATTTTTGGGGAGTCTTACGTGATACCTTTTCTTTCTAAAGGTTTTGAAGTTAAGCAAGTTTAACCTGTTACTCACACCAGACCCATGTCTGACCCAAGTGTTTATTTCTGTTTTATAAACTCTTGGGTACTCAAATTTTTACGAGTAGCCAAGGGATTCAGGTTTAGCTTTGACGAATTGTGGAGGAGCAATGGAGCAGGAGGCTTCGGCGTTCGTAGATATAGTATTCCGCTGTGTTGATATCTATGTTAGAGTCTTGTATTGTATTTGAGTTGTAATATCTAGACAGATGTTTATAACTGTCTAGCATGTGTTGTATAGTTGTGTAAACTCTGATAAGTGTTGTATACTATGTAATAGTTTCTTTATGTTATTAATATAATTTATTCGTTCCGCTGTGAGATCGTTGTTGTTGTTTCTTCTTTCTTCTCTTCTTTTCTATTTTCTACCCCTTTCTTTCTTATTGATGATACGTCATTCTGTAGAATGAGTGGCGGGTCGTTACAGTGGTATCAGAGCATTAGGTTGAGTGAATACCTAGGCTCTGAAGTGGTGTCTATCTTGAGAGCGCGTAATTGTTAGTTATATAAAAATGGTTTTATATTGTGTTAATTGATCGGTTGAGTGGTATATGGATTCTGGTCAATACGAGTAGCTAACGTTATTGATAGGGATCTCTAAACACTTGAACCAGGCCAACGGACACAATATTGTTTTAAAGAGGTAGATGAAATAATTTCTATATAAAAAGTATCATTTTAAAAATATATATTTATTTATTTCTACCTATTTGTTGGGTTACCTGTTCGGGTTTTCCAATATAAGTTATAAAGGTAGATAGGTAGTGGTGTGTGTAACACGACGACTACCAATGGTTGGAGTTTGAGTATTGAGGTTGGAAGTATATCTGACGAGACTATAGACCTAATACCGTCTCGAGTAAGCTTTGTTATGGTGTAAGGATTTCACCAATCTGAAGGAAACTTGTTAAGGTTCGGAGTTTATCTTTGGAGTTGGATGAGTAGGGTTTGGATCTGTCGGATGTGTAGAAGCAAGTGATGGTAGCTATGCGACCTCCGGGAGTAGTAGCTGCGTGAGGAAATGCAGTGACTATGGATGTTCCCGAAGATGTTTTCTTTGGAACAAGTTTAAGGAAGTATATCTGCTTCGATGTTGTGGCTGAGTTCAGCAGGATGTTTGTGTTTGGTTTGAGGTCCGAGTTTCTCGAAGAGCTTTGGATAAGGAAATTTTTGGCATCTGTGGCAGCAGTACAGCTCGGGATGTTCTGTGTGTTTGCAGGAAATTTTCTGGCTAAGCAGTTTTCTTGAGAAGGAGTTCAGAAGCAGCAGGGTGGATCCATTTCTTCGATGGATTGGCTAGATAAGCGTAAGCTGTTCTGATTGGTAAAGAGAGAACATTTTCTTTGGATATTAGGCTGGATTGATCGCAAAAGTGACTTGCGATAGCTGAGTGTTCTTTTGTGCTATCAGAGATTTTCCGGATGTCTTCGGGAAAGTCAGAGGGTTGCTTTAGCATATGGAGATTGAGTTTCTTATCAACTAGGTTTCCGGGAGTGGTACCGATGGTTCAGTTTAGTTGTAAGATGGTTCCTAGAGATAGAGTTTGGTGAAGCAGCCCGGGATTTGATGGAACTTCTGAGTTTTCTTTTATGGACCTATTGAACCATATATCTGGGATGTGTTGTCCAGTTTGTGCTTGTGATATTCCTCAGCATTTTTATTCTATTCCAGATCAGAGTGGTGCAACGGAAGCAGTTTGGGAGTGCATCTCTGGATAAGAGAAGTAAGTTTGGAATCTACTGATAATTGTGAAGTAGAGTTGGTGTTCTTGGTCTTGGTTGATCTTGAGGAGATCATTGTGTTGGGTTGTTTTTGGTCTAGTTTGTTTTTAGAGGCATCAGCGAAGGATGAGCTGATCAGGAAGGTTGTAGGCAGCCCAGGATCGTCAGAAGAATTTTGTGGATAAGAGACGGAGGTATTTTGGGTCTCTTCTATGTTCTGATTTGGATAAGTGTTTGGTCTTCAAGGTTGAATGGTCAGTTTGGATGACTGGGATTCATTGTGTTTTACGTATCTCTGAGGGAGTACGTGTTTGATCTATCTCTGGTTTTGAAACCAGCAGTTCTGGAGGTTTTGGTTGTTGAGTCAGACTCGTCTGTAGTCTGACATTCTGTTTAGTTCTGTAGATCTAGATGAGTAGGAGCTCTATAGCTTAGTAGTATTGATTGTTTGGATTCTATAAAGCAAGTATCCCGATATTTATACCGGGAAAACTCGAGGAAGTTCTATCCAGAATTTTTCTGGATAGTTAGATTTGTTTTGATTGTGTGAATTGGTTGTTATGGTTATTAGCATATGATTGATAGTATATGCTTGTGTTTAAAAATTAAAATCTTTAATAAGATTATTAAATTACCTTTGTTTAAATTTCGGGGACGAAATTATTTTAAGGGGGAAGGAATGTGATATCCCGGAAATTTGAGCAATATCAATTTAATAATCTGTTAAGTAATTAAATTGATATTTGATAACCTTGGATAATAAAATTTGGATTTAATTTAATATGGACTTTTCAAAGTTATTTACATAAATAATATAGTTTTAAAATACTTTAGGTAAATGTTTAAATTGTTTAAGAGATATTTTAACTTGAGTTTAAAATATAAATAAGAGTTAACAAAAAGGTTTGTTTTATTCTTTTTAAAATATTACTTGGTAATATAATCTCTTATATAAATTATTTAAATTATCAAATATGTTATTTTCAAATAATAAGTATAATGTATTATTTTTATACATATGAATGGATTTTAAAGACTATGGAATTGTTATTTTAAATTGGATAAGTGATTGTATATGTATATGTATATGTATATATATATATATAACTTGACTCTTTAAATTGAAATTAAGTTTTAAAATTCAAAAGAATAAATATTTAAATTGTTTTGGATTTTAGAAAAATTGTATAAACTTTTAGTTATAAATAAATTTAGTTTTCTTCTTTAAAAAGTAATATATATATATATAGATAAGTATTTATTAAATAAGTAAAAGGCTTTTTATTTATTTTTAAAATAAATAAAAATAAGATAAATTATTTAAAAGACAAGTGTTCATATCTAAAGGCTTCATTTTAACAAGTGTAATGTATGTAATCAATGCTAATGACAAGTGGCTTATTTTTATTTTCTTTTTCTTTTATTTTTATTTATCATAAATTTACACTTATATATACATATTGCATCCCTTTACTTCATCCTTTCTATCTTCCTTTTCAAAACAAAAGAAAACTCAAACCTCTTTTTCTCTAAAAACAAATCTGAAAACAAATCAGATCAGTAATCCAAAACTCCTCAAATCCAGAAATCCATTTGAAATCCCTGTAACATTTTCAAAATATGTTCTAAAGCAAACCTGTAACTATTTCAAGCATGCAAGCCTGTGCATTATATTTTCTTCAATCTGGGGGCATACAGTTTTAAAGTTTTAAAGCAAGCAACTCAGTTCCAAAATAAGAAAAAGCATTCCAGTTTTCAAATCAAATCAAGCACTAAAGTTTTAAAGCAGAAAGGATTCCAGTTTCAAAGCAAACTAGCAAAATCAAGTTTTCTCTGTCAAAAACTTTTCAAAATGTGCTCTGTTCATCTTCTTTGTTTCAGGTGAGTAACACTTTTGAAAACTTAAATATGGTTATAAGTTTTACTGCATATGATGAATGTTTGAAGTAAATTATGTTTGCATATAAGAATGGATGTTGATATATGTGAAATGGCTGAATATATATATTTCCTCAGTTCTCTGTTATTTATCAAGTGAGTAACTTCCTTCTTAAACTTAAATATAGGGAAATCTGGTTGCATGTTAAATTTCTGGAAATAATATGTCTGTGTGATTTTATATAAGCAGATTTTCTTGATGTATATATGTGTGTATGCTGATGTATATATATGTATATATATTTGGATGTATTAGATGCATGCTTGCTATTGAACATGTTTTTATCTGTTCTTCTTTTAGAAGTTAAAAATCATGATCGAATTTAATTCCTCTTGATATAATCTCTGATAGGACTTAGAATTCAAACTATATTTGTTTGTTTAAATCATGGATTACAGTTTAGAATTTTAGTAAGTAAAATAAAAAGGAAACTACTCTGTAAATAAAAAGGAACAGCGAAGTTTAAGTTATGAATAAAATTCAAAGATGATAATTTAGCATTCCAGGATTTTAAATTGAATCTTTAAACCAAATAATGATTTTTAGAAGAGAAATCAAAATTTTTAGATTTATAAATAGTAAGATATGCTAGTTTGAACGGAAATGGGGAAATGATGAAATTCTGGCGATCGATGAAATCTGGAAGGTCGTGATCTTCTCTGGGGGTAGTAGAACGATCATAGAGTTCGGGAAAATTGCCAGGATGGTGATCATGGTGTTGTGGTGGTGACAGTGATAGATTTAAGTTTGTAGACCTAGTTTTGTTGTGGTCGGAAAAGTGGTCATCACGATGTCTCTGGTGGACCGAGTTCCACCAGACTCTGGGAACTGGTAGTAGGAAGACTGGCGAAGGCATGGCTGGAAGGTCAAGTGCTCCGGTGGTCGGCAAGGTGGATTCGAGGAATTTCCAGGCTTTGTGGTGATTCGAGAATTCTTGTTCCAGGATGATGAACGCTCGAATTCGATTTTTGGAGATGAACGATGATCTAGTGATCGGAATCGTGAGTGGCAGTCATGATCGAGATGCCGGCGTTGGCAGAGATGATCGGAGACGATCGACTCGTCTGTGCACGTGCACGTTAGTATCAGGCATTGGTTGTTTGGTTTGGGAAGAAGACAGTATTGCTCGAGTCGATCTCGTTTTGTTGCACGTGAGACTCGAAGATGTTCTCGGGAATTCGAAGGGAAGATGTGATAACCCGGATTTTTGGACATCCAGTAATTGGATAATTAACTGGTTTATTCAATTAAACAGATAAAATTCTGATAATAAAAGATATCTGGTTATGTAAGTGAATTTGAAAATATAATAAAAATTGGATTTTTGATATTGGGATAAATATTTGATAATCTTCTAATATAATTACTTAAAATTTTACAAATTAACCTTTTAAAACAAATAATAATGAATGTGTATATATATAGACATAAGAAGATTTTAAATAGAAAAAAATATTATTTTCAAACAAATTAAATATGTGTTGTTTAAATATATATATTTAAATGAGCTGATTTTAAATTGAATTTGGATTTGAATTTGAAATTCAAAAGATAAATATCTTAAAATAATTGGATTTAAAAATAATTAAAAGTATGTAATAACAAGTGTTAATAGATTAGATTATGATAGTAACATGTGTAATGAGATTAAATTATGTAAATGACAAGTGTTAGTAAATTAAAACAAGTGTTCCATTTCCCTTTTATTTCTAAAAATATTTACTAAAAAAAGTATTTAATAGCTTATATTAAACATTTTCAATTCTTTCCTTCATTCTTGCTCTGTTCTATTTTTTCTCAAAACAAATCAAAGAAAAATCCTGTACCCTGAAACCAGATTTCAATTTCTTCTCAACTTGGAAAGCAAATTAAATCAAAACAACTAGTGCAAACTTGATAAGCAAAACAAGGATTAAAACTTCAAACAAGCAAATGCAAACTCAATTCCAGATCAGATTCAAAGTTTCAGTTCAATCATCAATTTCCAGATCAAACAAATCAAAATCAAAACAGACTTTCTCTGTTCCTAAAAACAGGTGAGTAATCATATCTGTTTTTAAAAAAAAAATTAATCTGTTAAATCCCTGTTACATGCAGAAAACTTAAGTTTAAATAGGAAATAATGGTTTGCATGTTGGAATTAAACAATTTTATGTATATTTGTTTGTGGTTATCTCTGTGTGCATGCCTGAAATTCAAGTTTTGTGCTCTATTCTTTAACTGTTGGATGTAAATAACATTCAAAAGTTAAGTGTTTTGTCTTTAATCAGTTTTATGTTGAAATGTCTGAGCAAAACATTATTACAGTGAGTAAATCTACCATCTAAAAGTCTAAATTTATTTTTATAACTGAATGCATGTAGGATTAGATAGTCAAAAATGTCTTAATTTTTGCTTGCATAAATTGGAAAGATGTATTGCCTGGGTATATAGGTTGGGATTGCTGTGAGTATTCATGTGCACGTCTCTGTTTGATTTTAACAGACCCAAATAGCATTTTAATTCAAATTCTCTTCAACTAAGCACTTCTGGGTTATGATGTCTAAGAATAAGTTGTTTGAAAAGATGAAACATTATTTATGAAAATATTATCAAGTATGATAAACCAGTAGGATTACTGGGAAGTAAGAAATGACAGTAAAATTAAATTCAAATTTAAAATTTGATTTTTAAATTTTGAAGTTTTAATTACATAAACTGTTTCGTTTTCGAAAGTAATGAATTTTGATTTAGATTTTATGATTTTTAAAACGAGGGATGTAGAGGAATCCTTAGTTGATCGGAATTGGGAATTTTGACAATTGCCGGCGATGGAGGAAATTTCAGAACAAGATGTTTGGCTGGAAGGAGCATTGGTCGAGGGGGAATTCGAGGAAAATGGCGTTGGAAATTCTAGGTGATTGTGGAAGCGGGTCGATCAGAAAGTAGGGTTTTAGGCTTTGGTTTGGTGGAGGTTGTTTCCATGGCCAGTGTAGTGACGTGGTGGCGCCGGAGTGATTCGGTGGAGGGGGAAAAGGAAGGAGAGGGTCTGGTGCAGCTCCAGGCCTAGCGGCGAGTGTTCCAGTGATCTGTGACGGTGGTACGAGGGGAGAGAAGGTGTCGGGTTTTCGTTCAGGCGATGGCATTTCTGTTCGATTTCGATTCGAAGAGTTGTCGTAAGTTCTGGGTGGTCGGAACGAAGGAGAAGGGTGACGATGACTTGCTGGTGGTAGCGACGTTGGTTGGAGTGGCGACGATCGAGTGTGCACGTGTACGTGTGCTCGTGTGTCAGTTTTGAGTGTTGCTGTAGTTAGTAAGAGAGAGGAGAAGAAAGGAAGGTCGGGGAAAGATCGGTTTAGTCCGGGGTTAGGTCGAGTATATTTGGTTTGGGGCTCGGGTTGTAACCGAAGTAAATAAACTAGTTTTTTTTTTAAAGCCTTTGATAAATACAAGTTTTAATGAATTGATAAACAAGTATTCAAGAGTAAGGAATGAACAGTACTTCAAAACAAAATAAGTCAGGCGATTTCAAATTTGTATTTGCTTGATTTGGGAAAAATTCAATATTAAGTTAATTTATCGAAATAAAACCTAAGTATTTCTAATAAATAAATGATGAAATTAAGTGAGTGCTTATCACTGTAATAATCTTTAATCAATTAATCATGTAGGATAGTTATTACTTAATTAATGAGGAGTCAATTAATCAAAGTAATTAATGGTCAATTGATTTAGGAATAATTAATTAGTGGAAGTAATTGAGGATTAATTACTTAGTGAATTAGTTAAAGTATGGATTAATTAATGATTAATTAAATTAATGAAATAATTTAAGAGAAATTAATTAATTAGTGATTAAGGATTAATTAATTAAATTTTAAGGTTTATAAATTAATTTATTAGAGATTAATTAATTGGTAATTAGAGACTGACTAATGTAGGTAATTACTTAAATGATAATTACTTAATGTATGTAGAAGGATTAATCAATTGAGGATAATTAACCAATAGGATAATTACTTAATGAAATTAATTATGGATAATTAATTTAGATGGATCATTAAAGATGATTAATTAATAGGTTTGTAAGTAATTAATGTTAAGCAGGATTATAAGTGATTAAAGTAATGTAATTCATTTAAATTAATTAGAAATGGTGTGACTAATTTATCTTGCTTATGGATGATTGAATGATATTGAATGCCTCGAATTAATTGATATCTTTGATATATGATTCGTGATGCTATGTGAAATGATGTTGAGATTGAACTATGATAATATGGATTATCTATCTGTAATGGAATTGCTATGTGAATATGTACTCTAAATATGAATTAAATTGTTTTCACTTAAATAACCTGGATTAATAATGACATTGGATTCGAAGAGACCGGGATCGGGTATCACTAAATACCCGAAACCACTTCGATTAGTGTTCTGCTATAATTCTATATAGATTTGATTTGTGAACTCAATAGGCTGGTTTGGGATGATATGGATCATTTAAGCTAAGTTGGATACTTAGATATTGTTTTGTGAAAATAAAATGTGGACTATATAAGTTGTTTACTTGGAGTAAAGTACGAGTTACCCGGGTTTAAATAAGTTCTATGGATTTAAGTTTCATGTTAGATGAGTTTACTCACGCTGGTTTCCAGCCTGACCCGGGTGTTACTTTGATGTAATGCTCGGGTCAGACCGAGTATTACAGATTTCAGGTAAGGACGTTTTGGAGCTCAGGAGGCAAGCTGGATGGCAGGAACGTATGGAGTATATTCCGCTGTGATATATTATAGTTGTCTGAGACATGTTAATTCTAACTGTCTAGTACATTTGTGAATGTTGTAACTCTGATGTATTAAAATGTAATTAACAAATACAGTTTTCCTTGTATAACTGATATTATTATTTGTTATTATATTTAATCCGCTGCGAATGTGAGATGTTGTGTTCTCTGTTCTTCTTTCTTCTTTCTGTTTCTTCCTTCTATCTCTTTCTTTTTCTTCTAACTATCTGGAATTTTCGGGTTCGAAAATTCCGGGTCGTTACAGTTGGTATCAGAGCATAAGGTTAAGCGAGAACCTTGGCTCTGTTAGGATTACTCGTTAAGAATAGGGTCAATGGTACCCTAGAACGAGTTGAGTGTGTATATATATATATATGAGAGCGTAATTGTTATTTTCTTATATAAGGATTTTAAATGATTTTATATAAGAATTATTTTGATATATAAAATGATATTTCTTTCTAATAAATAGTAAGGTAATTGGTTGTTAAAATATTGGAATTAAATTAAGTGGTAATAGAAATACAACCAAATTAAAATTGAATGAAGATAAGTTGAAATGGATCCAAATTGAAATTAAAATCTTGAATTTGTAGAAATAAAGATAATAATGAATTGGTTTCCAGATATGATAATCTTGGTTATTATCATAGATGGTTGATAATGAAATATTGTAAATGATTAAGAAAAATAAAATGTTTTAGGGAAATAAAACATTTAGGTAAGTATGACTTATAAATTGGAATTAAAGATAATTTAAAAATTGTAAATCTAAAGTTCAGAAAAAAAAAAACCTGAAATTGTTTTAAAGAAATTTGTTTTGAATTTAAAACCAAAGGTGGTTTAAAAATTTAAGGTATAACTTGGTATGTAAAGAAAATGTATATATGAGGATATACATAATATCAAGGATGATTTGAAATAACTCTTAGTGTTAAGTTTTAAATTGAAATGTGATATGAAAACCCAAAGTGATAAGTTTTTGAATTTAAATGGGAAGATTATTATTATAAGATTTAAAAATTTGAATGGGAATTCAAATTAGGTCAAGTTGACTAAATTAAAGTAAATTTAACTTAAGGGAAGTTAAATGAGTTTAGAATGAACAACTTGAATTAGAAATTTCAAGATGAAATTAAAATTTAACTTGAGAAGTTAAACGGTTGGGTTTAAATGGGAGTTATGAGTAATCTCAAAATGGGTTTGAGATCTGGAAATTGAAATGGGATGTTGTTAATTGGTGTTTGGATGAATTTGGATGTTTATTTATCCTGATATCATTCTATTGTTATAAATAATCTATGAAACTAAGAATTTATTTTAAAGTTAGAAATGGATAATAAATTAGAATCTGAAGATTAAATTGTTTTTGAATTCTTATTTGAACTTTGTAATAAGTTAAGATAATTTTAAAATGGAATTTTGGAATTTGGATACAGAATTAAATGGTTTAAAGATTTAAGTTGTTAAATTAAAAATAAAGGTTGATTTAATTTAAAAGTAAGGGTTAATTTAACTTAAGGGATTAAATCAACATTTAAAATTTAACTCGAATTTATATAATTCGAGATGATTTTAAGTTGAGATTTGAATAGAATTAGTTCAAATGAAATTTGATTTGAATTAATTAGAATTGTGATTAAAGATGGATAAGCATAAATTTAAATGGAAATTTTGAATTAAAATAATTTGAAATAAAATTGAAGCTGGTTCAATTTGAAATTAATCCAAATTGATTTGAAATAATTTGGAATTGTGATTAAAATTGAATATGTTTAAAAATCAGATGAAATTTGATTTGAATTTGGAAAGGAATTAAGGTTAATTCAACTTAAATTGGGATTTAATAAATTTCAATGGAAATTGAAGTGTTGAGTCAATTTAAATGGAAGAGGAAATTTAAATTGAATAAAAGGGAAATTAATTGGGAATGTAGATTGGGAAATTAAACAGTTTGGCTCTGGACTATTTTTGAAATAAATTGTTTTAATACAAATAAATTTTTCCAAACTATTTACTATACAATCTTTCTTCTTAAACCCCAAACTATCTATACTTATTTTACAATTATTTTAGAATTATTTAACTATTTTGAAACTGTCTTATAAACTAATTACTATTTTTCAGTTATTTATATCTAATCACTATTTTAAAAACTATTTTGCAATTATCTAACTATTTTGTATCTACTTAACTATTTTACAGCTATTTTACAGACTAATAATCAAGATATTTTTAAATTTAAATAGGTCAGAGTTCAGACTGTTTGTAATTGAAGTAATAACTCAATTGGAAATGGAAGCAATTGAGAATAAGTGAATTGAATTAAAGGAAATGTGAATAGGAAAGGAAACTGATTTGGCTAATAACCAATAAAGATAAATACGTAGAATATACGTATATTATTCTATTCGCATAGTGATTTGATCCAGATTCAAGCATAGAATTTCGAGATAGTATTATCGATCCGAGTTGGGATTTTTCGTTCGATTTTCGACGGCGAACCTGGATATGGATTGTTGATTGGTTCTGGATATTCTCTATCATAGTTGTGACTATGCAAGGAGAATGACGGTTTCTAATCAAGAAACCAGATCTGAGTCCGCACTAGGAAGTCGGGTGGACGATACTAGTTCAGAAGTGAAATTTTGTGATCGATTGAGCGATCAGACTGATATTGTGTATGGATGATATGTGTACATCGTACGGGTTTGAATGAAATTGATATTGGAATTTGTGGATAAGGATTGTAAAATGGTCTTTGAAATGAAAAGTATATTTGTGAAATATAATGGAATTGGATATTTCTTTGGTTGAAATTTACTTTATGGAGGTAAGTAAATGGTAAATAACTTTATAAAGAAATCAAACTTGAATATTTGATTTGAAAATAAATAAAGTTATATTTTGTAATATGATAAACTTCCCTTATTGAATCTAGCCAGAATAAAAAGGGTTTTGAAATATTTGAAGTATAAAAGAGGTTTTATACAAGATTGAAATGATCCAAAGATTTTCAAAGTTATATATATCTATATCTATATATATAAAGGATCTTATGAGAATGATTTTGGAAAAGGTCTTGGGAACCTATGAATTTGGAAAAGGCTTTTGATTTTTGGGAAAATTAATTTTGGATTTTGGAAAGCCTAGTTTGAGAATTATCGATTTTGGTAATCGATTTTGTGTAAAGGAGATTTTGATAAATCATAAAGGGTATGATTTGAAGATACTATAAGTATATAGTATAAAGTATTTTGAAAATAGCTCTGGGGAAAAAGGCGCTTCCTTGAAATGAACTTCTCAGGAGTACCACAGGGTGGTACTGCCTTGAGCCCCAAGGGGGGTTTCTAAAGTTGATCCTGTGAGGAGTCCGGACAAAACTAGTTCCTGAGGATTATTTGTGTAGCGAAAGTCGAGGGGCTGGTGCCCACAGAGGCATTTGAGTTATGCTGTGACAACAATTTAACTCGATGTCACTGCGATCTACTGCAGACCATAGCGGAAGTCATGTGTGCCGCTGAGAGCCAACTGTCTACGTTTGATTTTATATCGGTAGACTGTGACACTATGGTAACATAGCGAAAGTCGTTTGTGCCGCTGAGAGCCAACAGTCTGCGTTTGATTTTATATCGGTAGACTGCGACCTATGTGGAGGAGTTTCATTTTGACAGCGAAATCGTGTGTGCCGCTGAGAGCCAACAGTTACATGGACTTTTGCTGCGACGGCAACGTAACCCTGGATGTAACTGCGATCTGTTGTGGGTTCCATGGTGTAATCAGTTACATGGACTTTTGCTGCGATGGCAACGTAACCCGTGATGTAACTGTGACCATGGATGGGGGTGATGATTTCCAGAGCATTTTCACCAAAGATATTTCCTCTATTTTCAAAACTGTTTTCCATATTTTCAATAAAATTATTTTCCAAGTATTTTCACTAGGTGTTGAAAACGGGTTTACCAAGTACTGATAGATTTTCAGTCTTACGTCTGATCAACGTATGACCGAATTTCTGTGAGAACAAGGATGGACTTGTTGAGACATTGAGTTATAAAAGTATTTTTATAAAAACTATTTTTGTAATACTATATAGATTTTAGAGTGTTTTAAAAATGATCAAAAGATAATATTAACTGATAATAAGTATTGAAATTTCTGGTTTTGTTCCTTTTCGAGGACGAAAAGATTCTAAGGGGGGAGGAATGTGATAACCCGGATTTTTGGACATCCAGTAATTGGATAATTAACTGGTTTATTCAATTAAACAGATAAAATTCTGATAATAAAAGATATCTGGTTATGTAAGTGAATTTGAAAATATAATAAAAATTGGATTTTTGATATTGGGATAAATATTTGATAATCTTCTAATATAATTACTTAAAATTTTACAAATTAACCTTTTAAAACAAATAATAATGAATGTGTATATATATAGACATAAGAAGATTTTAAATAGAAAAAAAATATTATTTTCAAACAAATTAAATATGTGTTGTTTAAATATATATATATTTAAATGAGCTGATTTTAAATTGAATTTGGATTTGAATTTGAAATTCAAAAGATAAATATCTTAAAATAATTGGATTTAAAAATAATTAAAAGTATGTAATAACAAGTGTTAATAGATTAGATTATGATAGTAACATGTGTAATGAGATTAAATTATGTAAATGACAAGTGTTAGTAAATTAAAACAAGTGTTCCATTTCCCTTTTATTTCTAAAAATATTTACTAAAAAAAGTATTTAATAGCTTATATTAAACATTTTCAATTCTTTCCTTCATTCTTGCTCTGTTCTATTTTTTCTCAAAACAAATCAAAGAAAAATCCTGTACCCTGAAACCAGATTTCAATTTCTTCTCAACTTGGAAAGCAAATTAAATCAAAACAACTAGTGCAAACTTGATAAGCAAAACAAGGATTAAAACTTCAAACAAGCAAATGCAAACTCAATTCCAGATCAGATTCAAAGTTTCAGTTCAATCATCAATTTCCAGATCAAACAAATCAAAATCAAAACAGACTTTCTCTGTTCCTAAAAACAGGTGAGTAATCATATCTGTTTTAAAAAAAAACTTTTAATCTGTTAAATCCCTGTTACATGCAGAAAACTTAAGTTTAAATAGGAAATAATGGTTTGCATGTTGGAATTAAACAATTTTATGTATATTTGTTTGTGGTTATCTCTGTGTGCATGCCTGAAATTCAAGTTTTGTGCTCTATTCTTTAACTGTTGGATGTAAATAACATTCAAAAGTTAAGTGTTTTGTCTTTAATCAGTTTTATGTTGAAATGTCTGAGCAAAACATTATTACAGTGAGTAAATCTACCATCTAAAAGTCTAAATTTATTTTTATAACTGAATGCATGTAGGATTAGATAGTCAAAAATGTCTTAATTTTTGCTTGCATAAATTGGAAAGATGTATTGCCTGGGTATATAGGTTGGGATTGCTGTGAGTATTCATGTGCACGTCTCTGTTTGATTTTAACAGACCCAAATAGCATTTTAATTCAAATTCTCTTCAACTAAGCACTTCTGGGTTATGATGTCTAAGAATAAGTTGTTTGAAAAGATGAAACATTATTTATGAAAATATTATCAAGTATGATAAACCAGTAGGATTACTGGGAAGTAAGAAATGACAGTAAAATTAAATTCAAATTTAAAATTTGATTTTTAAATTTTGAAGTTTTAATTACATAAACTGTTTCGTTTTCGAAAGTAATGAATTTTGATTTAGATTTTATGATTTTTAAAACGAGGGATGTAGAGGAATCCTTAGTTGATCGGAATTGGGAATTTTGACAATTGCCGGCGATGGAGGAAATTTCAGAACAAGATGTTTGGCTGGAAGGAGCATTGGTCGAGGGGGAATTCGAGGAAAATGGCGTTGGAAATTCTAGGTGATTGTGGAAGCGGGTCGATCGGAAAGTAGGGTTTTAGGCTTTGGTTTGGTCGAGGTTGTTTCCATGGCCAGTGTAGTGACGTGGTGGCGCCGGAGTGATTCGGTGGAGGGGGAAAAGGAAGGAGAGGGTCTGGTGCAGCTCCAGGCCTAGCGGCGAGTGTTCCAGTGATCTGTGACGGTGGTACGAGGGGAGAGAAGGTGTCGGGTTTTCGTTCAGGCGATGGCATTTCTGTTCGATTTCGATTCGAAGAGTTGTCGTAAGTTCTGGGTGGTCGGAACGAAGGAGAAGGGTGACGATGACTTGCTGGTGGTAGCGACGTTGGTTGGAGTGGCGACGATCGAGTGTGCACGTGTACGTGTGCTCGTGTGTCAGTTTTGAGTGTTGCTGTAGTTAGTAAGAGAGAGGAGAAGAAAGGAAGGTCGGGGAAAGATCGGTTTAGTCCGGGGTTAGGTCGAGTATATTTGGTTTGGGGCTCGGGTTGTAACCGAAGTAAATAAACTAGTTTTTTTTTTTAAAGCCTTTGATAAATACAAGTTTTAATGAATTGATAAACAAGTATTCAAGAGTAAGGAATGAACAGTACTTCAAAACAAAATAAGTCAGGCGATTTCAAATTTGTATTTGCTTGATTTGGGAAAAATTCAATATTAAGTTAATTTATCGAAATAAAACCTAAGTATTTCTAATAAATAAATGATGAAATTAAGTGAGTGCTTATCACTGTAATAATCTTTAATCAATTAATCATGTAGGATAGTTATTACTTAATTAATGAGGAGTCAATTAATCAAAGTAATTAATGGTCAATTGATTTAGGAATAATTAATTAGTGGAAGTAATTGAGGATTAATTACTTAGTGAATTAGTTAAAGTATGGATTAATTAATGATTAATTAAATTAATGAAATAATTTAAGAGAAATTAATTAATTAGTGATTAAGGATTAATTAATTAAATTTTAAGGTTTATAAATTAATTTATTAGAGATTAATTAATTGGTAATTAGAGACTGACTAATGTAGGTAATTACTTAAATGATAATTACTTAATGTATGTAGAAGGATTAATCAATTGAGGATAATTAACCAATAGGATAATTACTTAATGAAATTAATTATGGATAATTAATTTAGATGGATCATTAAAGATGATTAATTAATAGGTTTGTAAGTAATTAATGTTAAGCAGGATTATAAGTGATTAAAGTAATGTAATTCATTTAAATTAATTAGAAATGGTGTGACTAATTTATCTTGCTTATGGATGATTGAATGATATTGAATGCCTCGAATTAATTGATATCTTTGATATATGATTCGTGATGCTATGTGAAATGATGTTGAGATTGAACTATGATAATATGGATTATCTATCTGTAATGGAATTGCTATGTGAATATGTACTCTAAATATGAATTAAATTGTTTTCACTTAAATAACCTGGATTAATAATGACATTGGATTCGAAGAGACCGGGATCGGGTATCACTAAATACCCGAAACCACTTCGATTAGTGTTCTGCTATAATTCTATATAGATTTGATTTGTGAACTCAATAGGCTAGTTTGGGATGATATGGATCATTTAAGCTAAGTTGGATACTTAGATATTGTTTTGTGAAAATAAAATGTGGACTATATAAGTTGTTTACTTGGAGTAAAGTACGAGTTACCCGGGTTTAAATAAGTTCTATGGATTTAAGTTTCATGTTAGATGAGTTTACTCACGCTGGTTTCCAGCCTGACCCGGGTGTTACTTTGATGTAATGCTCGGGTCAGACCGAGTATTACAGATTTCAGGTAAGGACGTTTTGGAGCTCAGGAGGCAAGCTGGATGGCAGGAACGTATGGAGTATATTCCGCTGTGATATATTATAGTTGTCTGAGACATGTTAATTCTAACTGTCTAGTACATTTGTGAATGTTGTAACTCTGATGTATTAAAATGTAATTAACAAATACAGTTTTCCTTGTATAACTGATATTATTATTTGTTATTATATTTAATCCGCTGCGAATGTGAGATGTTGTGTTCTCTGTTCTTCTTTCTTCTTTCTGTTTCTTCCTTCTATCTCTTTCTTTTTCTTCTAACTATCTGGAATTTTCGGGTTCGAAAATTCCGGGTCGTTACAGAAGACTCGTGGGTTTATAACTGTGTTTAAAAATTTTAAACATAACAAAGTAAAAAAAATAATATAGAAAAGGAAGGGGAAACTCGAAGGAGTACTCGGGAAAATTGGGTTTTTACTCGGGTATTTTGATATTTAGCTCGGGTTGATTTTTGGGTTACAGTTAAAACCTGACAGTATTTTTAAAATTTTAAAAATAAAGTTTAAAATGTTAAGCAGGATTTAAAACAAAGTTTTAAATCAAATTTTTTAAAAAGTATGGATTCAAATTTAGATTTGTATCTAGTTGAAATTAGTTTATTAAATTTCTAATGTTGTATCAAATTAAAAATATTTAAAGTATATTTTTAAAAAGGGTTTGAATAAATGAATGTGTTCAAAAATCTTATAAATTTCTTTTATAAATGTTAAGTGTTTCTTAACATTTGAATTTAAGAAGATTTTGTAAATTTGATTCGAAATTGGTTAAAGTTAAATTGTAATTTATTTTAAATCTTTAATTTAAAATGAATTAAAAGAAAGATTTTAAAGTAAAATGTTTTAAAGTCTTTGTTAATAATAATTAAAGTAGTTAAAGGTTAATACTTTAATTTAGAAAGTAATTAAGGTTTAATGATATAGGAGTCATTAAATTAATAAGATAATTAAAATATAATTTAATAATTTGATTAATTAATGGTTTAGTGTTAATTAATTAAATAATTAAGATTATAAGTTAATTAATTAAGGTTAATTAATTTGGGATTAATCATTTATTTAGATAAATATAGATTTTTAATAAATGATTAGAAATTAATTAATTAAGTGATGAAAGATTAATTAAGGAATTAATTAAGTAATTAGAAATTAATTAATTGGTAATTAAGAATTTATTAAGTTGTAGTTAATAAATAATTGATTAAAGATTAATTACTTAGGAAGTAATTAAAGAATTGTTAATAATTAATGAGAGATCATTAATTAGGGATTATTAGATAATTAATTAACATGATTAAATTTGATAATCAATTAGATTAATTAGTTAATATGAAAATGGGTTAAGTATAATTACTTAATAGAAGTAATTAAGGTAATTAATTACTTAAGGTACTTAATGAAATAATTTGATAAGTTAAATTAATTAATTTAAGATAATCACTTGGTTATGTGATAAGTATAATTACTTAAATGTAATTAGTGAAGTGTAATTACTTAGGAAAGTAATTAAAGTTAATTAATGGATATAATTAACTAAAGATGATTTTAATAATGAAAGTAATTTGAGTTTAATTACTTTTGAATAATTAATCAAGGGATTAATTAAAAGATAATTAATTAATGAGTAATTAATTTATGGAAGAGTAATTAAGGGTAGTTAATTACTAAATGTGATTAATCAAAGGTGATTAATAAATGTGGTTTAATTAAGAATTAATTATTAAATGTAATTAATTTAAATAAGATAATTAATTAAGAGTAATTAAGGATCATTAATTAATAAAATTAATGATGTAATTAAGAATTGATTAATTAAGATTAATTAATAAATAATAAGTGATTAAAGTAATTAATTAATTATAATTAATTAAGGATTAAGATAATTAAGTATAATTAATTAATTAATGAAGTAATTAAAGATTAATTACTGAAAGGTTTAAGATAATTAATTTGTGAAATTAATTAAGTATTAATTACTTAAAGTAATTAAAGGATTATTAATCAGGAATGATTAATTAAGATGGATACTTAGAGTAATGATTAATTAATTGGTTTAATTAATAATTAAGTAAGCAGGATTTATAGAATGAAGTAATTAGTTTAATTCACTTTAAATTAATTAGATGATATAAATCATTGCTTAAGGATGGATGAATGAGATTGAATGTATTTCATTGTTTGATATCTCTGATGAGATATGATTGATATATGATATGGATGTTTGGTTGAATTATAATGATAATGTGAATTATCTATTTGGGATGATAATGTAGATTATCTATTGAATTATCTATCTTTGTGTATATAGATAAGAATTGAATTGTTTTAACCTTAAAACAACTGGGCCCTTAAAAGATACGTTTTGGATTTCGATGAGACCGGGATCGGGTTTCCGTATACCGGAATTCCAGGTCTGGAGACCCGAATACCACATCGATCCAAATTTACGATAGGTCGTGAATCTCAAGTGAAGATGAAGATTCAGAGTGCAAGGGTTATTGTCGTTAACTCTGAGGGTGATTCCAAAACGAGTGTAACGAGATAATGCCTTCGGTTTCGTTCGAACCCGGAACGAACTTGTATGGATTGAATGCTTTCAGCACATCGTCAGGCGGACGATGAGCATTCTAAGTGATATGTTCTGATTAAAGGTAATGTAACCTCAAGCCTCATCAACCGGGAATGGCTAAAACAGGGGAGATGCAGCAAGGTTTCGTGGGTAGCACCCACTGAGAGCAAGATAGATCCCTGTCTAGAGGTCCCTTTTCTTTTATTCGGCTTAGTGTGTGGTTGGTCGCGCCAACTACGGGATTGTCTTGTTCGGGATTATCCAGTAAGGGATGGTTCCGGCTTTGTGTTGCAGGGGAGCGGGCGTACTCCTCGGTACGGTGATCTAGGCCACGTACTGTGACGGGCGGTACCCCAGTAGCCCTGCCATTGATGGAAACCCATTCTTCCTACGTGCCCTTACGGTTTTGATTGTATAACCCACTTTGTGGCTAGTATGCTGGAATTTAATAATGTAACAATTTCAGCTATTTCATATTTATTTGAAAACCCTAGACCCTATTATAATATAACTGGATTTCCTATCAAATGTTTTGGTTAGCGTAAGGTAAAAACTTACCCATGTTTATTTGTGGGGAGTCTTACGTGATACCTTTTCTTTCTAAAGGTTTTGAAGTTAAGCAAGTTTAACTTGTTACTCACACCAGACCCATGTCTGACCCAAGTGTTTATTTCTGTTTTATAAACTCTTGGGTACTCAAATTTTTACGAGTAGCCAAGGGATTCAGGTTTAGCTTTGACGAATTGTGGAGGAGCAATGGAGCAGGAGGCTTCGGCGTTCGTAGATATAGTATTCCGCTGTGTTGATATCTGTGTTAGAGTCTTGTATTGTATTTGAGTTGTAATATCTAGACAGATGTTTATAACTGTCTAGCATGTGTTGTATAGTTGTGTAAACTCTGATAAGTGTTGTATACTATGTAATAGTTTCTTTATGTTATTAATATAATTTATTCGTTCCGCTGTGAGATCGTTGTTGTTGTTTCTTCTTTCTTCTCTTCTTTTCTATTTTCTACCCCTTTCTTTCTTATTGATGATACGTCATTCTGTAGAATGAGTGGCGGGTCGTTACAAATACGATCTAACAAATAAATTATTAATCAACAAGCGTCATCGCATGCGCTTCGTGCGTGAATTGTTTTTCTATAAATTGCATATTTTTAGCACATTCAAAACAATATGTCTTGCAAATAGTTTACTATATTTTTGCGTTGAAAACATGTGCAGTTAGTCTAAATTTTTATTTTTATGTTACAACAGCTAATTTTATTTCTAAGTTACAAATTTAATTTTTATGTTAGTTTGAATTTTTAGTTGTTAGATCCTATTTTTAAATGATATTAAATTTTCATAATATTAACGGAATCAACATCTAGGTTTGAATAAGTCTAAAGTAATTATAGAGAGATTTTATCTCCTAATTTATTGGAAAGATCATCTGAAATAACAATTTAATATTTAAAAAGTTATATATGGGTGTATTTTTGGAAGTTCACGGTCGGACCAAAAGATTGCACTTCCAAGCCAAATATTAATTAATGAATAATATAAACAAAATTTCAAATTGAAAAAAATAATAATGTTCAACTTAGAAATAAAATTTAAACTAACAAAAATGATTTCAACACAAAAATATGGTTAAATATTTCTATAAATCATTTTCTCTTGAATGTGCTAAACATATACAACTGCAGAAAAACAATTCACGCACGAAGCATGCACCATAACGCTCGTTATAAAATATAAAGAACATATAATGTTTTCTAAAACAAATTTATAACATGTAATGTCACCTTTAAAGGCATAAGCATATACTTTCCCAGTAGTAGTTCGGTAGATTTGTCAAGAAAAATATCTGTAATTATTTCTTTACTCATTTATTTAGTTTTGTTTCGCTTAACATGTTAAAATGTAGCAAAGTTTCTTCTAAGCAGACAGGAACAATTTGACACGATTAGAAATTAATCTTTCGATCAACATATAATTCCTAGATTTTAGGATCCACACATTAACTGAAATTTAAAGAAAAACTAATATCATCAAAAACATGGATTGTACAAATACACACACATAATATTCTACTAATTTCTATTAAACCAAAAATATAGTCGTTTGAATTATGGAGACGTAATTTAAATTAAATGAAAAGAATCTATGTTGATGAAAAACCTAGCGTTGTACATATCCTAATCCACATATCAACCATCAAAACGGATTTTCGATTATGTAGTTTGCAAGATCTAACTTGAAATGGTCTAATAGAAAATATAAAGAAGTCATCATGCGAATTATAGTGAGTTATTTAAAACAAATGATTAGAATTTATCTTGATGAAAGATCCTAATGTCATACACATTGGAATTTGTAGATAACCTTCGAAATTTTTTTTTCTCCAATTTTAGCTATGGTTTGCAAGGCTCAATTTGAAGTGCTCTAATAGAAGAGATGAGGTGGTTAACATCTGACTAATGGAGGAGGTGAAAAAGTGAACTTTTCTCTAATAGAGGGGATGAGGAAGAGATCTATTCTCTTTTTAAATATGATTAGAATTTAATTGTCAAAAGAAAATGAGATCCTTTTGTCCATTTAAAATGAAAAATAAATTTACGTTGAAATAGTTAAAATATTGAAAAAAAATGTAGAGAAGAAGATGGGAAGAAGAAAAGAGATAAATAACCATTAAAGGCTACATTTTAATGATATTTATAGACATAGAGCCTAAGTAAGTATACAATAAAAAAAAATATTGTACTATCGTGGATACTGTATTATCCATGATTTATTATTTAACATATAATATAATAATGATCGCTTAATGGAAATAAATATAATTAGTCTTTATTTTTTTTCGACCAAAGTTATTTAATCAATCTTTATTTGTGTCACATATTGGACCCTTGTTTTCTTTATATATGATCAACCAAAATTTAGTAATCAATATTTATTAATTGCTTAATTTATGGCATAAAGATATATACATTGTATATTTTATTTTGGTCCCTTTGTTTAACAAGTTATCCTTTTATATCTTTATTAATAGTTGGCTTGAAAGCAAAAACTTTTATTCCAACCACAAACTTCCAAAATTGTCTTTTTATGTAATTCTTTTGAAAATTTTCATTATAACTTACCCTAGAAAAAAGCATTTGAAATTGTCCTTTGAATGCTTAAATAGAGCCGAAAAATACATGCATAGGACCACACATTTTTTGAGGATTATTCCGTTTTAACATGTAATATTTTTTTCTTCTATTGAACAAGCTATACTTCTTTATTCTATTGAACAAGCTATACTGGGAAAGATCTTTTGTAAAATTTCCATTATAATTTACTGTATAAAGAAGCATTTGAAAAGGTTCTTTAAATGCTTGAATGTAGTAAAAAAATTCATAACCATCAATCCGAAACTTAATATCATGCTTTTGTTCATAATTGATTCGGTATACTCTAGAAGATTGCATTTGAAAAATTGCGATTATAATTTACACTATAAAATGGCGTTTGAAAAGGTCCTTTAAATGCTTAAAAGGCTAAATATAACATTGATTGGATATAATATAGAAATATTCAAATCTTACTAAAAATGATAGCACTGATTGGATCAAAATACAGCTAATTGGCTAAATATAACTTTGATTGGATATATCCTAGAAACATTTACATTATAATTCACCATAGAAAACAACATATGAAAATTTTTCATTTTAATTTACCCTAGAAAATAGCATTTGAAAAGGTCCTTTAAATGCTTGATAAGTTAAATATAACATTGATTGCATATAATCTATAACACTGGATGTGTAGTAATATTCATTACTAGATAAATTACCACATAATAGCATGCAATCTGTAAAAAAATTGACCATGCGACTTAAGTAAATTCATTATTAAATAGAATGTGGCTAGTCAATGCATGCTAAGGAGAGAATCAAACATTTATCCCTTAAATATCTAATTTAATAAAATTATACCTTCCCTAAAAATATCATATGAAATTTTCCTCCACTCTTCACTCCACTATTCACAATCAATCCAACTTTCACTATCACTCCATTACTTCCACTGTTCTCTGCTCTTTATTTTTATTCGCCATTATTTGTTGCTGCTCGCCATTATTGACCCCCAAAATCATAGTTCTTTCAAAGCTTCAGGTCGGTCTAGATGCATAATTTTCTAAAGTCTAAAGATATTATTATTGTATATACTGGTGTAAATCGAACGTACGTGCATCTATAGAAATATTTTCTTTTTATTTAATAATAAAATTAATAGGCGGGACTATAAGTGCAAAAACTTTAATGGTCATAGCTTTTTTTACTTCAAACTGTTTTGTTTGTTGTGTTGATTGCAAATTGATAGTGGAATTCCGTTGAAGGGAAATCGTAAAATGGTTGTTGTTTGAGATCCTACTTGAAGTTGCAAATGGATGATGAGACTCCGTTAATTGGTAAAGTGTAATTTTAGAATTTCAAAAGGATACCATGGAAAATATATTCATTGAATTCTCTTTATTAGTACCAGCTACTGACAATCATTTTCACTCGTCGCTAGAGTTAAGCACTCAAAGGCAGTACATACATGCTAAAATAACCCATCTTCCTTAAAACAACACTTTCCTGCTTGCTACTATTTGTGCTGATACTTCCAAGCCTACAAGGCAACTACCATTTGAAGCCCTCCATACTCTTAACCTATTAACTCTTCCTTGGCTTTTTTTAGCGACCTTAATATTATGCAAGATGCATCCAAAAAATCAGGTGGAACTCCGTTAACCATCAAGGATAATGCTCCTTCCATAATGTTATCAATATTGCAAACATACTATCTAGACCAATCCAGTTCTTTCAACACTCGGAATAACTATAGCAGATCTGGAATTCAAACTTTTTGTAAAGTAGATGGAACAACAATTATGCAGCCCTGAACGAATGGCCGGAATTAACCACTCATATTCCTCCTCGGTACATATCATAGCATACCCATTTAATCTATTTTGGGGCCTGGCTAGTACAAAGGTCTATCATCCTTTAATTTTTTAATGATTGAACTACTGATATGAAACTGCTTTAATGATCGATTAAAAAGTTCCATGTTACATAATAATACTCAACTACCATGCCACATAAATAATTCGAACTAAGGAAACCTTACTGTTATTTTATAGATATATATATATATAACATGATTATAATTCATACCATATTTAACATTTTTTTACTTCCAATTCATACTTGATATATCATTTAATGGCTTAATTCACACACATTGCCATTCTACTCGATACATGGAAACATTATTTATCTTCAGTAAGGATCCCATACCACATTACTTGTTTATAGAAAAACATTGTAAAATATTCGTGTGATTTACTTACCTTTTGAAACTATTAAGCGACGGTTTTCAAATAATTATATCGATCTTATATGGGAATTGTACAACCCTCTAACTACCAAGAGGCAATAAATCTACTTTATAGTATATCATAATATTCAAGCTGCTACTATGATCATATTTATAATTCAAACAAACTTCCAATAATCATGAATGAATGCTAGTCATATTAAATAGTTTTAGCTATGAACTAAAATCTAAATGATTTAACATAGTTTCATACTTGAGGAAACAAAGTCAAAACTACTGGAAATAATAATCTAAAAAATCCTTTTAAAAATAATATTCGAATTTTAAATTGTTTATAATACATTACTAACAACAAAAATGCCTGATAAAAGCATCAGTTGTTTTGACTCCATTAGGAATATTCCAAAATGCATGGTGATTTTGGGTTTCTTCCATTTGAGCATTACCAAAGTCCTCTTTATTGCTGATCAAATAGAAAAATTATATAGGAATTCAATATAATGAGATTGAGATATTCTCACATAACAACAGCTAATTCAAGTAAGACAAAGTACTGATAATTATTGTTACTTGAAATTTTGGTCATGCAAATTGGATTTAAATTTGCTCAGTTCGAATTGTGAGCTATTCATTTTCCATTTTTAGATCATAGCAGCATCGCTTTTGGTTAGGTTAAAGAAAAGTAGATTTTAATACAACTCATGGATGCATATGCTTAGGTGACTGAAATTTATTTAGACTTATATAAAAATTAATTAATGATCCATGAGCTTATTTTGTACTCTTCCCTCATAGTTTTAGAAGACTTTAACAATTAGGATTCTACTATTTGTAGTCCAATAAATATAAGTAGTTTTCCTTTAATATGTTTTGAACAATTCTTGACGTTTTTTAACAGTTGTTAACAAAATTTGTACTTATTAATTATTATATGTACAACAACATAACTATGAAATGTATAAATTGGTTCAAGTAGATTTTTACTTTAGGCACTATGTTAAACGCATTTGTTGCCTCTATATCAAACTAAATTTTAGAAACATAATACAACAACCCAGAATAGTTTACAAACCGAATCAAGTTCTCAATATTAAGTCTTTCGTTGGTCGTAATATGGCTATTGTTTTTTATATGTTTGAAATTACCCATATGGTCACAAAATAATATAAATGTCAGATATTTTAGTTTGAATCATATTTTTTGATAATATGATTCCAAAATTAACATCTTAAATTTAACGACATTTCATCTTTAATCATATTTGTATGATGTTAAATTTCACAAAATAGCAGCTCATTTGAGAACTAACATTGAAGTCTTTAAATCCCATAGGACAACGAAGTCTAAAATTTGGATTAAGCTCTTATGTTTTCTACTTGCCTATAGAGACTGTTCCGATATTCCAGGTATAAAGTGTATTGAGTTGTGTAAGCTTGTGTTGGTGAAATATTCATGACATCATTTTTGCAACATCCTTTCAAAGAAACTTATACTCAAATACTTACATTATACCTAAGGAAGATACAAATAGTCAAAAAAATATCCAAAGTTATTGAATGAAGTCTGCAACTAAATCCATATAATAAATCTATGAATAAGCCAGTTTTCAAATAATCTAGTGGTCATTACAATTATTAATGAAATTCATTTGAACTTCAGTTGATTTATTCACACATACAACCGTTTATTACTAACAATATGGCAATTCAAAAATAATGCACAAATTCTGTAGGAGTGAATATCAAAATAAGTGTTTAATCAAAAAATTACATATTAATTAAGACCAATGTCGGCAAACATTTAAAGTTTTGGAATCAATTTTGAGCTACAGTTTAATCAAACTTTTGTTATCATAAAACTATGAACATAGATATTATATCGTGCAATTTTTTGTCATCGATAATGTTCTTTCACCTGTTCGAAATAAAGTAAATTATTCCATCAAAACTGCAACAAACCATCTCATACGGTAAGCAGTGAGGTACCTCCTACGACTAATCATGTTGCCTATCGTGGATGCTACGTTGGTGGTGAGATCGAGCTTAGGGATGAATAGTGAGGTAGTTGAAGGACCAGGGATCATATGCGATAATTCGAAGGTAAGGGGGATCATTGTTGAGGGAGGTTGTTGTAGATGCCACGTCACAGATGAGATAGTATATGGGTACTGTTGATTCGTAAATTTTGTGGACGGATTTGGGGAGGAGCACAATTAGGTTTTAAGAGAAGAGTATGGAATGGGAGGCTAGTGCAATGGATGTGGACGTGGAAAATGAAAGGGTATTCTTGGAAGTTAAAAAAGACACCGTGTAAGTTAATGTAATCAATTTATATTAGTAGTAATATATATAAGATGTATAATATTTTATTAGCCATGATTCTGATGTGTTGTATATAAGATGTATAAAACATCATCAGAAGTTTACCTCTAGTACCATAAGACAAAACCCTTCAGCAATGCTGTAATACGATGTGAATAAAACATCCATAAACATCTAAAACATATGAAATAGAATCAAAAAATAGCAAATATAATTAGTGTATTATACATAAATCCATCTCTATAGGAATCAAATGAACGAGAAGAAGCTGCTTGAGGATCATAGTTATACTTTGTTGATAATGCTCTCAGTCTACAATAACAGATAATATTTAAGATCTCAATAAAAACGGTTTGAAGCATTTATTGTTACTACAGGTGTTAACAATGGAATGACTAGGTTTATTATCACGCACAAAAATATTTAGAAGCTAAGCGATATGCTCTTCAACACCAGCATCAATTACGTTATGGTTAACACAAACAGAATGCTTCGAATTCTCTTATTCCACTGATATATAGACAAATTAGGAAGTAAAGCAAAAAAAATATTTTAAGCTTCATTTTTATTGGTACTCAAAATGGGGTTGATGAAATGTACGGAATTGTTTTTAAAGTGTGTGCTGCTAAATGTTTATGGTGTGTTGGCAGATTTCATGATAGTTGAGTTCTTTGCACGACCATTAAAAGTATGTATTAAGTGAAAAAAATACAATAACTTTCAATGACTAAATTTTGTTTAACTTCTTTTTTTAGTAAAGATGGCAATCAATGTTCTTTTTAGTAAAGATGGCTATCAATGTGATCGTTTTTAATCTACTACAAATAAGGAAGTAAAGCAAGTAAATATATTTTAAGGTTCATTTTTATTGGTCCTCTATATGGGTATAAATCAGAATTAATATATAACTCTATTATGTGTCAGTTAAAATATAATATTCATTATTGCTTCAGACACACACACACTAAACATTGAGGAAATTGAGCACGAATATCTAAAGCTCTATATATTGATTTGTATGATAGCTTTATTTATCACGTACAGAAATAATCAAAAGCTAAGCAATATACTCTCCAACACCAACATCAATTTTTGTACATGTTTATTTGAGATCTAAATTAACGTGATAATATATTTTATTCAACTGGGTTATTTAATTTTTTTCTTAGGCAACTTCATCATATCTGACATCTTTGTTCGCAATACGGTAATTTATTTACAAATTATTTTAAAAAAAGATTAATATTTACTTGGCTGTATCATTCAAATTAGATAATATTTTCTATTTACAATAGTTCTTTACACATACCCATAACAAAAACAATTCTCATCCTTACATTAAGTAGAGCATACAACACAATTTAAGTAATAATTATACGGATTACACACACAAACACACACACACACACACACAAATATCTAAATATATATTCTGTTTGCTATTTCTAATCAACTTAAACTTTAAATTCGACATGAAGATACTTCTCTCTTCTTACATGGAGGACGTTTATTACAACAATATGTTATCAATTACAACAATATGTCATCGATAATTATGTAAATATTGAAAGTGGTAGAATGAGATGGTTTCGTCAAAATCATCATACTAGATTGGAATTGTATGTGGGTCTTCAAGACGTATTGAATGCTGGAGAAAGTAATTCAAGTATGACACTTTTCCCTTCTCTTTGGTCTATTTACAATATATACATATACATATACACACACACCCATACATATATATATATAATTTTATATCAACTTAATTTTTTTGATATAGGTAAAATAGGCAGAAGAGTGGTATTATCCTCTTCGTTCAATAGAAGTCCACATAATATGTACCAACGTTATCAAGATGCAATGGAAGTCCACATAACAAAGGTAGAAGAGTATAAAAGTTTTGACAAGCAGCGAAAAGATGGGATTACTTGGAGAAGACCAAAGTATAAGGGCATGTTTGGTTGAAGCATCAAATACACAAACGCCGTCATCTTTAAGAAGATTATTTGTAATGATCTTAATTTATTGTACACCTTGAAATGATGATATCTGCCCCTTGAAATTATTTCTGATTCAACAGAGTGCTTGTCTTTGAACTGTTGACTACCAGCCATTGGATTGTACCTAACTTGATTTGATTTGAACTCTAGATAGATGGAGAGGAGAGTAAAATTTTAGCCAGAAGAGACTTTAAGTGGAAGCTCAAAAAAGATCAATATCATGTGCTGTTAGAGATTCTTAAATAGTGGAATGAAAGGGGATAAGTATGGAACTCATCTCTTACTCGTTCTCCTTCAATCCAAGCCATCCATTATCTAGCCCTTCTAACCCCCATTTTAGCAGCCTATGCCCTCTAATTGCTATAGAAATTTTTAGCTTTATAATGGGCCTTAAACACATTAAGCCCAAATACAATATTATGCAATTAAAACCAATCGATTGATATATTTATAACTATTACAAATATATTCAATAATATTTTTTCATCAAATGGTATTCAAATTTTATAACAATTAGAAATTAATTTAAATCGTTTATTCAAAGAAGAATTCACCATTTTGGTTGTTTGACTCGTCGAGTGTGATAGTTGGCCAAATTTATCGCTTACTTGGTTTCAGTATAATCCAATTTTACTTTATTAAGCATTACCTTTTTGTGACTATTATTTACACCAATTATCTTCGTAAAAAATATATCACTTTGAACTAATGGAATTTGGTAACGATCAAAATTCCAGTATTGTTCATATTCAACTCTATAGTCCAAAAACAAGCTCCTTTGATCACTAATAACAACAATAATAATTAACCGAAATGCACTGGTCAGAAGCTTTAACTTTAAGTTGACCTTAGTTGATCGTGATACTAACTTTATATAAACGTGGAGACAAATCTTCTATTGAATAGTAGTTCACTTCCATACTTCCACTCGATCCAACTATAGTCGTTCGATGGATGTCGTTCCATGATTTAACTATAATCAAAGAAAAGCTTTCTTATTGAAGATCGATTTATTAGTGGGGAGATCAGTGTAAATTAGTTACATCGATATTTTCTGTTTGATTTAGCTGTATTAACCAATAGAGAAATATCGAGTGAGTCCTTCCAAAGTTATCTAATAACTATTTGTACGTAACCTTTGTGCCACCAGCCAGTGCAGTTGAAGACTCACTAAACCCCCATCATATCCCCATTGTTCACGTTGTTAATATATCGTTGGAATTTGATTTTGTTTTTCACGTTGTTTCATATATATTTCAAACAACAAATCTGAGTGATCATTGTATATTTCATCCATTTTCTCAACAAAACAAAATTTATAATTATTAACTTGAGAATTTTCAATTTGAAATTATGGAGAACAAAAATTATCAACAGCATCGTAGTCGACACTAAAAAACTGGGGCATAATAGCATTTAAAAAACGTTATTTTACCTTAATGTAGTGTTTTTTTTTGAATTACCTAGAGAACCAAGCTTCGCTTGTAAACTCTAAGGAAGTATGTGCCTGCCAAACACATACTTCGGGTAGTTGTTACAAGGTTGTCAGTTTCGGGGCTCGAACTCGTGACCTTTGATCTCGCAGTCCGGACCATCAACCAACTACGCCAACCCTGTTGGCCCTTAATGTAGTGTTTAAGAGAATGCTAGGGAACAACATGCCATGGTAGACCTTAAACATTAAATAGCGGGAGCAAAAACGCTATGAAAATTTAATTTTCGACAGCATTTGTGCAATGCTATTAAGAAAAAACGCTATCTAACATTTCTATAGCGCGTAACATTTCTCTAGCCATTTCTATAGCATTTGTTATGTAACATTTTTATAGCATTTGTTATGTAACATTTCTGTAGCATGTAAGAGGTTGCTTTCTATAGCATTCGATATACGATAGTGTTTATGAAACGCTCTTAAATAAAATATCAATTTACAAAAAAATAGATATTGCTGTTGTTTTAGCTTTTCCACCTATAATATCCATTTACCCATTTCTTCTTTGCATATAAGTATAACAGATTTTCATAGACAAAAAATATGTAAATTAAAGCACAATATTTCATTGTTTAAAAAACTTTTACCATAACCATACATGATATTTCATACATATTTGCATCAACCACTTACTTGTAGACAAGTCAAATAATTGATTCATCTTGCTTTGCTTTTGATATTCTCTCTGACATCTGCAATATCAAGCAATCAAGATATTAGTAATACATGAAATACATGCAATACAATCGAATAGATTTAGGTGTCAAAGATGCTAAATTATAGCAATATAGGCAAACATATTGACTATTTTCGGCTTCCCCGTGTCCTATTTTCATAAGAAAAACCCAAAATTTGACAATCATCACAATAACTACAAACACATCTAGGTTATTAAAAATGAAAACTGAACTGATCAATGAGAAAGATAATTTTTTCAATTATTGGACAAATAGCTACTGTCACGGACTCTAGGCTAGCGTTTACAACTACAGGATTCTTGACAAATGATGCCATATGCATCAAAAATTAAAGAAATGAAGATTTGTAGTGCTTCTAGATGAAAACCTGAGAAATTTTTTTGTTACCACCTGCATCTAGCAAACATAAGAGTGTCCCCTTCTTATAGACTAAAAACCGATACATACATTGAGGGAAATCTCCTTCTTATAGATCAAAAACTGTTTGTACATTTAATTTAATCCATACAGAGACAAGGTAAGGTAAAACACATGATTTGGAGATAGAATCATTTTGCTTCCTACAAATTGTGAAAGAGCTTAATCATAGGTTGGCAATTGATTGTCTAGTTTGTTATTAAAAGTCTACTAGTAGCCTATCCAATTGACATTTGATTGAGGGAATAATGCATACGCATTTGTTAGCTTTTAGTTTATGGTAATTAAGTTTCATATTTTTCAGAAGTTGAAAGTTTATCGGGATCGAATATGATGTTAGAAAATAGAGGTTGTGAGAATATTATAAGTACAACTCCATCATCAACACGAAGTTGTTAGCTTTGCCAAAATCGTTCATGCGAATTCTTTAATTCATTATTTTCCTACGTTTAGGTAAAGAAATTATTGAGATATGATATTACTACATAAAATATCACAATAGATAGCAATGATATATTGTTGGTCAACTATAACAATTATACAACGTTGGTATCAAAAACCGAGCATCCACAAAACTGGCCGTGCCAAACTGAGTGCTATTAGTTTTGCCAAACCGAGTGCCACAAAACCGAGCATCCATAATAGAGGGCAATTAGTTTTGCCAAACTGAGTGCCTTCTCTCAATTCCACAAACACGTGTGCAATCTTGGTTTCGCAAAATCGAGGGCACTCTCAGTTTTAAAAAATTGAGTGCTTGCATGCTAAGTTACAATAATTAACGTTCTCAGTTGCAGCATAAGCGTTCTCCTTTCAATTGCCAAATTGAGCTCGCTCGGTTCATCAGAAAACTAAGCTCGATCGGTTCAGCAGCAAAACTGAGCTAGCTCGGTTATTGAACATGAGAGTTAAAGTCTATCCCCGTACAAAATCATATATATATATATATATATATATACATAAGTACATTCAACACTTTAGTTTTCTACATTAAAATAATCAATAAACATCCATGATAACTTTCTAGGTATGATGTATGAGCAAAATTTAAATCATATTGAACTTCTCAATCTTTCATACTTCCAGCATCATATAAAATAAGTTGATTGACAAAATACAATACAAGGATAGAAATAAGCCCATGGAACATCAATGATTAACTGATTCAGTCGAACCACAAAAAGGTGTGCATAACAATGGAGCAAGTGAGTGATAGGTAAAGATAACGTTCATCAAATTTTAGAGTTTAACTTGTAAATCAGCTATTAAAATGCACTTTTAGATATTGTTGGCATCATCAGCACACTAGATTGAATGTGTGGGAACAAGGGTCAAATAAACAACCTCAACTAACTAAAGCTGCAAACAATCATAATAATATCAACTTGCTGTTTAGAAGGCTAAAATAAATATTGAGTTCAAGATAAACTATGGTGTTAATAATATCAATAATCAATAATAATGATTATGATGATGATGATGATGATAGTAATAATAATATTAAATTGGGTTATTAAAAAGAATCACTGAAAAACATGTAAGAAGGCTGCGTGACAAAATACTTATTGAAGTAACACAATAATTACAATAAAATTGGTATCAATAAAGTAATTTCACTCTTGTTATGTATAGTGTCATGCATTCTTTACATTTAAATTACTGTCGCATTAGTTGAAGTATTTCATGGAACAAACATGTATCGGTTACAAGAAATAAAATATATGTAATATTCATCTAATCGTTGAGATAGAAAAAAGAAATTAATTAACCAAATTGTAATTAAAATCAATATTATATGTATGATGCAAAAAAAAATTATGTTTAACTTTCACAATGCAGTTTAGTATCGCCATTTACTATTGCATAAGTAGTATCCATCTACTAAACGATAAGACCAGTCTGTATTTCTTGAAAATATTTCTCTCTATAGTCTTTGATAAAAAGAATTCATTATACTACAGGTACCTACTTTAAAGGGATATAAGCTTGCTTTCCATTGGTAGTCTTTCTCCCCCTCACGAGCTCCTCATTTATAGTAGTATTTACTAAATTTTCTTTGTAAAATTAGGCACTGTAACAGTTTAATTTGCACAGAGCCTGCAAGTTGGCTTATACAAAGTTGTAATGTTTTCAATGTTTTAAACTTACTTAAGAAAATAAATGATGGTGATCACAGTTTTCATTTAGGTAACAAAGAATGATGATGAGCAGCAAGAATCGATGAGTTATTTGTATGTTGTGAATTGTTAACCTTTGGAGTGCAGCTTACTATGCAAAAGCATAATACACTTATCCCAGCATTTAATTCTTTTGATAATTAAAATAGAATTATGCTAATATGTAACCGATGAACAAAATTCTACTTCAATCAATTACTGGCAATCTTAATTCGTTTTGACATATAATACTATATGAGCAAATAGTTACATGCCTTTTTAAAAAGAAGCCTTTTTAAGCCTTATTAAAAAGAAGCCATTTATGCCTCAATAATGTTTGTAGATGTAAAGATGCAATGCTTATATTTAAAATAGTAATTTATGCAAATATGTTAACTACATAACTACTGCATTGACGACCATGGTAGAAGAATTTATTAGACTATGCATGAACATCAGAATTCGAAAGGACTGTGAATTATATTGTTTCATACTCAATTTCAATCCACCTTATTTTCACAGAAATGAATATAATTAATACAATAACTATAAAGTCCATGTATGCATACAAACAGTAACCATAAAATCCTTGTATGCATTTTCCTATGATTACTATCCAACTTGAAAATAAATAAATAAACATATTAAACAACACTAATGATACTCAAATCAATGGAATACTTTTATAGATTGAAATTATAAGATTTCATGTTTAATTTCCTAGGATTTATATTTACTCCAAATGCTTGCATTATGCATAAAGTAATCAAGTAAGTATAATTTTACATATCAACAAAAAAATTATTTTAACATAAATAACTCATTGAAAACAGGTTTAAATGAGATTTCATGTTTTTTTTACCAGAGCAAATTTCTGGTTTTTGTTAAGAGGTTGCAAAAATAAGAATCTTATTTGAATTCCTGAGCAAAATTCATGTTTGATCGGGTTACTTGTCCCAGATTTAATAATTTGTCAAACGGTAATTTTCGAACTACCCATTTATCCTTAGATATCCTTAATACAAAATAAATTGACTTTCTTTAGAAAATTTACTTACAATCTAGTCATTACTTCTCAATTCGATATCATTAAGGTAAGCAATGATGAAAAGGATGTGAATTTTTATGTAAAGAAAACAAACTTGGAAAGCCTAACCATAATAATCACGTATTGGGTTGCACAATTTCATTTAGCAAGAAAAGGAGAGGTTATACCGAACACATTATTTAGGATTTCTTTTTAAAGTTATAAAAAACCAAACTGCAACTATATCCTTGGATGTTTGAAGAATCCTGGTGGTTGACGGAGAGAAACCAAATCAAAAAATGTAATCTACCAAAAAATATTAAAAATTATATTACTTGCAACGCCTAAATATATTACATATATTACAAAATATATTAACCAATAACACACAAACTTACCGTAGATTGTTGTATCAAAAAATTATGTAAGGTTGGTCTTGACTTGCAATAATAGATGCCAAACAGAGTAGTGGTAGACGATTGAAGGTGCAATATTGTTAGAGAGGTAAGATCCATGTGTAGTGCGTCACGAGACGAAGAAGAATGGTTAATTTCAATGTTTTACCAAACTATAAGAGTCCAAATTAGGAGAATTATTTTAAAGGGTTTTTCAGTTTTGGAGATAAGCGTGACTAAGAGTTTGAAACAAGAGAAAAATAAGATAAGGTAAAGGAGAAATAAAGCTAGATTGAGTGAAAAATAAATTAAGGTTTTTTGGGCATTGAAGAAATGTTACGAGTGGGTTTGGAGAAGAAAGATAGATAAACAGGAGAACAAAATTTTAGAGGGCTTGCATTAACATTAACACGCACCTAAACGATGTATTTTTATCATTATCATCGGAAAAATAGCGCTCGGTATTGAAACACTAATATCTAGTGCTGTTAATATTAGGATTTCTTGTAGTGTGAGATTATTCTCATTGCCAAAATTATGTAAACAATTGATTCCATTTTGATTTTGAATTTCATCTTGGAGTTCGAAATTGAATTGGCATGAGTTATAATCAAAACCATTTGAATTTTCAAGAGAAATCAAATTTTGATTGTTTTGAATCCTTGAATTGAGATATCGCACAAATATGAATGACACAACTCATTTATCCTCTGTTTTTGTTGTGTAGAGAGTTCAAGTAAATTCGAAATCATTTCAATGCTCCTTTCAACATTTGAGGGTTGGTCATCAATTTGAAAATTTTGTGATTCAAAATCCGAATTATTTATAAAATAGTTGTTGTTAAAATATCCATAAGAATTTGGAGTGAAATTATATGGATTATATTGATTTTCACAAATATTGTAAAATTAATGTAAGTAGTAAAACTTAGACATTTTCAAGAATGTTTTTTTTTCATTTCGGATTTTTTTTGTAAAGGAGAATTATTTACCAAAAAAAAATTATTTTTTTAAAGGAAAATTTGATTTCTGTTTTGTTTTTGGATTTTCAATTTTTTTTGAAAAGGTTTTATATTATTTTGAATTTTTTTCTTTTCTAAAAAAAACTAACTCAAATTTTATTTCTGGATTTTTGATTTTGATTAAAAAAATTTAAAGGAAAAAATATAAAAACTAAGTTAAGAAATTTTTATAATTTTTTTATTTTTGGATTTTGAATTTTTTTTTTAAATATGCATGAACTAATGCAACTAAATGAATGTAAGGGTTTAATTACAAATTTCCTATTCTAAGTTGCTCCTGACCCAATATTATATGATCACACTTTGTCATGATAGTTCTCAGCTAGGTAACAGACAGGATTTATCGGTGCACCCCGAATCACTATAGCAATGCAGCCGATGGTTTAAATACCTTCGGAGAAACAATCAATATAATATGTACGAATCACCGTAATATTTATAACTGATTATTGCTCTACCGTAGCCTAGACACTAAGAAAATAAATCGTCAAAAGAGACAACTTGTCAATATACATTAAGCCCTAGGTGATGTCATGACACCCTTAAGATGTGTAACCGTTATTATTAGTCAAGTTCTAAGATGAAATGCAAAGCAGAAATTAAAGGTGAATTAAAGATGCAACAAAGAATGGAACTTTTTTTGCTTTTGTTTTTGAATTTTTTTTTAAATGCAAACAACCAATAATGAAATGAGTATAAGACAAAAGATGGAAGCACGATACCAGAGCGTGCAGAATTTATTAGCAATTATTTTAAAGCAGCAATTTTTTATAAGCAAGGAAGTAGTTAATTTTAGCAAGCGGTTCTTTTCCTTCTTGATTTTCTTTTTTGGCACCATAAAATTAAAATCAAGATAAATAAAAGTATATTTCATATGAAAGAAGTAACTAAAACAAATGAAAAACCAAAACAAATTAAATTAAAACAATTGAAAACAACTTGTTTTTAAAAAAATGCACTAAAAACTTCTTTTTTAATTAAAATAAGGAGAAATAAAATGTTTCACTAAACAAAC
The DNA here is from genome assembly GCA_030737815.1 of Allium fistulosum. Classification (NCBI taxonomy): domain Eukaryota; kingdom Viridiplantae; phylum Streptophyta; class Magnoliopsida; order Asparagales; family Amaryllidaceae; genus Allium; species Allium fistulosum. The sequence goes on from JASFAW010000018.1 coordinate 7,288,906, forward strand.
TTGGTTTTTTTAAAGAAAAACTAATCACGGCCCTACCTAAAACAAATAAACTTTCAAAACAAATGGAATCCACTGCTATCCCAAAACTTCACTACTCTATTCAAAATGAACGAAACGTCAAATAAACAAAATTTTAAAAACAACGAAAATCACTGCTTTCACAAAAATTAATTAAATTGTCACGGTTTCAAGTTCGCCGATTTGGGGTGCTTGGTGGCGGAGTTTTAAGTGATGAAGGGAGGCAGTTTAGGGTTGCTGGTGGAGTTGTCGATGCAAGGCGGTGAATGGCAGAGGGGTGTTTCGATTCGTATCATTGATTGGCGATGTTGGGGATGATTCGTATCATGGTCGTAGTTGGATATTGCAGGAGGATGTTTGTGACATCGGCAATGTTGCAGGAGGAGGGGATTTTGGATTCGTATCGTTGATGGTATGGCAATGTTGGAGGAGGTCATGGTATGGTCAGGGATAAGTTTATAAAGGGGAAGAAGTTATTCATGCATAGTATGCAAGGTATGTAGTTGAACTTGTAGATGTTTGGTCAGTGCACTGGTATTGTTTGTTTTTTTGTTGAGAGAATTGAGAAGTTGTGGGAATGACAATGTTGTTGGGGACTGTAGAGCAGTTATTTGGTCTTGGTGATATGTAGGGACTGGTGTGATATGCAGGGGGTATTGTTATAAGGAGAAAGTATGCACTGATCAATAGAAGTTTGATGTGGTGTTGTGGTAATGTCTATTGTAAGTGAAACTACAGATGTAAGCTTATCAGTGGGGTTGCAGTTGCTAGAGTCGGAGGGGAAAGGCAGGTGGTTGTATTGATGGTAGAGGATGGTTTGAGTGTATGTAGAGGTAGAGGTAGTGGGAGTGAACTCAAGGCAGAAGGTGGATTGTGGAGCAGTGTGGATGGTGGACAGAGTGGATGCTAGAGGCTTGTAGGCAGAGGCAGAGTATGGTTGTGACAGGCAGGGGTTAGATGGTCAGTACTGGTATGTAGATATCGTGGATATGGTGGTGATTGTGGTAATTTTTATATGTTGTTGAATGTTGAATGTTGGAGATGATTTGAGAATTGACAGCAGAGGGTGGATTGATAGAAGAGGCAGATGTATGCTATAAGGCAGTGCACCAAATAGAAGTGGAATGTTGGTTTGTGGTTAATTAATGAGGCAATAATTGGGTAAGTGGTTGTTGAACGGTGACAGTGTGCAACAGTATGACAGTGATGTAGTTGTTTGGTGATATAACAATATGCAGTTAGGTTTATGAGATGTTGTTTCTGGTGTGGGACTGTAGTGAATGTGGTGGAAATATGGTGGTCAGGTCAGAGGTTGTTGTGGGTAGTGAGATGTTAACAGAAATGTGCATAGTGGCATAGAAATGTGAAAAGAAAATAGAAAATGAAAAGACTTGTGTAATATTTTTTTCTTTTTGAAAGTTGTACAAATGAAAATTGTAAATGAAATGGAAATTATTTTTTATTTTGAAATGAACTTGTGTCTATATATATATTTTTTAATATAAATGCAAATGCAAATGAAACTAGAAAATATGAATTACACAAAATCACAGTGCAAACAAAAATCACACACGAACACACAGTAATTTTTTTAAATGCAATACACACACAAAAGGAAGACACACGAAAATCAAACAAAAATAATTTGAAGAATATAAACTAAAATCAAAGCAAATTCCACGGCAACAGTGCCAAAAACTTGTTCAAACAACTAATTCTCTGTCGGTTTAGAAAATAGCCGATCAAATTTTAATGAAAATAACCGCAAGCGCACGGTGTAAGGACCCATTTCTTCAGCCCCAGAAATCGAGACTAATACATCATCGGTATTCACGTGCCGAAAATTCAAGTGCCGGAGAAGCATATTCCTAAGGGTAAGAAGGAAAAATACAGAACAAAATCTCATATATGTTATTTCAACAAATAATCATTACAGCAGAAATTAAATACATTTACCAGAGTTAAACACATGGATAGTTATAAATTCTTGTCCTTATAAACACATAATAAAATACTACAAGAGTGTGGTGTAAATAGACAAAATCTTCAGTAAATCTTCTGACTCCATGCTTTAAGCTCCATGCAGCTTCTTTTAAGCTAAACCGAACTACTAGGCTGCCCGAGGAAAATTAGGGAATCCAGAGTTTAAGGAAAAGGGAAAATAAACTCCAGGTCAGTCATAAGACTGGTGTGAGAACTCAAAATACATATTTTGAAAAAAAATGGTATCTCATAAGACCACGCCGCACATAAACAAGAACAGATTTTTACCTTATAATAAACAAAACATATTTACATCAAAATACTTGATATTATTTTTAATGACATAAATTTGAAAACATTTGCATGTAAATTTATTAATCTTAACCGAAATTGTTGCATTATTAAATTCCAGCAATACTAGTCACAAAAGCTACAAACAAACTGGTAGGCACTTATTAGAGAATGGATTCCATACAAACGACCAGGTGAAGGGACTACCTTCCAACAATATATCTCTAGAGGAATGTACCGAGGTCCAATAAATGCTCCTCTACCAACGAAAGACCGGCCTACCTTTCCATAGATAGTACCGAATATGTCATCACCCTGGTCGCTACCGACCTATCCGAGATACCCCGTAGCATACATCCACAATAATTTACATCTCGAACATCATAGCGGGAAGAAATATATCTAGAAGGGGATGATCATACCTAATGGTTGCGAACCACATAACCTTGTTGCATCCAACCATGTTTCGGTCATTTCCGGGTGTGACGCTTGAGGTAACGATTACCTTATCACATAGGCCATCATCTTTGTTTGAATGTCACACTACCATTCTATCGATCACTTGTTGACTTCCACAAACATACAACCTCCAAGCTCATACTTTTTAGAGAAGGGTGTTAAGCTAAGAGATGTTGCCTTCTCCACCACCAAACAGATGTACGTTTGTAAAAATCAATGATGTAAATCTCAGGAATGTAATGTCAGACATCCATCCATACAAGTTCGTTTTGGGTTTAAACGAAACTGAAGGCACTCTCCTACCACATCATGTTGGGAATTAACCCTAGTATTAGTAGCAAGAAGTTCTTATAACCCAAAGAATTTCAGAAATGAAAAGACCACTGCTACTTTATTATTTGGGAGCTAACCAGAATTATCAACAAGCAGTCCTTTCATCCTGAAAATCCTGGCCTTCATCCCTCATTCTATCTATCAGGTCTTCATTTTCAAACGCATAATTGGTTTGAAGTGGTATTCGGATAGGGATTTCCCCATATCCGACCCTGGTTCCTTCGAATCCAATCATCGATAAAAAGAGGTTTTGTGAATAGGGAATCATTCTTTAATTCATTAATTTCTTTTCTATCAAAAATCTCCCTTGGAGATATATATATTTCTAAAACATTCATTTCGGTATATAAAGAAATATTAACCCTCTCTTATCAAATCTTTGATTTCATAAAATCATTTTAAACTTGGAATAATTCGAAATCATTTCTTTTATACTTAGGGAATTATCCCCAAAATCATTTAATTAAATCCTAACAAAGATTTCCAAATGATAACTTTTAACACGAATCAAAAACAATGTTATTCAAGACATCGTTTACTATAAATCCAAACCAATAAAATTTAAATATAGGAATTTAAATCAATTTCTAATCATCTCATTTAAATCTTAATAAAGATTTCTTAATTGAAAGCTCGAAATTTCAATTGGGTTAAAAACATGTTATCTAGGATATTAATCCAAAACCAATAAATATTAAGTGAGCAGAATCTGTAGAAATCATCTAATTCTACTCAATATCAATCCCCGTATTCAACAAAAACTATGGGCAGAATAACAGGGAAATCACCTTTTAAATTCCATGAATAGTATGAGTTCCCTATTCGGGTTTTAATATCAAGTACAAGAAGATCGTCTCCTTAAAATCAAGTTTTATTTAAATTTGGAAAATTTAAATCTTTTTATACTTAACTTGTTTCCAACATTTCGACCTTATATCCCTCGCCCAGTAACGATGCCAAGTGAGCCATGGCATTTGTTGCTCCTGAACATCTCCTTAGTTTCAACACCTCACATCTGGATCTCACGAATAGAAAAATCTGGCCTACTCGTCGGCTTTTAGAGCCAAGATTAAACCACTTATTTATAATAGCTTCTTCATTAAATCATTTATTTGAACTTTCTTCAATAAGATAGAAAACCTCCAAATCATTATTAAAACTCTTAGTTATCCATTATTAAACATTAATAAAAGATTTGGATAAGAATCGTCAAGTTTAAAACCATATTTTGAAAGTTATAGAAAAGTGCTACGGAAAGTGTTGCAGAAAGTGCCTTTTTAAGCTATATTGATCAAAACAACGTTTAATTATTTGGAAATTCATTTTTATTACGAAAATCACGTTTGAAACATTTTAAAACATTTATAAGATTTATTTCAAACATTTTCATAGAAATTCTGTTTTGGATTTCGAACTCTAAATTCAAGAATATTCCAAAATATGTTTTACTCATATTTCAAAATCTACTTATCAAAATCTCGATTTTCTTTCATCATTGGAAAACTATGTATATAATAGTTAGGAAAATTCTTATCTCGAAGGATTCCGAGCTATATTCCAACTTGTGCACTTGTTCGACTTTTAAAGTGCAAAATCACGAACTCCCGATACGCGACGTGCTTATTTTTAACCAAAATTTTTATTTCTTTTCAAATTTCACCAAGACACTTTTAAACGTTTACAAAACATTGCAAATACATTTCAAACCAATTTTAAGATGTTTAAAAATTCCATACACACCATTTAATTAATTCTAGGAAAGTGATTTCCTTTGTGCTTATCGACGTGTATATTCGTGACTTGCATATATATTCAATATTCATATCAAAACAACCAAAATTGATGATCAAAGAATAATAAAAATACATTTGCAACATCATTCCACATATAATATAATATAGTTTAAGAGTTCTCACCATAATCAAACCAAACTTCGTACCAACATTCAAATCACCATAATACTTCATCTAAATCATTACTAAACAACTCAACCATGCTTTCAAAATGCTTGGACACCATATCTATCTCCTCCTTGGTTATAGACCATGCTTCCATTACCTCAAAACTCTCGGCAAAGTGCCATTAAAGAAGAGAAGAGAAATAAGTAGATTAAGAAGAGGTTAGAGAGTAATTGGTGGATTGGTGCTTAAACACTCCACTATTTTTAACCCTCCTGCCTCTCTTCAAGAGGAGAAGCCATTAGAGAGCATTAAGAAGCTCAAGAATGGTGAGGAAGAACAAGTATGAATTTGTGAAGAATGAAGGAGGATATGGGTGGGTATTTATAGGAAAAAAGAGGAGTATAAAGGAAGATATGCATAACCATTTTTTCCAAGCTTCTCTAACACACTATTCCCTTATAATACATGGCAATAACCCCTCCCCCATGTGCACATCACTTCCTTCCACTCATGTATGCATATGTTGACTTATTTTGGCTTAAGGAGGAAGCTTTATACAAAATAACTTTGATTTTTGTCTTATATATGTATTTGTAAGTGTATAAGTATATTTGTATGTATTCATATGTTCATGTGCATGTTAGTGGATGCATTTGTATGTTATATATGTGTACATGACATATAAACAATGTTGCATTGATTCCGAACGACTTTCATTCGATAAAACGTTGCCGATCGAAGAACCAATTCCCGGTCACATTTTCACTTATAGGGTGTGGCGTGTGTGTATGTGTGTTCGTACATACAATAAAAAATTACAAATATGATCTCTCATACATTCTAATGTATTTGGAATCTATCGGCTGTAAAAACCAGCACCATAGACACACCGATCTAAAGTCCAAAAGAGGTGTTTGAACTCGGGTCGTGCCAAAAAAGTACGAACCATTAGGTTGTATATTATTTATATGGTATAGAAATAAATATAACTTTAAAAAATTCTGCAATTTCAATTCTCACGTAGCAGAAACAAAATATAAATATTGAAAATCACATAAATCATTATTGTCCCAAATAGTAGTGGTCCATTCAAGCAGGGTCTAAAAAAAGTCCAAATGGGAATACAAAATTAGGTAAACTGGTAAATACAATAAGATATGTTGGAAAATGAATGAATAAATGTGACGACCTAGAATTTTGGATATTTGAAATAGGAATATTTAATTGATTTTAAATATTCAAAAGAGTAATTTTAACTTGAATTTCAAATATCACCATTATTTGGATAATTTAAATTATTGAATTTAACAATTGGAAGTCGGGTAAAATATTGAATCTTCAGTTTCAAGCTTGATAAAAATATTTTAAAGGCTTAGAAAATTCATATTGATGATACTGAAGGTAATAGAACTGTTAAAATTGAATTTGAAAGTGTTTTGTTCAGTTTTGAAAATATATTGTTTAAATTGAATTTAAAAATAGCCTTCCGGGGTACAGTCTCGGAATTCGACGAAACAAGTTCCATTGGAGCCGTAATATTGTATTATTATCGGATTTCAAATCTCGTAGTGATTGGAGTTGCTGTATGAGCGTACGACATATAAACGCGCTGAAATTTACATCGAAAATTCAATATAATAACTGGGTACAAAAAGCTATCTTCTCCATAAGATCGAATTAGGACTCAAAACCTTTTCCATTGCATTCGGAATAGGGGTATAACATTATGAACGCCTAGCGGCATGCCTCGATTGGAGGTCGAGATTTCAAGTTACGATTTCGAGACAATTTAAATTTAAAATTTAAATAATTTTTTGACTGGTCAAATTTCATCTCACATCAGCTGCTTTCCTTTCATTTCGAGATCACTGTAGCCATTTTTCTTCCATATGCTACCCACTATCCAGAAATCATGTTGCCTTCTCGTTCAAAACTCAAGGAATCAATCGATCAATATATACGATCACATACCCTTCTCTGTGAAGCCATATCCTCCTTTCCGTTCTTATTCATGTTCACTTACATTCGAAATCCAAATCACAAAACAAAATCAAATCGTTCGAAAGAAAAGAAATTTATTTTAATGGCCGTTCCTTCCCAACCCCTCTTCTACTCTGAGTCGCACGCAGCAATTTGTGGCACGGCGGCTTCAAAAATGAGGGACGCAGGCAATTTTGGGCGAATCGAGAATCAAGCTAGAGTCGTCGATGGAAGCACGCTCGCGATGGTTGTGATGGAATCATGGTGACGCGATTGAGGGAGTGCGTTTGGTCAGGACAGTAGCGACGAGGAGATTGTGACTCGATCTGGGCGGCATAATGGGGAAGGGTAGGTCGCAACCTGGCTGAGGTGATTCACGTGTTGGATGAGACATAACTGGGTTCGCATTTAGCCTGGGTAGTCGTTCGCGATGAGTATTAGAAGGGAAGAAGTTCCATCGGCTGGTGATTCTGTGGTGAGCCTGATGTCGAGCAGAAGCTCGGTGATTCTGGTATTCCTGTTCGAATTGAGGTAGTTTAGTTCCAAACATTTTAATTTAAATGTTACTTAGGTTTAAAACTTATAAAGGAATTGTCGGTTATCATTTCACTTACCAGTACATTAACAACAAGGCATTTACAGTTTTATTAATTTAACTTAATAAATAGATATATATATAGGTTGAAGAAATATATATACATATTAAAGGGAAAAACAGAAAAAATATATGACTTTTAAATGTTGAGAAATATACGTATGATGTTTATACAAGGTCTAAAATAGTGGAGAGACAAGCCGGTTTGGATCAGATTGAAAATTAAAGGTCAAAGGTGAGTTAATCTCACTCATCTGGGTTATTTAAATTTAAATGGTCAAATTTAAATATTTGGTTGAATGGTTGAATTGATTGGGTGTGATATATATTATATAGTAGTATATATATATTGGAGTGTTTGATTTCCCGCATTATATAGCGGATGAGACCTTATGCGCCGCATAATAGCGGATGATAGTATATAAACCCATATACCGCGATATTCCACCTCGAAGTGGAATTGGTATTGTGCTAACATTTGTGGATGTAGGGAAACAGGTTGGAGGGATCCAATTGGATTCCTCAAAATAGTTAGATTGTTTAATATTCAGCAATATAATTATGTAATGATCTGTGATGAATTATATTGATCATATTGGGAATTGGAATTTATTGAATACTCTGGCTTGGTTATACATATATATGTTGCAATTTTGAGAATTGAAATATATATGAGGTTTGGATTTTTAAAGTAAATAAAAAGGAAATTTTTAAGTAAAATAATTATAAGGAATTTGGATAATTTAAAATTATTTGGAAGAATAAAAGTTGATTTTTAAATTGTAAACAAATAAATCCAAAGTATGGGAGAAGAGATATTTTGAATAAATAAATTCAAGTGATAATATTTAAAAGGGAGTAAAGAATTTATTGTAAAAATTCAAGGTTTAAATTTATTTTTAAAAGATAAGGAAGAAATTTGAAAATAAATATGTAATATGTGGTTTCAAGTTAAATAAGATTTTAAAATCCTAATTTAGAAGTTGAATCTGGAATTAATGAAATTAACGGATTTTAAAATAAATTTGAGTAAGTAAAAGAATTTATTTTAAAATGGAATTGATTTGGAAATCGATTTGAAAATTGGCAAAGTATTTGAAACTGTGTTTAAAAGATGGATGAGACCATAAAATTTATTAACTGGGTTTATAAAGTGAAACCAGATATCAGTGGATATTTAAAAATATAAATTCAAGGTGGGAATTTATTAAGGAATGGATAAATTTGTTTAAAATAAATAGTGATTTATTTTTAAAAGTTGTGAAAGAGAAAGGTATTTCCCCGGATAGCCAAGTACGTTTTCGAAGCAAATTTTTAGGTATAAGTTATAAGTTTTAAAGTTGTTTTAAAATCATGTTTTAAAGAATTTATTATTTTTAAATGTTTAAATTTTAAAGTAGGTATTTTTCAAATTTATCTTAGTAAAAATTATTTAAAGATGACTTGGTATTATGTTTTAAAAGAGAAAATTTTAGTTTTATATTTTATAAAGTAGCTTTATTTTAAATATTCTTAAAGTATATATTTTTGAATAAAGTATTAAAGTAGTTTTTAATTTAAATGTTTTAAAGTGTATTTTATAATAAAGTGTTTTTAAATTACTTTAAAAATCTAAAGTAAGTGTACTTGGTGATTTCAATAGAAATAAGTATTTGGGAATTTATTCCATAAGGAGAGTGTGGTTTGAAAAACTGTTTTCAAAAAGGTTTTAAAGTGGAAATATATCTTGAGAAGATATTTTGAGGTCAACAAATAATTTGGAAAATTATTTATGTCTGATGGTTGTTGTGAATGTTATTTGGTAGTTAAACAACCGACTATCAATATTGGCCAATGCGCTGATCGTTTTGAAGAGACCGGGATCGGGATTTATCTCCCGAAAACCACTTCGATCCGGTTTATACGTTTTCGTGGGGAAATGAGTTTGAATTGAAGATGGTACAGTGAAGTGCAAGGGCTAGTCGCTACTAATCCTAAGGGTAATTCCAAAATGGATGTAGTAGGAATAGTGTCTTCGGTTCCGTTCGAACCCATGACGGACTTGTATGGATGAATGCTTTCGGAACATCGTCAGGTGGATGGTGGGCATTCTAAGTGATATGTTCTAAAAAGGTAACGCTTAGCCTCGAGCCTCATTAACCGGGAATGACTGAAAATCAGGGGTTATGCAGCAAGGCTATGTGGGTAGCGCCCATCAAGGTGAGGTCATCCCTGTCTAGATGTCCCTTTTTATTTCGGCTTAGTGGTGCGGTTGCGGATCCCAACCGTGGGGTGATCTTACTCGGAATTATCCAGTAAGGGGTAGTTTCGGCCTTGTGTTGTAGTGGATCGGGCGTGGTCCTCGGTACGCTAATCTAGACCAGGTACTGTGACAGGTGGTACCCCAGTGCCTAGTCATTAGTTGGAAATCCATTCTCCCTACGCGCCTTTACAGTTTTGATTGTGCCCAACTATTGCTGAAATGTGAGATGCAAGCATTTCAGGTAGATTCTATTTTACTTTCAATAGACACTATTATAATATCAGACGGATTTGATAAAAAGTGTTTTGTCTATCGTAAGGTAAAAACCCGACATGTTTATTTGTGGCGTGGTCTTACGAGATGCTTTTGATTTCAAAGAATTTTGAAAATTTAATAATCCAATTGAGTGTGATTTCTCACGCTGGTTTTCCAGACTGACTCGGGTGTTATTTTATTATAATGCTCGGGTCAGACCGAGTATTATAGATACATCATAGGATGTTGTGGAGCTCAGGAGGCGAGCTGGAAGGCGAGACGTATCACTCATAATTGGTATATATTCCGCTGTGTTTTGTACTGTGTATTCTGTTGTGGGTCAAGTTAATATAACTGACCGGTATTTGATTCTGATTTTATTGTACTCTGATGATGTAATGTATAAACAGATTTGTTTTTGTGTAAAGATTAGTTATGCTCTATTATATTTTATTCCACTGCGATGGTTAGATTCTGATGTTGTCTTCTATTTTCTTCTTCTACCTCTTCTTCTTTAACCCAAATGGTTCGTATTTCCGTTCTTCTTGAGTTGATTTGATGGAGATTAATGTCAATTCAAGGGGTACGTGTTTGCGGGCCGTTACAGTGGTATCAGAGCTTAGGCTGGTGATAACCTTGGCTCTGGTGGGGATTACTCATAGAATAGAGTCCATAGTACTCTAGGAATGAGTTTGAGTGTATTAATGGATATGAGCGCATATTTGTCAGTGAACACAAAATTGTTTTTATTGTGTTGATTGGTTTGGTGAGTGGCTTATGGATTCTGGTCAATACGAGTAATTAACGTTATTGATAAGGATCTCTAAACACTTGTACAGAACAATTCGACACAGTATTGTTTTAAAATTGGGTAAATGAAATAATTTTACCCAAATTATTTTTGTATATGAAGAAATAATTTTCAGAATTATTATAGCTATATATGGATGTTTGGTTGTTATGGAATAATAATATTAAGTTATTATCACTATTGTGAGAAAATTGAATAAGAAATTGAAATCATAACTAAAAGCTAAGAAATAAATTCATATACAAATGAGATTTGTAAATGTAAACTATAAATGTGATTTATCATTTGAAATAGAATTCTAGAGAAATATTTGAAAATAAATTAAGATGAAATCCCAGAGTAATGTTTGAATATGAATTGGATGGGTTTGGAATTTGGAATTTTTGGGAAAAGTTTAAATTCCTTTGGGTTTGAAAATGGTTTTCAAAGATTTTGAAGAAATAATGGTGATAGTAGTTGAGAAATATTTTGGATTGGATTTGAAATCTGGTGAGATTTGAAATTAAGAATATTTGAAAATGTTTTTTTAGAGATAAAAGCATTAAACTCTTTCGGTCGCTGGAAAATTACTTCGGTGATGACTGCAGCATCATCGATGTTCATTTTCGAGTTTCCAAAAGAGGAATTGCTACCAAATTGTTTTATACTGTAATGTCTTCAAAACTAGTTTGGTTAATAAAATAAGATTGAACTCAAGTAAGTATAGTTAAATTTGAATTGGGAGTTGAAAGTGGATTTTGAAGTCAAGCTTGAGTTATAAATAATATTCAGCGAATATTGCATGTAAATTAAATAAGATTGGATGATAATAGCAATGGTTTGTATTGCAAATAAAACTCAAATGAGTAGAAATAAATTGGAAATGGTCTTGTATTAATAAAATTTGAATTTGTCTTGTTATTAATGAAATAATTTTTGAAATAAATTGAGAATGTGAATTAAAATTTAAAATGGATAAAGAGAATGGAAAATTTGAATTAGATGAAATTTGATGAGAATCAAATAAAATGAGAATGAACTTAAGTTATGAAATTGGAATGATTTGAAGTAAATTAACTTAAGTTTAAATTTATGAAAGCTTGGCTTCGGGTGAAAATGAAAGTCCATTAAATAAAGTCCGAGTTGAATTAATTTGGAAATGGTTATTAATATACAAGTAAGAAATGTTGTCGAGCCTAAATAAAATGGTTTTGAATGAAAATTATGCAAATATGCAATTGAAATAGGTGTTGAAACCTTATATGTGCCTATGAAAACTATATAACATGCATTGTTTATAGAATTCATCTATTAGCTTTGTAAATGGAAGTGAAATGTGGTAAATTGCATATATTTGGCACTTACACGTTTTAATAGAGTAAGTACAGGTATAGGGAAGCCGTGTGGCTTGATTTGGTTGCGCAAAATGCTAATTTAATAAGCCACTTGCTTAAAAATGCTAAATTGAGGTACGCCTACGCAATAAAAAATAAGAAATATGAACTGTTGTTTGTTTTCTTGTTTTTCCGACCGTATGGTTCGATGTATATATATTTATATCTCTTGTCAAATTGCAAAAGCTCCTCCGTACAAAGGAGACTCTGCCCAAAAAAATTTCGGGAATTTTGGTAGTTAGAAAATTTTTAAATTTTTTTGGAAATTTTCACTAACGACAAATGATTTAAAATTCGAATTTGAGATAAAGGTAAACAAAATTCAATATTCAGAGGTTGGAGATGAATTGAATTCAAATAAAATTGAAAAAGAAAATCTGAATGAAAATTAGGAAAAAGCATTTAGATTTGAAATAATTTGTAAATTGAAGCAAATTGAATTCAAATGGAATTGTGAAGGCAAAGTGAATAGAAATGGATATAAACTTCAATAGTGAAGTAAAAATAAATTTAAGAAGTATATAAAATATTTATACTAAACTTAAGAAATGAAAGGATGAAATTCTTAAGTAAATTGGTATTGGAAATATACTAAGTAATTTTGGAATGGAGAAGTATACTAAGTGAATAATTGAATGAAGATTTAAAACTGGAAATGGGGAAATGGGATGGTTGTAAATAAGTGAATGGAAATAAAAATAAATGTGAGTAAAAGAGTATTGATATAGCTAATAATCAATTGAAATTAATACGTAGGATGTACGCATATTATTTTATTCGCATAGTGATTTGATCCAGATTCGAGCACATAATTTCGAGGTAGTTATACCGATCCGAGTTGGGATTTTTCACTCAATTTTCAACGGCGAACCCTGGATATGGATTTTTGATTGATCCTAGAAATTCTCTATCATAGCTTATGGCTATGCAAGGAGGATGACGGTTTCTGATCAGGAGACCAGATCTGAGTCCGCACTAGAGAGTCGGGTGGACGATACTAGTTCGAAAGTGAAATTGTGTGATCAAGTGAGCGATCGGATTTGGTATTCCGTACGGATGATATGGGTACATCGTATGGGCCTGAATGAAATAGACATTGGAATTTTGTAAAAGAAATGAGCAAAATGATTTTGATGATGTGATTGGATATTATGGCTAAGAAGGATACAGATATTTAAAAGAAAAGGATATATGGATGTTTTTTATTTCAGAAGGTAAATTTAAATGGCCCGACAAGAAGGTATGTATTTCAAATTATCATATGAAATTTGATGGTTTTCTGATCTAGCCACTTGGCTTTTGTTTTCTTTTGAAATTTAAGGGCCCGTAAAGGCATTTTGTAGTCGTACCGATCTAGCCGCGCAAAGGAGACGCTGGCGAAATTTTTCAAAATTTAGGGAGTTGGAAAAATTTTGAGAAAATTTTGATAAGTTTAAAATTTGGTTTAAACTATAATTTGAATTATCGAGGGGATAATATTACTGGGACCTATGGATGGGTTTGTGTGACGGCCCGCCCTTCTATCCACAGAAAAACGCATCGACAATAAGAAAGAAAGAGGTAGAAAATAGAAAAGAAGAGAAGAAAGAAAGAAACAACAACAACGATCTCACAGCGGAACGAATAAATTATATTAATAACATAAATAAACTATATTATACAACACTTATCAAAGTTTACACATCTATACAACACATACTAGACAGTTATAAACATCTGTCTAGATATTACAACTCAATTATAATACAAGACTCTAACACAGATATCAACACAGCGGAATACTATATCTACGAACGCCGAAGCCTCCTGCTCCATTTCTCCTCCACAATTCGTCAAAGCTAAACCTGAATCCCTTGGCTACTCGTAAAAATTTGAGTACCCAAGAGTTTATAAAACATAAATAAACAACTTGGGTCAGACATGGGTCTGGTGTGAGTAACAGGTTAAACTTGTTTAACTTCAAAACCTTTTGAAAGAAAAGGTATCACGTAAGACTCCCCACAAATAAACATGGGTAAGTTTTTACCTTACGCTAACCAAAACATTTGATAGGAAATTCGATTGTATTATAATAGGGTCTAAGGTTTTCAAATAAATATGAAATAGCCGAAATTGTTACATTATTAAATTCCAGCATACATAAGTATACAATCAAATCCGTTATCACTTATTGGAATTTGGATTTCCATACAATGGCAGAGCTACCGGGGTACCGCTCATCACAGTACGGGGCCTAGATCACCGTACCGAGGATCACTCCCAATCCCCTGCAACACAAAGCCGAAACCATCCCTTACTGGATAATTCCGAATAAAATCACCCCACAGATGGCCGTCGCCAACTGCACCACTAAGCCGAAATAAAAGAAGGAACTCTCTAGACAGGGATGACCTTACTCTCAGTGGGTGCTACCCACGAAGCCTTGCTGCACCTCCCCTGTTTTAGCCATTCCCGGTTGATGAGGTTTGAGGTCACGATTACCTTTAATCAGAACACATCACTTAGAATGCTCATGTCCGCCTGACGATGTGTTGAAAGCATTCAATCCATACAAGTTCGTTCCGGGTTCGAACGAAACCGAAGGCATTATCTCGTTACACTCGTGTTGGAATCACCCTCAGAGTTAACGACAATAACCCTTGCACTCTGAATCTTCATCTTCACTTGAGATTCACGACCTAACGTTAATTTGGATCGATGTGGTATTCGGGTCTCCAGACCTGGAATCCCGGTATACGGAAACCCGATCCCGGTCTCATCGAAATCCAAAACGTATCTTTTAAGGCCAATTTGTTTTAAGGTTAAACAATTCAATTCTTATCTATACTACACACAGATAGATAATTTACAATAGATAATCCATATTATCATCCAAACAGATAATTCATATTATCATTTCAATCCATCCAAACATCTATATCATAGATCAGCACATCTCTTATCAGAGATATCAACAATGCAAAGCATTCAATATCATCCATCCATTCTTAAGTAATGATTTATATCATCTCTAATTAATTTAAAGTGAATTAAATTAATTACTTCATTTTATAAATCCTGCTTACTTAATTATTAATTAAACCAATTAATTAATCATTACTCTAAGTATCCATCTTAATTAATCATTCCTGATTAATAATCCTTTAATTACTTTAAGTAATTAATTCTTAATTAATTTCACAAATTAATTAACTTAAACCATTACAGTAATTAATCTTTAATTACTTCATAAACTAATTAACTATAATTAATTACATTAATCCATAATTAATTACATTAATTAATTACTTTAATCACTTATTATTGATTAATTAATCTTAATTACTCAATCCTTAATTTCATCATTAATCATATTAATTAATGATTCTAATTACTTCTTTAATTTATTACTCCATTTAAATTAATTATATTTCATAATTAATCTTAAATTATTAATCACCTCTGATTAATCACATTTAGTAATTAACTACCCTTAATTACTCTTCCCTTAATTAATTACTTCTTAATTAATTATCCTTTAATTAATCCCTTGATTAATTATTCAAAGTAATTAAACTCAAATTACTTTTATTAAACCATCTTTAGTTAATTACATCCACTAATTAACTTTAATTACTTTCCTAAGTAATTATACTTCACAAATTACATTTAAGTAATTATACTTAACCAATTCCATATTAAATAATTAATCCAATTTGATTATCAAAATTAATCCCATTTATTAATTAATTATTTAATAATCCTAATTAATGATCCCTCATTAATTATTAAAATCCTTAAATTACTTCCTTTAAGTAATTAAGCTTTAATCAACTTTTAATTAATTAATTACAACTTAATAAATTCTTAATTATCAATTAACTAATCCTCACTTACTTAATTAATTGCTAAATAAACTTTTAATCACTTGATAACTAATTTCAAATCATTTATTATTAACCTATACTTATTTAAATAAATGATTCTAAATCCCAAATTAATTAACACTTCATTAATTAACTTATAATTCTTAATTATTTAATTAATTAACATTAAATCATTAATTAATTAAATTGTTAAATTACCCTTTAATTACCTTACTAATTTAATGAACCTAAATCATTAAACCTTAATTCTTCTTTAAATTAAAGTATTATCCTCATAACTACATTAATTATTATTAACAAAAGCTTTGAAATAGTTTACCTTTAAATCTTTCTTTTATTTCATTTCAAATTAATGATTTTGATTTGAAAAATCAAATTTAACTTTAACCAAGACTTAAATCAAATTTACCAAAATCTTTTTAAATCTAAATGTTAAGAACACTTAACATTTATAAAGAGAATTTATAAGTTTTCTAAACAAATTCATTTATTCAAACCTTTATAAAATTTTACTTTTAACATTTTCATTTTGTTAAAACATTATGAATTTTATAAAACTTTATTTATCTCAAATACTAGGATACAAATTTTTAAGCTTGAACTCGAATGAAAACTTGATTTAAAACTGGTTTTAAATCCTGTTTTCAAAGTTTAAAACTCAATTTAAATTTTAAAAACACTGTCAGGTTTTAAACTTTAATTACTAAATCTACCCGAGACAAACTCCATTTCTCCGAGCAAAATTACAGAAATCCCGAGTACTCCTTCGAGTTCCCTTCCCTCTTTTTTTATTTAAAACTTTGTTATAAAATTTTAAAAACAGTTTACTCATGCTAGTTCCCTTGAACGACCCCGAGCCAAAACTTCAAATACTCGAGTATGACTTCGAGTCAAATTCCATTTCCTCCAGTACGTCTTCTTCCTCTAATTTAACATCAACCATTACTGATTCCTTGTGCACGTGCACAGATCATCCCAGCTTCTCCGATCACCTACGACTACTTCCTCAAGTCGACGATCCTCTTCACACTCCATTCCGACCATCAGAATAACGTTACCAGCTTGAAATCAAAAACGAGTCTCCAAGCACAAATCTGGAATCAAACCCAATCAGAAACCCACTCGTCGCCGACGAACTATACTTCGAGAAACCTCGCCAACCTCACCGAAGTATCGCCTTGACTCCAGCTCCAATTTCCCCCTATCGCGATCGAGTCTAGTGAACTGACCTTGTCGAGATTCCCTCGACATCCAACCTGACCAAAACTAGGGCTAAAAATAGAAATCAATCACCGCCTTCATCACAGTGCTCTGATCAATATTTCTATAATTTTCTCAGCATCACTGATCCTTCCTCTAACTCCAGAAGAAACCCCGAGACAACAGATCTTCACGATCGCCAGAATTTGGTAAAATTCCAATTTCCGTTCATCTCAATATATCTCGCCCCAAACAAACTTAAAAATTGTAATTTTTCTTCTAAATATCATAATTTAGTTTAAAGATTCAATTTAAAATCCTGGAATGCTAAATTATCACATTTGAATTTTATAGTTTCCAAAGCTTTTACTGTATTTCTTCTATTCCAGATAAGTTTCAAACTTATCTCACTAAATTTTATTTTATTAAACTTTATTCATGTTTAACAAACAACTTTCTTTTGAATTCCTAAGCCTATCAGTGGTTTGAGAATGAGATATTGGGATTTCGATTAGAAATTTAAACTCTGTTAACTTCACAGAATTGATATCAGACATGCATACAAAATATCGACCTATATTCAATTAATTCATACTTAAACAATCATACAGGCATATTATATCATAGATTCATACATCAGATCATCACAAAATGTTTAAACTTGTAGATTTCTATGGTTTTTGTTTTCTGGATAATATGATGACAGAACTAAATAACAGGGATGTTCTTATATTTTGAAACTGAAATCATTTATATAGTTATGCACAGAGATGTACCTAAAAATGCATTCACAAACCTACTTGAATCCAGAGGAAAAACTTACATCATAATTATATACTTAACATTTAGATAGTGAATGTTACTCACCATTTTAAAATGAAGAACAGAGCCCTCTTTGAAACTGCTTTAAACTGAATGTTGGCTTTAGTTAGGAAAGATCTCAGTTGCATGCATGCTCAAATTTTCAGCTTTGAAAAAGATGTTTACAGGCTTCCAGATTTTGAAAAAGAATTTAGACAGAAGATCTTGATTTGTTTTCCAGATTCTTATTTCCAGATTTTGAAAAAGTATTGCATATCTTTGTTTTGATTTGGAAAATAGATTACAGGGATTTTTGCTTTTGATAAATTTTGGTTTGAGGGATGTTGATTCACAGATTTGTTTTGAAAGGCAGATTTAAGTTGTGGATTATTTTGGAGAATTTGGTTACAGATTTTGTTATGAGAAAATAGGCTGAAGTTTCTCAAGTTTGAAAATGTGAAGATAAAAAGAAAATGAAGATAAAGAAAAATGTTTATATGGGCTGAAAATTATTTCTTAAAAATAAAAGAAAAATAGAAATTTAAAAGATGGACACTTGTCTTTATATGTGTTAATTAGTTAACACTTGTTTTAAACAATCCTTTATAGGTTTACACATGTCCTTTTTAGTTAGTTTATATTTATTTTAAATGTAGATAAAAGCCTTTTTCTTTATTTCCTTAAATACTTCTCTATTTATAAATTACTTTTAAAAGAAAATAAAATCATTTGTATATGTATAAATAAAAGCTTATACATGTATTTTGAATCCAAATAATTTAAAGTATCTACCTTTGAATTTCAAAACTAATTTACATTTACTTTTCAAATTATATTTAAAATCCAATTTAAAGTCATGTTATATACATACATATATAACTACACTTTCAATTTTGAAAATAACAATCCTATTTTATTAAAGTCTATTTATATTTGTATATAAAACAATATATTATAATTATTGTTTGAAAATAACATTTTATCAATATTAAAATAATTTATAAAAGAGATTATAAATTTACTACTATTACCAATTGAATTAACATATCATATGTAAATTGTATTTTAAACTTTATATATATATATTCAAATCATATTTACAAGCTATATTCAAAAATAAAATAAAATAAAATCTTTTTGCTAATTAATTTAAATTTAAACTTAAGCTAAAATCAATTTAAATCAATTAACAGTTACCTTGAGTATTTTAAAACTATATTGTTATTTATTTAAATAGCTTTGAAAAGCTTATATTGATTAAATCATAATTTCAAATTTATCAATATATATATATTAGAATTTAAAAACAAGATCTTATTTATTTAAATTTTAAATCCAAGCTTATCTATTTACAATATATACAATTGTATATATATTATAAATAGAAATCATCCTATAAATTTTTAAAGGATAAATTCACTAGTTAAATATTCATTTAATCAGATTATTAAATCAATTCAAATCTTATTATCAAAAATTATCAATCAATTTAATTATTTAAACAGATTATTAAATTGATATTGTCCATAAATTCCGGGATATTACATTCCTTCCCCCTTAAAATAATTTCGTCCCCGAAATTTAAAACAAAGGTAATTTAATAATCTATTTAAATCACAAGCATATATTATCATCTATATGCTAACAACCATAGCAAATAATTCACTCAATCAAACAATTTTAATTATCCAGATAAAATTTTGGATAAAATTTCCTCGAGTTTCCCCAAGTATATATATATATACCGGGATACTCGCTCTACAGAACCCAAACAATCAATACTACTAAGCTATAG
The DNA here is from genome assembly GCA_030737815.1 of Allium fistulosum. NCBI lineage: Eukaryota > Viridiplantae > Streptophyta > Magnoliopsida > Asparagales > Amaryllidaceae > Allium > Allium fistulosum. Next base: position 7,308,809 of record JASFAW010000018.1, read on the forward strand.
AGCTTCTACTCATCTAGATCTACAGAACTAAACAAGATATCAGACTACAGACGAGTCTGACTCAATAACCAAATACTCCAGAACTGCTGGTTCCAAAACCAGAGATAGATCAAACACGTACTCCCTCAGAGATACGTAAAATACATTGAATTCCAGTTATCCAAACTGACAATTCAATCCAGTAGATCAAAGCACTTATCCAAATTAGATCACCGAAAAGATCCAAACTAACTCGGAGCTAACTTCCCAGACTTACCTAATCTTATAGCTTCCTTTAACCAGAGAAAAACTTCACAACAACGAAGTCTCCAACTTCGAATTTCAAATTCCTTCGTCTCTTATCCACAAAATCCTTCAGACGATCTCGGGCTGTCTACAGATCCTTCTTGATCAGTTCGACCTTCGCCGATACTTCTAGGAACAAACTAGACTAAGAATAACTCCACATAATGATCTCCTCAAGATCAACCCAATCCAAAACAAAATCTACTCACAAACATCAGAAGATCGAACTAACTTCTCCTATCTGGAAAAGACAACAGGAACACTCTCCAAACTGCTTCTGCTGCGCCATTCTGATCTGGAGTAGAATGAAAATGCTAATGAAGAACACAAGCACAGACTGGACAACACATCCCAGAAAATCTCAGATAACTTAAGAGAATACTCAAACTATCGCAAAGTCACTTTTGCGATTAACCCAGCCAAATTCCAAAGAAAACTGTTCTCTCTTTACCAATCAGAACAGTCCATATTTAACTATCCAATTCATCGAAGAAATGGATATACTCTACTGTTTCTGAACTCCACTTCAGAAATACTGCTCAGCCAGAAAAACTTCTGCCGAAAACAGAACACTCCGAGCTGCACTACTGCCATAGATGCCACAGACTTCTCAATCCAAAGTTCTTCGAGAAACTCGGACTTCAAACAGAACAAAAACATCTTGCTGAACTCAGCCTCAACACCGAAGCAGACATACTTCATTAACTTGTTCCAAAGAAAACATCTTCGGGAATATCCATATTCACTGCATCTCATCACACAGCTACTATTACCTGTGGTATCAAGATACCATCACTCGCTTCTGTCTAACCGACAGATCCAAATTCTACTCATCCAACTCAGAAGATGGACTCCGAACCTTAACAGTTTTCTTCGGAGATCGATGAAATCCTTTATCACAGCAAAGTTTACTCGAGACGGTATTCGGTCTACAATCTCGACAGATACTTCCACCCTCAACACTCAGACTCCTAATCCTAGATGATAAATTATTATCATCTCAACCAATCATTACAAATACCATATATATTTAAAAGGATACTTTTTATATAGAGAAAATATATCTGGGTAAAATTATTTCATCTACCTTTTTAAAACAATATTGTGTCCGTTGGCCTGGTCCAAGTGTTTAGAGATCCCTATCAATAACGTTAGCTACTCGTATTGACCAGAATCCATATACCACTTAACCGATCAATTAACACAATATAAAACCATTTTATATAACTAACAAATACGCGCTCTCGTATATATATATACTCAGACTCAAATAGGTTGCTACAGATCCTATCTCTAATGAACAATCCTTCTGAACCTAGGTATTCACTCAACCTAGTGCTCTGATACCAACTGTGACGGCCCGCCCTTCTATCCACAGAAAAACACATCGACAATAAGAAAGAAAGAGGTAGAAAATAGAAAAGAAGAGAAGAAAGAAAGAAACAACAACAACGATCTCACAGCGGAACGAATAAATTATATTAATAACATAAATAAACTATATTATACAACACTTATCAAAGTTTACACATCTATACAACACATACTAGACAGTTATAAACATCTGTCTAGATATTACAACTCAATTATAATACAAGACTCTAACACAGATATCAACACAGCGGAATACTATATCTACGAACGCCGAAGCCTCCTGCTCCATTTCTCCTCCACAATTCGTCAAAGCTAAACCTGAATCCCTTGGCTACTCGTAAAAATTTGAGTACCCAAGAGTTTATAAAACAGAAATAAACAACTTGGGTCAGACATGGGTCTGGTGTGAGTAACAGGTTAAACTTGTTTAACTTCAAAACCTTTTGAAAGAAAAGGTATCACGTAAGACTCCCCACAAATAAACATGGGTAAGTTTTTACCTTACGCTAACCAAAACATTTGATAGGAAATTCGATTGTATTATAATAGGGTCTAAGGTTTTCAAATAAATATGAAATAGCCGAAATTGTTACATTATTAAATTCCAGAATACATAAGTATACAATCAAATCCGTTATCACTTATTGGAATTTGGATTTCCATACAATGGCAGAGCTACCGGGGTACCGCTCATCACAGTACGGGGCCTAGATCACCGTACCGAGGATCACTCCCAATCCCCTGCAACACAAAGCCGGAACCATCCCTTACTGGATAATTCCGAATAAAATCACCCCACAGATGGCCGTCGCCAACTGCACCACTAAGCCGAAATAAAAGAAGGAACTCTCTAGACAGGGATGACCTTACTCTCAGTGGGTGCTACCCACGAAGCCTTGCTGCACCTCCCCTGTTTTAGCCATTCCCGGTTGATGAGGTTTGAGGTCACGATTACCTTTAATCAGAACACATCACTTAGAATGCTCATGTCCGCCTGACGATGTGTTGAAAGCATTCAATCCATACAAGTTCGTTCCGGGTTCGAACGAAACCGAAGGCATTATCTCGTTACACTCGTGTTGGAATCACCCTCAGAGTTAACGACAATAACCCTTGCACTCTGAATCTTCATCTTCACTTGAGATTCACGACCTAACGTTAATTTGGATCGATGTGGTATTCGGGTCTCCAGACCTGGAATCCCGGTATACGAAAACCCGATCCCGGTCTCATCGAAATCCAAAACGTATCTTTTAAGGCCAATTTGTTTTAAGGTTAAACAATTCAATTCTTATCTATACTACACACAGATAGATAATTTACAATAGATAATCCATATTATCATCCAAACAGATAATTCATATTATCATTTCAATCCATCCAAACATCTATATCATAGATCAGCACATCTCTTATCAGAGATATCAACAATGCAAAGCATTCAATATCATCCATCCATTCTTAAGTAATGATTTATATCATCTCTAATTAATTTAAAGTGAATTAAATTAATTACTTCATTTTATAAATCCTGCTTACTTAATTATTAATTAAACCAATTAATTAATCATTACTCTAAGTATCCATCTTAATTAATCATTCCTGATTAATAATCCTTTAATTACTTTAAGTAATTAATTCTTAATTAATTTCACAAATTAATTAACTTAAACCATTACAGTAATTAATCTTTAATTACTTCATAAACTAATTAACTATAATTAATTACATTAATCCATAATTAATTACATTAATTAATTACTTTAATCACTTATTATTGATTAATTAATCTTAATTACTCAATCCTTAATTTCATCATTAATCATATTAATTAATGATTCTAATTACTTCTTTAATTTATTACTCCATTTAAATTAATTATATTTCATAATTAATCTTAAATTATTAATCACCTCTGATTAATCACATTTAGTAATTAACTACCCTTAATTACTCTTCCCTTAATTAATTACTTCTTAATTAATTATCCTTTAATTAATCCCTTGATTAATTATTCAAAGTAATTAAACTCAAATTACTTTTATTAAACCATCTTTAGTTAATTACATCCACTAATTAACTTTAATTACTTTCCTAAGTAATTATACTTCACAAATTACATTTAAGTAATTATACTTAACCAATTCCATATTAAATAATTAATCCAATTTGATTATCAAAATTAATCCCATTTATTAATTAATTATTTAATAATCCTAATTAATGATCCCTCATTAATTATTAAAATCCTTAAATTACTTCCTTTAAGTAATTAAGCTTTAATCAACTTTTAATTAATTAATTACAACTTAATAAATTCTTAATTATCAATTAACTAATCCTCACTTACTTAATTAATTGCTAAATAAACTTTTAATCACTTGATAACTAATTTCAAATCATTTATTATTAACCTATACTTATTTAAATAAATGATTCTAAATCCCAAATTAATTAACACTTCATTAATTAACTTATAATTCTTAATTATTTAATTAATTAACATTAAATCATTAATTAATTAAATTGTTAAATTACCCTTTAATTACCTTACTAATTTAATGAACCTAAATCATTAAACCTTAATTCTTCTTTAAATTAAAGTATTATCCTCATAACTACATTAATTATTATTAACAAAAGCTTTGAAATAGTTTACCTTTAAATCTTTCTTTTATTTCATTTCAAATTAATGATTTTGATTTGAAAAATCAAATTTAACTTTAACCAACACTTAAATCAAATTTACCAAAATCTTTTTAAATCTAAATGTTAAGAACACTTAACATTTATAAAGAGAATTTATAAGTTTTCTAAACAAATTCATTTATTCAAACCTTTATAAAATTTTACTTTTAACATTTTCATTTTGTTAAAACATTATGAATTTTATAAAACTTTATTTATCTCAAATACTAGGATACAAATTTTTAAGCTTGAACTCGAATGAAAACTTGATTTAAAACTGGTTTTAAATCCTGTTTTCAAAGTTTAAAACTCAATTTAAATTTTAAAAACACTGTCAGGTTTTAAACTTTAATTACTAAATCTACCCGAGACAAACTCCATTTCTCCGAGCAAAATTACAGAAATCCCGAGTACTCCTTCGAGTTCCCTTCCCTCTTTTTTTATTTAAAACTTTGTTATAAAATTTTAAAAACAGTTTACTCACGCTAGTTCCCTTGAACGACCCCGAGCCAAAACTTCAAATACTCGAGTATGACTTCGAGTCAAATTCCATTTCCTCCAGTACGTCTTCTTCCTCTAATTTAACATCAACCATTACTGATTCCTTGTGCACGTGCATAGATCATCCCAGCTTCTCCGATCACCTACGACTACTTCCTCAAGTCGACGATCCTCTTCACACTCCATTCCGACCATCAGAATAACGTTACCAGCTCGAAATCAAAAACGAGTCTCCAAGCACAAATCTGGAATCAAACCCAATCAGAAACCCACTCGTCGCCGACGAACTATACTTCGAGAAACCTCGCCAACCTCACCGAAGTATCGCCTTGACTCCAGCTCCAATTTCCCCCTATCGCGATCGAGTCTAGTGAACTGACCTTGTCGAGATTCCCTCGACATCCAACCTGACCAAAACTAAGGCTAAAAATAGAAATCAATCACCGCCTTCATCACAGTGCTCTGATCAATATTTCTATAATTTTCTCAGCATCACTGATCCTTCCTCTAACTCCAGAAGAAACCCCGAGACAACAGATCTTCACGATCGCCAGAATTTGGTAAAATTCCAATTTCCGTTCATCTCAATATATCTCGCCCCAAACAAACTTAAAAATTGTAATTTTTCTTCTAAATATCATAATTTAGTTTAAAGATTCAATTTAAAATCCTGGAATGCTAAATTATCACATTTGAATTTTATAGTTTCCAAAGCTTTTACTGTATTTCTTCTATTCCAGATAAGTTTCAAACTTATCTCACTAAATTTTATTTTATTAAACTTTATTCATGTTTAACAAACAACTTTCTTTTGAATTCCTAAGCCTATCAGTGGTTTGAGAATGAGATATTGGGATTTCGATTAGAAATTTAAACTTTGTTAACTTCACAGAATTGATATCAGACATGCATACAAAATATCGACCTATATTCAATTAATTCATACTTAAACAATTATACAGGCATATTATATCATAGATTCATACATCAGATCATCACAAAATGTTTAAACTTGTAGATTTCTATGGTTTTTGTTTTCTGGATAATATGATGACAGAACTAAATAACAGGGATGTTCTTATATTTTGAAACTGAAATCATTTATATAGTTATGCACAGAGATGTACCTAAAAATGCATTCACAAACCTACTTGAATCCAGAGGAAAAACTTACATCATAATTATATACTTAACATTTAGATAGTGAATGTTACTCACCATTTTAAAATGAAGAACAGAGCCCTCTTTGAAACTGCTTTAAACTGAATGTTGGCTTTAGTTAGGAAAGATCTCAGTTGCATGCATGCTCAAATTTTCAGCTTTGAAAAAGATGTTTACAGGCTTCCAGATTTTGAAAAAGAATTTAGACATAAGATCTTGATTTGTTTTCCAGATTCTTATTTCCAGATTTTGAAAAAGTATTGCATATCTTTGTTTTGATTTGGAAAATAGATTACAGGGATTTTTGCTTTTGATAAATTTTGGTTTGAGGGATGTTGATTCACAGATTTGTTTTGAAAGGCAGATTTAAGTTGTGGATTATTTTGGAGAATTTGGTTACAGATTTTGTTATGAGAAAATAGGCTGAAGTTTCTCAAGTTTGAAAATGTGAAGATAAAAAGAAAATGAAGATAAAGAAAAATGTTTATATGGGCTGAAAATTATTTCTTAAAAATAAAAGAAAAATAGAAATTTAAAAGATGGACACTTGTCTTTATATGTGTTAATTAGTTAACACTTGTTTTAAACAATCCTTTATAGGTTTACACATGTCCTTTTTAGTTAGTTTATATTTATTTTAAATGTAGATAAAAGCCTTTTTCTTTATTTCCTTAAATACTTCTCTATTTATAAATTACTTTTAAAAGAAAATAAAATCATTTGTATATGTATAAATAAATGCTTATACATGTATTTTGAATCCAAATAATTTAAAGTATCTACCTTTGAATTTCAAAACTAATTTACATTTACTTTTCAAATTATATTTAAAATCCAATTTAAAGTCATGTTATATACATACATATATAACTACACTTTCAATTTTGAAAATAACAATCCTATTTTATTAAAGTCTATTTATATTTGTATATAAAACAATATATTATAATTATTGTTTGAAAATAACATTTTATCAATATTAAAATAATTTATAAAAGAGATTATAAATTTACTACTATTACCAATTGAATTAACATATCATATGTAAATTGTATTTTAAACTTTAAATATATATATATTCAAATCATATTTACAAGCTATATTCAAAAATAAAATAAAAAAAAATCTTTTTGCGAATTAATTTAAATTTAAACTTAAGCTAAAATCAATTTAAATCAATTAACAGTTACCTTGAGTATTTTAAAACTATATTGTTATTTATTTAAATAGCTTTGAAAAGCTTATATTGATTAAATCATAATTTCAAATTTATCAATATATATATATTAGAATTTAAAAACAAGATCTTATTTATTTAAATTTTAAATCCAAGCTTATCTATTTACAATATATACAATTGTATATATATTATAAATAGAAATCATCCTATAAATTTTTAAAGGATAAATTCACTAGTTAAATATTCATTTAATCAGATTATTAAATCAATTCAAATCTTATTATCAAAAATTATCAATCAATTTAATTATTTAAACAGATTATTAAATTGATATTGTCCATAAATTCCGGGATATTACAGTTTGGGAAGTTAGTAAGGGTGATAATGTGTCTTTAGTTAAAAGATCGTCTTGGAAAGTTGTTTGGAACTATTTGATTTTGTGAAAAATAGTTAATGGGTTGTGGATCGTTCTTCTAAACTAGAAATTTCGGGGACGAAATTCTTTTAAGGGGAAGAATGTGACGACCCGGAATTTTGGATATTTGAAATGGGAATATTTAATTGATTTTAAATATTCAGAAGAGTAATTTTAACTTGAATTTCAAATATCACCATTATTTGGACAATTTAAATTATTGAATTTAATAATTGGAAGTCGGGTAAAATATTGAATCTTCAGTTTCAAGCTTGTTAAAAATATTTTTAAAGGCTTAGAAAATTCATATTGATGATACTAAAGGTAATAGAACTGTTAAAATTGAATTTGTAAGTGTTTCGTTCAGTTTTGAAAATATATTGTTTAAATTGAATTTAAAAATAGCCTTCCGGGGTACAGTCTCGGAATTCGACGAAACCGGTTCCATAGGATCCGTAATATTGTATTATTATCGGATTTAAAATCTCGTAGTGATTGGAGTTGTTGTGTGAGCGTACGTGTAACGACCCGTATTTTTACGGATCGAATGTTTGTAACCAATGTTATTAGGTTGTTAGTGTTGTTAAGTCGTTTAGAGTTTAAGTCGTCCAGAGTTTAGGTCGACTAGAGCTTGAGTCGTGTGGTAGCTTAAGTCGTGTGGTAGTTAGGTCGTGTTGGGACTTAGGTCGTGAAGAAGGATTGGTCGAGGAGCGACTTAAGGGAGATGGCGACCTAAGGAAGTTGGTGGTAGTAGTTGGCAACTTAAGGAATTGGCGACTTAAGGGAAGCGGCGACTTAAGAGTTAGCGGCTTAGGGGAGTTAACGACCTAGGGGGTTAAGCGGGTTAACGACTTAAGGAAGCTAGGTCGTTCGAGCGAGTTAAGGATTATGGGATAAGTCATTGAAGTTTAGGCCGTGTCTATGTTAGGTCGTAGACGACTTATGTTAGGTCGCGTGGGTGATTAAGTCGTTAGGACATTTCTGTAGTATGCCTGAGTCGTTAAAGACGTAACCCAGTTAAGTCGTTAGGTCGCGTAAGGACTTAAGTCGTTAGGTAGTGTCTGTGTTAGGTCGCGACTGTTGTTAAGTCGTTAGGCCATATTTTGTTAAGTCGTAGTACTTGCTAACTCGTTAGGTCGTGGATGCGCATAGTCCTGAGTTGTTAATTCGAAGGGTTGGTTAAGTCGTAGGATCTGTTAAGTCGAAGGGTTGGTTAAGTCGTAGGATCTGTTAAGTCGAAAGGTTTGTTAAGTTGTGGGGTTTTCATAAGTCGTGGACGACTTAAGGAGGCGGACGACTTAAGGAATTTCCAGCCTATAAATACACGTCCATTTCCTCACTTTTTGGGATCCGGATTTTGAAGCGACGAAGTGCTGCCATTTTGAGAGCTCGAGTTATACACTTCTTCACTTCTTTTCTTCACTCTAATCTTGTGATTTCTTTCATCCAATTCGAAGATCAAATCAAAGATCCAAGAGCTTAGATTGATGATCTACATCCATTGAAGAGAGATTTCATCGTTTGAAGCGGAATTTTGATAGATTGAGTTAGATCCTTCGCTGTCCAGATCTGAAGTGTGTTGTTTTTGAAGTGTTTAGGTGATTTGGTGAGTGGTGGTTATCTCTCACACGGATCCAAAGGAGTATATCGGATTGTTAGCTTGATTTGGTGTTAAAATAGTGATTTCCATGCATTTTCTTAAACTTAAGTATAGATCTATTGTTCATGATGATTTGACATCCATTTTACTACATGTTAACCTATGTAAGTTCATTCATCAAGTTGTAGAGATAGTGCTCATAATTCATGCTTGTTAGATTTGGACTCTTTATTTACAAGATTGCCATTATTGTATAATTGTTTATTAGATCATGTTTGAATGCTTGATTACTTGGATTAATGATTGACTTGATTGATTGTTATAAATTAGTTGATTGATGATTTGATTTAGACAAGATGGTCGAAGAATTCAAAAGCTAAGGGAAAGGCTCTTGGATTGGAAAAGCTGCTCGTGGCATATGTGGCGGTTGATGAAGCTTATATGGATAGATTTGATGATGATGTTGAGATGAGGCTTTGCTATGATGAGATGAAGCGAGGCATGATGTGAGACAGCTTTGGTTTAATCCAGACGGGATCACTCCAAGCATGTTGTTGACTCGGTGAAATGGTTCGAGTGTGAGGATAATGGTTGGCTCGAGAGGCGCTTGAGCTAGTATGAGAATAGTCATCGAGGAGGATGACTAGAAGGCTGAGATTTCATCGTTGTTGAAGGTTCTAGCAGGCTCAAAGCAAGAGTACGCTGGGCAGATTCGATAGTCCCTAAAGACTATGATTGTAGTCGAGTACTCTGGGCAGATTCGATAGTCCTAGGCACGGGCTGCGACGACGTGCGGAGTTCTGTCTAGAACCGGGGTTGCCATTAACCCTTGACGGACGGCTGAAAGAATGTGTCGGTCATTCAATTAACCGTGGTATCGAAGCAATGATAACAGTGATAGCCAGAGTCATGGATGTTGGTTGTATCGTCATTCGGTCTCAAGAGCGATGTATTCTGGGTGCTTATCTGATCTTGGTTTAGGCCTTGGGGGTTTGTACTTGGAAAACACCGACCTTGACTCGAGTGATAATTGCTTTACATTAAATGTCTGCTTTGCAATGTTTATTTCTGCTTAGTGTGTCTGGGGGCTATCACTGTAGAAAGAGGTGGAGTGGGAGGGTTGGATTCCTATTCCTTTTACCTTCATGCTCTTTTGGTATGTTGTTAGTTAATTTACCGCTCACAAAGACTGTTGTCTGACTCAAGGTTTTATGTTCAACTCTTATTACCTTGGGCTGTTCATCCATTTTGGGATGGGCAGACTAGGTAGCAGGTGACAGGTGTTGTTATTAGTTTCCAACGATGCTGATGACGAAGACGAGCTGGAGACTTGCATATTATTCTCTTACTATATGTACTGGATGTTCCGCTGCTTGTATAATTCTCTGAGTGATATGTAGTGAGGCTTGATGTATTGACTATTCAGATGTTTGTATTCAACTATTATGAAGCTTAATTGATGAGATTCTATTTTGTGAAGCTTCACTATATATATTCTCTATTGTATTTTATCCATGCGCTGTGAGTAATACGATAGATTCTGCTGTTTTAACTTAACCTTGGCAATTGTCCATGGCTGCCTGGCACACTTTACAGCGCACTATTCTTATGTTCAGTGCAGGAGTCATGGGCGGTCGTCACAGTACGACATATAAACGCGCTGAAATTTACATCGAAAATTCAATATAATAACTGGGTCCAAAAAGTTATCTTCTCCATACGATCGAATTAGGACTCGAAACCTTTTCAATTGCGTTAGGAATAGGGGTATAACATTATGAACGCCTAGCGACATGCCTCGATTGGAGGTCGAGATTTCAAGTTACGATTTCGAGACAATTTAAATTTAAAATTTAAATAATTTTTTTTGACTGGTCAAATTTCATCTCACATCATCTGCTTTCCTTTCATTTCGAGATCACTGTAGCCATTTTTCTTCCATATGCTACCCACTATCCTGAAATCACGCTGCCTTCTCGTTCAAAACTCAAGGAATCAATCGATCAATATATACGATCACATACCCTTCTCTATGAAGCCATATCTTCCTTTCCGTTCTTATTCATGTTCACTTACATTCGAAATCCAAATCACAAAGCAAAATCAAATCGTTCGAAAAAAAAGAAATTTATTTAAATGGTCGTTCCTCCCCAACACCTCTTCTACTCTGAGTCGCACGCGACAATTTGAGGCACGGCGGCTTCAAAAATGAGGGACGCAGGCGATTTTGGGCGAATCGAGAATCAAGCTAGAGTCGTCGATGGAAGCACGCTCGCGATGGTTGTGATGGAATCATGGTGATGCGATTGAGGGAGTGCGTTTGGTCAGGACAGTAGCGACGAGGAGATTGTGACTCGATCTGGGCAACGTAATGGGGAAGGGTAGGTCGCAACCTGGCTGAGGTGATTCACGTGTTGGATGAGACATAACTGGGTTCGCGTTTTGCCTGAGTAGTCGTTCGCGATGAGTATTAGAAGGGAATAATTTCCATCGGCTGGTGATTCTGTGGTGAGCCTGGTGTCGAGCAGAAGCTCGGTCATTCTGGTATTCTTGTTCGAATTGAGGTAGTTTAGTTCCAAACATTTTAATTTAAATGTTACTTAGGTTTAAAACTTATAAAGGAATTGTCGATTATCATTTCACTTACCAGTACATTAACAACAAGGCATTTACAGTTTTTTTTAATTTAACTTAATAAATAGATGTATATAGGTTGAAGAAATATATATACATATTAGAGGGAAAAACAGAAAAAATATACGACTTTTAAATGTTGAAAAGTTTATATAAAAATTAGATTTTGAATCTGTATAAATTAAATTTTTAAGTATATTATTTATTAAAGGAAAATTAGTTTAAATTAAATTATTAGCTAATTAAATTTATTTAATGGTAATTGATCATTCGATTAGTTCAAATGTTAATAAAACGTATGATGTTTATACAAGGTCTAAAATAGTGGAGAGACAAGCCGGTTTGGATCGGATTGAAAATTAAAGGTCAAAGGTGAGTTAATCTCACTCATCTGGGTTATTTAAATTTAAATGGTCAAATTTAAATATTTGGTTGAATGGTTGAATTGTGTGACGACCGCCCATGACCCCTGCGCCGAATCTAGAGATAGTGCGCTGTAAAGTGTGCCAGGCGACCATGGACGATTGTCGGGGTAGATTAAAACAACAGAATCTATAGTATTACTCACAGCGCATGGACAAAATACAATAGAACATATATATAGTGAAGCTTTACAGAATAAAATGCCATCATATAAAAACTTCATAATAGTTGAATACAAGCATCCAAATAGCCAATACATCAAGCCTCACTACATAACACTCAAAGAATACAAAACAGCGGAACATCTAGTACATATAATAAGAACATAATATGCAACCCTCCAGCTCGTCTTCGATATCAGCATCGTGAGAAGAGAACAGCACCTGTCACCTGCTACCTAGTCTGCCCGTCCCAAAAATGGACGAACAGCTCAAGGCAATAAGAATTAAAACATAAAGCCTTGAGTCAGACAACAGTCTTAGTGAGCAGTAAATTAACTAACAACATACCAAAAGAGCATAAAGGAAAAGGAATAGGAATACAACCCTCCCACTCCAACCTCATTCTACAGTGATAGCCCCCAGACACACACTAAGCAGAAGCAAACATAGCAGAGCATACAATTTAAAGTAAAACTACTATCACTCGAGTCAAGGGCGATGTTTTCCAAGTACCAAGGCCTAAATCAGATAAGCACCCAGAAAATACCACTCTTGAGTCTGAATGACGATACAACCAAACATCCATGACTCTGGCTATCACTGTTATCATTGCTTCGATATCACCGTTAATTGAATGAGCGGCACATTCTTTCAACCGTCCGTCAAGGGCTAATGGAAACCCCGGTTCTAGACATAACTCCCGCACGTCGTCGCAGCCCGTGCCTAGGACTATCGAATATGCCCAGAGTACTCGACCATCAACAGTTGGCCGTTGGGACTATCGAATCTACCCAAACGTACTCTTGCTTAGAGCATGCTAGAACCTTCAACAACGATGCTATCCAAGCCTCCTAGTCATCCTCCTTGATGACTATTTCCATACTAGCTCGAGCGCCTCTCAAGCATCCATTACCCTTAACTCGAATCATATCACCGAGTTACCAACGTGCTTGGAATGATCCCGTCTGGATTAGACCAAGTCTTCATCTCATGATGCCTCGCTTCATTACATCCTCGCAAAGCCTCATCTCAACATATCATCAAATCTATGCATAAGAGCTTCATCATCCCGCTACATATGCCACGAGCAGCTTTCCCAATTCAAGAGCCTTTCCCTTAGCTTTTGAATCATCTTCGACCACCTTGTCTAAAACCAATCAACAATCATCTAATTCACAGCAATCAATCATGTCAAACATCAATCCAAGTAACCAAGCATTCAAATATAAGCAAAATGAACAATTATAACAATAATGGCAATTTCGTAATTAAGGAGTTGAAAGTCTAACAAGCATGAAAACATGAGAATTATCTCTACAACTTGATGAATGAACTTGCATAGGTTAATCATATACAAAAATGGTTGTCAAATCATCATGAACAATGGATCTACATGGATCTACACTTAGGTTTACAAAAATGCATAGAAATCACTATTTTAACACCAAATCAAGCCAACAATCCGATCTACTCCTTTGGATCCGTGTGAGAGATAATCACCACTCACCAAATCACCTAAACAACCTCAAGTCAACACGCTTCAGATCTGGACAGTGAAGGATCAAGCTTAATCTATCACAAATCCGCTTCAAACGAAGAAATCTCACTTCAACGGATGAAGATCTTCAACTTTAGCTCTTGGATCTTCAATCTTGATCTTCGATTTGGATGGATGGAAGCAGTAGATTAGAGTGGAGAAAAGAAGTGAAGAAGTGTAGAAGTCGAGCTCTCAAAATGGCAGCACTTCGTCGCTTCGAAATCCGGATTCCAAAAAATGAAGCCAACCCCCTCTATTTATAGCTGAAAACCGCCCCTAGGTCGCTCATCTCCATAGGTCGTCCACGACCTAACTGCTACGACCTACGACCTAGCACCCCAGACTCAACGACCTAACCAGATGCGCATCCAAGCACCCAGCGACCTAACAGCCTAACGACTTAAGAGAATGCGACTTAGCACAATTGCGCACCCAAGAGACCTAACAGGTACGACCTAACATGCGCGCGACCTAACAAACCAACGACCTAAAGCAATGCGCGACTCAACTATACGCGACCTAATACTAAGCCAAAACCCAGCGACCTAACAACTCACGCGACCTACCAGCCTACGCGACCTAACGACTTATCATCAAGCGCTACAACGACCTAACGAAGACAGAGCCTACGACCTAACCCTTAGGTCATCAACGACCTACCACACTATCAACTAGGTCGCGAACTACTGGTTTATTAACTCGCTAACCCTTAGGTCGCTAACCTATAGGTCGCTCACAACACTAGGTCGCTCACAACACTAGGTCGCTCATGACTTAACTACGGCAACACCTTAGGTCGTAAATCCACCCCACTTCCTTAAGTCCTTAAGTCGCTCAACCCTATAGGTCGCTGACTCCTATAGGTCGCTAACTTCTATAGGTCGTCCCAACAAACCTAACAACTTAATCACTAAGTCGCTAACCCGGAATCACTAGGTCGCTAACTCTCTCAGCCGACCTAACACTTAACCAAAACTTAGGTAGCATAATTCTATAGGTCGCTCTACTAACCCACGACCTAAACCACCATACGACTTAAGACAATACGACCTATTTCTTAACTCGTCCAAACCGACTTAGGACTTAGAAAAATTATGAACGACTTATCAACAATGCAACCAATTGTTAATTAATTTACGATGTTTCGATCCGTAAAATACGGGTCGTTACAAATTGATTGGGTGTGATATATATTACATAGTAGTATATATATATATTGGAGTGTTTGATTTCCCGTATTATATAGCGGATGAGACCCTATGCGTCGCATAATAGCGGATGATAGTATATAAACCCATATACCGCGATATTCCACCTCGAAGTGGAATTGGTATTGTGCTAACATCTGTGGATGCAGGGAAACAGGTTGGAGGGATCCCACTGGATTCTTCAAAATAGTTAGATTGTTTAATATTCAGCAATATGATTATGTGATGATCTATGATGAATTATATTGATCATATTGGGAATTGGAATTTATTGAATACTCTGGCTTTGTTATACATATATATGTTGAAATTTTGAGAATTGAAATATATATATATATATATATGAGGTTTGGATTTTTAAAGTAAATAAAAAGGAAATTTTTAAATAAAATAATTATAAGGAATTTGGATAATTTAAAATTATTTGGAAGAATAAAAGTTCATTTTTAAATTGTAAACAAATAAATCAAAAGTATGGGAGAAGAGATATTTTGAATAAATAAATTCAAGTGATAATATTTAAAAGGGAGTAAAGAATTTATTGTAAAAATTCAAGGTTTAAATTTGTTTTTAAAAGATAAGGAAGAAATTTGAAAATAAATATGAAATCTGTGGTTTCAAGTTAAATAAGATTTTAAAATCCTAATTTAGAAGTTGAATATGGAATTAATGAAATTAACGGATTTTAAAATAAATTTGAGTAAGTAAAAGAATTTATTTTAAAATGGAATTGATTTGGAAATCGATTTGAAAATTGGCAAAGTATTTAAAACTGTGTTTAAAAGATGGATGAGACCATGAAATTTATTAACTGGGTATATAAGGTGAAACCAGATATCAGTGGATATTTAAAAATATAAATTCAAGGTGGGAATTTATTAAGGAATGGATAAATTTGTTTAAAATAAATAGTGATTTATTTTTAAAAGTTGTGAAAGAGAAGGGTATTTCCCCGGATAGCCAAGTACGTTTTCGAAGCAAATTTTTAGGTATAAGTTAAAAGTTTTAAAGTTGTTTTAAAAGCATGTTTTCAAGAATTTATTATTTTTAAATGTTTAAATTTTAAAGTAGGTATTTTTCAAATTTATCTTATTAATAATTATTTAAAGATGACTTGGTATTATGTTTTAAAAGAGAAAAATTTAGTTTTATATTTTATAAAGTAGCTTTATTTTAAATATTCTTAAAGTATATATTTTTGAATAAAGTATTAAAGTAGTTTTTAATTTAAATGTTTTAAATTGTATTTTATAATAAAGTGTTTTTAAATTACTTTAAAAATCTAAAGTAAGTGTACTTGGTGATTTCAGTGGAAATTAGTATTTGGGAATTTATTCCATGAGGAGAGTGTGGTTTGAAACTGTTTTAAAAAAGGTTTGAAAGTGGAAATATATCTTGAGAAGATATTTTGAGGTCAATAAATAATTTGGAAAATTATTTATGTCTGATGGTTGTTGTGAATGTTATTTGATAGTTAAACAACCGACTATCAATATTGGCCAATGCGCTGATCGTTTCAAAGAGACTGGGATCGGGATTTATCTCCCGAAAACCACTTCGATGCGGTTTATATGTTTTTGTGGGGAAACGAGTTTGAATCGAAGATGGTACAGTGAAGTGCAAGGGCTAGTCGCTACTAATCCTAAGGGTGATTCCAAAATGGATGTAGTAGGAATAGTGCCTTCGGTTCCGTTCGAACCCAGGACGGACTTGTATGGATGAATGCTTTCGGAACATCGTCAGGTGAATGGTGGGCATTCTAAGTGATATGTTCTAAAATGGTAACGCTTAGCCTCGAGCCTCATTAACCGGGAATGACTTAAAATCAGGGGTTATGCAGCAAGGCTATGTGGGTAGCGCCCATTAGGGTGAGGTCATCCCTGTCTAGATGTCCCTTTTTATTTCGGCTTAGTAGTGCGGTTGCTGATCCCAACCATGGGGTGATCTTACTCGGAATTATCCAGTAAGGGGTAGTTCCGGCCTTGTGTTGCAGGGGATCGGGCGTGGTCCTCGGTACGCTAATCTAGACCAGGTACTGTGACAGGTGGTTCCCCAGTGCCTAGTCATTAGTTGGAAATCCATTCTCCCTACGCGCCTTTACGGTTTTGATTGTGCCCAACTATTGCTGAAACGTGAGATGCAAGCATTTCAGCTAGATTCTATTTTACTTTCAATAGACACTATTATAATATCAGACGAATTTGATAAAAAGTGTTTTGGCTATCCTAAGGTAAAAACCCGACATGATTATTTGAGGCATGGTCTTACGAGATGCTTTTGATTTCAAAGAATTTTGAAACTTTAATAATCCAATTGAGTGTGATTTCTCACGCTGGTTTTCCAGACCGACTCGGGTGTTATTTTATTATAATGCTCGGGTCAGACCGAGTATTATAGATACAGGATAGGATGCTGTGGAGCTCAAGAGGCGAGCTGGAAGGCGAGACGTATCACTCGTACTTGGTATATATTCCGCTGTGTTGTGTACTGTGTATTCTTTTGTGGGTCAAGTTAATATAACTGACCGGTATTTGATTATGATTTTATTGTACTCTGATGATGTAATGTATAAACAGATTTGTTTTTGTGTAAAGATTAGTTATGCTCTATTATATTTTATTCCACTGCGATGGTTAGATTCTGATGTTGTCTTCTATTTTCTTCTTCTACCTCTTCTTCTTTAACCCAAATGGATCGTATTTCCATTCTTCTTGAGTTGATTTGATGGAGATTAATGTCAATTCAAGGGGTACAGGTTTGCTGGCCGTTACAATAAATTTGTCTCCAAAGCACACTGTCACCCCCTCCATACACCATATCCTTAATACCTTATCTATTATCCTCTCCAGCTGTAAAACATAAAGAGGGAAAAATAGAGGGAATCAAACAAGATCTCTGAGACTTATATCACTAGTGGTATGATGAAACAGGTAATTAAATCATCACTTATAATCTACACTAACTAAGGGTGTTCGTTTATGTGCATGCACTAAGCACAAGGAATTAGTCAATTTACGTACTATAGATAGAAATCCTTAATACACCCAAATTCAATACTAAACTATGAAGATTCCTACCCGAACATCGGACATTTAAAAACTGATCAAACCAAGGAATACCTAGCATACAATCTTGATAGTAAACCTCCTAGCCATACATTAAGAAAACAATCTCAATGGTAAACCGCTTAAATTGCATTGCATTGAGTGTACATCATAATGCCTTAGAACACACAATAGGCACAGGATCCCAATGGTAACTTACCACAAAAGCATTGATTAACCTCCACTTTAATGGATGTATCCTACACTCTTTATCATTCAACTTAAAGAAAAAATGGCCGATAAGCAATTCAACTCCCCAGTGGACACAACCTCTTATCCACACGCTCAATCCACAATTGGCAGATGTCTCTTCCTCCTCTATAGTAAACAAATATTTGACCGAGGCAGGCTACGGTAACAATTAAAGCATCTAATTGTGATATAATAGCATGATACTGAAAGAGTCTATGCAGTTGGATCGTATAATATGGAATAGTAAAATGGTCTAGGTAGATAGTAATAAGCAGTAAGTAAAGTAGACACCAAGACTTTATACTGGTTCGGACCTCTTGTCCTACGTCCAGTCCCTAAGCTCCTCTTAGGAATTCAACCAACCAACAACCCTCACTTAACCCGGAGGAATAGGTTTACAACTTACCCGAACAACCGAACAGGATTTCTTGCCTCAACTACCGAAGAGGACTTCAACTAGATAAAAAGAGTATTTCTGACTTGTTGTGTTCTTGATAACACTAATGAGTCTAATTGAGTACAATTTTCCTATAATCTTATCCTCGAGAATATGCAAAGTGTTTGTGAAGATTTAGGAAATGTGAATTGCTATGAATCAAAAAGGTGTTATAGATAAAACAGAGATTCAAGCAATTGAAGTGGTTTGTGATTGCTTTTGAAAACTTAAGAAATCTGAAAGTATGTTCAAGAAAAATAGAAAGATTAAAGCAATTAGAATTGGTAATTTGCAAATGATAGAAACATGTATTTATAGGTGTAGAAGAGATGTATCTATTTGCAAAAGATTCAGGCAAGAGATGCATCCATTACCATTGGAGAATGGTTGCAACTCTTGGGAAGAAGAAGGTGTCTTTTCAGTGAAAATTCGCAGGTTCAAATTCAGTCGACTGAACAGGGAATTTCAGTCGACTGAAACTGTGCATGTTGTAATTCTGTAACAGGTTCAGTCGACTGGAATTTTCTGTTCAGTCGACTGAACTGGTAGTCTCTGCACAGTGAACACTTTAACTAAAACATTAAGTTATGAAATGTGTTCTTGTGTTTGTGCAAGTTTCTTGAGGATAGATTTTAACAATAAAACTAAGACTAAGACCTAAATATACTAAGTACTCATGATATCCTTGGTCTTCATAGTCCTTCCTTTAGCCTTGCACATATATCTTCCTTTTTGTTGAAGCACATTGTCATTGATCAAAATATAGCGTATCAACATTCTCCCCCTTTTTGATTGATGACAATACCTATGTTTGTAGAGATGTAATCATTTTCCCTCCCCCTGAATATATGCACTATCTTTCCTACAAAACAAAGTTAGTAACATAGATTTCTCCCCCTTTGTCATCGACAAAAAGGAAGTAATAATATGTAGAAGTATATAATTTGTTAAACAAAGCAACCACTATCCAAAATCCATTTTCTTTTCTTGAGTGGGACCTGCAAAAATATTAATAAATATATTGGTACCCACCTTTTAATAGGGTCCTAAGAGTTAGATCTTAGGAAACCAAACCCAAGTAGGTTTAGTATCCTTTTTATAAATATATTTTTTATTATTATGAACAATATCCATAAATGCTTTAATATATTTATTCCTAATTAAAATATTGTTAGTCTTTGGAACCCAAATTTTAATTATCTTAGTTTCTTCTTTTGTTCTAATAGGTTCTCTTAATAACATTTGTTGTTTTGAATCAATATTCCTCTTAAAATTTGTATTTTTCTTTTTAGTAATTTTTGACTCCTTTTTATATCCTATTCCATGTTTATTTGAGGAGGATTGAGAATTTTCTAAAATCTTAGATAAATTTTCTCTTCCTTTGTTAAAATTAGAAACATTTTTAGTGATGTTATCTAATCTAACTTGAAGACTATTATTTTCTAACTCAACTTGTTTAATCTTAGTTTTAAACTCATGATTTTCAAAAACAATTATATAATTCTTTGCCTTTTGAGTTTCAATTTCTTGACTTAAAAGTGATAATTGAGTTTCCGAATTTGAAAAAGACTCTTGAACTTTTTCAAGTTCTTCTTCTAGAATTTTCTTTTCATCTTTTAACATATCACTTTCAAATTCAGCTTTGTTTTGATTTTGATGAGTTTCCTTGAGTTTCCTTTTAAGAGTTTTATTGTGCTCAAAAGTTCAGTGTTTACATCGACTAAATCATCATAAGATAAATCACTAACCTCAGATTCTTGAGCCATGAAGCACACATTTGCTTGTTCATTGTTTCTATAACTATCACTATCTGATGAATCTGGATCTGAATCGTCCCATGTGACAGAAAAAGCCTTCTTTTTACATTTGTCTTTCTTATTCTTGTTGTTGAAGTTTTTCTGATTCTCCTTCTTTAGGTCCGGACAGTCTTTTATCATATGACCTTTCTTGTGACAATTAAAACATTCCATATTTTAGGATGAAGGTTTGTTCAAGAAATTCTTTTTGAAACCGTTTTCATTTCCTTTTCTATATTTTAAGAATTTCTTGAAATTTTTGGCAATAAATTCTAGATCCTCATCTTCAGACTCTAATTCTTCCTTTTCTGCATGAAAAGTCACATTTTTTCTTTCCTGTGTTTGATCTTTCTTAGCTTGCATGTTAACTTCATAAGACATAAGGTTTCCAATTAATTCTTCTGGTTTCATTGTAGATAGATCGTTTGCTTCCTCGATTGCTAAGACTTTTCTCTCCCATTCATCAGTGAGTGAATTTAGGACCTTAGATACAATATCAAAATCCGTATATTTTTCTCCTAGTCCTATTAAGGCATGATGAATGTCTTGAAATCTCGAGTACATGTCATTGATGGATTCATTCTGTCGCATTCTAAAGTTTTGGAACTGGTTCTTTAGCATTGAGATCTTTGTTTGTTTGACCTTGTTTGTGCCTTCATGTATGGTTCTAAGTGTACTCCATATCTGATGTGCAGTAGTACAAACGCTAACACGATTGAACTCATTTCTATCCAAAGCGCAAAATAACATATTCATAGCTTTGGCATTTGCACTAGCTTCATTCTTCTGAGTATGTGTCCATGTAGGATAATCAGTTGTGGGTACAATGAGTTCTGCTTGAGTTGCATTCCAGGCTTCAAAGCTTGTTGCTTGCATATAAATCCTCATCCTTGTTGCCCAATAATTATAGTTTAGTCCATTGAATAAAGGGGGTCTTTGAGTAGATTGTCCTTCCGCAAATGTAGAGTTATAGGCAGATGTTGTGCTTGTGTTGTTTTCCATATTATCAATATATCAAATAACAGTGTTATGGTTATAAGACGGCCTTGCTCTGATACCAATTGAAAGAGTCTATGCACTAGGATCGTATAATATGGAATAGTAAAATGGTCTAGGTAGATTGTATTAAGCAGTAAGTAAAGTAGACACCAAGACTTTATACTGGTTCGGACCTCTTGTCCTACGTCCAGTCCCTAAGCTCCTCTTAAGAATTCAACTAACCAACAAACCTCACTTAACCCGGAGGAATAGGTTTACAACTTACCCGAACAACCGAACGGGATTTCTTGCCTCAACTACCGAAGAGGACTTCAACTAGATACAAAGAGTATTTCTGACTTGTTGTGTTCTTGATAACACTAATGAGTCTAATTGAGTACAATTTTCCTATAATCTTATCCTCGAGAATATGCAAAGTGTTTGTGAAGATTTAGGAAATGTGAATTGCTATGAATCAAGAAGGTGTTATAGATAAAATAGAGATTCAAGCAATTGAAGTGGTTTGTGATTTCTTTTGAAAACTTAAGAAATCTGAAAGTATGTTCCTGAAAAATAGAAAGATTAAAGCAATTAGAATTGGTAATTTGCAAATGATAGTAACATGTATTTATAGGTGTAGAAGAGATGTATCTATTAGCAAAAGATTCAGGCAAGAGATGCATCCATTACCATTGGAGAATGGTTGCAACTCTTGGGAAGAAGAAGGTGTCTTTTCAGTGAAAATTCGCAGGTTCAAATTCAGTCGACTGAACAGGGAATTTCAGTCGACTGAAACTATGCATGTTGTAATTCTGTAACAGGTTCAGTCGATTGGAATTTTCTGTTCAGTCGACTGAACTGGTAGTCTCTGCACAATGAACACTTTAACTAAAACATTAAGTTATGAAATGTGTTCTTGTGTTTGTGCAAGCTTCTTGAGGATAGATTTTAACAATAAAACTAAGACTAAGACCTAAATATACTAAGTACTCATGATATCCTTGGTCTTCATAGTCCTTCCTTTAGCCTTGCACATATCTCTTCTTTTTTGTTGAAACACATTGTCACTGATAAAAATATAGCGTATCAACATTCTACCCCTTTTTGATTGATGACAATACCTATGTTTGTAGAGATATAATCATTTTCCCTCCCCCTGAATATATGCACTATCTTTCCTACAAAACAAAGTTAGTAACATAGATTTCTCCCCCTTTGTCATCGACAAAAAGGAAGTAATAATATGTAGAAGTATATAATTTGTTAAACAAAGCAACCACTATCCAAAATCCATTTTCTTTTCTTGAGTGGGACCTGCAAAAAATATTAATAAATATATTGGTACCCACCTTTTAATATGGTCCTAAGAGTTAGATCTTAGGAAACCAAACCCAAGTAGGTTTAGTATCCTTTTTATAAATATTTTTTTTATTATTATGAACACTATCCATAAATGCTTTAATATATTTATTCCTAATTAAAATATTGTTAGTCTTTGGAACCCAAATTTTAACTATCTTAGTTTCTTCTTTTGTTCTAATAGGTTCTCTTAATAACATTTGTTGTTTTGAATCAATATTCCTCTTAAAATTTGTATTTTTCTTTTTAGTAATTTTTGACTCCTTTTTATATCCTAATCCATGTTTATTTGAGGAGGATTGAGAATTTCTAAAATCTTAGATAAATTTTCTCTTCCTTTGTTAAAGTTAGAAACATTTTTAGTGATGTTATCTAATCTAACTTGAAGACTATTATTTTTTAACTCAACTTGTTTAATCTTAGTTTTTAACTCATGATTTTCAGAAACAATTATATCATTCTTTGTCTTTTGAGTTTCAATTTCTTGACTTAAAAGTGATAATTGAGTTTCCGAATTTGAAAAAGACTCTTGAACTTTTTCAAGTTCTTCTTCTAGAATTTTCTTTTCATCTTTTAACATATCTCTTTCAAATTCAGCTTTGTTTTTATTTTCATGAGTTTCCTTTAGTTTCCTTTTAAGAGTTTTATTGTGCTCAAAAGTTCAGTGTTTACATCGATTAAATCATCATAAGATAAATCACTAACCTCAGATTCTTGAGCCATGAAGCACATATTTGCTTGTTCATTGTTGCTATCACTATCACTATCTGATGAATCTGAATCTGTATCATCCCATGTGATAGAAAAAGCCTTCTTTTTACATTTGTCTTTCTTATTCTTGTTGTTGAAGTTTTTCCGATTCTCCTTCTTTAGCTCCAGACAGTCTTTTATCATATGACCTTTCTTGTGACAATTAAAACATTCCATATTTGAGGATGAAGGTTTGTTCAAAAAATTCGTTTTGAAACCGTTTTCATTTCCTTTTCTATATTTTAAGAATTTCTTGAAATTTTTGGCAATAAATTCTAGATCCTCATCTTCAGACTCTAATTCTTCCTTTTCTGCATGAAAAGTCACATTTTTTCTTTCCTGTGTTTGATCTTTCTTAGCTTGCATGTTAACTTCATAAGACATAAGGTTTCCAATTAATTCTTCTGGTTTCATTGTAGATAGATCGTTTGCTTCCTCGATTGCTAAGACTTTTCTCTCCCATTCATCAATGAGTGAATTTAGGACCTTAGATACAATATCAAAATCCGTATATTTTTCTCCTAGTCCTATTAAGGCATGATGAATGTCTTGAAATCTCGAGTACATGTCATTGATGGATTCATTCTGTCGCATTCTAAAGTTTTGGAGCTGGTTCTTTAGCATTGAGATCTTTGTTTGTTTGACCTTGTTTGTGCCTTCATGTATGGTTCTAAGTGTACTCCATATCTGATGTGCAGTAGTACAAACGCTAACACGATTGAACTCATTTCTATCCAAAGCGCAAAATAACATATTCATAGCTTTGGCATTTGCACTAGCTTCATTCTTCTGAGCATGTGTCCATGTAGGATAATCAGTTGTGGGTACAACGAGTTCTGCTTGAGTTGCATTCCAGGCTTCAAAGCTTGTTGCTTGCATTTAAATCCTCATCCTTGTTGCCCAATAATTATAGTTTAGTCCATTGAATAAAGGGGGTCTTTGAGTAGATTGTCCTTCCGCAAATGTAGAGTTATAGCCAGATGGTGTGCTTGTGTTGTTTTCCATATTATCAATATACAAATAACGGTGTTATGGTTATAAGATGGCCTTGCTCTGATACCAATTGAAAGAGTCTATGCAGTAGGATCGTATAATATGGAATAGTAAAATGGTCTAGGTAGATTGTAATAAGAAGTAAGTAAAGTAGACACCAAGACTTTATACTGGTTCGGACCTCTTGTCCTACGTCCAGTCCCTAAGCTCCTCTTAAGAATTCAACTAACCAACAACCCTCACTTAACCCGGAGGAATAGGTTTACAACTTACCCGAACAACCGAATGGGATTTCTTTCCTCAACTACCGAAGAGGACTTCAACTAGATACAAAGAGTATTTCTGACTTGTTGTGTTCTTGATAACACTAATGAGTCTAATTGAGTACAATTTTCCTATAATCTTATCCTCGAGAATATGCAAAGTGTGTATGAAGATTTAGGAAATGTGAATTGCTATGAATCAAAAAGGTGTTATAGATAAAACAGAGATTCAAGCAATTGAAGTGGTTTGTGATTGCTTTTGAAAACTTAAGAAATCCGAAAGTATGTTCAAGAAAAATAGAAAGATTAAAGCAATTAGAATTGGTAATTTGCAAATGATAGAAACATGTATTTATAGGTGTAGAAGAGATGTATCTATTTGCAAAAGATTCAGGCAAGAGATTCATCCATTACCATTGGAGAATGATTGCAACTCTTGGGAAGAAGAATGTGTCTTTTCAGTGAAAATTAACAGGTTCAAATTCAGTCGACTGAATAGGGAATTTCAGTCGACTGAAACTGTGCATGTTGTAATTCTGTAACAGGTTCAGGCGATTGGAATTTTCTGTTCAGTCGACTGAACTGGTAGTCTCTGCACAATGAACACTTTAACTAAAACATTAAGTCATGAAATGTGTTCTTGTGTTTGTGCAAGCTTCTTGAGGATAGATTTTAACAATAAAACTAAGACTAAGACCTAAATATACTAAGTACTCATGATATCCTTGGTCTTCATAGTCCTTCCTTTAGCCTTGCACATATCTCTTCCTTTTTGTTGAAGCACATTGTCATTGATCAAAATATAGCGTATCAACATTCTCCCCCTTTTTGATTGATGACAATACCTATGTTTGTAGAGATGTAATCATTTTCCCTCCCCCTGAATATATGCACTATGTTTCCTACAAAACAAAGTTAGTAACATAGATTTCTCCCCCTTTGTCATCGACAAAAAGGAAGTAATAATATGTAGAAGTATATAATTTGTTAAACAAAGCAACCACTATCCAAAATCCATTTTCTTTTCTTGAGTGGGACCTGCAAAAAATATTAATAAATATATTGGTACCCATCTTTTAATAGGGTCCTAAGAGTTAGATCTTAGGAAACCAAACCCAAGTGGGTTTAGTATCCTTTTTATAAATATAATTTTTATTATTATGAACACTATCCATAAATGCTTTAATATATTTATTCCTAATTAAAATATTGTTAGTCTTTGGAACCCAAAGTTTAACTATCTTAGTTTCTTCTTTTGTTCTAATAGGTTCTCTAAATAAAATTTGTTGTTTTGAATCAATATTCCTCTTAAAATTTGTATTTTTCATTTTAGTAATTTTTGACTCCTTTTTATATCCTAATCCATGTTTATTTGAGGAGGATTGAGAATTTTCTAAAATCTTAGATAAACTTTCTCTTCCTTTGTTAAAGTTAGAAACATTTTTAGTGATGTTATCTAATCTAACTTGAAGACTATTATTTTCTAACTCAACTTGTTTATTCTTAGTTTTTAACTCATGATTTTCAGAAACAATTATATCATTCTTTGTCTTTTGAGTTTCAATTTCTTGACTTAAAAGTGATAATTGAGTTTCCGAATTTGAAAAAGACTCTTGAACTTTTTCAAGTTCTTCTTCTAGAATTTTCTTTTCATCTTTTAACATATCTCTTTCAAATTCAGCTTTGTTTTGATTTTCATGGGTTTCCTTGAGTTTCCTTTTAAGAGTTTTATTGTGCTCAAAAGTTCAGTGTTTACATCGATTAAATCATCATAAGATAAATCACTAACCTCAGATTCTTGAGCCATGAAGCACACATTTGCTTGTTCATTGTTGCTATCACTATCACTATCTGATGAATCTGAATCTGAATCGTCCCATGTGACAGAAAAAGCCTTCTTTTTACATTTGTCTTTCTTATTCTTGTTGTTGAAGTTTTTCTGATTCTCCTTCTTTAGCTCCGGACAGTCTTTTATCATATGACCTTTCTTGTGACAATTAAAACATTCCATATTTGAGGATGAAGGTTTGTTCAACAAATTCTTTTTGAAACCGTTTTCATTTCCTTTTCTATATTTTAAGAATTTCTTGAAATTTTTGGCAATAAATTCTAGATCCTCATCTTCAGACTCTGATTCTTCCTTTTCTGCATGAAAAGTCACATTTTTTCTTTCCTGTGTTTGATCTTTCTTAGCTTGCATGTTAACTTCATAAGACATAAGGTTTCCAATTAATTCTTCTGGTTTCATTGTAGATAGATCGTTTGCTTCCTCGATTGCTAAGACTTTTCTCTCCCATTCATCAATGAGTGAATTTAGGACCTTAGATACAATATCAAAATCCGTATATTTTTCTCCTAGTCCTAATAAGGCATGATGAATGTCTTGAAATCTCGAGTACATGTCATTGATGGATTCATTCTGTCGCATTCTAATGTTTTGGAACTGGTTCTTTAGCATTGAGATCTTTGTTTGTTTGACCTTGTTTGTGCCTTCATGTATGGTTCTAAGTGTACTCCATATCTAATGTGCAATAGTACAAATGCTAACACGATTGAACTCATTTCTATCCAAAGCGCTAAATAACATATTCATAGCTTTGGCATTTGCACTAGCTTCATTCTTCTGAGTATGTGTCCATGTAGGATAATCAGTTGTGGGTACAACGAGTTCTGCTTGAGTTGCATTCCAGGCTTCAAAGCTTGTTGTTTGCATATAAATCCTCATCCTTGTTGCCCAATAATTATAGTTTAGTCCATTGAATAAAGGGGGTCTTTGAGTAGATTGTCCTTCCGCAAATGTAGGCAGATGTTGTGCTTGTGTTGTTTTCCATATTATCAATATATCAAATAACAGTGTTATGGTTATAAGACGGCCTTGCTCTGATACCAATTGAAAGAGTCTATGCAGTAGGATCGTATAATATGGAATAGTAAAATGGTCTAGGTAGATTGTAATAAGCAGTAAGTAAAGTAGACACCAAGACTTTATACTGGTTCGGACCTCTTGTCCTACGTCCAGTCCCTAAGCTCCTCTTAAGAATTCAACTAACCAACAACCCTCACTTAACCCGAAGGAATAGGTTTACAACTTACCCAAACAACCGAACGGGATTTCTTGCCTCAACTACCGAAGAGGACTTCAACTAGATACAAAGAGTATTTCTGACTTGTTGTGTTCTTGACAACACTAATGAGTCTAATTGAGTACAATTTTCCTATAATCTTATCCTCGAGAATATGCAAAGTGTTTGTGAAGATTTAGGAAATGTGAATTGCTATGAATCAAAAAGGTGTTATAGATAAAACAGAGATTCAAGCAATTGAAGTGGTTTGTGATTGCTTTTGAAAACTTAAGAAATCTGAAAGTATGTTCAAGAAAAATAGAAAGATTAAAGCAATTAGGATTGGTAATTTGCAAATGATAGAAACATGTATTTATAGGTGTAGAAGAGATGTATCTATTTGCAAAAGATTCAGGCAAGAGATGCATCCATTACCATTGGAGAATGGTTGCAACTCTTGGGAAGAAGAAGGTGTTTTTTTAGTGAAAATTCGCAGGTTCAAATTCAGTCGACTGAACAGGGAATTTCAGTCGACTGAAACTATGAATGTTGTACTTCTGTAACAGGTTCAGTCGATTGGAATTTTCTGTTCAGTCGACTGAACTAGTAGTCTCTGCACAGTGAACACTTTAACTAAAACATTAAGTTATGAAATGTGTTCTTGTGTTTGTGCAAGCTTCTTGAGGATATAGTTTAACAATAAAACTAAGACTAAGACCTAAATATACTAAGTACTCATGATATCCTTGGTCTTCATAGTCCTTCCTTTAGCCTTGCATATATCTCTTCCTTTTTGTTGAAGCACATTGTCATTGATCAAAATATAGCATATCAACATTCTCCCCCTTTTTGATTGATGACAATACCTATGTTTGTAGAGATGTAATCATTTTCCCTCCCCCTGAATATATGCACTATCTTTCCTACAAAACAAAGTTAGTAACATAGATTTCTCCCCCTTTGTCATCGACAAAAAGGAAGTAATAATATGTAGAAGTATATAATTTGTTAAACAAAGCAACCACTATCCAAAATCCATTTTCTTTTCTTTAGTGAGACCTGGAAAAAATATTAATAAATATATTGGTACCCACCTTTTAATAGGGTCCTAAGAGTTAGATCTTAGGAAACCAAACCCAAGTGGGTTTAGTATCCTTTTTATAAATATAATTTTTATTATTGTGAACACTATCCATAAATGCTTTAATATATTTATTCCTAATTAAAATATTGTTAGTCTTTGGAACCCAAATTTTAACTATCTTAGTTTCTTCTTTTGTTCTAATAGGTTCTCTTAATAACATTTGTTGTTTTGAATCAATATTCCTCTTAAAATTTGTATTTTTCTTTTTAGTAATTTTTAACTCCTTTTTATATCCTAATCCATGTTTATTTGAGGAGGATTGAGAATTTTCTAAAATCTTAGATAAATATTCTCTTCCTTTGTTAAAGTTAGAAACATTTTAGTGATGTTATCTAATCTAACTTGAAGACTATTATTTTCTAACTCAACTTGTTTAATCTTAGTTTTTAACTCATGATTTTCAGAAACAATTATATCATTCTTTGTCTTTTGAGTTTCAATTTCTTGACTTAAAAGTGATAATTGAGTTTCCGAATTAGAAAAAGACTCTTGAACTTTTTCAAGTTCTTCTTCTAGAATTTTCTTTTCATCTTTTAACATATCTCTTTCAAATTCAGCTTTGTTTTGATTTTCATGAGTTTCCTTGAGTTTCCTTTTAAGAGTTTTATTGTGCTCAAAAGTTCAGTGTTTACATCGATTAAATCATCATAAGATAAATCACTAACCTCAGATTCTTGAGCCATGAAGCACACATTTGCTTGTTCATTGTTGTTATCACTATCACTATCTGATGAATCTGAATCTGAATCATCCCATGTGACAGAAAAAGCCTTCTTTTTACATTTGTCTTTCTTATTCTTGTTGTTGAAGTTTTTCTGATTCTCCTTCTTTAGCTCCGGACAGTCTTTTATCATATGACCTTTCTTGTGACAATTAAAACATTCCATATTTGAGGATGAAGGTTTGTTCAAGAAATTCTTTTTGAAACCGTTTTCATTTCCTTTTCTATATTTTAAGAATTTCTTGAAATTTTTGGCAATAAATTCTAGATCCTCATCTTCAGACTCTAATTCTTCCTTTTCTGCATGAAAAGTCACATTTTTTCTTTCCTGTGTTTGATCTTTCTTAGCTTGCATGTTAACTTCATAAGACATAAGGTTTCCAATTAATTCTTCTGGTTTCATTGTAGATAGATCGTTTGCTTCCTCGATTGCTAAGACTTTTCTCTCCCATTCATCAGTGAGTGAATTTAGGACCTTAGATACAATATCAAAATCCGTATATTTTTCTCCTAGTCCTATTAAGGCATGATGAATGTCTTGAAATCTCGAGTACATGTCATTGATGGATTCATTCTGTCGCATTCTAAAGTTTTGGAAATGGTTCTTTAGCATTGAGATCTTTGTTTGTTTGACCTTGTTTGTGCCTTCATGTATGGTTCTAAGTGTACTCCATATCTGATGTGCAGTAGTACAAACGCTAACACAATTGAACTCATTTCTATCCAAAGCGCAAAATAACATATTCATAGCTTTGGCATTTGCACTAGCTTCATTCTTCTGAGTATGTGTGCATGTAGGATAATCAGTTGTGGGTACAACGAGTTCTGCTTGAGTTGCATTCCAGGCTTCAAAGCTTGTTGCTTGCATATAAATCCTCATCCTTGTTGCCCAATAATTATAGTTTAGTCCATTGAATAAAGGGGGTCTTTTAGTAGATTGTCCTTCCGCAAATGTAGAGTTATAGGCAGATGTTGTGCTTGTGTTGTTTTCCATATTATGAATATATCAAATAACGGTGTTATGGTTATAAGACGGCCTTGCTCTGATACCAATTGAAAGAGTCTATACAGTAGGATCGTATAATATGGAATAGTCAAATGGTCTAGGTTGATTGTAATAAGCAGTAAGTAAAGTAGACACCAAGACTTTATACTGGTTCGGACCTCTTGTCCTACGTCCAATCCCTAAGCTCCTCTTAAGAATTCAACTAACCAACAACCCTTACTTAACCCGGAGGAATAGGTTTACAACTTACCCGAACAACCGAACGGGATTTCTTGCCTCAATTACCGAAGAGGACTTCAACTAGATACAAAGAGTATTTCTGACTTGTTGTGTTCTTGACAACACTAATGAGTCTAATTGAGTACAATTTTCCTATAATCTTATCCTCGAGAATATGCAAAGTGTTTGTGAAGATTTAGGAAATGTGAATTGCTATGAATCAAAAAGGTGTTATAGATAAAACAAAGATTCAAGCAATTGAAGTGGTTTGTGATTGCTTTTGAAAACTTAAGAAATCTGAAAGTATGTTCAAGAAAAATAGAAAGATTAAAGCAATTAGTATTGGTAATTTGCAAATGATAGAAACATGTATTTATAGGTGTAGAAGAGATGTATCTATTTGCAAAAGATTCAGGCAAGAGATGCATCCATTACCATTGGAGAATGGTTGCAACTCTTGGGAAGAAGAAGGTGTTTTTTCAGTGAAAATTCGCAGGTTCAAATTCAGTCGACTGAACAGGGAATTTCAGTCGACTGAAACTGTGCATGTTGTAATTCTGTAACAGGTTCAGTCGATTGAAATTTTCTGTTCAGTCGACTGAACTGGTAGTCTCTGCACAGTGAACACTTTAACTAAAACATTAAGTTATGAAATTTGTTCTTGTGTTTGTGCAAGCTTCTTGAGGATAGATTTTAACAATAAAACTAAGACTAAGACCTAAATATACTAAGTACTCATGATATCCTTGGTCTTCATAGTCCTTCCTTTAGCCTTGCACATATCTCTTCCTTTTTGTTGAAGCACATTGTCATTGATCAAAATATAGCGTATCAACATTCTTCCCTTTTTGATTGATGACAATACATATGTTTGTAGAGATGTAATCATTTTCCCTCCCCCTGAATATATGCACTATCTTTCCTACAAAA
Organism: Allium fistulosum; assembly: GCA_030737815.1. Classification (NCBI taxonomy): domain Eukaryota; kingdom Viridiplantae; phylum Streptophyta; class Magnoliopsida; order Asparagales; family Amaryllidaceae; genus Allium; species Allium fistulosum. Next base: position 7,340,929 of record JASFAW010000018.1, read on the forward strand.
CAAAGTTAGTAACATAGATTTCTCCCCCTTTGTCATCGACAAAAAGGAAGTAATAATATGTAGAAGTATATAATTTGTTAAACAAAGCAACCACTATCCAAAATCCATTTTCTTTTCTTGAGTTGGACCTGCAAAAAATATTAATAAATATATTGGTACCCACCTTTTAATAGGGTCCTAAGAGTTAGATCTTAGGAAACCAAACCCAAGTGGGTTTAGTATCCTTTTTATAAATATAATTTTTATTATTATGAACACTATCCATAAATGCTTTAATATATTTATTCCTAATTAAAATATTGTTAGTCTTTGGAACCCAAATTTTAACTATCTTAGTTTCTTCTTTTGTTCTAATAGGTTCTCTTAATAACATTTGTTGTTTTGAATCAATATTCCTCTTAAAATTTGTATTTTTCTTTTTAGTAATTTTTGACTCCTTTTTATATCCTAATCCATGTTTATTTGAGGAGGATTGAGAATTTTCTAAAATCTTAGATAAATTTTCTCTTCCTTTGTTAAAGTTAGAAACATTTTTAGTGATGTTATCTAATCTAACTTGAAGACTATTATTTTCTAACTCAACTTGTTTAATCTTAGTTTTTAACTCATGATTTTCAGAAACAATTATATCATTCTTTGCCTTTTGAGTTTCAATTTCTTGACTTAAAAGTGATAATTGAGTTTCCGAATTTGAAAAAGACTCTTGAACTTTTTCAAGTTCTTCTTCTAGAATTTTCTTCTCATCTTTTAACATATCTCTTTCAAATTCAGCTTTGTTTTGATTTTCATGAGTTTCCTTGAGTTTCCTTTTAAGAGTTTTATTGTGCTCAAAAGTTCAGTGTTTACATCGATTAAATCATCATAAGATAAATCACTAACCTCAGATTCTTGAGCCATGAAGCACACATTTGCTTGTTCATTGTTGCTATCACTATCACTATCTGATGAATCTGAATCTGAATCGTCCCATGTGACAGAAAAAGCCTTCTTTTTACATTTGTCTTTCTTATTCTTGTTGTTGAAGTTTTTCTGATTCTCCTTCTTTAGCTCCGGACAGTCTTTTATCATATGACCTTTCTTGTGACAATTAAAACATTCCATATTTGAGGAAGAAGGTTTGTTCAAGAAATTCTTTTTGAAACCGTTTTCATTTCCTTTTCTATATTTTAAGAATTTCTTGAAATTTTTGGCAATAAATTCTAGATCCTCATCTTCAGACTCTAATTCTTCCTTTTCTGCATGAAAAGTCACATTTTTTCTTTCCTGTGTTTGATCTTTCTTAGCTTGCATGTTAACTTCATAAGACATAAGGTTTCCAATTAATTCTTCTGGTTTCATTGTAGATAGATCGTTTGCTTCCTCGATTGCTAAGACTTTTCTCTCCCATTCATCAGTGAGTGAATTTAGGACCTTAGATACAATATCAAAATCCGTATATTTTTCTCCTAGTCCTATTAAGGCATGATGAATGTCTTGAAATCTCGAGTACATGTCACTGATGGATTCATTCTGTCGCATTCTAAAGTTTTGGAACTGGTTCTTTAGCATTGAGATCTTTGTTTGTTTGACCTTGTTTGTGCCTTCATGTATGGTTCTAAGTGTACTCCATATCTGATGTGCAGTAGTACAAACGCAAACACGATTGAACTCATTTCTATCCAAAGCAAAAAATAACATATTCATAGCTTTGGCATTTGCACTACTTCATTCTTCTGAGTATGTGTGCATGTAGGATAATCAGTTGTGGGTACAACGACTTCTGCTTGAGTTGCATTCCATGCTTCAAAGCTTGTTGCTTGCATATAAATCCTCATCCTTGTTGCCCAATAATTATAGTTTAGTCCATTGAATAAAGGGGGTCTTTGAGTAGATTGTCCTTCCGCAAATGTAGAGTTATAGGCAGATGTTGTGCTTGTGTTTTTGCCCAATCCTCTGACTTGTTGTGTTCTTGACAACACTAATGAGTCTAATTGAGTACAATTTTCCTATAATCTTATCCTCGAGAATATGCAAAGTGTTTGTGAAGATTTAGGAAATGTGAATTGCTATGAATCAAAAAGGTGTTATTGATAAAACAGAGATTCAAGCAATTGAAGTGGTTTGTGATTGCTTTTGAAAACTTAAGAAATCTGAAAGTATGTTCAAGAAAAATAGAAAGATTAAAGCAATTAGAATTGGTAATTTGCAAATGATAGAAACATGTATTTATAGGTGTAGAAGAGATGTATCTATTTGCAAAAGATTCAGCTAAGAGATGCATCCATTACCATTTGAGAATGGTTGCAACTCTTGGGAAGAAGAAGGTGTCTTTTAAGTGAAAATTCGCAGGTTCAAATTCAGTCGACTGAACAGGGAATTTCAGTCGACTGAAACTATGCATGTTGTAATTCTGTAACAGGTTCAGTCGACTGGAATTTTCTGTTCAGTCGACTGAACTGGTAGTCTCTGCACAGTGAACACTTTAACTAAAACATTAAGTTATGAAATGTGTTCTTGTGTTTGTGCAAGCTTCTTGAGGATAGATTTTAACAATAAAACTAAGACTAAGACCTAAATATACTAAGTAGTCATGATATCCTTGGTCTTCATAGTCCTTCCTTTAGCCTTGCACATATCTCTTCCTTTTTGTTGAAGCACATTGTCATTGATCAAAATATAGCGTATCAACATTCTCCCCTTTTTGATTGATGACAATACATATGTTTGTAGAGATGTAATCATTTTCCCTCCCTCTAAATATATGCACTATCTTTCCTACAAAACAAAGTTAGTAACATAGATTTCTCCCCCTTTGTCATCGACAAAAAGGAAGTAATAATATGTAGAAGTATATAATTTGTTAAACAAAGCAACCACTATCCAAAATCCATTTTCTTTTCTTGAGTTGGACCTGCAAAAAATATTAATAAATATATTGGTACCCACCTTTTAATAGGGTCCTAAGAGTTAGATCTTAGGAAACCAAACCCAAGTGGGTTTAGTATCCTTTTTATAAATATAATTTTTATTATTATGAACACTATCCATAAATGCTTTAATTTATTTATTCCTAATTAAAATATTGTTAGTCTTTGGAACCCAAATTTTAACTATCTTAGTTTCTTCTTTTGTTCTAATAGGTTCTCTTAATAACATTTGTTGTTTTGAATCAATATTCCTCTTAAAATTTGTATTTTTCTTTTTAGTAATTTTTGACTCCTTTTTATATCCTAATCCATGTTTATTTGAGGAGGATTGAGAATTTTCTAAAATCTTAGATAAATTTTCTCTTCCTTTGTTAAAGTTAGAAACATTTTTAGTGATGTTATCTAATCTAACTTGAAGACTATTATTTTCTAACTCAACTTGTTTAATCTTAGTTTTTAACTCATGATTTTCAGAAACAATTATATCATTCTTTGTCTTTTGAGTTTCAATTTCTTGACTTAAAAGTGATAATTGAGTTTCCGAATTTGAAAAAGACTCTTGAACTTTTTCAAGTTCTTCTTCTAGAATTTTCTTCTCATCTTTTAACATATCTCTTTCAAATTCAGCTTTGTTTTGATTTTCATGTGTTTCCTTGAGTTTCCTTTTAAGAGTTTTATTGTGCTCAAAAGTTCAGTGTTTACATCGATTAAATCATCATAAGATAAATCACTAACCTCAGATTCTTGAGCCATGAAGCACACATTTGCTTGTTCATTGTTGCTATCACTATCACTATCTGATGAATCTGAATCTGAATCGTCCCATGTGACAGAAAAAGCCTTCTTTTTACATTTGTCTTTCTTATTCTTGTTGTTGAAGTTTTTCTGATTCTCCTTCTTTAGCTCCGGACAGTCTTTTATCATATGACCTTTCTTGTGACAATTAAAACATTCCATATTTGAGGATGAAGGTTTGTTCAAGAAATTCTTTTTGAAACCGTTTTCATTTCCTTTTCTATATTTTAAGAATTTCTTGAAATTTTTGGCAATAAATTCTAGATCCTCATCTTCATACTCTAATTCTTCCTTTTCTGCATGAAAAGTCACATTTTTTCTTTCCTTTGTTTGATCTTTCTTTGCTTGCATGTTAACTTCATAAGACATAAGGTTTCCAATTAATTCTTCTGGTTTCATTGTAGATAGATCGTTTGCTTCCTCGATTGCTAAGACTTTTCTTTCCCATTCATCAGTGAGTGAATTTAGGACCTTAGATACAATATCAAAATCCGTATATTTTTCTCCTAGTCCTATTAAGGAATGATGAATGTCTTGAAATCTCGAGTACATGTCATTGATGGATTCATTCTGTCGCATTCTAAAGTTTTGGAACTGGTTCTTTAGCATTGAGATCTTTGTTTGTTTGACCTTGTTTGTGCCTTCATGTATGGTTCTAAGTGTACTCCATATCTGATGTGCAGTAGTACAAATGCTAACACGATTGAACTCATTTCTATCCAAAGCGCAAAATAACATATTAATAGCTTTGGCATTTTGCACTAGCTTCATTCTTCAGAGTATGTGTCCATGTAGGATAATCAGTTGTGGGTACAACGAGTTCTGCTTGAGTTGCATTGCAGGCTTCAAAGCTTGTTGCTTGCATATAAATCCTCATCCTTGTTGCCCAAGAATTATAGTTTAGTCCATTGAATAAAGAGGGTCTTTGAGTAGATTGTCCTTCTGCAAATGTAGAGTTATAGGAAGATGTTGTGCTTGTGTTTTTTCACATATTATCAATATATCAAATAACGGTCTTATGGTTATAAGATGGCCTTGCTCTGATACCAATTGAAAGAGTCTATGCAGTAGGATCGTATAATATGGAATAGTAAAATGGTCTAGGTAGATTGTAATAAGTAGTAAGTAAAGTAGACACCAAGACTTTATACTGGTTCGGACCTCTTATCCTACGTCCAGTCCCTAAGCTCCTCTTAGGAATTCAACTAACCAACAACCCTCACTTAACTCGGAGGAATAGGTTTACAACTTACCCGAACAACCGAACGGGATTTCTTGCCTCAACTACCGGAGAGGACTTCAACTAGATACAAAGAGTATTTCTGACTTGTTGTGTTCTTGATAACACTAATGAGTCTAATTGAGTACAATTTTCCTATAATCTTATCCTCGAGAATATGCAAAGTGTTTGTGAAGAATTACGAAATGTGAATTGTTTTGAATCAAAAAGGTGTTATAGATAAAACAGAGATTCAAGCAATTGAAGTGGTTTGTGATTGCTTTTGAAAACTTAAGAAATCTGAAAGTATGTTCAAGAAAAATAGAAAGATTAAAGCAATTAGAATTGGTAATTTGCAAATGATAGAAACATGTATTTATAGGTGTAGAAGAGATGTATCTATTTGCAAAAGATTCAGGCAAGAGATGCATCCATTACCATTGGAGAATGGTTGCAACTCTTGGGAAGAAGAAGGTGTCTTTTCAGTGAAAATTCGCAGGTTCAAATTCAGTCGACTGAACAGGGAATTTCTGTCGACTGAAACTATGCATGTTGTAATTCTGTAACAAGTTCAGTCGACCAGAATTTTCTGTTCAGTCGACTGAACTGGTAGTCTCTGCACAGTGAACACTTTAACTAAAACATTAAGTTATGAAATGTGTTCTTGTGTTTGTGCAAGCTTCTTGAGGATAGATTTTAACAATAAAACTAAGACTAAGACCTAAATATACTAAGTACTCATGATATTCTTGGTCTTCATAGTCCTTCCTTTAGCCTTGCACATATCTCTTCCTTTTTGTTGAAGCACATTGTCATTGATCAAAATATTGCGTATCAACATTCTCCCCCTTTTTGATTGATGACAATACCTATGTTTGTAGAGATGTAATCATTTTCCCTCCCCCTGAATATATGCACTATCTTTCCTACAAAACAAAGTTAGTAACATAGATTTCTCCCCCTTTGTCATCGACAAAAAGGAAGTAATAATATGTAGAAGTATATAATTTGTTAAACAAAGCAACCACTATCCAAAATCCATTTTCTTTTCTTTAGTGAGACCTGGAAAAAATATTAATAAATATATTGGTACCCACCTTTTAATAGTGTCCTAAGAGTTAGATCTTAGGAAACCAAACCCAAGTGGGTTTAGTATCCTTTTTATAAATATAATTTTTATTATTATGAACACTATCCATAAATGCTTTAATATATTTATTCCTAATTAAAATATTGTTAGTCTTTGGAACCAAAATTTTAACTATCTTAGTTTCTTCTTTTGTTCTAATAGGTTCTCTTAATAACATTTGTTGTTTTGAATCAATATTCCTCTTAAAATTTGTATTTTTCCTTTTAGTAATTTTTGACTCCTTTTTATATCCTAATCCATGTTTATTTGAGGAGGATTGAGAATTTTCTAAAATCTTAGATAAATTTTCTCTTCCTTTGTTAAAGTTAGAAACATTTTTAGTGATGTTATCTAATCTAACTTGAAGACTATTATTTTCTAACTCAACTTGTTTAATCTTAGTTTTTAATTCATGATTTTCAGAAACAATTATATCATTCTTTGTCTTTTGAGTTTCAATTTCTTGACTTAAAAGTGATAATTGAGTTTCCAAATTTGAAAAAGACCCTTGAACTTTTTCAAGTTCTTCTTCTAGAATTTTCTGTTCATCTTTTAACATATCTCTTTCAAATTCAGCTTTGTTTTGATTTTCATGAGTTTCCTTGAGTTTCCTTTTAAGAGTTTTATTGTGCTCAAAAGTTCAGTGTTTACATCGATTAAATCATCATAAGATAAATCACTAACCTCAGATTTTTGAGCCATGAAGCACACATTTGCTTGTTCATTGTTGCTATCACTATCACTATCTGATGAATCTGAATCTGAATCGTCTCATGTGACAGAAAAAGCCTTCTTTTTACATTTGTCTTTCTTATTCTTGTTGTTGAAGTTTTTCTGATTCTCCTTCTTTAGCTCCGGACAGTCTTTTATCATATGACCTTTCTTGTGACAATTAAAACATTCCATATTTGAGGATGAAGGTTTGTTCAAGAAATTCTTTTTGAAACCGTTTTCATTTCCTTTTCTATATTTTAAGAATTTCTTGAAATTTTTGGCAATAAATTCTAGATCCTCATCTTCAGACTCTAATTCTTCATTTTCTGCATGAAAAGTCACATTTTTTCTTTCTGGTGTTTGATCTTTCTTAGCTTGCATGTTAACTTCATAAGACATAAGGTTTCCAATTAATTCTTCTGGTTTCATTGTAGATAGATCGTTTGCTTCCTCGATTGCTAAGACTTTTCTCTCCCATTCATCAGTGAGTGAATTTAGGACCTTAGATACAATATCAAAATCCGTATATTTTTCTCCTAGTCCTATTAAGGCATGATGAATGTCTTGAAATTTCAAGTACATGTCATTGATGGATTCATTCTGTCGCATTCTAAAGTTTTGGAATTGGTTCTTTAGCATTGAGATCTTTGTTTGTTTGACCTTGTTTGTGCCTTCATGTATGGTTCTAAGTGTACTCCATATCTGATGTGCAGTAGTACAAACGCTAACATGATTGAACTCATTTCTATCCAAAGCGGAAAATAACATATTCATAGCTTTGGCATTTGCACTAGCTTCATTCTTGTGAGTATGTGTCCATGTAGGATAATCAGTTGTGGGTACAACGAGTTCTGCTTGAGTTGCATTCCAGGCTTCAAAGCTTGTTGCTTGCATATAAATCCTCATCCTTGTTGCCCAATAATTATAGTTTAGTCCATTAAATAAAGAGGGTCTTTGAGTAGATTGTCCTTCCGCAAATGTAGAGTTATAGGCAGATGTTGTGCTTGTTTTTTTTTCATATTATCAATATATCAAATAACGGTGTTATGGTTATAAGATGGCCTTGCTCTGATACCAATTGAAAGAGTCTATGCAGTAGGATCGTATAATATGGAATAGTAAAATGGTCTAGGTAGATTGTAATAAGTAGTAAGTAAAGTAGACACCAAGACTTTATACTAGTTCAGACCTCTTATCCTACGTCCAATCCCTAAGCTCCTCTTAGGAATTCAACTAACCAACAACCCTCACTTTACCCGGAGGAATAGGTTTACAACTTACCTGAACAACCGAATGGGATTTCTTGCTCAACTATCAGAGAGGACTTCAACTAGATACAAAGAGTATTTCTGACTTGTTGTGTTCTTGATAACTTAAGAAATCTGAAAGTATGTTCAAGAAAAATAGAAAGATTAAAGCAATTAGAATTGGTAATTTGCAAATGATAGAAACATGTATTTATAGGTGTAGAAGAGATGTATCTATTTGCAAAAGATTCAGGCAAGAGATGCATCCATTACCATTGGAGAATGATTGCAACTCTTTGGAAGAAGAAGGTGTCTTTTTAGTGAAAATTCGCAGGTTCAAATTCAGTCGACTGAACAGGGAATTTCAGTCGACTGAAACTGTGCATGTTGTAATTCTGTAATAGGTTCAGTCGACTGGAATTTTCTGTTCAGTCGACTGAACTGGTAATCTCTGCACAGTGAACACTTTAACTAAAACATTAAGTTATGAAATTTGTTCTTGTGTTTGTCAAGCTTCTTGAGGATAGATTTTAACAATAAAACTAAGACTAAGACCTAAATATACTAAGTACTCATGATATCCTTGGTCTTCATAGTCCTTCCTTTAGCCTTGCACATATCTCTTCCTTTTTGTTGAAGCACATTGTCATTGATCAAAATATAGCGTATCAACAGATACGTCGAGTGTCACGTTATACAGCATCATCAAGTATGAAACTAGGTATGTCACCAAATATGAAACAATTCTAGCATGTTACACAACTCCATGTAGTTACGTGACCTCCGCAATGTCAAGAAAGTGGTAACAAGTTTCCTCGATTCATCCTTCTTGGCCAGCACTAAGTCTATGCTCAACCTGAGTTGTCTACAGGTCTTCAATCAACTGAATAGTCATGTCGGTCAACATGATTCATGTACCCTATTTGTTTTCTACAAATAGCAATATAAGTCGACTGAATAACAATTCTAGGCAACTGGAATGAATGTCAGTTGGCCAGATCCTCCAGTCAATTGACTGTTTGACACTGAAAATGAACTTTCACTTGTAGGTATTTGTCTTTTTCTTAGGGTTTTATAGAGCAATTTCAATCGACCCACCCTATTTTCAGTCAGTTGGATTCACAAATATTGGGTTTTTCCAGCTTATTTAGATTATCTTTTTTGATCTAGTTGTAATTCCTTATATTTAGTTTATTTATTCAAACATTACGTATAACTTTGAATGCATATGATCTTGATTTTTAACAGTTATCTATATATAATTCCAACATTCATCATATCCATCCTTTTATACATTTGATCCCATAACTCTACATAACTATTCAATGGTCCATCTACGTATTCAATTCCATTTGATGTTGATAGAATCAGATTTAGGTGATTTTATAAGATGTTACATGTATTCGTTTTTATCAATTTAAGTCTATTATATATATTAGACCTATATGTTTTAAAGGTGAATTCTAACCACTCAAATGACAAATGACATAATATTATAAATTTAAGATTTTTGAAGAATGATAATGATTTTGTACCTTTAGATTTAAAGAAATTCAAATGTAAATAAGGTCATCATTTTTTGAATGTTGAATAACTTTGTGCAAATGACTAATATTAAATGAGAACAATAATATAAGATATCTTGTCATTTTGACCCAATATGATTATTGATAATGTGTCCAAAGTATTTACCTAGTTTATATATCAAAAATAACTTATTTGAACCGACGTTCCTACGTAGATTTTAAATGTCCATGGTCCAACCATACAAGTAACTTACATTACATGGAATCTATATTTATATACTTATGTGTGGTACCGAATATTATAAAGAATAATACAAATTTAATGAAACTATTGTTTGAAAAATTTAATTAATTATATAAAACTAACTTGACTTATTGTTTGAAATATGAATACAATGTTCAATGTCAAAAAACTAAAGCACTAGTTAACGCCAACTCAATAAAGTATCAAAATGGATTACCATATAATTATCGAAATAATAAAAGAATGGTAAAAATCAAAATGACAAACTTTCATTGCAACTACTATGCCTACAGCGTAATGGCCTCAGGAATATATCAAGCATCACTATGGTGTAGAGAACTTCCTACTCCTTATCAGTGTCACTTAATTTGTATTTAGCCAAACATATGGAATGCGATTGGCGTAGCTAATTCACAACGTTCTATAGATGCCACACTAGTTTTTCCACTCAATAAACCAACAACTACGTGCTATGTTCTCGCTAAGGTGTATTCCTTGTCCTTAGCGATGTCATAGCTTCACATATATGAATTACCATTGTCTTATTGAAGTTGGAGACTTTTAATGCCATTGCAATATACACATAACGTCTGAAATTTAATATATGTAGTTTAATGAATATTTAAATCTTTTCCACTTTTCTATTATATGTATTTTTCTTCTGATATTTTAAAACTAATTGTATAATTGTATGAAAATTGAATTACATTCAAATTTAACTTTAATCGTAAAATTTATTATTTATTTTTCTTATTAAATATTATTGATCGTATTATCTATGGTTAGTTTTATTTTTAATTACATATATAATTTATTTATAGTTATAATTTTATTTTTATTTAATATTACTAAATTATATATAATTTTGATAATATTAATATTTAACTTTAATTTTAACTACTAAATTGAGTTTTATAAACTACATATTAATTTAATATTTTATTATTATTTAATTTGAACAAGTTTTAAAATCAATTCCACTTATAAATAGCTATAGAAATAAAAACTATTAGGTAAAATTGGATAACCAATAAAAGGATCGAACATAGTTTAAATGGTACTATTATTGGGTTCAATCAAAATTTTGTTTTTTATTAGCTCCATTATTTCTATTTGCCCAAAAAAATTCATGCACTAAATCCTGGAACAAACTAATCTAATTCACAAGTTGATATTAGAAACAATCATTTTACTAGGTCTCCGGGATGAAAGGATCGATGTATTATCTCGTTCATATCTATAAAAGATTGATTAAAATTCAGTTTGCCAATCGAGATATGACTAATATCCACAAACTCCTTAGAATATTTCTTGGTTATCCAATCTTAAAATTTTGAGACACCCATGTTTTGAATTAGGTGCAATTTATAGAAAGTTAAAAAATGGACAAAGATATCAAGAAGTAGAAAGAGTCGGAATGGGGGTTGGAGGGGGGGAAGGGAGGGAGAGAGTGTGTGTAAAGGGAGAATTAAATATGTTAAATCATAACCCCCGTTGAATTTCTATCTAAAAATTAGAAAAGTCAGGAAATATTTTAAAGGGTTCTAATTTTGTAAATTGTTAACTTTTAATATTCTGATATTCTAATATAAGCAATTATATTCATATGTAAAATGATTTATGGTGTATTAACAGAATTGCTATTTCAAAACGAAATTCAATATGAAATTATGATTTAACATATCTAATCCTCTCTTTCTAAACACACTCTCTCTCAAACTCCCCCCAATCTCTCCTTAAAACTCTCTCCATTTTTACTTTCTACAAATTTCAACTAATTCAAAAGATGGGTGTCTTAGTATCATTCCATTAGATAACCAAGAAATATTCTAAGGCATTTGTGGATATGAGTCGAATCCAAATCGACAAATTGAATTTTGATTGATTTTTTATTGATATGAATGAAATAATACATCGGTCACTCTATCTCAAAGATCGGGTAAGATTATTGTTTCTAATGTCAGTATGTAAATTAGACTAATTTTTTCTAGACTTAGTGTGTGAATTTGTTTGGGTGGAAAGAAATAAACGAAACTAGTATAAAAGAAAATTTAGATCGAACCCAACAATAATATCATTTAAACTATGTTTGATCCTTGATCGTATGAGTATCCAATTTTACTTCATAATTTCTATTTATGATAGCTAACTTTTAACGCGAGGTTGATGGTAAACATTGTATAAATTTAAATAATAATAATAATAATTTAAATCAATATGTAGTTATAAAACTCAATTTTATTAGTTAAAATTAAAGTTACATATTAATATTATCAAAGTTATATAATATTTAGTAGTATTAAATAAAATAAAATTATAACTATAAATAAATTACATGCTATTAAAAAATAAAAATACTTATACATATATATAATTAATAATATTTAATAATAGAAATAAATAGTAATTTTTAAAATTAAAGTTAAATTTGAATTTGAATTAATTCAGTTTTCGTACAATTATATAATTAATTTATAAATATCAGAAGCAAAATATATGTAATCAAAAAATAAAAAATAAAATAATTATAAAACCAAAATAATAAATATTATGTCGATGTTGCAATGGGAATGTCTCTAATGTCACTAAGGCATTAGGGATTTGTGTATGTGAAGATATGACATCGCTAAGGCAAAGGGAAATACACCATAGTGCGTACATGTAATAGGGACCCGTTGGTTTCCTAAATGCAAAAACAAGTGTTGTACTATAAGGCGAAGCTGATTCCCTATGCCAAACGAACTAAGTATGTTTTACTAGATACAAAATTAAGTGACACTTATAAGGAGTATGGAGTTCTCTACACCATAGTGATGCCATAAATAAACCTCTTCATAGTAATAATGAGTTATCCAACACAACCCCTGTGTGTAATTTTGTGCCTAATGAAATTTGAAATGATATATGTTAAGAATTAAAGATGTAATGATGGAATAGTTAAGTTGAACTGAAAATGAACTTAAAAGATAATAGTTTGTAGTTTAATTTTATCAAAACTAAACCTAAACTGTCAGCCATCGAATGAAAGAAAAACATGCTTGCAAAAGTAAGAAATAAAATGGGTGAGTTCATTCTACTTTTAATGGTCATGAGAAAGAGAAATTATTGATATTAGCCTAACGAGCACACTAAAAAAGGAAGAAGTAAATGAATTAAAGGAAGGAAGCTCACTACTTCATTTCTTCTTGATTCGTCGAGGTTATTTCCGAGAACTTTTTACAATATCTCTCTTTCCATTCACTTTGTCCCAGCTTTACCTAGTAAATAAGCGTGGAGTTTATATGGGTAGTAATCAAAATAAACATGATCAAACAAGATATAACTGAAATAGGGGATATAACAAGAAATGAAAATTAATATTTCCATTTCGTTGTATAAGTTTTGTAATGTGTTTACTGAAACTGACAATTCCATGATGTTAAATTCATGGACACCAGTACACTCTTCTTTAGTCACATAAGACAATAGCATCTTCTAATAATAATGATAGTTTTGTTTAACACAAATACAGAAAACTTGATAAATTTAAGTTTGGCTAAATCTCATTATATTTGTTCTACATTATATATAACAACAAGATATTCAACATAGAAGTAAAACGTAATCAGTGGTTTGCAAAAAATTACGAAGTAGATGATGCATTAATCCAATCTATAATAGTATCAAAGATTAGTACTGCATCTGTTTCAATTATTTTTCATTGTATCATCCAATTAGCGTGTTGAAGATGTACTTCCATAAACCGGCACATTTTATACGTTACTAAATACCTTCTCTTGATCTGATTAATGCTTCAACGGATTAGAAAGAAACCAAATGTTGGTCATGGAATGATAAATATAGTGATTAATCCAATACTACTACACGAACAATATGATTTATAAACTTAAAAGGACCAATAATTTTGAGGAGCGATGGTAGCATACATAACTATTATAATATTTTGATTGAGTGTATAAAGCCCGATAAAGACGTGCTCTTTTTGAGAGTATCTTTTCTTTACAAGATCTGATTGTTTGAATATAATGTTCCACTCTTTTCAAGTCCGGTAGATAAAAAAATGTTGGACATAAATGAAGAATAAAGATACTCGACCTTCAACGAAGAAGAATAAGATATAAAGGATTTTCAATGTAGGATAGTGGTTTAGTAACCAATTAAACATAAAAAAAATACATACACCCGTTTGTTAAATACTCACAGGTTTCTTGAATTGCTTTTTATGTAGCCAATAGCAGATCTCTAGCACCCTATCAAAATTAATTATAAGACCTAGATGTAAATTAAAGTGTCATATGTACTTAAATATGGCATAAAAAATCAGCTAATAGCTACATATAAAAAGCAATTCAAGAAATTGGGAGAATATTTGACAAATGGGTCCATGATATGTATTTTTTATGTATGATTATTTAATAAATCACTATCCTATTGAAAACCATTTATTTCTTTTGCTTATTCATTGAAGGCTAAGTATTTTTATTCTTTATTTATGGCTAACATTTTTTCGTTGGTTGGACTTGAGAAGAGTGAGCGTTTTATTTAGACACTCGGATCTTATGAAGAGAAGATACATTCAGAAAGAGCACGTCTTCATCAGGTTTCATGTACTCAATCAAAATATAATAATAGTTATGTACACTTGACCACTGCTTAAATTTACTAGTCCTTTAAGGTTATCTTTCTATGACTAGCATTTGGCTTCTTTCTAATTTTCTACATCATTGATTGGGTCAACATAAAGTACTAAGTAATGTAAAAAAATTATAGGCTTAGAGAGGTACATCTTCAACACACTACTTAGACAATACAATAAAAATAATTGAATTGAATGCAGTATTAATCTCTTCTGCTATTACAAATTGGACTAATGAATCATCTACTCAATCCACTTATTACATTTCATATATATGTTGAATATCTCGCCGACATGTTTGTGGTCAATCAAAATCAAGAGATCAAACTACACTCAAATTTATCAAATTTTATGTTTGTCGTCAGTCAAAATCAAGATATTATATATCCATATTTGTTGTGCATCATTGCAATGTATTTTATGCGAACACAGTTGTGAATCAAAATCCAAAAGTATGTAATGCATGCTCTATAGCTTTAGAGATTCAATAATAAATACCTGGAGGAATATTATTGTCCTGATACAAGTTCGTAATTTTGATGAAACATGTCGGGCTGCATGAGCCATACGTCTGAGGGGTAGGTGAACTTGTTGTTTTACCTTTCACGTAAACTTGTAGACCAGAGACTTAGCATATGTGAGTTCCATCCTTCAATTTACAAGTTTATGGAAAGAAGAGAACTCGAGAATTCATGAAATAAAGCATAAACAAAAAATTGATAAGAGTAAATTAATTGCTGTGAAGACGGTGGAATTGGCAAAGGACGTTGAAATTTCGAGAGGCGCGTCGGGGAATAGACCTAAACGATGGAGGCCTAAAAGGAGATGGCGTCTAAAAATTGGAAAGAGCATTCCTATTCTGAACCAATTTGCCATTTCCTATTTTCCAAATTTCAAACAACACTATGTGCCTCTTATTTGTCAACTTTATTAAAATAATGCACTGTTATAAAAGAACAGTCGGCATCTTTTTGTTGTCTATAACAAAGAAATCTTCTGAAATTATTAAATTTCTTCATTACAGACGTCAATAAAATGCTAACTATTTAACATTACATCATTTTGTTATCGCCTAAAATCTAGATGGTAGCAAGTGGAAAATTTGATATAGATAGTAAGATTCATTTGGAAACACTGATTAGAAAGACTTTCTCTTTCTACCCATCTAACTATATACGGAAAAATGTCAGGGTTAGATGGATAGAATTAGAAAGTCTTTAGCCCAGCCGTATATGTTTATGTATAACTTTAAAATTTGTGTGTGTATACATCTTTAATAATAGTTGCAATACCTTTGGTGTCACACTTTTTTGGTATCAACGTGAACTACCAAAAATGCCCCTAATACCAAATCTTTATATCACTTGAAACTAGGATCTATTAGTTAAATTTCTTTAACAAATTCATAACATCCGTCTACAAATATTATCTAATCTTAATATCACTTAAAATTAGGATCTAACAAATAAAATTCCTTTAAAAATTTAAAACATCCATCTACAAATACTACCAAATCTTAGTATCACTTAAAAATAAGATCTAACAAATAAATTATTAATCAACAAGCGTCATCGCATGCAGTTCGTGCGTGAATTGTTTTTCTATAAATTGCATATTTTTAGCACATTCAAAACAATATGTCTTGCAAATAGTTTACTTTATTTTTGGGTTGAAAACATGTGCAGTTAGTTTGAATTTTATTCTTAAGTTACAAATTTAATTTTTATGTTAGTTTGAATTTTTATTTGTTAGATCCTATTTCTAAGTGATATTAAATTTTCATAATATTAACGGAATCAACATCTAGGTTTGAATAAGTCTAAAGTAATTATAGAGAGATTTTATCTCCTAATTTTTTGGAAAGATCAAATGAAATAACAATTTAATATTTAAAAAGTTATATATAGGTGTATTTTTGGAAGTTCACGGTCGGACCAAAAGATTGCACTTCCAAGCCAAATATTAATTAATGAATAATATAAACAAAATTTCAAACTGAAAAAAAAATTTGATGTTCCAACTTAGAAATAAAATTTAAACTAACAAAAATGATTTCAACACAAAAATATGGTTAAATATTTCTATAAATCATTTTCTCTTGAATGTGCTAAACATATACAATTGCAGAAAAACAATTCACGTGCGAAGGGTGCGACATAACGCTCGTTATAAAATATAAAGAGCATATAATGTTTTCTAAAACAAATTTATAACATGCAATTTCACCTTTATAGGCATAAGCATATACTTTCCTAGTAGTATTTCGGTAGATTTGTCAAGAAAAATAACTGTAATTATCACTTTACTCATTTATTTAGTTTTGTTTCTCTTAACATGTTAAAATGTAGCAAAGTTTATTCTAAGAAGACAAGAACAATTTAACACAATAAGAAATTAATCTTTCGATCAACATATAATTCCTAAATTTTAGGATCTACGCATTAACTGAAATTTAAAGAAAAAACTAATATCATCAAAAACATGTATTGTACAAATAAACACACATAATATTCTACTAATTTCTATTAAACCGAAAATATAGTCGTTTGAATTATGGAGACGTAATTAAAATTAAATGAATAGAATCTATCTTGATGAAAAACCTAGCTTTGTACATATCCTAATCTACATATCAACCATCAAAACCGATTTTTGATTATATAGTTTGCAAGATCTAACTTGAAATGGTCTAATAGAAAATATAAAGAAGTCATCATGCGAATCATGGTGAGTAATTTAAAACAAATGATTAGAATTTATCTTGATGAAAGATCCCAATGTCATACACATTGAAATTTGTAGATAACCTTCGAAAACTTTTTTTTCTCCAATTTTAGCTATGGTTAGCAAGGCTCAACTTGAAGCGCTCTAATAGAAGAGATGAAGTAGTTAACATCTGACTAATGGAGGAGGTGAAAAAGTGAACTTTTCTCTAACAGAGGAGATGCGAAAGAGATCTATTCTCTTTTTAAATATGATTAGAATTTCTTTGTCACAAGAAAGTGAGATCCTTTTGTCCATTTAAGATGAAAAATAAATTTATGCTGAAATAGTTAAAATATTGAAAAAAAAATATAGAGAAGAAGATGGGAAGAAGAAAAGGATATAAAGAACCATTAAAGGCTACATTTTAATGATATTTATAGACTTAGAGCCTAAGTAAGTATACAATAAAAAAACCTATTGTACTATCGTGGATACTGTATTATCCATGATTTATTTTTTAACATATAATAATGATCGCTTAATGGAAATAAATATAATTAGTCTTTATTTTTTTTCGACCAAAGTTATTTAATCAATCTTTATTTGTGTCACATATTGGACCCTTGTTTTCTTTATATAGGATCAACCAAAATTTAGTAATCAATTTTTATTAATTGCTTAATTTATGGCATAAAGATATATACATTGTATATTTTATTTTGGTCTCTTTGTTTAACAAGTTATCCTTTTATATCTTTATTAATAGTAGGCTTGGAAGCGCAAACTTTTTTCCAACCACAAACTTCCAAAATTGTCTTTATATGTAATTCTTGGGAAAATTTTCATAATAACCTAGCTTAGAAAAAAGCATTTGAAATTGTCCTTTGAATGCTTGAATAGAGCCGAAAAATATATGCATAGGACCATACATTTTTTGAGGATTATTCCATTTTAACATGTAATATTTCTTTCTTCTATTGAACAAGCTATACTGGGAAAGATCTTTTGAAAAAATTTCATTATAATTTACCCTATAAAGCAGCATTTGAAAAAATTCTTTAAATGCTTGAATGTAGTAAAAAAATTCATAACCATCAATCTGAAACTTAATATCATGCTTTTGTTTATAATTGATTCGGTATACTCTAGAGGATTGCATTTGAAAAATTGCGATTACAATTTACACTAGAAAATGGCATTTGAAAATGTCCTTTAAATGCTTAAAAGGCTAAATATAACATTGATTGGATATAATATAGAAATATTCAAATCTTACTAAAAATGATAGCACTGATTGGATCAAAATACGGCTAATAGGCTAAATATAACTTTGATTAGGTATATCCTAGAAACACTTGCATTATAATTCACCATAGGAAACAACATTTGAAAATTTGTCATTTTAATTTTACCTAGAAAATAGCATTTGAAATGGTCCTTTAAATGCTTGAGAAGTTAAATATAACATTGATTGCGTATAATCTATAAAACTGGATGTGTAGTAATATTCATTACTAGATAAATTACCACATAATAGCATGCAATTTGTAAAAAAATTGACCATGTCAGTTATGTATATTCATTATTAAATAGAATGTGGCTAGTCAATGCATGCTAAGGAGAGAATCAAACATTTATCCCTTAAATATCTAATTTAATAAAATTATACCTTCCCTAAGAATATCATATGAAATTTTCCTCTACTCTTCACTCCGCTATTCACAATCAATCCAACTTTCACTATCACTCGATTACTTCCACTGTTCTCTGCTCTTTATTTTTATTCGCCATTATTCGCTGTTGCTCGCCATTATTGACACCCAAAATCATAGTTCTTTCAAAGCTTTAGGTCGGTCTAGTTGCATAATTTTCTAAAGTCTAAAGATATTATTATTATATATATAATCGTGTAAGTCGCACGTACGTGCATCTATAGAAATATTTCCTTTTTATTTAAAAAAAATTTAATAGGCGGGACTGTAAGTGCAAAAACTTTAATGGTCATAGCTTTTTTATTTCAAACTATTTTGTTTGTTGTGTTGATTGCAAATTGATAGTGGAATTCCGTTGAAGGGTAATCGTAAAATTGTTGTTGTTTGAGTCCTACTTGAAGTTGCAAATGGATGATGAGACTCCGTTAATTGGTAAATTGTAATTTTAGAATTTCAAAAGGATACCATGAAAAATATATTCATTGAATTTTCTTTATTAGTACCGGCTACTGTCAATCATTTGCACTCGTCCCTAAAGTTAAGCACTCAAAGGCAGTACATACATGCTAAAATAACCCATCTTCCTTAAAACAACACTTTCCTACTTGCTACTCTTTGTGCTGATACTTCCAAGCCTGCAAGGCAACTACCATTTGATGCCCTCCATACTCTTAACCTATTAGCTCTTCCTTGGCTTTTTTTAAGAGATCTTAATATTATGCAAGATGCATCCCAAAAATCAGGTGAAACTCTGTTAACCATCAAGGATATTGCTCCTTCCATAATGTTATTAATATTGCAAACATACTATCTAGACCAATCCAGTTCTTTCAACACTCAGAATAACTATAGCAGATCTGGAATTCAAACTTTTTATAAAGTAGATGGAGCAACAATTATGCAGCCTTGAACCAATGGCCGAAATTAACCACTCAAATTCCTCCTCGGTACATATCAGAGCATATCCCTTTAATCTATTTGGGGCCTGGCTAGTACAAAGGTCTGTCATCCTTTAATTTTTTAATGATTGAACTATTGATATGAAACTGCTTTAATGATCGATTAAAAAGTTGCGTGTTACATAATAATACTCAACTACCATGCCACATAAATAATTCAAACTAATGAAACCTTACTTTTATTTTATAGATATATATATATAAGATGATTATAATTCATACAATATTTAACATTTTTTTTACTTCCAATTCATACTTGATACATCATTTAATGACTTAATTCACACACATTGCCATTCTACTCGATACATGGAAACATTATTTATCTTCAGTAAGGATCCCATACCACATTACTTGTTTATAGAAAAACATTGTAAAATATTCGTGTGATTTACTTACCTTTTGAAACTATTAAGCCACGGTTTTCAAATAATTATATTGATCTTATATGGGAATTGTACAACCCTCTAACTACCGAAGAGGCAATAAATCTACTTTATAGTATATTATAATATTCAAGCCGCTACTATGATCATATTTATAATTCAAACAAACTTCCAATAATCGTGAATGAATGCCAGTCATATTAAATAGTTTTAGCTATGAACTAAAATCTAAATGATTTAACATAGTTTCATACTTGAGGAAACAAAGTCAAAACTACTGGAAACAAGGGCGGAGCCACTTTAGTCCTGGCCTGGGCAAGTGACCCT